>OY759168.1:80354129-81554129 GCA_963662145.1 Sturmia bella | reverse complement strand
ATTTTCAAACTGAAACTTATTTATAAACATATTTGATTTCTTATTTTTGTACAAAGTATTTTAAAATCAAATCCCTACATCTACTTCCCCTCTCAGTTAAAGAATTATACTTTGGTTTCAAGAGAATTTAAGTTAAATGTTACCATTTTCTTTGGTCTTAAAGATGAACCAGTTATTTCATTATCTCTTTCAATATCAACAAATGCAGGCTTCAAATTATCGGCTGATACTGAAACCACGGAATTATTTTTCTGAATTTTAAAATATTTATCTGTTCTTTCAATTACTTTAAAAGGTCCTTCAAATGGAGGATTTAGATTATGCTTTTGATTAGATTTAACAAAAACATATTCGCAGTTCATTAAATTTGGAGAAATATAACTTTTATTATTGCCATGGTGGGAAACATTACTTCGCATTTGTGAAAAATATTCTCTAAGCTTTTTAAGAATGAAATATGAATCGCTGTTTTCGATATCCCTTGACGGTACCACTAGCTCACCTGGAATCTTAAGAGTCTGCCCATAAACCATCTCTGCTGGTGAACAACCAAGATCCTCTTTAACCGAATTTCTCAAACCAAGAAGTATTATTGACAGTTGAGCTGCCCAGTGGTCAGGATCATTTGAAGCCGTAATTGATGTCTTAAGCTGATGGTGAAACCTCTCAATCATGCCATTGGACTGTGGATGATATACTGAGGTATGAATCTTATATATTCCAAGTAGATTGGATAATTCAGTGAACAACCCTGAAGTAAATTGTGTTGCACGGTCCACCGTAATCTTTAATGGAATGCCAAACCGAGGAACATAGTTGTGGACAAATGATTTCACTATGGTTTCGGATGATATGTTCCGCAGAGGATAAACTTCCGGCCATCTGGTCGTTCTATCTATTATTGTCAACAAATATCTATATCCCTTTGAAACAGGTAACGGCCCAACAATATCCATATGTATATGCTCAAATCTACATTTTGGTATTTCTATTTTTACTCTTGGTGTTTTCGTGTAAATTGTAACTTTCGATTTTTGACAATTGATACACTCTTTGACCCATAATACGATATCTCTACTCATTTGCGGCCAAAAATATCTTTTCTGTATCATTTTCTTAGTACCCCTATAGCCAGGATGAGACAAAGAGTGTAACTTACTAAAAATAATCTTTCTTAGACTCACCGGAACGTAAGGTCTTGGCGTTTGTTCAGTCATTTCACATAAAATTTCAAATTTTTTCCCGGGTTCTTGTATATTTTTGATATTGTATTTTTCCTTAAATTCATCATTTACTTTGTTATTTGCAACTTCTAAATTTTGTTCTTTATTTAAACAATCAAAACTAATAAAATTCTGGGAGAGTGTCTCTATTTCAGGTAACCTTTAATGTATCTTATATCATTAGTAAACTGGGCTACATATTCCATATGTCTAGTTTGTCGGGGAGATCTATCTGTTTTTGACTGCAGTACATAAGTCAAGGGTTTGTGATCAGTAAAAATTGAAAAAGTGTGCCCTTCTAGGAAATATTTGAAGTGTCTTACAGACAGATAAATACCCAGTAATTCCCTATCAAAAGTAGAATAACGTTTTTCTGCATCGCTTAGCTTTTTTGAAAAGTACGCTAGTGGCTCCCACTTGTTATTAATTAATTGCTGCAGTACTGATCCGATAGCTATATTTGAAGCATCAACCGCTAACGAAATTTCTGCATTACTGTTAAAATGATTTAATAAAGTTCGTTCAGAAAATTTTTGCTTTACTTTGGAAAATGCATCCTCCGTTTCCTTTGTCCAGTTGATACAATTCACTTTATCTTTAATACTTTTTGTTACCAAATTGTGTAGAGGAATAAGCTCTCCTGCTAAATGAGGCACACATCGATGGTAATAATTGATCATTCCAAGAAATTTTTGAAGCTTTTTTTATCGTTGAAGGCTTTTGAAAATTAGTTATTGCTTCAACGCGGTTCTTAGAAGGTCGTATGCCATCTTTCCAGATTTGGTAGCTTAAAAAATCAATGACTTCCTGACCAAAAGTACTAATTTTGAAGCTTTTATGTTTAAACCATACTTTTTTAGTTGTTCGAAAACCAATCTAAGATACTCTAAATGTTCATCCTCATTTCTACTTGAAATTAAAATATCATCAATGTATGTGAAAACAAAATCAAATCCAAAAAATACTTCATTAATGAATCTTTGAAAGGTCTGAGCACTATTTCTTAGCCCAAATGGCATTCTTAAAAACTCAAACATCCCAAACGGTGTTGTAATTGCAGTCTTATGAACATCTTCCGGTGCCATAGGAATTTGATGATTGTTTTTCCATTTATATTAAAATTAAAATCTTGAATATTAGGCAAAGGATATCTATCCGGAATTGTAACACAATTTAACCGGCGATAGTCGCCAGAAGGTCTCCAATTGTTTGGATCTTTCTTGGGTACCAAATGAAGTGGAGAAACTGCATGAGACATTGAGGGACGACAAACTCCAATTTTCACTAAATATTCGAATTCTTTCTTTGCTACATCTAACTTAACAGGATCAAGGCGTCGGGGCTTTGAAAAAGGCAGGGGCCCATTGCTAGATATTCTATGCATAGTATTATGTAAAATATTTTTAGTAAAGTTAGGTTCCGACGTCACTTCAGGATATTTATTCGATAATACTGCAAATCAATTTTCCAACGTTACAATTTTTAAAGAGAATATATCACTGTACCCTGATATACCAGCGGTTTTTAAATTTGTAAGTGTATCATGAAGCTGTTTATTTTTCATATCGATTAAAAGATTAAAATGTTCTAGAAAATCTGCACCAATAATTGGAGTGTGGATGTCAGCTAGTATAAACGGAAAACTAAAATCTCTTCTTAACCCAAGATTTAAATTTAAAATCTTGTACCCAAAAGTTTCGATTTCTGAGCCATTTGCTGCTGAGAATTTCAAATCAGACCCTTGTTTAAATCTTTCGAATTTCGAAACAGGTGCCACTGATACACATGAACCCGTATCAATTAAAAAATTTAGTTTATTCCTCTGATCTTTAATAAATAGGCGACGAGATGGTCTTAGTTTTGTTCTATTATCCGTCACCAACATAATAGAACTGGTTAATTTAAATTATCTGATCTTTTCATATTTTCCTCAAAATTACAAGGAGCTATGCATTTATAACCGTTAGAGCCAAATTTAAAATGATACCAGCATTTCCCGAACTTTGTTCTTGACCTAGTTCTTGAATTTTGTCTATAATTGGAAGAACTCCGACTTCTCAATCTATTATTTCTTAGTTCCGAAATTTCTATTTTAAAGTTTTCCAACTCTCTACAAATTCCAGAAGTAATAACTGAGATCTGTTGCAATGTTTCATGATTAATATTCGAAACACTATTTGATATTTGTCTGCTTGTCGTCTAAATTCATTAAATTTTATGATGTTAAATGAATTTGAAGCTCCTTAGGAAGTTTACGAAACCACAATTTATATATGTTTATATAGATATGTTTGAAAGGTCCCTGTAAAACTGTGATGGTTTTCGGTCGCCTATTTGCTTATCTGAAAACAACTTTTCCAGTCTCTTCTCTTCACTTAACGAAAATCTCTCACACAAATGTTTTTTAATAAAGTCATATTTATTGACTGTTGGTGGTTTCTGTAAAACATCCAAAACTTTTGTAATAACTTCCTGCGGAAGTGCAACAACTACATGTTGATATTTTTCCGTATCTTCGCGTATTTGCTTAATATCAAATTGAATTTCTGTTTGTATGAACCATGCTTCTGGACATGCTGTCCAAAAAGAAGGCAGTTTAACGGAAAAGTTTTGGATATTATTATTCGGCGGAAGTGAGAAAACCTGATTGTCCATATTTAAGAAATTATTATTATTCTGTGGCTGAATGTCTTCTGTGATGGTACTTGGAGTACTTACAGAAACTGGAATAAAACCCGAGTTATTTAAATTCGTCTCAATATTTGGATGTAGTGGCTCTAAAAGCAAATTGTTTCGTGTTAAGGATCTAGTGAGGACCATAATCTAATTCAATACTAACAGGGGAGGTACGTACACTCTTTTATAAAAATAAAGTAATCAACTAATCTTAAATTACAGATAATAATTAAATTACCATGAGTAAAAAACTAGCAAATCATAGAAAAATGTCAAAATTTTCGTTCAAAATATAAGAAATGAAAATATTTGTAATGAATTAAAAAAAATTTACGTAGTATCTTGCTTATTTAATATTAAAATGAAATAATAATTTTGATAGTATCAGTACTTATCTATTTTTTTATCTCAAAACCAGTTGATAAAATTTAAAAAAATTTTTACTTGCTGTGTGTTAAGAATTCATCCGATGGCAGCTGCAGCTAGTGCTCAATTTCTAATTCAACCAATATTTTTCTTAAATTTGCACGAATTTACAGTTGTTAAGTTTCGCTGGATCGCCAATATTTGTAGAGCGTCGGTACTCAAAACTATTGAAATAAACTTCCTTTTTCAGGTTTAAAAATGATAACGTATTTATTGTTCAATCCTTTTTTTTTAATCCATCATATTTTTTGAAGTACATATATATTTTCAAACTGAAACTTATTTATAAACATACTTGATTTCTTATTTTTGTACAAAGTATTTTAAAATCAAGTCCCTACAGCTATTAATTTCTTTGTTGATAAATAAAAAAAGAATTTTTCGAAAATTTTCAAAAAACAATTCAAAGAGAATATAATAAACTATATTTAAAAAATAAATGGACAAATGAACCTATAAAAACATTAATGCATAAACGTAGTTCCAAATGAAATTACCAAACTAATACGGAAAAATTAAAATATTAAAAAAATTATTATAATGGCAACGCTGAAAGCTATAAAATTGCTTTGCATTTATTAGTAAATAAGCTGTTACTGTGTTAGTTTCCATCAGCCATTTCTTGCAGGGTACTTTCCAACCTTTTTTTGTAAAAACTATTACTTGACCAGTCAATATTGATATCGCCAGTAATCATTATGTCACAATTTCGTTCGCAAAAGATCCTCAATAAAATTTTCAAATGTATTACAAAATTCAGCTTCGCTATAACTTGGTAATCGATAAATTGCCGCCATTATAAAATTATTGTTATTATTATTCACTTTACATGCATAGAGCCAGTATTTTGGGTCAACCACTACTTCTGCAACTACTTCAACTTTCCACTCTTTTTTGAAATAAATTATTACACCTCCCGTTCTTGCAGTTAGAAAGTACTGCCGATAGACCATATCCTTCAATTGAAATATCATCTTCTTTTACATACATCCTCGGTTAAATGGGTTTCGGATAAAATTATAAATTCAGGTCTTTCTTCTTCTATTATTATTTCAAATTGGGTAAAATTATTTGCTAAGCCTTGAATATTTGTGTAAATACATTTTAGGTTCATTGATTGTTATATTCTCAAACCTTTATTTTTCTTTTTTAAGTTTAGTTTGTTTAAGTATACTGGACATTCACGACCTAAGGTACTGTGATTTTCATCAAGACCCATATTTAATTTTTTATTAGCTCTTATACAGTTTATACACTTTTCTATAATTTATGAGTTGCATGATCTGGTTCTCATGACATTTCAGGCATGTTTGTTGATTTCTACATTCATTAGCTGTTGTTTTATTGAAAAATGTTTTAAGACTAAAAGCTAAAATACAAAGTCAAAGTAAAAATGCGTATAAGAATATACATGAAAGGAAAAAACAACGATAACGTATATGTTGCAAAGATACTGTGTTGCCATATCTTAACACTCCTCCTCAACATATATGTCCATTACATCTCATTAACGTTCTATGACATATTCATCAGATTCAAAAAGTAATTGTGTTTCACTCTTGGAAGATTTTTTGGTGAGGATATCAGCCACCATATCATCTGTTGGACAGTATTTCAGATTAACCTCTCCATTGCGCACCACTTCACGAACATGATGGTATTTAATGTCAATATGTTTTGTGCGGTTGTGATAAACTGGATTCATGGCCAATTTCAATGCCCCTTGATTGTCCACGTTCAAATATACAGACTCAATGTCATTAAAAGCAATTTCAGCCAACAGACGCCGAAGGTATATTGCCTCTTTGCTCGCGCTTGACATCGCCATATATTCAGCTTCTGTAGAGCTCAATGCTACAGTTGACTGCTTCCGTGATTCCCATGAAACGGCACATTTTCCAACATAAAATATATAGCCCGTGTAAGACTTGCGATCAACAGCATTGCTACCCCAATCAGAATCAGCATACCCTCTAATAGTAGTATCACCAGCCTCGTACACCAAACCAACATTCATAGTACCTTTTAGGTAGCGTAGTATTTGTTTTACATAATTCATGTGTTCAGCATGAGGATCTTGATTATGTTGAGCCAGCTTTGATACAGAATGTTGTATATCAGGTCTGGATGTTATTGCCAAATAAGTCAGAGACCCAATTATAGACTGGTATTCTTCTTTTTTTACTCTCTCACAGTCCTTGTCACAATGAGTTTGCAAACCCGGGCCGAGGGGAACTGAAACAGGTTTACAGTCCTCCATGCCCCACTGCTTTAAAATATCTTTTATGTATTGGACCTGACATAACTTAATACCACCAACCTCGCCATCACGTTTGATGTTGATACCAAGAAAATGACTCAAGACTCCCTTGTCGTACACTTCGAAAACTTCAGATAGTTTTGATTTAAACTTTAAAATCTCCTCCTCGTTTTTGCTAGCAATTATCAGGTCATCGATTGCTGTATCAATCAGCATTAAATCTCGATTTACTGTTGCTTTAAACAAACATGGTTCATTGTCACATGCCTTAAAACCCATTTTCTCAAGAACACCACCAAGTTTCTCGTTCCAATTTCTTCCCGCCTGTTTTAAACCGTAAAGAGACTTATTCAGTTTTAAAACTCTTGCAGATTCAGCATGATTAATGAAACCCACAGGTTGTTGCATGTACACCTCATCACTAAGATCTCCATTCAAGTACGCAGTACTAATGTCGATCTGATGCAAATGCATCTTCTCTGCAACGGCTATTGCTAACAATGTACGTATTGTAGCATAACGCACCACTGGTGAAAATGTCTCTGTGTAGTTTATACCAAACTTCTGGCTACAGCCCTTAGCCACAAGACGGGCCTTGTACCGCTCAATTTCACCACGCTCATTACGTTTTATAGCAAAAACCCATCTGCACCCAATTGTTCTGTGACCCTTTGGCAATTCGACCAGGCTCCATGTTTTATTCTTTTCCAAAGCATTTAGTTCCGCTCTCATAGCAGATTTCCATTTGTTGCTGTCTTTGCACGATACGGCTTCTTCAAACGTTTGTGGAATGAAATCAGTACACATTGTATTAACAACGTTGTGTACTTTTCGAGGACGGCCAGGCTGGCCAGTTTTAATTATTCGAGTCCTGCCAGGTCGGACCCTAAAACCATGAAAATCTCCTGAATCGTCTTCATCAGCTGTATTGAAGCTCTCCACATTATCATCGCTGTCATCAGACTCATCGCATTTATTGTTGCTTTGTTGATTTTTCTCAGATTCAATAACTTCTTTGTTATTATTAAAATCATATATTACAACATCTTTTGGATTCTCAGAATTATCGTGTAAAATCTTCCGGAAAAATTTCGTCTCGTCAAAAATCACATCACGACGTTCAACAATACTATGCGTTACGTTATCGTACAAACGATATGATTTCGATTGCAGTGAATAACCAACCATGATAAGTTCATCTCCACGCGCTTCAAATTTCGCTCTCTGAGGCTTCTTAAGGGCCACTGCCATACAACCAAAAATTCTTAGGTGTCGTACATTAGGTCGTTTCCCATGTCAGACTTCATATGGAGTTCTGTTGCCTAAAACCCGAGTGGGGCTACGGTTCCGCAAATAAACTGCCGTGCACACAGCTTCTGCCCATAAACACATAGGCGTACCAGCATGAATCATCATCGAACGTGCCATCTCAATCAATGTTCGATTCATACGCTCCGAAACTCCGTTTTGCTGGGGAGTGTGGGGCACAGTTAACTGTCGCGTTATCCCACATTCAGCCAAAAATTTATTAAATTCATTGCTCGAGTACTCACCCCCGTTGTCGCTGCGCAAAGTCTGTATTTTTCTGTCTGTTTGACGTTCAACTTGCGCCTTAAAAAGTTTGAATTTTTCAAGAACTTCAGATTTGCGCTTCAAAAAATATACAGCTGTGTACCTGGACATATCGTCGATGAAAATTAAAAAATATCTCGAACCACCAATAGAAGGAACATTTATCGGGCCGCAGACGTCCGTATGAACAAGCTGAAGCAAGTTGTTTGATCTTGATGTGGACTCCCGAGGGAACGGTGAGACATGCACCTTACTTAGCATACAAGTTTTGCATTTCTCATTGCCGTAATTTTCATTTAGTTTTACACCATCAACCATTTTATTTTTCGATAGCATTTCAAGGCTGTTGTTGTTCAAGTGACCATAACGTTCATGCCAGTTAACACAGGAAGCTAACACTTGCTTAGTTTCGTCACATACAACTTCAAATAAGTTATTAAATTTCACAGCCTTCATTATAGGATTTTGCTTTTTGTCTCTAACGTAAGCAGCTTCACCCGTAAATATTGCAGTATAACCACGTTCAACTGCTTTACTTATTGAAACGAAACTTGCTTGAAGCTCTGATGAAAATAAAACGTTTCGTAAAATAACATCCTTATTGAATGATTGAATTTAAACATCTCCTATACCAGTTGCAAATATACACTTGTTGCCAGCCAACATAATCTTTTCTTCATGTTGTGAAAAGTTAGTAAACATGCTGCGATCGTTACACATATGTGCAGTCGCGCCGCTGTCAATATACCACTTGCGCCTCTGCAACGTTTTAGCACTTGCTAAAATCGAAAAAGATAACTGTTGATTATTTTGTTGTTTCTTTAGCTCACAATTTTTAGCATAATGGCCGGCTTTTCCACACACAAAACATTTGCCCTTGAATTTTGGGCGGTTGTTGACTCGTGTCTCTTTCTCGTGCCTTCTTTCTTTTGTTGTACGAATACCAAATGCGTTTTGATCTTTAATTTCATCTTTGTCGGTCTTCCTTCTTTCGCCTTCTTCTATAAGCTTTTGCTTTAAAACAATTAACTGAGGCAACTTGTCCCTGGTTTCTACCGCAATGACGAAGTTTTCAAATTCTTGTGGTAAGCTTGACAACAAAATTATGGACAATAGCTCTTCTTGAATGGATATGCCTATTTCCTGCAGCTTGTCTGCTATATCTGTAAACAAGTTAATATGGTCTACCATGTTTACACTTGCATCCATTCTTAAATTAAGCAGCTTTTTGTAAAGCGTCACTTTTTGTATAGGTCCACTTGGCCTGTACACTGCCTTTAACTTTGTCCATGCTTCACTTGAAGATTTACATCCCTTCACATAGTTCAGTTGGGATGGTTTCACACTCAAACAGATAGTGGCAAGAGCCTTTTCATCGTCAGACTCATTTCTAGCAATTTCTGCTTGATCTTTTCCGTCATTTATCTTAACCTCTCCATTGACCAATTTCCAGTACCCACAATGTACCAAAATGCTTCTCATTTGGATTCCATCCAATTTTTCGATTTGGTATAAGGAGCTCATCTTTAAAGACTATATTTAAACTTTTTCGTTTTCCGCGAACGCTGGGCCCATAACCTGTTGTTTTATTGAAAAATGTTTTAAGACTAAAAGCTAAAATACAAAGTCAAAGTAAAAATGCGTATAAGAATATACATGAAAGGAAAAAACAAAGATAACGTATATGTTGCAAAGATACTGTGTTGCCATATCTTAACATTAGCTTGATGATTAAATCCCTGACATTTAAAACACTGCATGATCTCTGTACCATCAAATACCCTACATTTTTCCCAACCAATGTTTATTTTATGTGCTTCAAGTAGTTTTGTATAGGATTCATTATCAATACCAATTTTCGCATTATAAATTATTCTATTGTTCTTTTTAAATTCGTACATTTTTATTATTTTTATCTCAGATTTTGCCAAAAACGGATTTTGTTTTTTAATTTTGACTATTAGGTCCTCTTCTTTATACTTAAAACTCATATCGGTTATTGTTATTGACATTTCGATTTGGTTCGGAATTTTAGGCCCCGATTATGGTTCCCAACATTTGTTCATTTAATGTTGTATTTTTTGAAAAGTGATTATGGTTTACAACTATTGTATCAAGTGTTGTCAAAAACTTATAACACTTAATTAAGTGTTGTCTTGTTGATGTTACAAGTTAAATTGCGAAAAAATTATAAAATTTGTAAGAGTGCATATGAAATATGTTTTGCAAAAATATAAAAAAACAATTAATTATTAAAATTTGTTAACAAAATATAAATAAAAATGCATCTGTACACATAATTATTACCCATTTTTGATAACAAAAGAGTTTTATTTTGTAGTTGCAATGGATTTAAACTGCAACGTACAATTTTTTGGTCCTTTCATTGTTATAGCCAAATTAAATATCAACATTTACATACATTTTTATGGCTTTGTTTGTATTTTTCTAAGAAAAACGTTTTTCATTCTTTTCATGTTTGCCAATGCATTTCTACGCGGTAGTTGCGGTGTTATATGAAATACAATACCAAAAAAAAATCTCCCATGTCTTTTGGTTGTAAAACTTGACAATGAAATGTCAAACTTCATTGTTATACCCTTCACATAAATGTGTAAGGGTATACATACATAAGTTTGTGATTCCGTTTGTAACGCATTGACCCCATAAAGTATATATATTCTGGATCAGAATCAATAGAGATTACGATTGAGCGATGTCCGTCTGTCCGTCTGTAGTCGTTGAAATACCGTTTCTGAGAAAACGGTTTGAGATAGAAACCTCATTCTTTCGCAAAAATGTGTTAAACCCCGGTAGTGGGTCTGCTATTGAAATTGCAATTCAGTAAGATCGGTCCCTGGATAGCTGAGATATACATATTCAAAAGACCGGGTTTTGAGGGGTATTTTTTGGTCAGATTTTTGAACAATGTTTTTTCTTAAAAAGTAAGCCATATCATTTTTAATGCCCATTAAATCCCAAAAATTTAAGAATTTTTGAAATCGGCCCATATATATCTGAGATATAGCGTCTCTCGATTTTTAGAGAAATCGGCTTTATAAGCCAAATAAAACAACTTTTGGCACAAAAAATCAATCAGAATGGTACATATAGGCTATTTAGAGGCAAAAGTGGAAAATTTTTTGACATCGGCCCATATACACTCGAGATATAGCGCCTCCCGTTTTCTCAAGAAGTCGGCTCTAAAAGCCAAATAAAACAATTTTTAGTACCAAAAATCGATCATAATGCTACACATAAGCTGTTTAAAAGCAAAATTTGAGAATTTTTGAAATCGGTCCATATATACCTGAGATATAGCGTCTTCCGATTTTTCAAGAAATCGGCTCTTTAAGCCAAATAAAACAATTTTTGGCACGAAATCCCAACCAGAATGGTACATATAGGCTATTTAGAGGCAAAAGAGTAAAATTTTTTGACATCAACCCATATACACTCGAAATATAGCGCCTCCCGTTTTCTCAAGAAATCGGTTCTAAAAGCAAAATAAAACAACTTTTGGGGCTTAAAATCGATGAGAATGGTAAATATAAGGTGCTTAAAAGCAAAATTTGAAAATATCTGAAATCGGTCCATATATACCTGAGATATAGCGTCTCCCGATTGTTCAAGAAATCGGCTCTATAAGCTAACTAAAACAACTTTTGGCACCAAACATCAATCAGAATAATACATATACGCTAGTCACAAGCAAAACTGGAAAAATTTTTGACATCGGCCCATATATGCTCGAGATATAGCGCCTCCCGATATCTCAAGAAGTCGGCCCTGGAAGCCAAACGAAACAATTTTTTGCACTAAAAATTTGTCGGAATGGTACATACAGGCTGTTCAGAGGCAAAATTAGAACATTTTTGGACATCGGCCCATATGCACCCCAGATAACGCTCCTCACGATTTCCCAAGAAGTCGGCATTAAAAGCCAAATACAACTTTTGGTACCAAAAATCGATCAGAATGGTACATACATATGTATATAATGTTTAAAAGCAAAATTCGAAAATATTTGCGATCATGTATGTATGTATGTTTGTATGTACATATGTAAGTACCCTGCCAGCAAATTGGTAGTCGACTACAAATAAAATCGACTTATAGTTCATCCCTGTCGGACATTGAGTAGTCGACTAAAATAGTTAACTTTAGTTAACTTTTATGGACTAGCTTCAAATTAGCTAGAATATAATCGATTTGTAATTCACTTTTTGTGTACTGGCTATAACCTAGCTGAAACGTAGTGCAGAGTTAACCCAAAATTCAAATAATAACATACACACATACACGGTAAATAACTCTTTAATTAAACTGCCTATTGTCGCATTCGTTTTAAATGTTGCGATGGCTGAGTGAGTATGTTGGCTGCTCACCAGTCTTGAGGCTTAGTGGTTCGATTCCCATCAGAGGCTAACAAAAGAAAAGAAAGAAAGTAGGATGAAATTTAATAAAATAAAATATTACCACCGAAAAATGTAAAATCAGCGTTGATTTGTAAATTTTTTTCTGTGGGTACTGACTTTTAAGTAGCTAACTTTAAGTTAGTTGAGAAGTAATGCAGCGTCGGACAATTGACTACTTCCTAGGACATCACCATATTAAAGTAGTCAGTTGTTTGCATTGAGAAGTAATCCAGGCGTCAACCAGTTCCTGCTCTAAAATACTTAGTTTTAAGTTAATTTAGAGTTAACTTCGTTTCCGACAGGGTATGTATCTCATATTCAAGTGTGAAGAATTTTCATTACAAAATTTATACATACACATATGAGTAGCAAGAAATGAAGAAATTAGGCTATTCATTATACCCTTCACAAAAATGTGTAAGGGTATATATAAGTTTGTGATTCCGTTTGTAACGCATTGAAACAACCATCTAAGACCCCATAAAGTATATATATTCTGGATCAGAATCAATACAGATTACGATTAAGCGATGTCCGTCTGTACTCGAGGAAATACCGTTTCTGAGAAAACGGTTTGAGATGGAAACCTCATTCTTTCGCTAAAATGTGTTAAACCCCGGTAGTGGGTCTGCTACTCAATTTCAGTAAGATCGGTCCACGGATAGCGGAGATATATCCAAAAAAACTGGTATTTTTGACCATTTTTTGATCAGATTTTTAAAAAAATTGTATTCCTAAAAAGTTAGCGATATCATTTTTAATGCCCATTAGATTCCAAATATTGAAGAATTTTTTAAATCGGCCCATATATACCCGATATATAGCGTCTCCCGATTTTTAAAGAAATCGAATCTATAAGCCAAATAAAACAACTTTGGCACCAAAGATCAATCAGAATGGTACATTGTGAAGGGTATTTAAGATTCGGCCCAGCCGAATATAGCACTCTTACTTGTTTTTCGCTTGTGTTTGTGTAATGAAAGCAACATACGCGTGCATCTTTCTGGAAGTGTGGCTTTACTTGGTAGTTTTTTGTATGCAAGCATGTATTATTGCGGAAAGATGCTCTACAAATGAAAAACAACTCTGTGACATACACAACGCCTAGATGTTGTGAACCATAATCACAAAAAGAGTTGTAAGTTGTGTTGTAAATCTTACAACACAACATTTAGATGTTGTGAACCATAATCGGGGGGTTAATTTCATATTTTTCACTCATTTTTTCTTGAATCGCTTCCTTAATTTTCTCTCTTTCTGCTTGATTTTCTGACTGAATTACTATAGTTCCATTTTTTCGGTTTTCCACATTTGTAATTTTTAGATTTACAGGATCAACTTTTTTAATTCTTTTTTTGTTTTTTCGATTCCTTGTTTTTCTTTTGGGTTAACTATTAAAGGTAACATTGTTTTACTTTTTACTGATTCAGCATAGGTATGTTGGTTTGTGTTTACTTGCACCTGTTTCTTTTATTGCTTTTTTTATTTCACTGCACATCTTGTTGTTGTTTGCTTCTATGTTGGTACACCTTTGTTTGTTTTTGTTTTCAAATTCAGTTACATAGCCATATAATTTTTGCATTTCATTTACATTTTTTTCGCTAGTTTTCTGAGCAAAATCTAATATTTTTAATCTATCTTGATATCGCATTTCAATAGCTTCCAATAATTTTTTAGTTGTTTCTTCATTTTCTTTCAAAGATGCATTAAATTCATTTTTATATTATGTTAAGTTTCTCTCATTCTAAATTGTTTATTTGCTTTAAGAGCCAATTGAAATGTATTAATTTAGGTCCAAAAATGAACCTTTTCAAAAAATATTTGTTGTATTTTTCAGCTGTCTAGACAGCTGAAAAATACAACAAATATTTTTTGAAAAGGTTCATTTTTGGACCTAAATTAATACGTTTCTCTCATTCTTTACTACACCATTTTGTATTTCTGCTAACGCTAAATCGACATTATGGATATACTTGCACGCAATTGTCACATATAAATCTTATAAAGATTTTATTCTCCAGTATTCCAATTGAATACTGGTCAAGTCCGGAACATTTTGCCGCTGAATGGTATACTTTTTTACATACTCCATCACATTGTATACCAGTCTCACCCTTAATTGTTGTCTTACATTTACTGCATTCAACCGGCATTGCAGCGCCTTTGAATTTTATTTTTTATTTTTTTTTTAAGAAAAACTTATATATTCGGCACACTTTTTCTTTTTTTTACTTTAATTGTTTAATTTATTTACCCAAATTTCAGTTTTTTGAATTTTTAGTATATATTTTTGTTTTTATTTAAAAATTTCACAGAGCGTATCAATTTTTCAACTACATAGTCTTCACACAGTTCAAACTCATTCTATTATATTCCCATATAATAAGTCCCCGAAACGTATCCCCTCTAAAATTCTTTATTTTGGTGGAAATATTATACGTATAGAGGATGAGATTAAATATCTAGGAATTATTCTAGATAAAAAGCAAAATTTCGGACAACACGTTAAATACGCGTGTGATAAAGCAGTAAGATGCGGTCGTGCACTGTTTCCTATCCTTAACCGCAGATCAAAGCTTAATGTTAAGAACAAGATACTATTATATAAAATGTGCATTACACTAATAATGGCTTACGGTTGCCAAGTATGGTATCACAAGATTGCTAGGACACACACAAAAAAGCTCCAAATAATTCAGAACAAAAATCTGAAGATAATACACAATCTACCTCGTAGATACCCCACCGAATTACTACATAGCAATTTCAGGCACAAAATGATAAGCATGTTTAATAGGGATCTGACGCTGTCATTCAATGAAAGATGCAGGTCGTCTAATTTTGGAATAATAAGAAATTTAATAAGACATCGCTTTTTTTATCAATTTTCCTCTGCACTGTGCTTTATTATTAGCTTTTATATTCAATTGATAGACTCTACGTGTTGTAGTACTTTTAAGTAAAATCTCATTCATTGTACCTAATATATTTAAGAAGATTGTTAAATAAATAAATAAATATAATAAAAATTAAGTCTGCATAAATTCAATTCAGATTATAAAATTTATTTTTTACTGACTACCCGGAATTAGGTCGAAAAAACTAATACATTTCCAATAAACCGCCACAACGAACTATTAAATTTTTCTCACCTATCCAGCTTATTTCTTCATATTTCAAATTCATATTGATTTATTCACTAACAAAAAATTACACTCGTGTTTTCCGACTTGTAGTAAAACTTTTAGACAGTTAAATCCACTGTTTTTATGTACATGCTACAGAGCACAGCGCCGAACACATTTTATCGGCGGCCCTTAGTCGCCGAGTGCAATATTAGATTGGTCTACACCACTGTTGCCAGTTTCAAGGGTCTCCCCCTAGATTTAGGGATTTTTTTCTTTTAGTAATAAATTTGGGGTGGTAAGAGATTTCGGGAGAAATTTAGGGTGAAACAATTTATTTTTGTGGTATATTTAGGAGATTTCTGTGTTTGGTTAAACGGTAAAATAACACGAGTTAGAAGATTTTTCTACTGATAAATTTGAAGACTTTAACGATTTTTAAAGTAAAATTAAATGCGATATTTACTGCCTGTTCCTCAATGTCGCAGTAGTGCGATTGTTCGCTTTCTAAGCGAAAGAAAATTGTTTTGGGTTCCTCTATGAAGTTCTTTTATTCGAACGATGACTCGATCGACAAGTCGAAAAAACGTAAGTGTTTTCATACAAAATCCGATTCCTCAATATCGATCATGTCGTCAGCACTGCGAACACAAATGTCAAAATCAAGCACAAGCTGTTTTGCTATCGAGTGGGAGTTTTTATAGAAACAATTTTTGTTAAAAACTGGAAAATAAAACTACAAACCCCATATATTTTTAATTTTTATTTAGTAAATATATTAAACAATTATTGCATGCATGCATGTAGCTTTTCTAAACAGTCCACTTGTTTGCTGGATGGAAGAAAATCCTGAGTTTGCCAGAGGGATACCAGTGCTCATCGCGTCAAAATACTTACTAAATGTCTATGCAAACAAATACTTTTAAATTTTAAAACACCACAAAAACTATTTCCGCACTTTCAAAATGTTTACTTTTTTTATCACAGAGTACTCTGCACAGAATACTCTGTGGTACTCTGTGTTATTTATGTATGTATTTGCTTTGGCTTGTCAAATGCAGCTGACCAGTTTTATGAAGGGTTGTATTTACACCAGAACAATTTAGTAGTTTTTTTCAATACTGCAATAAAAAATCAACTAAAACTTTAATTTACCGATCTGGCATTTCTGTAAAGTGAATGCCAAAAATTTCATGACATAAGACATCGGCGAGAAGTTAGCAAACCGGAAATAAATTTTAGCAAACCGGAAACAAAATTCTTGAGCAAACCGACACAGTGCTTCATACTAAAAACAGCTGCTTCATACTAAAACAACATGTGCTTCATACATGACGCAACTTCTTTTGTAAAATAGCTAAATGGCATTAAAAAATTAATTAAAGTATGATATTTAAACAAAAAAAAATTAAATATTATTATCCTTCTCACTTCTTTTGACTTTTCATTCACGTTTGGTCATCGTTATAAGTCAAAATGCAAAAAAAATAAAAATTACTAAAATATACTATTATAGTAATTTACAAATTTCTCAGAACAAACTTAGTGTTCCAGGACAAAACTAACTGCACCTTATAGAATACACAATTACGCTTCTTTTAAAATACCACATGTTCCGGAAAAGACTTCCGAGGCTGGGTTTTGGTCCACTCAAAATGCAAAAAAATTAAAAATTACTAAAATATACTATTATAGTAATTTACAAATTTCTCAGAATAAACTTAGTGTTCCAGGACAAAACTAACTGCACCTTATAGAATACACAATTACGCTTCTTTTGATATACCACATGTTCCGGAAAAGACTTCCGAGGCTGGGTTTTGGTCCACTCAAAATGCAAAAAAATTAAAAATTACTAAAATATACTATTATAGTAATTTACAAATTTCTCAGAACAAACTTAGTGTTCCAGGACAAAACTAACTGCACCTTATAGAATACACAATTACGCTTCTTTTGGTATACCACATGTTCCAGAAAAGACTTCCGAGGCTGAGTTTTGGTCCACTCAAAATGCAAAAAAATAAGTAAAAATTACTACGAAAGGAGATATCAAACTTGGTAGTACTCTTTTGTTAATAAACTTGGTACTACTAATAATCTTAATTTCTTTTGTTTTATAGTTTTAAGGCCTCCTCAATCGATATGTTTTTAAAATTGAAACTAAAATATTTCATTATAGGAACTATATTTTCATTATTATTATAAATTTTCATTATAAGAACTATATTTTCAGTGTGGTGAATACGCTTCGAAAATCAAATGGCATCACGAACATATTTCTAAAACCATATGGCATCGCTCAATTATTTAAGTTGCTACTGTCATTTTTCATTCTGGAAGACACCCGGCCACAACGTAAGTATATAATAATTTATTAATATATATTTGTTTTATTTATATTTATAGGAGACTGCAGTTTTTGGCAAATAACTTTGGTAAGTACTTATGTATCGTTCCTTTACTAGCATGTTGTGTTAGTTATTAACAATTTTTTCTTACTTTTCAGGTTATTTTTCACTAACTCCCGCACAAGGTTAGGGAAAACACTGAGGACAGGGTAGGAGTAGTGTCTCCATAACCAATTTGCCCCTCCTCCACTTGAAGATATACATATATACAACGAGAATTGCAATTCTCAATTTTATATGTACATAGTTTGATAGCTGCAACTAATTTTGTATCGGCACCATTGCAATCCAAGCTGCAGCTCAAGAGTTGCAATTGGAATATGGGTGATTATCTGTAACTTTGAGCTGCTTGAATTGTAATGGTGCCTACATACAAAATTGGTTATAACTTTTGAACTAGTACATAAAATTGAGAATTGCAATTTTAAATATATATATATGTACATAACATTGTATCACGCAAGGTTAGGGAAAACACTGAGGACAGGGTAGGAGTAGTGTCTCCATAACCAATTCGCCCCTCCTCCATTGGATGACATACATATATACAACGAAAATTGCAATTCTCAATTTTATATACATATGTACATAGTTTGATAGCTGCAACTAATTGGTTATAACTTTTGAACTAGTACATAAAATTGAGAATTGCAATTTTAAATATATATATATACATAACATTGTATCGCACAAGGTTAGGGAAAACACTGAGGACAGGGTAGGAGTAGTGTCTCCATAACCAATTCGCCCCTCCTCCATTGGATGACATACATATATACAACGAAAATTGCAATTCTCAATTTTATATACATATGTACATAGTTTGATAGCTGCAACTAATTGGTTATAACTTTTGAACTAGTACATAAAATTGAGAATTGCAATTTTAAATATATATATATACATAACATTGTATCGCACAAGGTTAGGGAAAACACTGAGGACAGGGTAGGAGTAGTGTCTCCATAACCAATTCGCCCCTCCTCCATTGGATGACATACAGTTGCGACAATTTAAATAGCCCGTTGAGGAGTATATGCAAAAATCATTGAAAAAAATAAATGTTTGTTATTGGGATACATATTCTTATAGTTTATTTTACTCTCTAAAGCTGTTAGACTTTTTTAATGTCAAAAAATTATCAAAACGTTAAAGATACATTTTTTGGAACATCTATAATTTTTCTACCTTACTTTTTTATGGACAATTTAAATAGCACGATAATCTTTTTTGAACAATTATTTAAAACTAAAGCAAAATAACAACTCCACAAAAATAAAAATGCATTTAAAATGTTTTACTACTCTAATACTTCGTAGGGAATCCCTTATTTTTAATAACAGCTCCTAATCTGCGGGTCATGGAAGATATAAGGCTACGGCACCTTTCAATTGGAATCGAATTCCACGCCTTTTGAATTTCTTCCCATAGCTGGTTTAAATTTGAAGCGTTTGCTCGATTTATACGACTATCAACATCATGGCATAATTTTTCTATGGGATTCAAGTCCGGCGACTGAGCCAGCATGATACCACATTTATTTTATTGTCATCCAAAAATTTCTTTACAAACTTGACTGTACGTTTTGGATCATTATCCTGAACAAGTTTCTATTTAAGGGGTATTTCCTCTTCTACAAAAGCATCATTTTACTTATAAAAATTTTTTGTACACCTCTTGATTCATTCTACCCTTTATTCGCACAATTGGGCCCACCCTGTGCCATGAAAATCTTCCCCAGACCATTACACTACCATCTCCGTGTTTAATTGTTTTTATTGTATGTTTTGTATTGAATTCCTGGTTAGGGTTTCTGCGCACGTAGTGTCTACGGTCGGAGCCAAAGCGATTAAAATTAGATTCGTACGTAAAAACAAGATTGTTGCAAAAGTTTTGTTGTTTTTCCAAATGCTCTTTTGCAAAATTAAGAGGGAGCTTACCATTTTTTTCAGAGACATGTGGTTTACGCCTTGCGATTCGTTTAAACAGGTTATTTTCCCGCAATCTGTTTTTAACAGTGCTTGTGGGCAATTTTACTTCAAGTTTTTCTTCAATTTGCTCGCGAATTCTGGGGACAGTCAAAAAAGGATCTTTCGGACACACTCGACCAATCGCACTATCTGTTCTCTGGGATGTTATATGACGTCTTTTGCGTATTTTTTGTCAACAGATTTGGTGTAATTACAATGCTTAAGAGCTCGTGTTGTTTTAACATCATTGGATCTGTTCGTCTCAACAGCGACCACGTTGCACCCAATTAAATTCGCTTAACTCGATTAATTCCAAAATAATTTGTTCGTATAAAATCAATAACTTTTTATCCGGTAATAATGTAATTTTTTTTAAATAAAACAGTAGTAAAAATAGTAGTAAAATTTGGTTTTTTCTTGAAGTTTTAATGAAGTTTATTGACATAAAATCGTTATTGTAAGGAAACACATATTTATGCAGACCTGCGCCGTATTGCAGGTTGGCTGGTTCCAGGCACTGGTGGTGGCATTGCAGCAGGCACTGGTGGTGGCATTGCTGCAGGCACTGGTGGTGGCATTGCTGCAGGCACTGGTGGTGGCATTGCTGCAGGCACTGGTGGTGGCATTGCTGCAGGCACTGGTGGTGGCATTGCTGCAGGCACTGTTGGTGGTGGCATTACCTGTGGTGGCGGTGGTGGTGGGGCTGACGGTAGCGGTGGTGGTGGTGCTGACGGTAGAGGTGGTGGCGGCCGGTAGTATGATGCCTAAAAGATATAATTGTTCAATAATTAAAAAATGTTGATTTAATTATTTGGTACATTTATAAATATGAATACATATATAAAATACTTACTAAAGCACCACGACCCCTGAAAAACACGTCCACACCATCACACTGCCACCCCCATGCTTGACAGTTTTTTGAAAATATCGGTGTTAAAGCCTTTCACCTTTATTGCGCCTCACATGACTTACGCCATCGGAGTTGAAAAAATAAAACGGTAGGTATTTTGAAGCTATGTATTTTTTTTTTGTAGGCTCGAGTTTGCAAAAAAGTATCTTGATTGGTCAGTTACAAAGTGGAAAAGTGTTCTATTTAGCGACGAGAGCAAATTTAATTTGTATGTCGTGTGAGGCGCAAAAAAGGTGAAAGGCTTTAACCCCGATATTGTAAAAAAAACTGTCAAGCATGGGTCAAGCAGTGTGATGGTGTGGACGTGTTTTTCAGGTCATGGTCTAGGGCATTGCAGGTAGTTTTCTCTCTTGTTTAATCCTTTTGTTTATTGTATGTGTACTATGTGAAAATTCAAACAAGAAATTCTAAATCCCTAACAAGCTGTAGCTCATTATCTGTAACTGTTTTTCATACGAATAAGAATATGTAGGTTTCCACACCACCATTGAGGTACTACATTCAGTGCGTTGTCAATTTTTTTAATGGCTGACTTCCCCAGTAGGCCTAAACCATTTTATACTTATACAAATATATTACATAACAAATATGCCGTATTTCAATAATGAAAAGAAGCCATAATTTTTTGAGTAAATTTTTTTTAGAGAAGTGTGATTTTGTAACTCATTTATGGATGGCTTGGGGGCATTGTACACACTTCTTTAATTAAAAATTTTTTTAGTACATACTTTACATGTAGTGAATACATCACCATACTTATCTTTCCTGCAACTTGCACAAATACTGTATGTGCAGGTAGAACATCTGTGTTTTTTTGTTTTAAAATTTCCGCAGTGGCAACAAAAGCTCGAGCAGTCGTCTCTATATTTTAAGAGTTTTTCTTTAATTATGCGTCTAAATTCATCAGAGGATGGCAAATTCGTCATGGGCTTTTCCTGTAAGAAGCTTGTAATGTACATTATGACGAAAACACCACAACTATTAAAGTCTGCCTGTTTTGTTCTCTCCAGAATGTGAACAAATTTCCAATCCCTTTTTCCAAGCACATTTTCTGCGAAATAATCATAATAAAATTTTCCATTAGTATCATTAAAAGAGTCAATAAAAATAAATTCACGTTTTTCCGGTTTTAAAACACAGAGATTAAAGTGCTTATTCTGTAAAATTGGAATAAAAATCTTGTCCGGTCTAAGATTTATCAATTTTTTTAGCCTTTCAAAGTTCACCTTGCCTATTTGACATGGCAAACTGAAAACTTTTTTGGAACATTCCCTAATAAAGCATAAGATTGCACAATCCAGAACAAGATTTGTTAAAAGATTGCCGCTTGTTAACGACTGCCAATCTTCTTGATCAAGAAAATTATAAAAGCCGATATCAAACTGCTTAAATTTTGGGTATACCGATGCAAATAAGTCATTGTAACGTAGCAGATAAGAAATTTTATCTTGTGTTTTTCCTTGTAATGAGATACTTCTTTCGCAGTATGTGTGCTCCTTTTTAAAACCAAATTTTACTACTGTTTTATTTAAAAAAAAGTTCAGAACAACGGCAACTGTTGGTTTTCTGGAAGTTTAGAATTTTACAAATACATATACCAAATAACAAAATATAAAGTCCAAGATCAATTCATAATGATGGAGCAGCCTGTGTTAACTTTATGGTTTTCAAGAGAAATTGTTGCACACCATCACACCGCTTGACAGTTTTTTTTTTTACAATATCGGGGTTAAAGCCTTTCACCTTTGCGCCTCACACGACATACGCCATCGGAGTTGAACAAATTAAATTTGCTCGCGTCGCTAAATAGAACACTTTTCCACTTTGTAACTGACCAATCAAGATATTTTTATGCAAACTCGAGCCTACAAAAAAAAAAAAAAAACATAGCTACAAAATACCTACCGTTTTATTTTTTCAACTCCGATGGCGTAAGTCGTGTGAGGCGCAATAAAGGTGAAAGGCTTTAACCCCGATATTTTCAAAAAACTGTCAAGCATGAATCGAAAAGGATTCAAGACAATAGAACAAGATCAACAATAAGAACAAGGGACGAGGAGCCCATATATTCAAGATACCAGTCGTACCCAATTTCCATGATCGACTTTGTGAACAGTGAGATTGTTAGAATAGATCTCCATAGTGATGCTTTGGCTACTTTCGAAAAGTTAAAAAGACTTCTCGCCTCCGAAGATGTCCTTCTTTTGTACCCAAACTTTGAAAAACCCTTCGACTTAACCACGGATGTAGAGAAGATAGTTCAGGAGGATTTAGGGACCACACTTAGAATTGATGACAGAATAGTCCACAAGGACAATATTAAATTTATGATTTCAGCTTGAAAACGAATGTAGCCGATCTTACCAGCCCTGACAAGTGATTTAAGTAGATATCTACTGTGCAGAGGACGACAAAAAAAAATTTGTATATGATATCCTTTATTATATCCAATTCGAAAACACAAATTTTACAAAAAACAATTTAATTTATTTACGCAATTTATTTACTAAAAGAATATTAAATAATTTTGACGTCGTTTGTTACTGCGACAAGCAAAATAATTTATATCATCCAATGGAGGAGGGGCGAATTGGTTATGGAGACACTACTCCTACCCTGTCCTCAGTGTTTTCCCTAACCTTGTGCGATACAATGTTATGTATATATATATATATTTAAAATTGCAATTCTCAATTTTATGTACTAGTTCAAAAGTTATAACCAATTAGTTGCAGCTATCAAACTATGTACATATGTATATAAAATTGAGAATTGCAATTTTCGTTGTATATACATATGTCTATCATCCAATGGAGGAGGGGCGAATTGGTTATGGAGACACTACTCCTACCCTGTCCTCAGTGTTTTCCCTAACCTTGTGCGATACAATGTTATGTATATATATATATTTAAAATTGCAATTCTCAATTTTATGTACTAGTTCAAAAGTTATAACCAATTAGTTGCAGCTATCAAACTATGTACATATGTATATAAAATTGAGAATTGCAATTTTCGTTGTATATATGTATGTCATCCAATGGAGGAGGGGCGAATTGGTTATGGAGACACTACTCCTACCCTGTCCTCAGTGTTTTCCCTAACCTTGTGCGATACAATGTTATGTATATATATATATTTAAAATTGCAATTCTCAATTTTATGTACTAGTTCAAAAGTTATAACCAATTAGTTGCAGCTATCAAACTATGTACATATGTATATAAAATTGAGAATTGCAATTTTCGTTGTATATATGTATGTCATCCAATGGAGGAGGGGCGAATTGGTTATGGAGACACTACTCCTACCCTGTCCTCAGTGTTTTCCCTAACCTTGTGCGATACAATGTTATGTATATATATATATTTAAAATTGCAATTCTCAATTTTATGTACTAGTTCAAAAGTTATAACCAATTAGTTGCAGCTATCAAACTATGTACATATGTATATAAAATTGAGAATTGCAATTTTCGTTGTATATATGTATGTCATCCAATGGAGGAGGGGCGAATTGGTTATGGAGACACTACTCCTACCCTGTCCTCAGTGTTTTCCCTAACCTTGTGCGATACAATGTTATGTATATATATATATTTAAAATTGCAATTCTCAATTTTATGTACTAGTTCAAAAGTTATAACCAATTAGTTGCAGCTATCAAACTATGTACATATGTATATAAAATTGAGAATTGCAATTTTCGTTGTATATACATATGTCTATCATCCAATGGAGGAGGGGCGAATTGGTTATGGAGACACTACTCCTACCCTGTCCTCAGTGTTTTCCCTAACCTTGTGCGATACAATGTTATGTATATATATATATTTAAAATTGCAATTCTCAATTTTATGTACTAGTTCAAAAGTTATAACCAATTAGTTGCAGCTATCAAACTATGTACATATGTATATAAAATTGAGAATTGCAATTTTCGTTGTATATATGTATGTCATCCAATGGAGGAGGGGCGAATTGGTTATGGAGACACTACTCCTACCCTGTCCTCAGTGTTTTCCCTAACCTTGTGCGATACAATGTTATGTATATATATATATTTAAAATTGCAATTCTCAATTTTATGTACTAGTTCAAAAGTTATAACCAATTAGTTGCAGCTATCAAACTATGTACATATGTATATAAAATTGAGAATTGCAATTTTCGTTGTATATACATATGTCTATCATCCAATGGAGGAGGGGCGAATTGGTTATGGAGACACTACTCCTACCCTGTCCTCAGTGTTTTCCCTAACCTTGTGCGATACAATGTTATGTATATATATATATTTAAAATTGCAATTCTCAATTTTATGTACTAGTTCAAAAGTTATAACCAATTAGTTGCAGCTATCAAACTATGTACATATGTATATAAAATTGAGAATTGCAATTTTCGTTGTATATATGTATGTCATCCAATGGAGGAGGGGCGAATTGGTTATGGAGACACTACTCCTACCCTGTCCTCAGTGTTTTCCCTAACCTTGTGCGATACAATGTTATGTATATATATATATTTAAAATTGCAATTCTCAATTTTATGTACTAGTTCAAAAGTTATAACCAATTAGTTGCAGCTATCAAACTATGTACATATGTATATAAAATTGAGAATTGCAATTTTCGTTGTATATATGTATGTCATCCAATGGAGGAGGGGCGAATTGGTTATGGAGACACTACTCCTACCCTGTCCTCAGTGTTTTCCCTAACCTTGTGCGATACAATGTTATGTATATATATATATTTAAAATTGCAATTCTCAATTTTATGTACTAGTTCAAAAGTTATAACCAATTAGTTGCAGCTATCAAACTATGTACATATGTATATAAAATTGAGAATTGCAATTTTCGTTGTATATATGTATGTCATCCAATGGAGGAGGGGCGAATTGGTTATGGAGACACTACTCCTACCCTGTCCTCAGTGTTTTCCCTAACCTTGTGCGATACAATGTTATGTATATATATATATTTAAAATTGCAATTCTCAATTTTATGTACTAGTTCAAAAGTTATAACCAATTAGTTGCAGCTATCAAACTATGTACATATGTATATAAAATTGAGAATTGCAATTTTCGTTGTATATACATATGTCTATCATCCAATGGAGGAGGGGCGAATTGGTTATGGAGACACTACTCCTACCCTGTCCTCAGTGTTTTCCCTAACCTTGTGCGATACAATGTTATGTATATATATATATTTAAAATTGCAATTCTCAATTTTATGTACTAGTTCAAAAGTTATAACCAATTAGTTGCAGCTATCAAACTATGTACATATGTATATAAAATTGAGAATTGCAATTTTCGTTGTATATATGTATGTCATCCAATGGAGGAGGGGCGAATTGGTTATGGAGACACTACTCCTACCCTGTCCTCAGTGTTTTCCCTAACCTTGCGTGATACAATGTTATGTACATATATATATATTTAAAATTGCAATTCTCAATTTTATGTACTAGTTCAAAAGTTATAACCAATTTTGTATGTAGGCACCATTACAATTCAAGCAGCTCAAAGTTACAGATAATCACCCATATTCCAATTGCAACTCTTGAGCTGCAGCTTGGATTGCAATGGTGCCGATACAAAATTAGTTGCAGCTATCAAACTATGTACATATAAAATTGAGAATTGCAATTCTCGTTGTATATATGTATATCTTCAAGTGGAGGAGGGGCAAATTGGTTATGGAGACACTACTCCTACCCTGTCCTCAGTGTTTTCCCTAACCTTGTGCGGGAGTTAGTGAAAAATAACCTGAAAAGTAAGAAAAAATTGTTAATAACTAACACAACATGCTAGTAAAGGAACGATACATAAGTACTTACCAAAGTTATTTGCCAAAAACTGCAGTCTCCTATAAATATAAATAAAACAAATATATATTAATAAATTATTATATACTTACGTTGTGGCCGGGTGTCTTCCAGAATGAAAAATGACAGTAGCAACTTAAATAATTGAGCGATGCCATATGGTTTTAGAAATATGTTCGTGATGCCATTTGATTTTCGAAGCGTATTCACCACACTGAAAATATAGTTCTTATAATGAAAATTTATAATAATAATGAAAATATAGTTCCTATAATGAAATATTTTAGTTTCAATTTTAAAAACATATCGATTGAGGAGGCCTTAAAACTATAAAACAAAAGAAATTAAGATTATTAGTAGTACCAAGTTTATTAACAAAAGAGTACTACCAAGTTTGATATCTCCTTTCGTAGTAATTTTTACTTATTTTTTTGCATTTTGAGTGGACCAAAACTCAGCCTCGGAAGTCTTTTCTGGAACATGTGGTATACCAAAAGAAGCGTAATTGTGTATTCTATAAGGTGCAGTTAGTTTTGTCCTGGAACACTAAGTTTGTTCTGAGAAATTTGTAAATTACTATAATAGTATATTTTAGTAATTTTAAATTTTTTTTGCATTTTGAGTGGACCAAAACCCACCCTCGGAAGTCTTTTCTGGAACGTGGGGTATATCAAAAGAAGCGTAATTGTGTATTCTATAAGGTGCAGTTAGTTTTGTCCTGGAACACGAAGAACATTCTGAGAAATTTGTAAATTACTATAATAGTATATTTTAGTAATTTTAAATTTTTTTTGCATTTTGAGTGGACCAAAACCCACCCTCGGAAGTCTTTTCTGGAACGTGGGGTATATCAAAAGAAGCGTAATTGTGTATTCTATAAGGTGCAGTTAGTTTTGTCCTGGAACACGAAGAACATTCTGAGAAATTTGTAAATTACTATAATAGTATATTTTAGTAATTTTAAATTTTTTTTGCATTTTGAGTGGACCAAAACCCACCCTCGGAAGTCTTTTCTGGAACGTGGGGTATATCAAAAGAAGCGTAATTGTGTATTCTATAAGGTGCAGTTAGTTTTGTCCTGGAACACGAAGAACATTCTGAGAAATTTGTAAATTACTATAATAGTATATTTTAGTAATTTTAAATTTTTTTTGCATTTTGAGTGGACCAAAACCCACCCTCGGAAGTCTTTTCTGGAACGTGGGGTATATCAAAAGAAGCGTAATTGTGTATTCTATAAGGTGCAGTTAGTTTTGTCCTGGAACACGAAGAACATTCTGAGAAATTTGTAAATTACTATAATAGTATATTTTAGTAATTTTAAATTTTTTTTGCATTTTGAGTGGACCAAAACCCACCCTCGGAAGTCTTTTCTGGAACGTGGGGTATATCAAAAGAAGCGTAATTGTGTATTCTATAAGGTGCAGTTAGTTTTGTCCTGGAACACGAAGAACATTCTGAGAAATTTATAAATTACTATAATAGTATATTTTAGTAATTTTAAATTTTTTTTGCATTTTGAGTGGACCAAAACCCACCCTCGGAAGTCTTTTCTGGAACGTGGGGTATATCAAAAGAAGCGTAATTGTGTATTCTATAAGGTGCAGTTAGTTTTGTCCTGGAACACGAAGAACATTCTGAGAAATTTGTAAATTACTATAATAGTATATTTTAGTAATTTTAAATTTTTTTTGCATTTTGAGTGGACCAAAACCCACCCTCGGAAGTCTTTTCTGGAACGTGGGGTATATCAAAAGAAGCGTAATTGTGTATTCTATAAGGTGCAGTTAATTTTGTCCTGGAACACGAAGAACATTCTGAGAAATTTGTAAATTACTATAATAGTATATTTTAGTAATTTTAAATTTTTTTTGCATTTTGAGTGGACCAAAACCCACCCTCGGAAGTCTTTTCTGGAACGTGGGGTATATCAAAAGAAGCGTAATTGTGTATTCTATAAGGTGCAGTTAATTTTGTCCTGGAACACGCAAGCTATTTCCAAGGAATTTTTAAATTACTATAACAGTATATTTGAGTGCTTTTTAATTTTTTCATGGCAATTTTAGTGGACCACCGAGTTTGATTTTTACTTGGGTACTAATATTTATTTTATTTTATATATTTTATTCTATTTAGTGCATGTAAATTACTGTAGTAAAATCATTAGATTACTATGGTAGTGAATTTTAATTGAGGTGTATTGGAGGTTTGATAGAGGTTCGAAGCACGTGCATATTGGTATGAACTGTTTAATTTTGTTGTTTGTTTTGGTTTGCTAAAACATTTGTTTTGGTTTGTTAAATAGGTAAGGGTGAACCCAGTTTGTTTTCTTCTCACGCGTACATAAGACTATGCGAACTGCCAAATATATTGAAAGTGGCATCCTTACGGTACGTGTGGATCTAGTGAAGGACAGCAAACATGAAAATTTTTATATAGCTGTCTCTGTTGGTTGACTCCGCATTTGTTTACATTTGATTTTTGGTTAGAAAAATTCAGTGCAAATCTGATGCAAACAAAACAGCTTTGCAAGCAAACAAATAATAATTATTTGTATTTAATATTTTATTTCCATTGAGTACATCATTAGCTGTGCATGTAATATGTTTAAAACGTAGTTTTCAAAGCTTTTCATTTATGTTTTCTACTTTTTTCGTAAAAATTACAACAAAACCAATATTTTTCCAAACACTTTACAACAACATTTTTTCATTGTTTATGTTTGTTTTTGTATACACTAGTTGTTCTCACACGCTCATGTTGCCACGATTTCCTGCACTGCTCATCGCTGGCCCGTCCCCAAACAAATGATATGGCCATTTAACAAAAGTCATTTTTGGGATATCTGGTTATGTCTGTGATGCGAACGCAAGCTGGCGACATAGAGGATTCCAAATTGACACGAAATCGAGCGACTACATTTCGATCGCTTAGATTTTCTTGCGACATTGAGGAACAAGCAGTTAATGTTCACCTAGTAGCTTTAAGTACAGAGTTTGCAACTGGTAATTTTAAGGACATTTTTTATTGAGTTAATTGAATTTTTTCCTTATGAGTAATTTCTTTGAATTTTTCCGTTTCTTAAGAATTGGGAAAATTAAAATATCCAAGAACCTTTAATAAAATTAAAACTCTTTTTATTAGAAGGCTTAGAACCGTTAATATTTTTGGAGAAACTTAATTTTTTCTAGATACGCAGATAACAATTTCCAGCTGCCTATAAATAAGTACTTAGATCTCAAAATATGTGAATACAAATAAATCAAAAGTATATGTATATAAATATACATTCACCTGTAATAATAACATATGCACTGAAAAATACATATAATCAGTTAATTTTTACTCCTTTTAATTGGGGAAAGTTTAACAATTTTATGCATTTTCCGCATTGCATTAATATTGGTAATTCGCAAACTAAAGCAGAATGTTCCCCAAATTTTGGGGGATTTTGTAGAAAAACATTGACTGCCTGTTCCTCAATGTCGCAAGAAAATCTAAGCGATTGAAATGTAGTCGCTCGATTTCGAGTCAATTTGGATTCCTCTATGTCGCCATCTTGCGTTCGCATAGTCTTACGCATGATACAACTAACAAGGTAGCCTTTTCGCTACAATAAGAACAATTTCAATAAAAATAACATGCATTTTGTTTTTGTACAACTTATGCAAACTGTCAAAAAGACGCCACTTCTACATTTACAGAAGAGAGATGCACTGAGCTTACGCGGATTAGCTATCTCGTTTCGGCTGCCTTTCATCTCTGCAATCTCTTGACAACCTAAAGTAGTCAGTTGATCGGTTTAGCTGACGAGGCTACCTTGTTAATTGTATCATGCTTAAAGCTATAAATTTAGATTGCTTGAACAATAAAATCTTGTAATATCACAGCTTATAAAGATTATGACTTATCAAACAAAAAGTCTTATCATATCACAGATTATAATACTTAAAATCACAGTGATAATATATTTTGTTGGACTATTTTACATACTTTGGCATTTCCTAACCTATGTTTATGAAGACAGTTTTCACAAACATAATATTTGCAATCTTTGCATACAATTGCGTTGCAATTTTGCTTTTTCATGCTACAACAATGACAACAGAATCTAGATCTGTCGCCTTGATGTTTTAATATTAATACCTTAATTTTTTTTCTAAAATCTGAAGGTTCCCATAAATATTTTAATGACTCATTTTGCAAAATTTTCGTTGCATACATTAATACAAATATTCCGCAACTTGAACTATCTCCTTGAATATCTCTTTCTGATATTTCATTATATTTCCACACCTTTTTTTCAGTGCTTAACTTTGCCAGATCATATACCTTTCGTCCAACGTTACAACCTTCCATGGAATTTACATACATAAACTCATGTGTCGAAAATTTCAAAACACATAAAGTAAAGTGGTCTAAACTTAAAATTGGAACGAAAATGATCTCTGGCTGGTTTTGCATTAGTACAATAATTTTGTCAAAGTTTATTTCATTAAATTGACAAGGCATGCTAAAACAATCTATTGCTCTGCTGTCTTTTATAATTACTAAAAGACAATCGGCGAGAAGAAAACAACCTTTTTGGCAAACTTTTACAGTTACTTGCAAGGCGAATCCATTACAGGTGCCCGCATACCAATTCGCTTCAACATTTTTCCACGAATTTATCTTCTGAGTTGTCAAAGTCGATAGAAAACAACAACAAAAATTGTGACGTCTCGAGAGAAAATGTTGAAGCGAATTGAATTGCGACCACCTGTAGTTGCCTTGGTTACTTGGCAAACAATTTTTCAGGGTTGCTAATTCCGTACATAGAAGTAAAATATCAACCAAGAGCGAATTTAGCGTTTTTTGTTATCCAAAAAGCACTCATAATTTTGGCACAGTAGTGGAGCAAACAATTTTGGTAATATTATTATAGAAATAATATTTCGTATTTTGACCCCTTTTTTTTGAAAAAAACCAATCAAAACATTTTTCATTATTATTGTCCTGAAGAAGCTATCCGAAGGAGAGCGAAATATCGACAAAAATAAATACTCAAATTACAAAAGACCTTAAGCTCAAATAAATATATAAAATATTATTATAGAAAGTTAATTCATTAGACAATATATTGAATTTTAACTATAAGAAAATAAAAATTACTCTATTAAGCTGGATATATATTTTCATACAAAATAAAAAATGGCGAAAAAATACAAACCTATTTTTCACATTTAGCAAACTTTTACAATCTTTTTATTAAAAAGTTTTTTTTAATCTTAAAGTTAAAAAAATTTAGATTTTGATCTTTTCATTATTATTGTCCTGAAGAAGCTATCCGAAGGAGAGCGAAATATCGACAAAAATAAATACTCAAATTACAAAAGACCTTAAGCTCAAATAAATATATAAAATATTATTATAGAAAATTAATTCATTAGACAATATATTGAATTTTAACTATAAGAAAATAAAAATTACTCTATTAAGCTGGATATATATTTTCATACAAAATAAAAAATGGCGAAAAAATACAAACCTATTTTTCACATTTAGCAAACTTTTACAATCTTTTTATTAAAAAGTTTTTTTAATCTTAAAGTTAAAAAAATTTAGATTTTGATCTTCTTTATTGTCTTAGCATAAAAAAAAACCTTTATTTTAGCAACACAAATTAAAATTGTTATTTTTAAAGATTAAGATCCTTGGTTTTTATGAAGAGAAAAAATTGTTTTTTATATTAAGGAATACAATTTTTAATCTAAATATATCTCTTATTTTAAATATTCTTTTTGTCACTCCTTTTTAAAGACAAAAAAGCAAATTTTGACTGCGATAGCGTAAAATTTTTTTTATTTAATTAATTACTTTAGCTTTAGATCTTCGTTTTTTTATAAAAAAAAATAGTTTGAAACATTTATATTTATTTATTTTCAATACTTCGCCAGCAATTTGTTACCATCTTCAAGAAAGTGATTATAAAATTTTAACAAATTTTATAATCACTTTAATTAATTTTTCAGGCTCAAGTTCAAACCTTGGTTGGTTAGAAAAGTAAAAGTTTTTCTTTACTTAATTGATATTAATTAAGAAGTGATTAACCAAGGGTTGAACTTGTGCCTGAAAAAGTAATTTAATATAAATGTATTATAATACCAATATTATAATACCAACATATCTACGTATATTCGTTTGAAACTACCCAATAAAAAAGTGTTAAGGGTATATATAAATTTGACATTGCGTTTGTAATTTCTTTAAAATACATTTGCGACCCCATAGTCTATATATGCTGGATCAGCATCAATAGAAAAGTTGATTAAGCGATGCCCGTCTGTAGGTCGTTGAAATACCGTTTTTGAGAAAACAAGATTGGTAGGAATAAAAAATAAAAGTTTTTGATGGTGCAGTATGTGTATATACGCGAGACATAGTAAAACCCAGTTTTCAACCCGTTTTTTTATTTTACAATACGTAAGTAACTTACTTTCAAATATATATTTTGCAGGCTTGAATAAATAGCTTCTAGCACTACAGGGACAAAGATTCCAATCGTGTTTCGCGAAATTCTTGAAAGGAATTCCAATGATTTGTAGGAATCTCCAGTGGCTATAAACCTTAACGTTACACATAATTTTGTCCTTGTAGTTATAGCCTTTCGCATTATTGTGTCACTTTTTGCGATTTGGTGGTGCACCTAGTTGAAAGAAAACATTCATATAAATATACACAGGATTGTATTACGGTTCAGGTAAATATTTACCATTTTTAGAAGCTCTTCAAATTTGGTAATATTTATTCGAACAAAGTTCCTGAAATCGCCATCATCATCTTCCCAAACCATATCTCTGAGCAAATGCGCCTCCAAATCATGCTCCACTCTAAAGTAAATACAGACATACATATCTACATTCACTATAATTTTTAAATATTTACCAACCTCCTTACTAATAACGGCTTCACCCAGTATTTCCTTTCTGCCCTCTGGTTTTTTTCTTCTTTTATTTTCTTTATTTCTGATAGTACTTTTAATGAAGCAGCTAATTTTAATTTTCTTCTTGACGGCATCTTGAAAACGAATTGCTTTGAAATTGCGTGCAGCCTACGTCACAGCTATCAATTTTATTGAATTTTGACAAGCAGTATGTGAAAAAAACTTGATAGCAAAACTTGATCGTGTAACTGCAGTGTAACGGTTTAGCTGACGAGGCTACCTTGTTAATTGTATCATGGTCTTACGTCATGAAATTTTTGGCATTTACTTTACAGAGATGCCAGATCGGTACATTAAAGTTTTAGTTGATTTTTTATTGCACTATTGAAAAAAACTACAAAATTGTTCTGGTGTAAATACAACCCTTCATAAAACTGGTCAGCTGCATTTGACAAGCCAAAGCAAATACATACATAACTAACACAGAGTACCACAGAGTATTCTGTGCAGGGTACTCTGTGATAAAAAAGCAAACATTTTGAAAGTGCGGAAATAGTTTTTGTGGTTTTAAAATTTAAAAGTATTTTTTTGCATATACATTTAATAAATATTTCGACGCGATGAGCACTGTTATTCCTCTGGCAAACTCAGGATTTTCTTCCATCCAGCAAACAAGTGGACTGTTTAGGAAAACTACATGCATGCATGTAATAATTGTTTAATATATTTACTAAATAAAATAAAAATTAAAAATATGTGGGGTTTGTAGTTTTATTTTCCAGTTTTTTAACAAAAAAACAAAAATTTTTTCTATAAAAACTCCCACTCGATAGCAAAACAGCAAGTGCTTGATTTTGACATTTGTGTTCGCAGTGCTGACGACAGATCGATATTGAGGAATCGGATTTTGTATGAAAACACTTACGTTTTTTCGACTTGTCGATCGAGTCATCGTTCGAATAAAACAACTTCATAGAGGAACCCAAAACAATTTTCTTTCGCTTAGAAGGCGAACAATCGCACGACTGCGACATTGAGGAACAGACAGTGAATTTTAGGGGGTTTTAAAATTTTTCTGGGGGGAAGAAATACATTGACCTGGAAGCACTGGTCTACACAAAGGAACCTAAATACCAGGTAACCGCATAACAATAACAAACACTAAACGCATATATCGATGAAAAGAAAACACGATTTATTTGACATTTCGTAAACTTTTACTTATTATATCCTTCACATAAATGTGTAAGGGTATACATAAGTTTGTAATTCCGTTTGCAACGCATTGACCCCATAAAGTATATATATTCTGGATCAGAATCAATAGAGATTACGATTGAGCGATGTCCGTCTGTAGTCGTTGAAATACCGTTTCTGAGAAAACGGTTTTTCTTTCGCAAAAATGTGTTAACCCCCGGTAGTGGATCTGCTATTGAAATTCAGTAAGATCGGTCCATGCATAGCTGAGATATACATATTCAAAAGACTGGGTTTTGAAGGGTATTTTTTGCCATTTTTTTGGTCAGATTTTGAACAATGTTTTTTCTTAAAAAGTAAGCCATATCATTTTTAATGCCCATTAAATCCCAAAAATTTAAGAATTTTTGAAATCGGCCCATATATATCTGAGATATAGCGTCTCTCGATTTTTAGAGAAATCGGCTTTATAAGCCAAATAAAACAACTTTTGGCACAAAAAATCAATCAGAATGGTACATATAGGCTATTTAGAGGCAAAAGTGGAAAATTTTTTGACATCGGCCCATATACACTCGAGATATAGTGCCTCCCGTTTTCTCAAGAAGTCGGCTCTAAAAGCCAAATAAAACAATTTTTAGTACCAAAAATCGATCATAATGCTACACATAAGCTGTTTAAAAGCAAAATTTGAGAATTTTTGAAATCGGTCCATATATACCTGAGATATAGCGTCTTCCGATTTTTCAAGAAATCGGCTCTTTAAGCCAAATAAAACAATTTTTGGCACGAAAACCCAACCAGAATGGTACATATAGGCTATTTAGAGGCAAAAGAGGAAAATTTTTTGACATCAACCCATATACACTCGAAATATAGCGCCTCCCGTCTTCTCAAGAAATCGGCTCTAAAAGCAAAATAAAACAACTTTTGGGGCTTAAAATCGATGAGAATGGTAAATATAAGGTGCTTAAAAGCAAAATTTGAAAATATCTGAAATCGGTCCATATATACCTGAGATATAGCGTCTCCCGATTGTTCAAGAAATCGGCTCTATAAGCTAACTAAAACAACTTTTGGCACCAAACATCAATCAGAATAATACATATACGCTAGTCACAAGCAAAACTGGAAAAATTTTTGACATCGGCCCATATATGCTCGAGATATAGCGCCTCCCGATATCTCAAGAAGTCGGCCCTGGAAGCCAAACGAAACAATTTTTTGCACTAAAAATTTGTCGGAATGGTACATACAGGCTGTTCAGAGGCAAAATTAGAACATTTTTGGACATCGGCCCATATGCACCCCAGATAACGCTCCTCACGATTTCCCAAGAAGTCGGCATTAAAAGCCAAATAAAACAACTTTTGGTACCAAAAATCGATCAGAATGGTACATACATATGTATATAATGTTTAAAAGCAAAATTCGAAAATATTTGCGATCATGTATGTATGTATGTTTGTATGTACATATGTAAGTACCCTGCCAGCAAATTGGTAGTCGACTACAAATAAAATCGACTTATAGTTCATCCCTGTCGGACATTGAGTAGTCGACTACTAAAAAAGTTAACTTTAGTTAACTTTTATGGACTAGCTTCAAATTAGCTAGAATATAATCGATTAGTAATTTACTTTTTGTGTACTGGCTATAACCTAGCTGAAACGTAGTGCAGAGTTAACCCAAAATTCAAATAATAACATACACACATACACGGTAAATAACTCTTTAATTAAACTGCCTATTGTCGCATTCGTTTTAAATGTTGCGATGGCTGAGTGAGTATGTTGGCTGCTCACCAGTCTTGAGGCTTAGTGGTTCGATTCCCATCAGAGGCTAACAAAAGAAAAGAAAGAAAGTAGGATGAAATTTAATAAAATAAAATATTACCACCGAAAAATGTAAAATCAGCGTTGATTTGTAAATTTTTTTCTGTGGGTACTGACTTTTAAGTAGCTAACTTTAAGTTAGTTGAAAAGTAATGCAGCGTCGGACAATTGACTACAGTTGTTTGCATTGAGAAGTAATCCAGGCGTCAACCAGTTCCTGCTCTAAAATACTTAGTTTTAAGTTAATTTAGAGTTAACTTCGTTTCCGACAGGGTATGTATCTCATATTCAAGTGTGAAGATTTTTCATTACAAAATTTATACATACACATATGAGTAGCAAGAAATGAAGAAATTAGGCTATTCATTATACCCTTCACAAAAATGTGTAAGGGTATATATTAGGGAATGGTAAGTCGATTTCGATTGTATTCGATAATCGATTTTCAATCCTAAAAAACGATTATTTTCTGATCGATTATGCATTGCCAACTTTATGCTGAAATCGATTTTTGGCGTCGATTAATCGAAACGGCAAGCCACAAAGCGTGACACAACTAATAAGGTAGCCTTTTCACTACAATAAAAATAACATGCATTTTGTTTTTGTACAACTTCTGTACGCTGTCAAAAAGCCGCCGCTTCTGCATTTATAAAAGAGAGATAACAGAGCTGACATTGACTTGGTGTCTCGTTTTGGCTGCCTTTCATCTTGGCATTCTCTTGGCAACCTAAAGTAGTCAGATGATTAACGGTTTAGCCGATGAGGCTACCTTATTAGTTGTACCATGCCACAAAGCATAACAAAATTACCTGTTGTAGAAGTTCGACAACAAAAACGTCTATTGCATTACATACTGCAAGCAAAAGAATTTTTTGTTATTGCTATAGAAAGCTATATCCACTAAAGTTATAGAAGAGAAAACAAAGCAAGTGTTTGGTTGTGAAAATTTAATAAAATAAAACGTGCAATTTATAATAGAAAATGAGTGAATATTTTAAAAAAATGCCACCAGTCACGTTTGGCAATCGACTTAAAAAAATCGATTATGAGCTGCGATTAATCGATTAAATAATCGGAATGAAAAATGGTTAGTCGAAAAATCGAAAATCGACTTTTACTTCCTGATGCCATTCCCTAGTATATATAAGTTTGTGATTCCGTTTGTAACGCATTGAAACAACCATCTAAGACCCCATAAAGTATATATATTCTGGATCAGAATCAATACAGATTACGATTAAGCGATGTCCGTCTGTCAGTCTGTACTCGTGGAAATACCGTTTCTGAGAAAACGGTTTGAGATGGAAACCTCATTCTTGCGCTAAAATGTGTTAAACCCCGGTAATGGGTCTGCTACTCAAATTCAGTAAGATCGGTCCACGGATAGCGGAGATATATCCAAAAAAACTGGTATTTTTGACCATTTTTTGATCAGATTTTTAAAAAAATTTTATTCCTAAAAAGTTAGCCATATCATTTTTAATGCCCATTAGATTCCAAATATTGAAGAATTTTTTAAATCGGCCCATATATACCCGATATATAGCGTCTCTCGATTTTTAAAGAAATCGAATCTATAAGCCAAATAAAACAACTTTGGCACCAAAGATCAATCAGAATGGTACATTGTGAAGGGTATTTAAGATTCGGCCCAGCCGAATATAGCACTCTTACTTGTTTTTGTATTAAGTTTATCAGGTTCAAGTTCTTTCCATATTATTTTTGTGATTGATATTAATTAAATAAGACAAAAAAGACATCGAAGACTTTTAGCATGGTGGACAACTAGTTGTTTCGAAGGCGCCACACTTTCTCGTCAGTAAACTTTTACTGTTACTTGGCCACACTTCCAGAAAGATACACGCGTATGTTGCTTTCATTGCACAAACACAAGCGAAAAACAATAAAGTATGAAATTTCATTGTAAAGTTGTACAACCAAAAGACATGGAGATTTTTTTTGGTGTTGTATTTGATATAACACTGCAACTACCGCGTAGAAATGAATTGGTAAAAATGAAAAGAATGAAAAACGTTTTTCTTTGAAAAATACAAACAAAGCCATAGAAATGTATGTAAATGTTGATGTTTAATTTGGTTATAACAATGAAAGGACCAAAAAATTGTACATTGCAGTTTAAATCCATTGCAACTACAAAATACAAAATAAAACTCGTTTGTTATCAAATAAATTAAGTCAAGTACGAGGCTGGCTCGCACTCTTAGGGTTCCGTACGTATGTATGTGTAATGTATGTATGGAATGGCGTATATGAATACATATGTATATTTTATAAATTTCATCTCTGTTTTTAAAGCTACTTTATGTTGTATGGGGACACCTAGTAATTTTCCACTTGTTGTTTTTGTTGTTGTAAGGCATCTGGGAATACATACACTGTGCGAATTTCGACTCTATATCTTTTACGGTTCGAGAGTTATAGCTATTACTCTACGTTTTAAAGGGACACCTGGTAGTTTTACAGTTGTTGTTGTTTTTAGCAAGTGTTGTTGTGGAGCATATGTGAATACACATATTGTGCAAATTTCATCCCTCTGTCTCTCACGGTTCGAGAGTAACGGCTAGTTGTTACTTTACGTTGTATAGGGATACCTGGTAATTTTCGACTTGTTGTTGTTTTTAGCATTTGTTATTGTAGGCCACATGCGAATACATATATTGTTCACATTTTATCTCTCTGTCTCTTACAGTTTGGGAGTTACGGCTAATTTTTACTCTACGTTGTATAGGGACACCTGGTAGTTTTTGGCATATGTAAACACATATATTCTGCGAATTTCAGCTCTTTGTCTTTTACAGTTTTGCAGCTACGGCTAATTGTTACTTTAGGTTGTATGAGGACACCTGGTAGTTTTCAACTTGTTGTCTTTAGCATTTGTTGTTGTAAAGCATCTATAAATACATACACTATGCAAATTTCAGCTTTCTATCTTTTTTGGTTCGAGAGTTATAGCGAATTGTAACTTTTCGTTGTATGGGGACACCTGGTAGTTTACGACTTGTTGTTGTTTTTAGTATTTGTTGTTGTAGCGGCAAGGTACAACAACATTCTGTGAAAATGTCAGCTCTCTAGCTCTTACCGTTTCGGAGAATGGACGCTGTGACGGACGGAAGGACGTACTTGTCTCCGTAATAGTGTTCCGTTTCACTCTGAAGCTCTAAACACATAGACGACAGCAGACAGCAAGCAGCAATATGTCAAAAATAAAATGCATGTGTTTAAATGAAAACGATTATTTTGGCGGCAGCAGGGCAGCACGACTGCACAACAGCATTTGCTGCTGCTGCCAACTTAGGCTATTTTCTATTTTGACGGGCAGCAAATAAGCAAATATAGTGTTGCCATTATATACATAAATTGGACAAATTAGAACAAAAACTTTTTTTTTAATATTAAACACAAAAGAACATTGCAAAAATACAATAAATAAATAAATGTATGTGTTTTTATAGTTTTTTCGTGATATTATTACATTTTTCATCAATATTTTCAATTTTATTCATTATGAAATAAGAAATACGGCATCCCTAAAAGTAGCATTGCTAAAATACACAGCTGGTTATTTTCAATATCAAAACAATTTTTTTCGTTTGAGCTAATTTTTTGTGATATTTTATTTAATTTTCATCCTGGTTGCTTTGAAAAAGTGTTCTTCATCTTTTTCCTTGAGCTGTTGTACACATGTTTTGTAAATGCCCTCCTCATCATGGGTTATATTTACTGGGTGAACCCACCATCTTCGGTTTCTTGTACTATTCGTCTTATGGGCTTTATACACTTCAGCTGTAGTCTGAGCTATTTTAACAATTGTTGTGATAAAATTCGCTAAATTTTCTTCGCTCATTTTTTATATTTTTGAACTTTGAATTTGTAATATTTATAAAAATTCGAAATTGATTTACACACCAGCTGATTATTATGTTGTTGCTGTCTTCAAAATAATTATGAAGCCGACTTCAGAGCAGCATTTGAAGTTGGCTGCACTTGAAGTTGGCTGCACTTGAAGTTGGCAGCATTTGCAGTCTGCTGTCGTCTATGTGTTTAGAGCTTGATGAGTACGGAACCCTAAAAATGGGTAATATGTGTACAGATGCATTTTTATTTATACCTATTTTGTTAATAAATTTTAATAATTAATAGTTTTTTATATTTTTGAAAAACACATTTCATATGCACACTTAACAATTTTATAATTTTTTTTTTTTTTTGCAATTTAGCTTGTAACATCAAGACAACACTTAATCAGGTGTTGTAAGATTTTGACATCTTATTATGTGTTGCAACTGCCTGTTCCTCAATGTCACAGTCGTGCGATTGTTCGCTTTCTAAGCGAAAGAAAATTGTTTTGGGTTCCTCTATGAAGTTCTTTTATTCGAACGATGACTCGATCGACAAGTCGAAAAAACGTAAGTGTTTTCATACAAAATCCGATTCCTCAATATCGATCTGTCGTCAGCACTGCGAACACAAATGTCAAAATCAAGCACTTGCTGTTTTGCTATCGAGTGGGAGTTTTTATAGAAAAAAATTTTCTTAAAAAACTGGGAAATAAAACTACAAACCCAATATATTTTTAATTTTTATTTTATTTATTTATTTATAAAATAGTAAGTTGAACAACTTTTTATATTCTAAGTAAACGAATATTGCACAGAAATGGCTTTGCCTTATATCTTAAATATAAATAAAAAAAAAAATAAAAAAAAAATAATGTATACATATAACATACAAATAACAAACAAAAAATGTCATAAACAGTACTTATAACAATGATTACTAATTTTCTAGCAGTAAGTAAATATTAGTAAAGAGCATTAATAAGTGGGTTTTCAGAAAATTCACATTTTTTTTCAAAACGAGACTTAAAGATATCAATACCTTCTGAAACGGTGTTGGTGTTACTTATCAGATGTAACATTACGGTAGAGAAATGCAACGGTAAATTTAAAGCCATTTTTAAGATTTTGTTTTGCGCTATTTGAAGGCGCTTAATATGGGTTTTAGCACAGTTACCCCACACTGGGCAACCATAGAATATTATTGCCTGAAATATCGTTTTGATAATCAAAATTTTGTTGCTATTATTCAGAGTGGAACTTCTGCTAATAAGTGGGAATAATATTCTTTTATATTTACTGATCTTGTCTATAATATGACATATATGAGGGTTAAAAGTCAGCGTAGTATCTAAACAAATTCCTAAGTATTTTATATTGCTAGACCAGTTAATGCTGCAGCCAGAAAGAGTGAGATTTGTACCAGGTAGGTAACAAGGTTTTCTTTTCCTTGTGAAAAAGATGGCTTGTGTTTTTTCAGGATTGATTTTTATCTTCCATTTAGAATAATAGTCCTCCAATCGATCCAATGAGCATTGAATTTCTGTCAAAATATTTTGACTGAGATCATGCGTGTAGTAGATTGCCAAATCGTCTGCATAAGCAGCGAATTTACAAGGACTAATATTGGGCATGTCAGCGCAATAAATATTATATAATATTGGTCCAAGAACAGACGCCTGTGGCACACAAATCCTTTTAACCTGATGTGTAGTTGAGTGAGATCTTCTAAAACCAAATTGTTCATCGGGTAATATCTTTTTAGTGTTTAGAATGAACAAAATTTTTTCGCTTACAATTTTTTCAAGAATTTTCCCCAAACTACTCAATAAATATCAAGGTTTTCGAAGTGGTCAATTACTTGGTGGACCAAGTTGATATGATTAGCTGAACTTAATGCTTCAGAAACCCTATAATTAAGGTTAAAACTGCTTGCAAAAGCATTGTCTTCATCAGAGACTGCGATTCCATCAGGTGTTAAAATAGAATGACATTTTTTTTGCCTTGGTCTTCAAAATTTTGGTGACATTCCAGAAAGGCTTTGATCCCCTGTCCATTGTGTTTAGTTTTTTATTCCATAATCGGTTTCTGAATAGGTGAATTTCATTACGAATAAAGATTGAGTATTTAGTCATTAAACTGAAGTAGTATAATTGCCTGTATCTCATCCAATCCCTACGTAATTGGTTTCTAAATTTAATTAAATTCAAAATATATTGAGGAAGCTTCATAAAATTTGTTTTAGGTGAGGACTTTGGAACTGACTGTCTAACAGCTTCTAACAAAGAGCCAGTAAAAACTTCAACATTGCTGTCTATTTCGTCAGTTGTACTGAACATTGCTTAGAGTATCTTTCAAAACATTTTTATATTTACTCCAATCGGCCCTTTCATAGTTGTAAACTAGACTTTGTACATTTTGGAGAAGATGTAGATAAATTAAATGACACCGGTAGGTGATCAGAGCTTAGATCATTAATGGTAAAAGGGTTAGAGATGAACTGAGGAATATTAGTTAGAATCAAATCAAGGGTAGACGGGTTGCTGCTGGACGCAGCAGGAATATAGGTGTGGGAGTTAGGAAATATAATAGATACAGGAAAGTATGATGTAAAATTATTTAGAATATTTCCCCACTGATTAGCGCGCAAACAGTTCCAATTTCTATATCGAGAGTTAAAATCTCCGCATATAACGTACTCTCCGGTAGTATTTAAGAGTTTTCGTAAATCACTTTTGTATTTAGCCTTTCGCGCACTATCACTTTGTCCACCTGGAAAATATACACTGAAAACATTGAGACAAGTGGACTGGCCGGTATTTATTTTAATGCCCACATTTTCAATTACCTCAGTGTTAACTTTAGGAATCATCATAAAGGTAATTGTTTTTTTAACCAGTATGGCAACACCGCCACCGTTTTGATTAATTCGGTCTTGTCTAATACAAAAGTAATTTGGATGATAGAGGGAATTTGTTTGAGTGAGCCAAGTCTCACTCAACAAACAGATATCTATATCATAAGTGCTTAAAAAATTTACAAATTCAGAAATTTTGTTGCGGATACTTCTACAGTTGCAAAATACAATTTTTTTATTTGACAAAGCCATTGTTAAACATTTTTGTAGACAAACTTAAAAGCTAATTGAGAAATAACGCCAAATTGCTCTTGTTTATTTCTGCATGCACTCAGCTTGGTTATCAACTCCATGGTGAGATTAATAAATTCCTGCTCAGAGAATAAATCATTCTGATGGTTGTTATTAGCATTATTACTATTGTAGGTATGGGGAATATTAGTGTTAACATTATTGATTGGTCTCCAACTCTGTTGGTTCATTAGGTGTGATGTTTTTGGATTAACCTTGTTGTTGTCAATAAGATGTGGGAAGTCAATTAAATTATTGCTGAGGCTGAATTGATTTGAATGTGCTGTTCTCTGAGAATGATGAGAGCGAATCGCGATTTTTTCTCTCATCTGAATATAAGCAGAACGACTCGGACATGATGGATCAGTTGATTTATGATTATTACCGCAGTTGGCGCATTGAATTTTATTTTCTACTTTACAGTCAATGGTTTTGTGTTTTTCTGCACAATTTGCACACCGCACCTTAACATTACAGCCCTTTTCACCATGTCCGAACATTTGGCACTTTCTGCATTGAACAGGTTTGTTTTTTATTTTACGTTGATATTCCCATTTTACTATGGTGCGAAAAAGAGATTTAACATTTTTTCTGAGATCTATCATCTTAATAGTACCGTTCTTAAAATAAACGATGTAAATTGTATCAACATAGTTTTGAAAAGTTCTTCTTATTAACTTTACATCAGTACACTCTAACCCGAGAGAAATTAGTTCTGATTTCACTTGTGTCTCCGTTTTGCAGTCAAGACCATGAATAATTACTTTAAAAGGTTTGTTGTTTTTGCTTTCATGCGTAAAAAACTGACAATTGTTTTCACGCAATATCGCTAATGTTAAATTGTAAGTTTCAACAGCTTCACATATGATTTTTAAGCCAATAGACATCTTTTTAATGAGGTACTTTGTTACACCTTTTTTGTTTAACAAGTTAATAATATCTTCCGTATTTTGTGTTAACACTTTAATGGGAGATAATTTTATAGTTTGTTCCCGATCACTTCTTCCACTGTTTATTTCAGTTTCACAATCATCATCTTCATCTTTATCAAAGACTTGCAAAGGAGTCCAGAAGTTTCTTCTGGACTCCGTTTTTCGTAATTTTGATGAAGACATACTGACTTCATCAAAAGAAGCACACGAACGCTTACTAATTTTGTTGTTGTTTATTTTGAAGGGCGAATTCATATAACACGTCTACCGCATGCAGTTGCTAGGGCAAGACTGATTTTATTTTATTTAGTAAATATATTAAACAATTATTACATGCATGCAAGTAGTTTTCTTAAACATTCCACTTGTTTGCTGGAGGAATACCAGTGCTCATCGCGTCAAAATACATATTAAATGTCTATGCGAAAAAACACTTTTAAATTTTAAAACACCACAAAAACTATATCCTCACTTTCAAAATGTTTGCTTTTTTTATCACAGAGTACTCTGCACAGAATACTCTATGGTACTCTGTGTTATTTATGTATGTATTTGCTTTGGCTTGTCAAATGCAGCTGACCAGTTTTATGAAAGGTTGTATTTACACCAGAACAACTTAGCAGTTTTTTTCAATACTGCAATAAAAAATCCATGATACAATTAACAAGGTAGCCTCGTCAGCTAAACCGTTAATCAACTGACTACTTTAGGTTGTCAAGAGATTGCAGAGAGGAAAGGCAGCCAAAACGAGGTAGCAAATCCGCGTAAGTTCAATGCATCTCTCTTACGCAAATGTAGAAGGGGCGTCGTTTTGACAGTTTGCATAAGTTGTACAAAAACAAAATGCATGTTATTTTTATTGAAGTTGTTCTTATTGTATCGAAAAGGCTACCTTGTTAATTGTATCATGTAAAAAATCAACTAAAACTTTAATTTGCCGATCTGGCATCTCTGTAAAGTAAATGCCAAAAATTTCATGACGTAAAGGTGGGATCATACGATTGCCACAATGTACCAATTTTTGTTACATTTTGTATGCCAATCGTGTGATAGCACAATTTATTTTTTTATTTATTAACTAAAACGAATGTTGTTCCTATTTGTCCCAATCAAATACAACCCTGATGCGACAACCGTGTGAACACTTGACATACAACTAATCACCAATAAAAATTCTAAAAATGCATCAATATTTATTTTGTTCTCATGCGGCAACCAAGGAAGACAATGCCCGCCAATAATCTACATACATGTATTTAGTTTCAAAATTGTTTAAAAGCGTCTTCCAAACATGATTTCTGCTTTTCAATCAGTAAAATTCAATTGCTGTTACTATTCATTTTTTGCTTTTTCAGCCCGCACAACATTTTAATAATAGCCGAAGCAATTTTCTCTCTTTTTAATGAACAAACCATATTTTTAACGTTTAATTAATTTTTTTTATTTTTTTAAACAAAGTTTGTCATCAATTGCAACAGCTGTTTCTCAGAGTTGCCGTATAATATAACAATCGTGTGACTATAATGCGGCAATTATTGGTACTAAATTGTTTTGCGGCAATTTGCGACAATAAAATTTCAGTAAAATGTCACAATCATGTGATTGCAGAGAATTTGATTGGGACAAATTTTTTATTATGCTCCAATTCAGCCCAATAAAAATTGTGTAAAATTGGTGCATTGCGGCAATCGTGTGATCCCACCTTAAGACTATGCGAACGCAAGCTGGCGACATAGAGGAATCCAAATTGATTCGAAATCGAGCGACTACATTTCGATCGCTTACATTTTCTTGCGACATTGAGAAACAGGCAGTAAGTTTTTGACAACACTTGATACAATAGTTGTAAACCATAATCACTTTTCAACAAATACAACATTAAATGAATAAATGTTGTGAACCATAATCGGGGCCTTAAATTCACCACGCCGTAAAATGTTTCGCGCTTTAAATTAAGCACCCCAATTTCCAATTGTCAAAGATGGGAGTGGGGTATGAATTTCTGAAAAGCTTTAATTTGAATTAATACTAAATACATACTCGAAGAAAGCACTGCTAAGTAGCTAGTTAATCCGTACATTATAAACCTTTTGTATCTAACTGTTGAACAGTTCTCAAAAAAGGTAACAAACAAAAATAAATAGAATTTGTATTATGAAAAGAAATTAAACAAAGATATATTTCTTTTCCCCTGATTACATTTATAACTCTTTCATTGAGGGAGTTATAATTCACGGTCGCACAGTGGCTGAAAATCGTTTTTCGGTGGCCAAAATTCTGTAACTTTTGAACCGATCAAGATATTTAAGTAATTTTTTTTTAATGGATAGATATTTAGTTCGGCTTGACTGAGTTTTAATTACATTAAAATTGATCAAGGACTTTTTATGGATTTCTAGTTCAAAGTTGAACGTTTGATTTTTTTTAAACTTTTGGAGGGAAATATGGGTTTTATTTTTTTATTTACACATTAAAAAATTTAATACTTGGAAATTAACAATAATTATAACCATTTTTTGTGATAATAGAATTTTTTAATCCTACCCTAAAAAAATTTTTTACACTCAAAAAATTTTTACACTAAAGAAAAAAATAAGCTTAATTGGAGATTTTGCCGATATTACAAAAAAAATTATTATTTTTTGCTGTCATATTTGATAATTTTAATAAACATTTTAAAAATAAGAACTGCAACACATTTTAATAGCATTTGTAAGAATGGTAGGTTATATTTATTATACGCGTTTTGTTCCATTTCTGGTTTAGCTTATAAGGCCTAATATCTTTCATAATTAAAGCAAAGTTTTAATTACTGTTGTACCCGACGTTTCGTCGATTTTATGTCGACTTTTTCAAGGGTTTTTATATTTTATGGCATAAGAGATTAATTAAAACATTGAAAAATACAACATTGAAACATTAAAACGTTACAAATATATAAAATACAATAAACCTTTTTAATGCAGGACTTGTACACTTTTAAAAAGTAAAAGTGTACAAGTCCTGCATTAAAAAGGTTTATTGTATTTTATATTTTTGTATAATTAAAATTTGTTTTAATTATGAAAGATATTAGGCCTTATAAGCTAAACCAGAAATGGAACAAAACACGTAGAACAAGGAATTGGCCAATATATACAAAAATACAATTTTTATTAAATATTTATTATTATTTTTTACTAATACTATGTTTCTCGTACTTAAATACCTATGAAATGCAATTATAATTATTATTCATTTGACACACATATTGATTGCAAATATTCTATATTTTGTTCTGTGCTATTTTCGGTCTTTAGTAGTTTTTTGGCTTCTTCATCTAAATCCTGATGTTCCACTTTCCATTGATTTCGAATATTGGAGATGAACGGATCTGACGTTGCCAATAATATATTAACCCTAGAAAGATAATCATATTCTGACATACGATAAAGATGATCATGCGAAAAATGTACGCATGCTTTTGGGTAAGCTAAAATGTAGCATTTTGTTGATTAATTTAAAATAAACTAATGTTAAGTACTTTTCCCAATATAACTGAAGTAAAAATACCCGAGTTTAGAATAAGTTTATATAGATTTATTAATAGAAAAAAACAAAAATAAAAGAACAACTTCAGTAATTAACAAGACTTAAAGATCATATTTCCTTGAAAACTTGTCACCCGTTTTTGGGCTTATATCCAGTTTAATGGATATACTGATAAACAAAGTATTTTTCATAAAACACGTATGTAGAGGCTTTTAAAAATTAGTCAGGTAGAGCTTTGGCAGATGACCATATTGTGCTCACGATAAATAACTTTTCTGCATTTATTACACGATGCATTTGCTTTTCGCCTTAATTTTGATGGGCAGTATGTGCAGTAAATACGTTTTTTTGGTACGGTTTGCTACAGCAAATTCTTCAATGTTATCTTTGGGTATATGTGCAGTATCTTTTGACGATAGTGTGCATATATTGTCACGCAAATACCTCTTTATAGTAGGTGCCTCTAGTCTCATATTCATGAGGGGTGTTGTTAGTGCTATACTGTTTTTTATTGAAATTTTTCCGACTTATAGCCTTAGCACCTTTGCTGTTGATGTGATGATCCCACGGGCCTTGATTGATAAATTTTCATCTCTTCCGGCATTTCTCGTTTGTTAGACCGCACAGTTCCTACAACAGTAAGTTTGTACAGTTCCTTGAGTAATCTTTTTGAAAAGGGAATTAACATGAACCAATTGTCGCACATAATATTACGACAACTGCCATGTAAAGGTTGTGACGATTGTTTTACGTAATATTCACCAAGAGGCAAGCCGTTCGTCTGGGTTCCTTTTCCCAAATAAGGCATTGCATTTATCATGTACTTTGTACCACTGTCACACATCATTACTATTTTTACTCCATATTTATTTGGCTTATTGGGAATATACATCCTAAATGGACACCGTCCACGAAACCCTAGTAATAGCTCATGTCACTATAGATAGTGACAGGAGCTCCTGGAGTGTAATTACTTATACATTGTTGTACAAAAATGTCCCATTTTTCCAGTCAGAATATCGACAAATAAGAAACTTCTATATAAAATTTAACAATTTATGCACAACAAGTGGTTATAACAAAACCAAACAGCACCAATGTTCATAAAAATAAGAACCTTAAAAGTAACTCTTAAGATAATCATGCGTAATTTTGACTCACATTACCGTTATATTTCAAAATTAGAAATACCTACCGCAGCAACGTGTGTGTCTCATTGAAGCTCTGAATAACGACAGAAATGTCTAAAGAGTACAACTGCGAGTTCATTGCAAATAAAGAGAAACAACAATATTTAGAAAGTGTATGCGTAAATTTTACGCAGATTATCTTTCTAGGGTTAAATAGATCTTCATTTGTGGAATTTCGTGAAAATTTTCTAGTATTGTGCTCTTTATAAAATCTTTAATCCTTGTTCCTTTTTTCCTGAGCTTCCTCTGAAAGATCTCCAAGTGGCACCAAATGATATTTAATGATATTCTCCATGATAGAAGATTTTGTGAACTGTTGCAGACATATTCCTCCATGGGTAGTTGGCTATATATATTTTTGCAGTTTCCTTAGTATAATCACCAAATTTTTTAGAGTCAATTTCTTCATTGCACGCAAGTACTTCTAGGATTATTTTAAATCTGAAAATTAGGTTTAGGTCCACTCCTGTTATTTTAGATGCTGTTTCTGGATCTGAAAAGAATCTTCTTGCGGTATTGCCATCATTTGTATTGCCCGACCCTTGTTTTGGCTGATCTATAATCAATCCAAATTTGCGATATTCATCTTGAACATGTTTCTTTTTTGAACTTCTTACCTCTTTGTTTCTTATGGATCCTGACGACCCGAAATCCAAATCTTAACTGATTTTTAGTATATGTTCCATGAGTCGTATTCTTGCATGTAATGGTGATAATCCAAATTCATACGCATCGGTATTATCTAATGATTTTTTCGGGACTTGGTTTAATTGGGTTGATGTTGCTTGGCATATAATGCAGCTGGATGCAGCCTTCGTGTTAGTCAAAGCCTGACCAATTTTGCCATCTATCATTGTAAGGACTAATTGGTAGCTTACTTCAATTTGCTGGCCATCTAACTGTAATTTTAATGGCTGTAGTGTTGCAATTTGGGCTTTCATATCACTAATTTCTTTGTTAATGGCATTACGAGTTTCTTTTTTGAATTCAAATTTGATTGGTCTGCAGTATTTCGTAGAAGATGGTGTCTCATTTTTCCAAATATCCATTGTTTGCGTTGTACTGGTCGAAGGCTCTGAATCTTCCAAAATCTTTTTCAATCGCAATGGTACAAATGATATCATGAACATATCTGAGTCCGAAATATTTTCACATACAACTTGTTTGCATTGGTTTTGTCCCGAAGAACCATCACATCCCCATTTGCAGAAAAGAATCAGCTTTGTCTTCCCATATTTCTTTAACGCATTTCTTGGTATTGATTGCAGCAAGCGGTCGGCTGTGTGATCAAGTAGAGATTGTAGTTGTACCTCTGCCGAAACTGGTGTGATTGTAATAGTGTCCTTTGATGGCAAACAGTTCATTTTAGCAGCGGTTATGTGATGATATGCTGGATAAATATTTGAGCCCTTTTCAATCGCACGCAATCTGAGCTTTATACATTTGCATCGCTCGGAGTTGGTATGCTTTTAAGAATTCGTTTTGTTCTTACTGGACTAGCTTTAATAACTTTTTCAATGATATCCACTTTTGTTGATTGGTTCTGTGATCGTAATTGATGTAGGAAAGATTCTTTTATATTTGTACTACCAATTGCATCGCTAACATTTTTAAGTTTCCGCCTTTTAGATCTCTCGCTGCAGTTGTCCAATGATTTGCGTGGTCAGGTTGGATCTTGCTTTGCTGTTTCTGCAGCGATATTAATTTGGGCTTCTAACCAGTTTTCACTTTTTTTATAAAACTTTTGTTTACTGTAGCCAACTTCTTGGTAGCGTCTTTTTAGTGCTTTTACGAAATTAGATTTCGGTGCTACACGAATTTAAGTTTAATGTTATTTTAACGTAACTAAGAACATCTTCCTGGTTTTTATTTCTAAAATACACTTCTGCCAGTTCTTTATAACTTAAGCTCTCCATATTTTTCTGAATATTTTTATTTGTGTATGTTATGTTTTATCACTTGTACATCTGTGCACTTAAAGCATTAACTTATTATTGAGCAATCCATTATCGAATCCGTAGTTTTATATATTTTTAGGTAAATATTATTCAAACATTGATCTTCAATGTCATAGCAGGTAGTACTTAAACTGAACAAAACTGCACTTGCTATTCAGACCTTAATATCAGGAAAAACTAATAGGTATCTCGCCAATATGGGGTTTTTTAACTTTAGAGGTTTAATGTCGCGATTATTGCTATAAAATTGTTTATGACATAGGTTGACCCTAACAGTTGATAACAGGTAAATTAGAAAGAGATCGTATGTTTAGTGTAGAAACGTATTGTGATATTTTCACCATCTTTTTTTTGCTGATCAAAACAAAGCCATAAAGCCCTTTTGTAGGTATTACAGTTATGTGAAAAATAATAAGCCATAAAGCCCTTTTGCAGGATTTACAGTTATGTGAATGCAGTTGTTTGCACTTTGTTGTTTACGTATTTATGTAAAATGAAAGAGTTTGAGATTAACCCATTAGAGGTCAAATGAAAACTAGTTGTCGTTTTTCAAATTCACTTTTATTTTTTTTTATTGAAATGAACTAAAAATAACATAAAAAAAAAAAAAAATAAAAAAAAATTCATTTTTGGTGTTTTTAGTGGTGTACTCAAATGAGTACACTGACCTCTTAGGTATGAAATTTTTCGAAGCATGCCTTTTCTACGCAAAGTGTTTTCAAACATTTCTTGCACTGCCAGCGCACTCTGGAATGACAAATAACGCATCGTAGCTGGTTTTGTATTTTACCAGGATAATGACCCACTCCATCTTGGGGTAAACCTTCGACCACAGATCCTGCCGGTCGCAATTTTTTTTGCTCACCTTGCCGCAGATAGTATCGCGCAATGTTACGGCGGAACATTAGCTGGTCCATAGGATTGTCGTTACTTAGGACATGTAACCGCCAAGAGTTGGAAATTGTCATATCCAGCATATACGTAAATAACACCCACCACCACTTTTTTCCGTGAACACCAACCCTATGCAACGAGATTGACTGATCGAGCTCATCAACTCCGCCCATTTTTATTATATGTCAAGAATAAGTGTGGTATTGCTACGTCAGTTTTCTGATGCTTTTTTGAACACCATCTCTTGACAGTTCCAAGAGGTTCAACAGTATCATAGCTGGTGGCCATAGTACAAACACTGCTGTCTTTCCACCTCACAAGCAACAGCTCATTTTGCTTATCAAATTTGTAGTCATAAGAAGCACGCTCTCTCTTCTTCATGTCTTTTATGCTGGTCAATGGACATTTTTTCGTCCTATTTTCTCTTAGAGTTCCAGTAGCGCGATATCCAAGATTTTTGAGATCAAATAACAGATTGTAACTGGTAAAAAAGTTGTCAAAAAAGACTTGGTGATTTTCTGCAGTACAATTCAGCTTCTCTAACAAGGATTTGACTACACGCGAACCTAATGGATCCATATTTTCTGCCTGTGATTTTCCGGAATAAAGATCAAATGAGTAACAATACCCATTAGAGCTAGCCGCAACCCAGTTTTTGTAGCCAAGCCGAACTGGCTTTCCCCGAATAAATTGCTTAGCGGGATGGTGGCCATAATACTTTACCATTGACTCATCTATAGAGATGCTGTCATGAAACACTCCCCACTGCAAAAAAGATTGCTGCAGTAAATCGGCCAATTGTCTCACTTTAAACATTTTATCGCCAGTAGTAGCTGCAATATTGTTGTCTACGAGATGAAGGTTTCTTTTTATGTCTCGAAATCTATGCCTTGATAGAGCTTTGGCAACTATTTCAACTCCAACATCTTCATCCAGGCTCCAATACAATGGTTCTCGAGGTAACTTGTTATACCCGGACAAAATCAAAACTCCTAAAAACTTTTTTCAATTCAGTGACACTCAACTGAAACTCGTGTCTGTTGTTTTGCTTTGCATATAAATTTGTATTGGAGATAATTAGATCGAAAACGTTCTGATTAAACGATTTTTCAAATATTTGTACGGGGTTTTGACCCTTTAGTTCTTCGCGAATTTTATGTACGCTATCAACCACCTCAGAGTTTTGTTGAGATATTGACCTATACGATGGCGTGCAACTGCACCAAATAGGGTCGGCGACATTTAATTTGCTGGGCAAATCTCGTTTTATTTTTTTCGATGCTAATGGTTCATTCTCACTGTCATCTCCACTTTCGCCGGTATTATTTTTACGGTTTTTAAAAACTTCATAGTACCAGCTACGTCATTTGGTAAAGCAGGCAGAGTCATATCATCATCATTGCCTTCTTCTTCATCAGTCAGTGCACTGGGATCAGGTGGTATAATAACCATATCAAAGTTATCATCCTCACTTTCGCATAATATGCTGTCAACGGCTTCTTGAAGACCTTTGAAACTTTTTCGAGCCGTAAATACTTCTCCACTCATTGCTTAGAACTAAGAGAAAAATATTATTTTTTACTTACTCTTGTTGTCATTGTACTCAAACGAGTACAGGGCATTTTATACATTCATAGTTTTCGATCGCTTAGATATAATATAATTTATTTTGTTTGTAATTTATAAGCATAATGATTTATGTAATAATAATACATAAATACGAAAAAGAAATTATTTATTTTTTAAATATTACCAAAATATCTCTCTTACCTACACACCGCTTTCACAACACAAATCTAAATGAGTTTTTCAAAGAGAAAACACAAACAAGACACAATTTTTTGTTTTTTTGTGTTTGTTTGATTTGCTATGGCTCAGATAAATAACGGTACAACATTCTAGATTGTGTTTTGTTTTCTTGCCTACGCTTTAATGAACAAGTGTACTCAGTTGAGTACAGTGACTTCTAATGGGTTAAGGAGAGTTGTTTTGTAATGGATGTAAGTAGCATTAAGATATCCCGTTACAATTTGTATTTCTTTTTGTTTCGGTTTTATAAAAAAATTTTCTCGTTTTGTACAAAATGTTCCAATTTTTTAGGAGTAATTTCATTAAAATGAAAAAAGTGTTCTACTGGCGGATCGTGGCGGGTGCAAAAGTATATATAGGGTTAAAGAGGACAATTTCAGCTTTCTTTGAGAAATATACGTTTCTTGTTCCCTTTTGTTCCCTAGAAGTTCTATTCCACTAAATTTTAAATTTCAGTGAAATATATTAGTTTCATAAATATTTCATAATGCCCGTAATATTAAACGCTAGAGTAGTAACCACTTACAATAAGTACAGACTATAATCCTACCAACATTATAAAAAAAAACCGCAGGCCATTACCGATGATAGTTTGCGAGTAGTAACCATTTATTTTTGACAAAAAACAAGTAAAAAACACCTTTTTCTGAAATTAAAAAAAAAGGCATTATCAGCAGCATTTGACAGCATGCCACGCCCACAATTATCAATAGTTAAACCTAATTTTTTGGCTACCTTAATATGGATATATTATCTCTAAAATGGCGTAAAAATTTTACAAATCGGTGACAAAAAAAATTCGACTTTTGGCCACCGAAAAATGATTTTCAGCCACTGTGGGTCGGCAAAGATCCCGTTTATTTCAGCTGGTGACTGATCTTTACCCGATCGTTTAAGCAAATTAATGCACAATTTGTTCACACCTTTCTTCCACATCTGGATAGGGGCAATGGTTCTGTTTTGGATCTAACTTTTGTCAAGCTTCCGTCGGTGTCGGTCAATTGGAGAACAGGGCCGATGTGGTGTGGTGGATCACATCATTTTCCAATCGGACCTGTTACCGTGGCTTCGATTAAATTTCTATCTAAACAGCGACTTTTGAATGTGTTATCAGAACTAGAGTTGCCACATGGAATAGATGGCATTATAGATACGTTTGGTTCAACTATAGCGGATTCAACCCTTAGTTCCGGAGGATTTAGTCCTAAGGCTTGCTGGGATGATGCTTTACCTGCACTTTTCAGGAAACATATTGCGGCCAGGAGGAGGGCTCAGAAATATCCAACTCTTGAGGATTCCTTTTCTGCTACGGAAAACTGGAAATTGACTGTTAGGAGGACAAAACGTGATAATTACATTAAGAAAATTGAGGAGGTTAACTGCCAGCCCAACACTGCGGCTGCATGGCGGTTTGTAAATACATAGTTTGAAGGGTATAGACGCTGGAAGATCTTCAAATTGGAATGCTGCTGATAGTGCCCGATTTTTGTTGCATTTAGCGAATCAGGTTTCCTCCAATATCAGAGTTGTTGGTCAGTTCAAACATGAGGGACGACCTCATGTTTGTTCTGGACTCAAGACGTCGGGTGGCCTTGATCGTGTCACATATGATATGATTAAGTCCTTGTCTGCTACAGCTAAGGAAACTCTTTCATGTGTGTTCAACGAATTGTTTACAAACTGCATGATACATGACTCATGGAGAAATATTACAACTGGATATTTCAATCACCAAAGGAACCGGACTGGTTCCTTTGGTGATTTTAGGGATTATAGGCCTATTGCGCTTATTTCGGTTTTTCTTAAATTAATCAATATGATGGTTAAGAGGTGGTTTTTGGACCACAGACTGCTCTGAAATTCAATCGTTCATTTATTCGAGGGAAGATGAGTACGCTAGATCTACTTCGGCTCATGCGCCTATGTACATTAACAGAAGAATACAGACTTTTCAAAACTCTAATCTCAGAAGATGTCTCGGTTTATGTCCGTTTACATCTATGTTCTAGCGGGTGAGTATCCGCCTTCCTTGAGAGCGATATATCTAGCCGCTAAGGAACTCCTGAAAATTGATTGATATAATCCATCCCTAATGGACCTTATTAGATTAGGGCCTCCTCACCTGTCGAACAGTTGCTCAGTTGTTTATAGGAAATTCAGGAATATTTTTGACTCTGTGACCGCGATTGATTTTTCAGTTCCGACTCCTAAACTCCAAATTTTCATTGATCCATCCTTTAATAAAAGGCTGGGAATTTCAAAGCACTATCGTGCTTTGATTGATTCCTACACAGGGGACAATTTTGTTTTGGTGGCCACAGATGCCTCTATTAACAATTCTCGTACTGGATGTGCGGTCTAGAACATAGACAGGTCGTTTCTTTTTGAACACGGTGGCTGTTAAGCTCTCCTCTCTATCTGGAGAATTGATTGCCATCAAAAGAGCTGTTGATATAGCTATCGAGGACAACGTATCGCGTATGGCTATTTTCTCTGATAGTAAGAATGCGTGTATTCTGCTGAAAAGGGCTAATTCGAGAAATTATTTGATATCTGAGATCGTTAACCGTATTAGGAATTCCTGTATTCAGGATGTGCACATTATTTGGGTTCCTGCTCATATCGGTGTAACCTTCAATGAGTATGTCGATTCTCTGGCTAAACAGGCTATCTCACTTGGGGCACCTTTGATGCAAGCTCTCCCTGTCGATGATGCACTTTCGAAAATTAGAGGTTTACTTTTTCAGGAATGGTTTGAGTTATATGAGTTTAGATCACGGACTACGGGTCGTTTCTTTTTTTCTCTCTTTCCGAGTATACCGAAAACGCCATGGTACAGAAATGTTCGATTGGATCCAGTTGACATTAAGATTATTAATAGGCTGCTTTGCGGACACTACTATAGTGGTGTCTATCTTCATATGATCCGGCAAAGACAATCAGATGTATGTGATTTTTGCAACATGTTTGACAACCCCGAACATGTAATCTTTCATTGAACCGAATTTTCTATCTTAAGAATGAAACACCTTCTTTTTTCTAAATTCAACAATTTATATAATTTGTTAAACACACATGATATAGACGTTTTTTCTCAACTTGTTTGCTTTATTAGAGAGGATGGAATTCAAGATCGCCTCTAACTAATTTTTTGTTTTTCACAACCATATGTCACATTTAGCATTTTTACGGAAGAAATAGGCATTTTTCAATACCCAACAGTACACGTTTTTTTTTCATTTTAATTCGTGTGGGATATCCAAGCGTTTTGCTTGCCATTCAATTGACTAAAACAAAAAAAAAAGGATGAACTACATACATACATACATAATATGTCTGTCAAACTCTATATAAAATTTGAATTTATATGACAGTCAGATAACACAACTTTATTAATTGTAGTACTGGGTTTACCTTGTTTAAGAAATAATGATAAATTATATCCACACAAAGAAATGACAGAAAGTTTTGTGAAAGGAAAAATTTTTTACCAAGAGATGAAGTTTATCTTGGTGTTCACGTAAAAGAGAAAATGTCGCAGTGTAGAATTAACGTTGAAATTTATAACCAACTTGTTTTTAATTTTATGCTGTCAAATAAAGAAAAGATTTGATTTTGGAAATTCAGTTTAAATAATTTAAATTTCCTTAATCCATCCGTTATACCCTTATTAAAATTTTTTCCTAATTTGGTACCTAAAGAGAAATACCAGGAAGTTGAAAACGAAATAATTTTCGTTTTTTTTAAATAAAAGTTCAACTGAAATTTTTTGGAAATAAATCAGCTTAATCAAGTTATCAAATAATGAACCGACTTTTCCTATCTTGTGTGGTTTTATTAACGATTTAATGGTTTTCCCAAATTCATCTGCTATCGCTGAACGAATTTTTAGTTAAGTAAATTTAAACAAAACTAAAATTAGAAATTCTTTGGAGACAAAAACAATTGAAGGGATTTTGTTTGCTAATGACTATTTAAAATATAACTGTTCAGAGTATTTTAATGTAAACATTACAAAAAGTTTAATTAAAAGGCACAAAGCAATAAATTTTGTATGAATAATATTAAAATTGTAGCATAATATGAATTAACTCTTTCAAAGGCATTAAAAAAACACCAAAAAATATCAAGTGTCACTAAAATATCAGCACAGGCAGGCAAACATATCTGAATACTTTTAAAACAAGGCCGCCTTTGCACCTCTTGAAGTTACCATGAAATATTAATGTCTCGTGTGTGTGTGTGTGTGTGTGTGCGGCACACTCAACACCGTCATGGGAAAATTTATTTATTTCTTAAAACAGATCAAATTAGACATTGTCTTCCCATGAGTGTCGTTCTCATTTATTTGCGGAGGAAATATGATTATTGTAGCGACGGCAATTAAAATGCTATACATATTCCGTTACAGCAAAACATACGCCGCTGTGGGAACAAATAAATATTTTAGAGAAAATCCAATTTCATAATAATTTCCCAACAACATTCCCACAGTGTAAATGCATGTACATTTAGAAAAAATGTACAAGCACAACTGTAAAACTGTATATTCACATATGTAAGTAGTATATGTGAACTAATTTTAAGTTAAATTCAATCGAAAATAAAAGGCAATACTGAAAGTAACTCTTGCTAAATTGCCCTTTTAAATAAGATTCAAATAAAATTTAAAAAAAAAAACTAAAATGTATCTTTTCAATACCTTATCGGGTTTTAATATAAAAGTGTCGAATAAACAAAATATTGAATTGTATTTTAAAATTATATGTGGTTCCAAATTCGCAATGACTATTTTATCAGATTAAAACGTGTTTTAAATATTGAATATGTTGGTTATTATGTTTAAAACGTTTAACAAATCATAAGTAAATCTTATAGCTTTATTCTTCTCTAGTGTTGAGCACGTCAAATTTTCCTTTAAACCTCGTAAATTTGTAGCAACTTTTGTTCCACGGACAATAGATACAAATTTTATGCCTCCCGACATGAGTTTCCATAAAATAACGCACACCATAAATTGTTCTTCTACACAATCGCTCACTGGCTGTGAAATAATCTCATTCACGGTGAACATGAAGTCGGTTGATGTTATGAGAGTAGATCTGTTACTATTATGAAAAGACATATTGCGCAAAATGCGTAGTGATATTAAGCGTATAAGGCAGCCTGGTGAATATTTGTTGATTAAATAGCATAGATCGTTTAAGTGACGTGGATGAGCTCCTTCCTCATAGCGTGAAAATATTTCCCAAAACTCAAGCCAGACTTTAATAATGCCATTTTGGTATTGTGTTGTCGTGGCATTATACGGGTGCAGAGATTTAAATACTTGTAAGATGTGCAACTTGTTTAAAGCGATTCTTCCTTCTAAGCATGAACAGCAATTTATTAGAATCCGTAATCCAGTGCTTATAAAGGGACTACAATCAGTGCTATTCGCTTTAACTCTCAATGTTTCTGCTGTTATCGTTTTAGCTGTAAGTTGAAGAACGGAGTGTTGGACTGGACAGTTATTTAAAGTAGAAAATTGTTTACAAACTACAAGCGACCGTTCAGTTAAAAAGGAGCACAACTGTAAAACGGTTAATTTTAAATCATTCGAGTGGGCCAGCCAAGACCAGATTTGCACTATTATTTTACTATAGCCCGCCGCAAGTGAAATATCTGTAACATTTATGTTTGGTGAAGAAAACCAAATGAGCAAAAAATTCAAAAGAAGTTGAAGATTCTTGATGGCCGCCAATTTCTTACTCGATCCGTTACGTTTTAAATAAACTGTGCATGATGTTGTACCAAATTCTTCAAAGAAGTGTTTAAAAATCTTGATCAAGTTATGTTGGAATTTTAAATTTTCAGCAGTTTCCTGTGCGGCTTTAGATTGCTTTAAAAGAAGTGCAAGGGTTTCGATTACGTGTTGATGATGTAAATTGGGAGGTGCAGAAACTTTGCAATCCTCTAACGAATAAAAATGAATAAAAAGTCGTATCAGTGATATGCATAAGTGCTCCGATATAGTAGATTTTTCTGTGTCTAAAAGAAAAGAAATATTTAATGAATGGATAATTTTTTTTCCAAGACGAATTTAAAACATTGAAAACAATCAAATAACCCAATACAGACATTATTGCTTACAACTAGGTGCTAAAAACCTTTTTATATTAATATAGACAATTTCTTCAGAAAAAAATTAACAGTCGCTAAAATATTAAATAAATATAAATAAGAAACCAAAATAGTGTTCCTTAATGACAATTTTTAAGAAACAAAAAATTGTCATTAAAGAACACTGTTTTGCTTTCTTATTCATATTTATATTTAATATTTTAGCTATGTATGCCCGCCCCTTCAATGCATTAATTTTTAACTAAAATATCGAATATTTTACTTCATTGTTGCCATCATTAGTTAACACTTTTTACTACTGTAAGTTCTCTAAAATATTTCTCCGTGAAAAAATATACATTGAGGAAAATATCAGGTTTATTGAATCAAGAAAAACCGTGACACCTAAACCAGTATAGGCTTGTTGTGCGCTCCGTGGATTTACCGTGATACAGTTTGACCCATAGGTCTATAGGAATTCCGTGTCATTCACAAACTTCCTTAATTTCCTCCAGCATATGCCCCGTAATTGGGTTATGTCTGGTAAGGTGTCTCTCCCAAGATGTCGGGATCGTATTTGTAAGAAGGCGGGGCACTGGCATAAATAGTGCTCTACATTCACACTTTCTTACTAATACACTCACAATTTTGAAAATTGTTGCAAACTTGATGACAATTTTTGCTTTCCAAAGCAAAAATTTTGTCGCTCTGTTTGCAAATATTTTTTTGTTTTGTTTGAAAGTTGCAATTAAAAGTGGTAAAAATTAAACAGATTCAAGCTTAAAATAGAAATAAAAATGTTTACGTGATTAATCCGTATTTTTTAAGTAAAACACTGGACACTTCGACTGGTTGATTACAACTGACTCGTTGTTGTCTCTCTTTATTCTTATTAACTCTATGTATGATTGTAATATATATAATACATGGTATGTATGTATAAATAGAAATATAAAGGTAAGTTTAGATATAATATAAATATGACAGTGTACAGTGGGACAAACTTAAATATTACAAACAGTGGAGCATATATGTTTACTTTACGCTATACTGCTACAACTCGGGCATCCTGACAATATAAGATCCCCTGATCTGGATCCTTACAACAGATTACATAGTCCCTTTATGAAGCTTTGCGATGATTGAGCCACGGCCTCGAATTGCCAACGGCCCACACACCATTGTAGGGCGTGCGAGATTGCTGAAACCCCTCAACGCCCTCCAAGACATATCTACCATTTCGTAGAACCTTAGAAATACGGTAAGGGCCCTTAAATTTAGGTAACAGTTTTCTGGCCACTGCGGGTTGCGAATCAAAATTTCTCAGCATAACATAGTCGTCCTTTTCGTACTTGGTAATTTACTTCGTTTGTCAACGTAATTCTTATTGTATGTCTGTAGTCGTTCCTGTGCCTCGTGGGCATCCCTTCTAATTTCCTCAAAACTGACCTTAAACCCGTTCCCTTGTTCCTTCTCTCTTAAAGTATCAACAACAGTACCTCTCTGCAACATTCCAAATAACATCCTACTCGGATATTCACCAATCGACCTGCGCTTAGTATTGTTGATGCAAAATTCAACCGTCTCCACGGCATTGTCCCGATGGAGTCCCTTTGCCGAATCTGTCAGCTTCGCTATCATCGACTTCAAACTTCTATTGACCCCTTCAACCTGGCCGTTGGCTTGTGGCGAAGCAGTTGCGATCTTTACGTGTTGCACGTTATACTGCTGCAGAAACATTTCAAAATCGCCCGATGTAAACGCACTTCCTCTGTCCGATATTATGCATATTGGCCGGCTGTACGATCTAAAATAGTCCCTAAGAGCAGAAATGTTAGTCGTTCTAGTCGGGTACAACCTAACAAATTTAGTGGAGGCGTCTATCACAACCAAAACCAGTACGTTTTTCCTATAAGATATGTCCCATTTCATCATGGTATTTAAACATGACATGCTCCTCCATATCCTTAGGAACACAAAAAAACACAGCATCTCCTCTTTTTCTATATATTACTCCATTTCTCATTTTATAAATTTTATCTTCCCTGTTTTCCAACGACTTTTTCAGCTCTAACAACGCCCTATCCTTCCCTTCACATATCACCAAATTCTCTTCAAAGGTATTCGTTTCTAGGACCAAAATGTTATTACGGCTCAAGCCATCGACATGATGCATCTTCGTACCGGCTCGATGTTCCAAGGTGTAATCATAATTTTGCAGCTCTAATGCCCAACTCTCTATTCTCGGGTTCAACTCCTTCTTGTTCAAAGTCAATGAGTTGCAATCCGTAATTATTTTGAATGGTTTTCCCTGGAGATATACCGTAAAACGCTTCAGTACACTAACGATGGCCAAGGTTTCCAGCTCGAAGCTGTGATATTTGGATTCAGCTTCTGTCGTTCTTTTTGAAAAACACACTCGAGTGCAAAAACACGCATTTATCTAACCTTAATTCAAGTTTATTATCAACCAAACGCTGAAATACCTCCCTCAGTATCTCAAAATGATCCTCTAAATTATCCGTCGCTATCATTATGTCGTCAAGGTAGATTGTCAACTTGTCCTCCCTTACCATGTCCGAGAAAATTCTGTTAACAAAACGTTGAAAAACCGATGGGGCATTCCGCAGAACAAAGGGCATCCTCTTGAATTCATATTGCCCCAACGGAGTCACAAAAGATGTATACCTAACCAATTCCTCATGTACATATACGTGGTGGAATCCATTCTTCAAATCAAGTTTAGTGAAAATCGTTTTACCTGCTAGCATGTCCAGCAGGTCATCTATTAACCGGATTGAATAATCCTTTGCCGTTACCTTATTCAATCTCCGATAGTTTACACACATTCTCAATTCTCCCGTCTTCTTCTTAACCAAGACTATTGGGGAGGTAAATTCTGATTCGCTTGCCCGTATGTATCCCTTGGCGACATATTCGTCTAATAATTTCTGTAACTCTGCTTTTTCATAATAATATAACCTTCTTGGAGGACAGTTGAAAGGCTTCGGGTAGTCCAAAACTAGCCGTATCTCGCTTTTAACAATTGGCTCACTCGGTCGCTCCGGTTTTACATAAAATTCATCAAAAATCCCATAAAATCTTTTCCTATCAGCATGAGCCACGTTATCACCAACATCACACAAATACTCCCTGCTACGTTCAAAGCAATCCATTGCCATTATGGACTTCCCGAAATCTAACTGTTCCTCAAAACTAGTGGTTTCGCCACTGCCCTAGCAGTTTTCTCCACTCCTCAGTTCACAAGTTAACTTAAATCCAGAGGCATCCCAAAAGTCCCTCCCTAATATTGCCTGAACCTCCATAGACTCATCTGGTACAACACAAAAATTAAAATAAATCCTATTTCCGTTAATATAAATAGAGCATAAAACAGTCCCAAGCACTTTTAATTCACTTTTATTTAATCCATAGTATAAAGGCAAAACACTTTTATTATGTATTATATTACCTGGCAAAAAAGATTTTCTGACAAAGCTAATTGGGCTTCCCGAGTCTAGCAGGCATTCTAAGGGTAAAATAAATTTTCCGTTATTATTGTCTAAAAATATCTTAAAATACCTTACATAGTCTTCATTACTCAGTAGGTGTATAGCTCTATCTTTTCTATCAGGGCATCTGGAAACCAGGTGTCCGGAACTTCCGCAACCGTAACAATGGATGAATTGGTAGAGTGTCCTACTAAGAGTCTCCGAGGTCGCAGGTTCGATTCCTGCCGAAGGCTTTGGGTGTTTCTGCAGACAAGCAAAAAGCTTCGCAGTTTTGTGTTTGTTGATACAAAAAAAAAAAAAAAAAAAAAAAAAAAATGTACCTGGCTGACGTCTTGGCTTTTTGCAGTCATTGGCACAATGACCGATGGAGTTACAATTAAAATATCTTATGTTGGCTGTGCTATTTGGCTTAGCTGATGACTTAGTTTCACGATTCAATTCGATTATTGCAAAAGCAGCTGTGTTTTGTCAGTAAAATTCTGCATAATCGCCTGGGTACGAAGCAGACTATCAGGTATTCCCTCTATCAAGCAATCGATCAACTCATCTTCGTCTAACTTTATTTGGTTGGCGAGGATTATTTTTTCATTATATTCCGCAAAAGTTTCACCATACTGCCATTTGCGGCTTTCAAAATCACGACGTAACAAGTGCTTTCTTTCTTTAATACCGAACCATTCCTTCATTTGATTTAGTAGACTCTCAGTATTTTCTGTTGCATAACTGGCTGTAGACTGAAGCCAAGCCAATGCTTTACCTTTTAACTTGCTTATTAGCAAAGCACGCAATATATTATCATCAACACCGTACGAACTGCCAACACTTCTGAGTTGAACACTACACAGATCAAAGTTGCTGATCCCATCAAATTCAGGCAAAAACTCACGCAATACCCCAAACGAAACACTATCGGCCTTAGATTGTTGCACCACATTTTCACCACCTACTTCGGACACTGTTGGATTTTAGTTTTTCTCAAGTTCGGCTGTTTTCTTTAATAAATCATTCTCTTTTGCTAATAAATCACGTTCTCGTTTTATTAATTCTAATTCTTTTTCCATCAGCTCCATTTCTCGGTCTGTTGCGTGTTCTATTTCATCGCCTTCTTCGTCTTCATTAGTATCTTGCTCCAACACAGGACATGTACCTCTACCGGTACATTATTGATTCTTGATGTGAGTGTAGTTTTTGTGCCACTTGTCGGTAAACCTAAACAATTCAACCACTCTTTAAGTTGTACAAGTGTATATTTTGTTGTATCAATGGTGTCCATTTTTCCCTTTTTTTATAACAACAAACTTCCTTAGCACTACTTATTTCTTAAATCAAGGAATTTTTCTCTTTACAAATGCCGTTAATAAAATCTTTCTAAAATTTTAAAATTCGTTTTTCTTTTTGTACAGTCACTCGTTTTTTATTTATTTATTTATTTATACCTCAATACTCTATAAAGTGAATTTATAGAATATCCTTTCTACAGGCGCCGGCTGACGAGACCATTTGCGCACGATTATAAGTATAAACGTAATAACATAAATTGTATGTACAATAAAAACAATATCAAAAAGGAAAAAAAACCCGTAGGTGCATTTCAAAGCAATTCAGTATGAGATCAAAAAATGAAAAATTCAAATACTAATTATATGGTTATATGTATGTGTGGTGGTGAAGTTGAATAGTGGTTTTAGACACTACGGATGCTATGGCACGCCAGGGACTTCCATATTTCGGAAAAATTCTTTTCGGTTGAGCAGTCAAGGATTTCTTCAAGTTCCATTTCAATCTTCGAGTTGGGGCATTCCGTAAGGACGTGCGGAACAGTAAGTGTTGCATTACAAAAACTACACAAAGCTGGATCACATTTATCGTAGTAATGCTGTGTTGTAAATAAGGTTTTCCCAACCCTTAAGCGGGCAAGTGTGATGCATTGCATCCGTGTTAGATTTTTGTTGTATTTGGGTCGTTTAGCTGCGGAATTTTGTTGCCTCACAGAATTTCTGTAAGGATTGGACAAGGCCTTAGGAAAACATGGTATATCATGAATTTCATCCAACTGTAAAGCATCCTTCGCAGCACAATCCGCCGACTCATTACCCTGGATACCAATATGTGATGGGATCCATACCAAGTTCAAAGAGACATTAGCCCCTGTGACGTGTACAATGTCTTCATATGCTCCATTGTGATTTTTTTTAATAGCCCTTGTTGCACTCAGGCTATCAGTAAAAATAATCGTTTTTCTTCTTTTATGTAAGGCATAGCTGACGGCATTTTTTATTGCATATAACTCGGCAACAAAGACTCCAACGAAATTTGGCAGACGTTTTTCGAAGATGACGGTGAAGTTCTTATTGTCCAAGCTCTCAACCAAAGAGAAGGCTGATGTTCCATTTTGGAAAGAGCCGTCAGTGAAAAGCAGTAGATCTGGCGAGAAGCAAGCTATTTTCTCAGACATCAATTTTTTAAAAATGTCGGGATCAGTGGTATTTTTGTCGAAGTGGGATAAGCTGTCATCGACTTCTAGGATGTGATTTGTGATGATAGGTGGTTGCGGCTTGGGGGGTATTAAAATGTTTGCTTGTTTAAGGAGAGAAATTATTTTCTCGATAGAAGTTCCAGTAGTTAATGGATTTTCTAATTTTTGCCAAAAAGTGTTGTGTAGACCTTGAAGCCATTGCTACCGAGCATTTTTCAAGGAGGAATCTGAAATCAGGAAAATCAGCTTCAGTTCTTAATAAACTCAGAGGTGTGGATCGAAGCAGGCCTGAAGAGGTCCTGAAGCAGTTATTTGTCGCTATGTTTAAACTATTAATATTTTTCTTCGAAGTCCAGCCATATAGGGTAATTCCATGCAGAATAGCGCCCATTGAAAGAGATTTGCATATGGATAGTGCTGTTTCGATATGGGGCCCCTTGCCTCGGGAGCAAATCAGTTTTAGAAGATTGTTAATTTTCTTAAGTTTGTTGATCAGCTGCTTCACGTGTTTGTTCCAAAGCATGTTTCTGGTGAAAATTAGTCCTAGGATTCTCATTTCTTCTTTGATGTTAATATGGGATGTTCTAACTTGGATAGAAGTGCTTATACAGTTTTGGTGTTTGCAAATGTGCAATAATTCAATTTTTTCAACGGGTATTACGGCGCCTGTGCTTTTGGCCCAGAGGCCTACTATATAATCCAAATGGTTTAGATTCTCTTTCACCGTTTCTGGTTCACCAGAGGCAACTGCAAAAATGTTGTCTGCATATATGCCAAGAAAGTCTATACCCGGCAGACCCTCCACAGCCCTAGACAAGGAGTTTGCATAAATTGCGTAAAGTACCACTGACAACGGAGATCCCTGTGGAACCCCGTTATCGAGTTTATAAGATGACGAAACAAAGCCATTGATTTTTACTTTCACGACTCGATTGGTGAGGAAAGATCTCAAAAGTTTTATTATTTTTGTTGACATATTCCAATCACCAAGTTCCCGAAGTATATTTGTCAGCACTACACGGTCAAAAGCCTTTTCGATGTCCTCCGACAGCACTAAGGTGTGTTTTCTTCGTTTCAAATTTAACCGCAAAGTTTCTTCCAATTGGTGGCAGAGGCTGTAAACACCACGCCTCGGTAGGAAAGCATGTTGATTAGAGCTCAGTTTGTCTCTGCAAAATTTCCAAAATCTTCTTGAAACGATTTTCTCGAAAACTTTGGATAAGACGGGCAGCAACGAAATGGGGCGATAACCTTCAAGATCGTTAGGGTTTTTATTCGGTTTTGGAATGGGAGACAGCGTAGCCGCTTTCCACTGATGTGGGAACACTCCGCTTATTAAGATATTGTTATACAGTTTGATCAGCCTGAACTTTAGTTCAATTGGAGAGTTCTTAACCATGGAGTACGTAATTTCATCATCTGCCGGAGTTGCTCCCTTGAGGGTTTTTAAAACCTCATCAAGCTCGCGTAAATTTATTTTGTCAACCATTTCAATGTATTGATCCCCAGACGAGTTTAGTCGACATATGGCAAGTTAGCCTTATCGGAAATAATGTCCTGATCAAAGGCATCGTCCGAACTTAACGATGACCAGAAATTGGCAAAACAATCAGCTATCTGTTGGGGATGTGACAGCGTGTTGCCATCATGGAATATTGTTGGGAAACTGCTGATTCTATGAGATCTCAGACTTTTCACTTTGCTCCATAAATATCGGACATCCATGAATGGATTCAAAGAGTTGAGAAAGTTTTCCCACGTAGTCCTTTTAGCAATTTTGCTTTCTCTTTTCACTTTTGCGCAAGCCCTTCTATATTCTAGAGCATTCTGTTGGTTGCGATGTCTTTTGAACTTCCTCCACGCGTTTTGTCTTAGACATAAAAGTTGCGAGATTGCAGAGTTAAGCCAAGCTGGACTATTTCTGTATGACTGACGATTGAGTGGTATTGACTCATTAGCTGCGCTCCTTATTATTCGGTTTATTTGTGCTGCTTCTTTGTTTATATTTTCTGATGCATGAAACTTCCCACCGAACGTATTCGCTTTGCTTCTGAATAAATCCCAATCAGCCTTTCTGTCTTGAAAGCGGGATATAAATCTTCTCGCTGGTTGGTTATTATTATTATTATTACCAATAACCAAAGGAAAATGGTCCCCAACTTCTGGCAAAGCCAGACATTGCCATATCAAGCTAGGTGCAAGGTCGATACTGCACATTGTTACATCCACCGATGTTAAGGTGTTCCGTCTGCAAATTTTTCCCATATATAACCACTCGGAGAATTCGTTGCAGAGCCCCATAGGGAATGTTGAGAGTTAAGGTCACCAAGCACTAGATGGTAAGAGTTTCTTGGGAGAGGTAAACTGTTTATTATTTGCTGTGTAAGTTTGATGTCATATTCATTATATATGTTTGTAATTTGCAAATTAATTCAACATTTTACTGTCAAGGTCTGAAGAAGTAGTTCGCCAGTTGAAACGTGATTATGAGTTATATTTAGGTTATTTTTAATAAAAATGGCAATACCCGATTTTGCATATGTGTAGTCCTTGTTGTGATGAAAGGCCTTGTAACCCGGTAAATATAAAAGGCGTAAACTATTTTCTGTAATATGTGTTTCTTGAAGGGCTATAATGTTGGGTTTGTGCTTGGCAACTAGTAGTTCCAAGGCGTATTTGTGTATCAGAAATCCTTGGATGTTCCACTGTAAAATATTTATATCTAGACCACTGTTCATTTGTTGTAAAATAATTATTTTTTTCTGTTGTTTTTCACTAATGTTTCTTTGTAGGTCTTGGGTGTTATAATTGTTCTTAATTCGGGAAAACTCTCATAGAGCTGAGAGCACGGAGACATTTGGCTGGTGCTCGGCAAACCGTCCTTTGTAGGAGTGGTAAGCTCCAACCCACGTTCTATATTGTTGAAGATTTCTCCCGTAGGGTTTTCATCAATTATCATTGATGCCCCGGCATGATTGTTCTGGCTGCTATCATTATGGAAATCGTCATTACTTGAGAAGCCTTTTTCTAAGTTGTGTTGAGCGGGTGTTGTTTGTTTTAAATATGCATTGAGAGATTCTGTTGAGGAGTTGAGTGATTCCTTTGAGTTATGTTGATTTTGTTTTTTTATTTTTTGGGATTTTTTTTCGTATTCGTTTCTACTTTTCCGAGTTGTATTTTCTTCGTTTAAGCTCTGTTTTGTCTCATTCGCTGTGTCTGATTTTTTAGTTGTAGTTTCTATTTCGTTGTTGGTGTTTGAGTTTGTTACAGCTTTTTTGTTTTTTTCTGTATGTTGGTGTGTGTTGCTTTTTGAAATATAAGCGAGTGTATCAGGCAATGTGCTGGAATTTTTTGATGTTGTTGGTATTTCAACATTAACTTTTGAACTTAAAACGGCTGTTTTGTTGTGTTCTGTATTTTGATTTCGGATGGTGTTGCTATTCAAAACATGTGCGTATGACGGTTTATTTTTTTGTGGTGGTTTGAGTGTGTTTATTGATGGGTTGTCGTTGTAAATGGTCCAAGCCTCTCTTGTCGTACATTTGCGAGTGATTCGTAAGTAGTTTATGTTTCCAAAACGTAGGGCAGCACGGATCGTAGGAGGTATGGTTTTCTGTTTGACAATTGACACAATATTTGCGAGTGCAGTGTTCGTGTGGTAGTTGGCAGCCGCATTCCTTACATTGCTCAACGTTTCTACATCTTTTCTTTGTGTGGCCAAGCTTTTGGCAGTTGAGGCACCGCATGGGATTTGGTATGAATTCACTGACACTTACCACTTCCCACCCTAGTTTTATCTTATCAGGACGTTTTATCAGGTCAAAAGTAATTATAGCAGCACCAGTAACTACCATTTTTTCGCCTTCCCTCTTCATAATTTTGCGAATTTCAACCACTTTCTGTTCTTCCAAAGCTAATTTTAGGTCCTCCTCGGAAATATTTATGATTTTTCTGGAGAAAATTCTGCCCTGTACCGTATTTAATGTCTTATGGAGTGAGATCTTAACAGGGATGTTATCAATATACTTAGCTTTCAAGAACTTCTCGGCAATTTCATGATTTGCGACCTTGATCAATAGATCCCCGCTTCTCAATTCGTTCACCTCGAGGCGATTTATAGAGATATGGTTTAAGCCTTTTTCTACTTGGAAGACATTGTACGATGAGAGAGGTCTTGGAGTTTGGTCCTCCGTGGAGCTTATTGCTGTCGCAACAAGGTAACGAGGCAAGTTGCGTTCGCATGAGAAAACTGTCGGTAGAGGGATGAAATCGTCAGAACGGAGGCGTTTGTTTTTATTTGGTTTGCTTTTTCCGTGCGAGAAAAGTTCCTGGAAACGATTCCCGCTCGGGGGATGGACCCCGTTCATCCTTTTCCTTTTAAAGTCCAAGAATAATAATTAAAAGGAAAGCTCACAGAAAAAAAGGAAAAATAGAGCAAACGGAAAACACAGCAAGAGTAAAGCAAAAGAGAAAGCAAAAAAAATCCAACAACAAACGATACACGTAATCAACCAAAGCCAAGAAAAAACACGTGCGCGCACGGCTATTGCCAGACAAAGACTGAACTGTTTTTTTTTTTTTGTTATGTTTTCCTGTTCGACCTTTTTCTTTTATATATTGTAAGCATATAAAACTATTTTTGCACTTATTTACTTTCCTTGTCTCTATTTGTTCCGCTATGTTTTTTTTCTGTACTTAAGCCTTTAGTTACTCGAAACACACAAACACAGTCTTTTTAATGATCTCACTCGTTTTGTTGTCTATATACTCTTTGTTTAATCTTTCTCACCAGCTATGACTTTCGTACAGTTGCTTCTTTTCTTTTAACTTTCAATTCTTTTCTCCTTTTCTTTATATGTATGTAGGCAACTATAGTTTTCTCACGCTGTCACTTTATTCTTTATTATTCTTATTCAATTTTCCGCAGTTATAAATTTATATTCCAATCTTTTGATTTACGTATGTATGTATGTAATTATCAACACACACAAGTGCCTCTAGTGGCCAAAGCTAAATACAGTCACTTGTTATTTCAAGAAAATTTTGGGTGTTTTTCTTTCACAAACTATTCTTCTTTATAAAATAACATTTTTCAAAACTTTCTAGCAATCGTTTCTCTCTGTAGTTTTTCAAAAGTCTTAGTAGTTGCCGATTACGATTTCACAAAAATCACTCTTTCGATTCAGTCGTTTTTACTTAGTTTTTCAACAATCTATTTCTTCTCACTTTTTTTTTATTGTATTCATGTGTATTAAATATATAGCCGAATACAATTCTTTTTCTACACGCACACGTCTACTACACTTTTTACATATCGATGCCTTCTTTTCAGGAAAGAAAAAAAAAACTGCTCACCTTTTTATACTTCGGTGTTGGGGTAAAAGTTCAAATGCAATTATTAAGGAATTGATTAAATCTATGTATGTATATTGGTAGTAATTAAATACAAATGGTTTTTAGTTTAAGCGTGAAACGCTTTTATTGAGATACACGTTTGCTACATTAACTGTCATTTTAATTCTTGGTACTTAATGGATAAGTTACTCGTTTTTTGCACTCAAAGCTATACAAACAATTAACGCCCTTTTACCAAAACTATCCAATAAATACAATAGTTAATATGAAATTAATGTTTTATTTGCAGGAAAGTATAAAGAGAACAAAAAAATTTACATTAAATTAATAATATCAATGGTGTGGCAAGTTATCATAAAACGAATGAAAGTCAGCCGGAATCATACATTTTAAATCTTGCAAGTCGTCATCTTTGCTATTTGAAATAGGTAACTGTTGATTGTAGAGACCCGGTACTACAGTGTTATCATGGTTCTGCACTTGAGTTCGCAATTTACGATGGGGTAATGGTTGCCACTCTTCAAAACATAATTTGTATTGAACTCCGTCGTTAGATATATTTGAGAGCTCGTAAATTTGTAACGCAAGGAGTCGCCTTTTTTTGTGTACTTGAAAGGGTTGCAACAATCTGGATTGTTTTATAACCATATTGAAATCAGCTGGCACATATACATAATTCTCTTCCTTTCTTCTTTCGCTCTATGCAGGCATGCACAGAATCTCACTCCATTTGGGTGTGACCAACTACCAGGTATTTGTCCTGAATTTCTGCTTGGTGGGTATTTGCATAGTGTTGGAAGGCATTCGCAAGTGTCGTATTACGATTTTGGGCACATCACCCGTCGCTGTAAATTATAATAGGCTTTAATCTGTCTTTCAAATTCTGTAAATAGTCAAGCAAGCAAGATGTAAATACATTCGAGTCCAAGCCGCCTTCAGCTTCATGCCATACATAGCAAGCAACATTTTTGTTAAATTCCCTATAAATTGTGAATTGGTGTACAAACAGTTTTGTTTTAAAGTAGTTTGCTCCAGTTGAAAGTAGAGGAATTGTTTGCACTGCTTGCAAGTCCACCGTTAACATTTCAATATCACCTCTTCAACAGCGTTCCTTGTCTTCGGCTTTTTCTTTCCTGGCGTGCTCTTTACTTGTGATGTGCAGTTGATATTCTTCTTCTGGGACGTTTTTGTTTTTATAAGCAAATCAGATATCAAATTGATCTTTCTTGGGTCTGTATATACTAATATTGGCCTTGTGTACAGCGTCTAAAAAGAGTTTGTATGTTGCCTTTTCAACCTTATCAATGTTACGATCCATCAAATATTTTTCAAACTCTGTATACACTTCAACACAAAGAAATGGGTGACAGAGTTCAAAGATTTTTTCCAAAAATAGATATGAAGTGTTTGTTGTAGCTATTCGGCTAGCTGGTATTAAGCTACCTTGGACAGAATAAACACATTTTTTTATTTTTTAGCTGTATATCAACTTCACATATTAAGATAAGAGCTTGACGCAGTTATGAAAATAGGAGTGAATGAGATAAGTAAATATATTTTATTGATATTTACAGAATTGTGACAACGTATTGAGGTAATAAGTTTTGCAGTTATAGAGCACAAAAATAGCAATAGTTTGATATTAAAAAGCCAAAATCGGAATTTTTGAAGTTACGAGGTTGAGTAAGTAAGGCATCGATATGTGCACGCATTTATTATATGCAACAAATTTTGACGCTCTTTATTATTACTTTGACTCAGATCGTTTTATTTAAAAACAAAATGTACATAAACAAGTATTCTCTTTTCTTATATATTTTTTTTCGTGCTCTTCTCTCCAAAAATGTTAAGGCTGTTTTCCAACTTCTGAGCTTTAATCCGTATTTTTTAAGTAAAACACTGGACACTTCGACTGGTTGATTACAACTGACTCGTTGTTGTCTCTCTTTATTCTTATGAAATCTATGTATGATTGTAAAGGCCGTGTCAGATAAAACTTTTGCTTCGCGTTGCGCTACATACACGCTTTGACATTTAAGATAAATGTACATGTTTATATGGCACTTGTCACATAAATTTTATTTGACGCAAGGGAAAGCAAAACGTTGGGCATCTTTCATCTTTTTGCACGCTTTGACAATTAGCTGCTTTCATTTTCTTTTATTTTTTCTTGGCGTCAACAGAAATCAAAAAAAATTCCAAATAAATAAATAAATTTTATAAATTTAATGAATAAATTCATTTGAAATATATAATAAACAAAAATACAAATAAGTACATATTTAAAAGTACATGTATGTATAAAATATACAACTTCAATATTTTATTAATAAACAAACAATGCGCGGGTCTTGTCAAAGTTTTTATTGTGACATACACTTTTTCTTTTACGCTTTTCTTTCAAAGTTATAAACGTCACGCAAAGCAACAACGTTTTATTTGACACGGCCTTAAGGCTATAAAATCAAGAAGGCATCACCGCTTTCTGTTTGTTCGAATTTTATTTTTAATCCATCCTTTTGTAAATATTGTAAATAGTAATATTTAGATAGCAAATTAGTTTTATGTAGTTTTAAGGTTAGTTTAATTTTTTTTACAACAACATGCGTAATCGTCGTTCCGGGAGCAAGAACAAATGTAACAAAATGTCACCGAATATCTTTGTATTTAAACTATATATTTAACTATATATTTAACGCCAAAAAAATCATCTTTACAGACGAAGCTCATTTAGATATTGACGGGTATGTAAACAAGCAAAATTGTCGCATTTTGGGCACAGAAAACCACGCATACATTGAAAAGCCGACGCACCCAAAACGAGTCACTGTATGGTGCAGATTTTGGTCCAGAGGCATAATTGGGCCATTTTTCTTTGAAAATGAGCATGGAGTGGCCGTTGTCAATGGCGATCGTTATTGGGCCATGTTGAACGAATTTTTGTTCGCAAAAATTTAAGATATTGGCAACATTTGGTTTCAACAGGACGGCACTACGTGCCACACAGCCGAAGCTACACTCGATGTTTTGCGCCGTTTTCAAAAAAAAAAAAGAAGTTATTTGGCGGACCCTTCATTATATGTATGAATATATACATAACTATTTCATTTATTTTATCTACTTTGAAAATATGTATATGTAGGTATATACATACATATGTATATCAAATTAGAATTTATTGGTTATGTTAAAAAAATATTTATTACAAATTTCTTTTACATGCTTATTATGGGAGGCTCCGACGGAATTCCGTCGTAAAAATACTATCATGAATTCCGACGTAGCTACGAAATTCTCTCGAAATTCGGGAGATTGGTATTATGAATTCCGATTGACACGTATCTACTTTTAGCGTTTTTTTATCAAAAATTTGTACGAACTATTCTTACTGTCGGGAGAATACAAAAAGTAGTAAAAAAGAAAAACAAACTGAAAATAAGTTTTTAAACAATTTTTGAGTAGTTACAAAATCATATTTCTTTAATAATTAATTGCTATACAGTCGAACTTCCATAACTCGAATCACCATTATCCCAAAAAAAAACTTCGACTTACGGAGACTTCGAGTTACAGAATTTTTCGTCAAAATAGAATAAAAGGTTTTTGTATCATGTATTTTTATTTAAAATAGTCTCTAATGGAAAACTACATACTTAAGAATATAAAAGAACAAGCATATGTACTCATATACATATGTATTTAAAAATTTACAGTTAAGTAAAATATTCTGAAATAAGTGACTGAGCAAAAATAGCATGTAAAGTATACAAACCAGCTCAAGCAACCAAAGAGAGTAAAACAAACAAACCAAAACTAAAACAAAAACAAAAAACCAATTTAACAAGCAAAATTCTTCGAGTTATATAGTTCATGTGTATGTTTTTTGTTCGAGTTATGGAGAACTTCGACTTATGGCAGTTCGAGTTACGGAAGGAAAATTGTATGTGATTTGTTATTTTAACGCTACTGCCAACAAAATTAGTTCGAGTTACAGAAAATTCGAGTTATGGAACTGTATTTTAAAATAATTATTGTTTTTGCCATGATTTGAAACAAAAAATTAACACAAACTGCTGATTTTACGTGTTGAAAAAACCGCTTCACTACACCGTTTGCAACAGCTTATAGATTGCTTGGAAAATTATTAACCATATAAATAAACCAAAAAGAAAACTACTTAAAAATAGTTTTTATTAAATTTAAAAAACTTATTATTACTTTGTTCTTATTTTCAACTACTTTTCGTATTCTCCCGACAGTAAGAGGAGTTCGTAGAAATGTTTGATAAAAAAAAAACGCCAAAAGTACGTTTCATTCGGAATTCATAATCTCAATCTCACGAATTTCGAAAATTTCGGGAGAATTTCATAGCTAAATTCCGCAGCTTTAACATTGAATTATTAATAAACTAAGAGTCTCCGGCAAACTTCGAACTCAGTATACTTCAATAAAAAATATAATCTAAAAAATTTAATTAACCGATCTAGTATGTCTGTGAAGTAAAAAAAATTTTATAATTTAAGCCCTTGCGAACACAAACTGTCGGTGGAAATAGAGGAATACAAATTGATTCGAAATTGAGTGACTATATTTCGATCGCTTATATTTCCTTGCGACACTAAGGAACAAGCAGCAAATGTTGGTATTAAAAACCACTTTGCACTTAGTTGATGTGACTTCCTACAGGGTTAAACTTTAACACCGGTATTCATAAAAAATAAAACGTTGCTCAAATACATTTTAGAACAAATTTTATATGAAAATTTTGTTGTAAAACGTGTTTATTGTTTTATTTTTTATGAATACCGGTGTAAATATTTATAGGTTATATTAATATAAAAAACTAAATTTTGTTTCAAATTCTTTCGAAAATAATTGTCTTTCTACGGGTATTTTCTCGTTTGTGCTTTTTGTTATTTAAGTCTAAATGCACATAAGTACTCTCTTACATGCATACACTATATATGTATACATATGTATAGTCGTCTTTCATTACATCTTAATTAGAATTTTAAAAATGTGTCTGATTTGCCAAATCTTTTTTTATTATATTTTTCTCCGCCACAGATCTAATTTTGTATTAATTTTGGTTTATTAAATGCAGTTTTTCATTGATTTACAATAAAAAAATGTATGTCTATCTTGACGTAAGATGTTATTTATGAAGCACTTTTGCTGAAGCATGGCTGTCGTCTATAAATTGGTCTATCATTTACTATTCAGAGACTGACTGCCGATATCGAACTTTCATGCATAAATAATCATTTCTACAGATTCGTTACGATTAAAAAATATTTTGTTCGAACATATTTTTTAATCGTAACGAATCTGTAGAAATGATTATTTATGCATGAAAGTTCGATATCGGCAGTCAGTCTCTGAATAGTAAATGATAGACCAATTTATAGAAATAAGCTCATTGAAAAAAGAATGCATTAGAATTAGAAATATAACAACCAACATCCACGAACTGAGAAATAATTTTAATCAACTAGAAATAATGAATAATGTTAAGCCGGATTTTACAGTATTAACCGAAACGCGTTAATAAAGCAGAGGTTGAAATAAGTGAATCTAATATATTCACATTATCTAACTCTTCAAAAACTGGCGGTGTTAGTATGTTTTAAAACCTAGAGTTGGAAATTATATATGACAAAAAATTTCTGTATTAAGTTTATTAGGCTCAAGTTCTTTCTATATTAGAAAACATCAAAGACATTTAGCAGGGTGGACAACTAGTTGTTTCGAAGCCGCCACACTTTCTCGTCAGCACCCGTCTTTGAACTCAGGGGCTCATCTTTCTAAAGCGACAACCATGCCACTCAGCCACCTAAGTTGTTGTATATTTTCTGTCTCAATTTTTAATTGTATCAAACACACCATTCATTTCTATTTTTATTTGTCTATATTTATCATAGCATATTTACCGGGTGAGAGTTTCTCACCACAAAGGTAAGTAAGTTGTATTTCATATTTCATATTGTTATTTCAAATTTCATTTCTTAGATTTTTCAAATGTTCTGCTGTACCCACAAATTTCAAAAAAATACGATAAAGAATAACACAGATATCTAAAGTCAAAGGAGTTCGAATATTGTCAACATATTAAATTATATTAATAACGATTTACTATCCTTTAAGCTAATAAGATTATTCCTTACTTGTATGTGTTTTGGAGACGCAGCTTTCCTCATCGCCACATTGACACACTTCGTTACTTGTGTTTAATTCAATTGAAACTTTTTTGCTCTGAAGAAGATTCATTATAGTAGAACCAAGTCCAGTGTCACCAAATCCTTGTGATTTTATAAGAAGCAGATTTACAATAGAGAGTGATGATCTTTGAAAACTCGTTTTCACATTTTTGACATTGAGAGCATCTTGAAATAGTCTTACAACATCGGTGGAGTAATTTTGCATATTTATGGAAATGTGCTTTAAAGCTGTTGAATCCTTACATAATACCAAGAGAAGCTGCAGCATATTAACAATGTTATAAACATTTTCACACGGTTTAATTGTTTTAAATAATATTTCACAAAAAAAATCAATCCAAACTTTATCACGACAAATTGTGCGTTGGAGAAACACAAAATTGTCGTTATAACAAAGCGTATATAAGCGACATATATGACCGACCATGTTTAAGTATCCAAAGTTGTTCGACTGGGGAGGAGGTTTTTTAAGTACTTCATATAACCTAAGCATTATTGATTTCATACACAATTGAGATAAAAAGACAGAAGAACGTTGAGACAGCTCAATACAAATAAGTGAATAACAACTGACAAGATCGGTAGTGGTTATGTTAGTTATCGATGTGTCCAATTCCATCGGTAGTTCCATTTCAAATACACAAACTGAAGTAGTCAATGCTTCAGAAGCTAAGCGCGTAAAATTGTGTGATTCAAGAATTTTTTCAATTTCTTCCACTTTTCCTTGTGTTCGAATTACAATTGACAATAGTTGACCAGCTAAATGTCGAACACACACGGCTTCATCAGCATCCAACATTGTGCTAAGGCAACATGCCATGAAGCCCCCAGGCAAAAATGATAGCTCATTCACCAGTAATTGTGTTCCAAAATCGGCATTAGGTTTTTGTTCAATTTCATTATTTTCAAGATTTTTCGTTTTTGCTGTGGTATTAAGTATGCTCCATGCAAGTGTTCTTACTTCTACATCGCTATGACCACATAACCCACTTAAATATTTAATAAAACTTCCAGTCAGACGAAAATTACTACTGCAATGCTGCATTTGATGACTCAATCTTAAAACGGTAAATAAGCAATCTCTATGCCATTGAGAACCAGTTTGAGTAAATGATTTTAGTGCTAACGATAACTGAATGAGTCGGCGACAATAGAAAAACAATAATTCATCTGATATATTCACCTCACAAGCGCTAACAGCAACAGCAAGAGAAAGGAAACAACGTACACGCTGCAAATCTCTTAGTTCTACTAACTGAAAAGAACTTTCCAGTAAAAGGCCAAGCATTTTCGTGTAAAATGTACCACATTCAGTTGCATTGAAGTGTTTTTGCAGCATTTTACTGTGCTTACGGATAAGTAGTGTCAGGAATGTTGTAATTTGGTTGCAAATTCGAAAAGGGATTTCACCAGCTTGAGATAACATAATAATTAGTGCATGGCTGGGATTTTTGTGCAGATTTTTAAAAATCTCTAACACTACTGGCTCCAATGGAATTTTTAAACAAATTCTTGCAATATCTAATAGATGCTCATAGAGATGGAATTCGTTATCATTTTCAGGAGGCATTTGTAAATCCCGTCCCAAGATATTATTTACTTGTTCGCAGATATCGGCATTAATGCAAATAGTGTTTTTCAGTTTAGCAACAATTAACGGTAGTTTTAATGAAGTGCAAGCTTGAATTAGTGTTGTAATGTCAGTTGCATTAACTGCTGCTTTAAGCGAACGGAGGAGTACCACATTTAGTTGGGTGGCACGAATAAAACGTACATCGAAGCTAGTCAACTTTAAATCTTGCCGTATATCCACTTTTGAAAAGTCGTCAACTGATTTCTGGGTAATATTGTTAAGTCCGCCATAATAAGAAGATGCCACAACCATTCGCCAATATTTGATTTCTTCAAATTCAGTACTAAAAATTCTTGAATAATTTTCCAATTTACCGCCCAAAGCTGGAACCAAATCTACTTTTAGAGGTAACTTTACATTGTTTAATATCAAAGGACATTCTACGCCATTCTTCGTTAATACAATGTACGATGAAAAGACCAGCAGGAACAAGCACAATGTGGCATCCTGGCGAACTTGAATATCGTAATGAAACATGAAAAGGGATCTTAGTATTAATACATAAATATTTGGAGTTTTTGACAACTCACAGCGGACTGATGAATCGTATATCATAACTTTGCTCAAAATGCTAATTGCAGGAGCAGCAGCATCCGCATATTCCAATTTAGATGACTTTTGTAAAGCATTTTCTAAGCATTGTAGAATCAAATAAAAGGCTCCTGCATTGCAAAGCTCAGCAGTAAAGTTCCAATTACTAGATAAGACGTTGATTTGTATTAGAGTAGTTTTACGCATAAATGGTTCCACATCTGGAGATTCTAAAAGGTGTAACAAATTATTCAAGGTAGAGACAATTTCGCTTTGTACTAAAGAACGACCACAAAAAAAGATATTTTTCAGTTCCCGTGGTTCACCTTCATAACAAATATCATTCGGAATTGTGTCGTTTACTTCAAAAAGATTAGGCATGTAGTTTTCAGCACTTTTCAATGTATTGACGGCATAAATTAAACGAGTAAATGCTTCGGTGCGTCTAGTAGCATTTGAATGAAACAAAAATCCAATATTTCCTTGCAGTACAGAAGTAAAAGGTAATTGTCTCAAATTAGGATCTAATAACTTAACTAGCGAATCGACAATATTTTCCGAAAAAGTGCAGGAATTAAGCAAAGGCACTAGCGGAGTTACTAATGGTATAATACTATACCAATGAGTGTGAAATAAGTTCCGCGATTTTAATAAAAGTTCTATTATTTTGCAACAATTTTTTTTAATTTGGTCCGATTTGCTTTCAAAGCTTTCGTAGATAAGTTGTTTTAAAAGTTCTGTATTCAGAGGTACTCCAACTATTTGTGCTTTCAACAAATCCGTATTTGAGCAATCGAAAATGTACCGTTCTCCAGTCATCAAGCAACCTATATGCTTTTTAAATACATCAGCAAATTTTTCATAGATGTAAATTTTCAATGGCATTAGAGTGACATTGAACAATTTTAATAACAAGTCGATAGCTTGTACTTTACGTTCATGGTTTTCTCGGTAAGATGGAATTGCTTTAACAACGCCAACAAACAGAACATCAATTAAGTATTGGCTCTGTAAAACATCTAAGACTTTGGAAACTAATAAGCCTTCTTTGACAATGTCGCCGCTATACCCATTTAAGTTATTTTTAAGAAGTTGTATTGACTTTTCAATTGATTCTTCATACAATTTTAGCCGGTGATATTTTTCTTTAATGTCACTGCCTGCTTTATTAAGAAACGTTTCCGTTGTCTGATGTCGTATTGCAAAGAAACTTTTCATGGTATAGTCCCGTAAAATATAATTAAGGGCTTCTACACTTTCCATTGAATTTGGAAATAAGTCCATTTCTACAATGTCCTGTATTAAAAATAGTAACAACATTTGGTGAAGGCGGAGTCTTGCACAATGCTCAGTTTCTGCGAATTTCGTAGATAAACTGGCCGAAGCCGACGCTGCTCTATTCATGCATTCAATATTTACATTTATTTTCATTTTTTTTAAGATTTTTAAAATCATACGAATTATTTCACATACAACGTGAGAGATATTACCATTAAGCCCGTGTATTTCGAAGTGATATATACTGGCTTCCAAAAGTTCTGATAAAGCCTTTTCAGCTTTTAGCTGGTGAGTTTGGAAATTGGTAGAAATTCTGTTCTCCTCCCGGCGTGGATTAAACGACAATGAACTTCGCGACATCTTGAGACGTTTTTCCAAAATAAAAAGAAATTGCAACAAGGCCAAAGCGACGTTATAGATAAAAACACTTTGTTTTTGAATACCTCCTCGTTCATCGTAAACATGCAAAAGATACTGAAAAATATGTGGCGCTTGCAGTAAGTATTCAGCTGGATAATCCGTCATAGTTAGTTGCAAATGTCGCAAAGAGTTTTCTACCTCACTGTCAGTTGCAAACTTATTAAAGAAAATATCAGATAACGCCTTCATTGACATAAAATCTGATGGAGATGGCTGTGACCAAGGTGCTTCATAATCTTCGATGGGAAATCCAAGTAAGCTTTCTGCTCTCATATCGCTCATACAGTCTACAAAATTACATGAATCCTGAAGGTCGTTCTGGATTATATGATTTTTCTTTGAGTTTGTCACGTATTCCTTAATTTGACTTATAGTATTAAACTCTGCACTTTGGCTATTAAACAAAGCTTGAATTTTTCCTAATTCTTTGATCAAACGCTCTGATCCCAAATCGTTAATTGCTTGGAACCCGTATTTGGTTGATTTAAGTATTGATTCCAAAAATTCCAAGACTTTCAACGGCTGTTGTGGTGGTAAGATTCGGAACCATCTTATTAATTGCTTGCACAATTCACTTGGTTCAAATTTGACATCCGTATTCAGCTTCAGAGCTCGCTGCCATTTTGATGAAAGCTGTTCTAGCGTACGGAGGCGAATTTCCGCAGATTCATGCGACAGTTTATTTGTAGCATCAGGACTTATTTTAAGAGTAGACATTATTAATGACTGCCTCAACGTACATGGGAAACAGTTCCTTTGCTGAAATATATACCTGAGGGAAGAAATTAAACTCTGGTGATTGGCAAACTTTTGCACAGAGTTGCAAAAATAGTACTATTTTCTATTTACATACAAAATGAAGTATCAGTGATGCCACATACATCCTCTATTAAAAAGCGCTTGTATGAAATAATTTCATGTAGATAAATCGCCAAAAAAGTTTTTGCTTATACAATCGAAAACCTTCGTTGTAGAAGTTGAGGCTATATCAAATTTAATAGAAGACTAATAGCCTAATAAATCGCAATAGTTGTCATTTCCGAGACCTTTTTAGTATTTTTATTTATTTATTTATTTAATTTCAATACAAAGAAAGCCTCATGGCCAATAATACATGTATTGTTAGTGAAATGTCTATGTAAATTAATTTGACTAATTCTAAAATTAAAACCTAATTGTTAGTTAGAAGGCTCCCCAACCATCCAAATACCGCCAAAAATATAAAACAAGTTTCGATATTGAGAATTACAATCGCATTTCCTAAAAAACCAAGGATACTTCGAAAGATGTAAAAATTTAATGATGAATATTGTTAAAATACTCGAAGAGCATTTTACTATAAGTATGATAAGTATAACAAAATAATTTGAGAGTATTAGGAAGTTGACTCCAAAAACGATGAACTCTTATCACAAAAGATCGATGGTATATACCCAGCAAACTTTTTCATACCAAGAAATCGCCAAAAAAAGTTTTTGCTTATAAAATCGAAAACCTTCGTTGTAGAAGTCGAGGCTATATCAAATTTAATAGAAGACTAATAGCCTAACAAATCCCAATAGTTGTCACTTTCGAGACCTTTTTAGTATAGATGGTATATACCCAGCAAACTTTTTCATACCAAAAAAGTTTTAGCTTATAAAATCGAAAAACTTCGCTGTACAAGTTGAGGCTGTATCAAATTTAATAGAAGACCAATAGCCTAACAAATCCCAATAAATGTCACTTTCGAGACCTTTTTAGTATAGATGGTATATACCCAGCAAATTTTTTGATACCAAGAAATCACCAAAAAAATTTTGCTTATAAAATCGAAAAACTTCTTTGTAGAAGTTGAGGCTATATCAAATAATATAGAAGACCAATAGCCTAACAAATCCCAATAGCTGTCACTTTCGAGACCCTTTTAGTATAAATGGTATATACCCAGCAAACTTTTTCATACCAAGAAATCGCCAAAAAAGTTTTTGCTTATAAAATCGAAAAACTTCGTTCTAAAAGTTGAGGCTATATCAAACTTAATAGAAGACTAATAGGATAATAAATAATGAATGAATAATAATGAATAATTAATTAAATAAAATAATTTTGAAAATGACAGCGTTCTTACGATAGCGTAGTCAAAATTTACTTTTTTGTTTTTAAAAAGGAGTGACAAAAACAATATTTAAAACAAGAGATATATTTAGATTGAAAGTTGTATTCTTTAATATGAAAATTCTTTTTTCTCTTTATAAAAACCAAGAATCTTAGTTTTTAATCTTTAAAGACAAAAATCTTAATTTGTGTTCCTAAAATAAAATTTTTTTTGCTAAGATAATAAAGAAAATCAAAATTTTTTAAAATTTAAAATAAAAAAGAACTTTTTTATTTTAAATTTTAAAAAATTTTGATTTTCTTTATTATCTTAGCAAAAAAAATTTTATTTTAGGAACACAAATTAAGATTTTTGTCTTTAAAGATTAAAAACTAAGATTCTTGGTTTTTATAAAGAGAAAAAAGAATTTTCATATTAAAGAATACAACTTTCAATCTAAATATATCTCTTGTTTTAAATATTGTTTTTGTCACTCCTTTTTAAAAACAAAAAAGTAAATTTTGACTACGCTATCGTAAGAACGCTGTCATTTTCAAAATTATTTTATTTAATTAATTATTCATTATTATTCATTCATTATTTATTATCCTATTAGTCTTTATTAGTTTGATATAGCCTCAACTTTTAGAACGAAGTTTTTCGATTTTATAAGCAAAAACTTTTTTGGCGATTTCTTGGTATGAAAAAGTTTGCTGGGTATATACCATTTATACTAAAAGGGTCTCGAAAGTGACAGCTATTGGGATTTGTTAGGCTATTGGTCTTCTATATTATTTGATATAGCCTCAACTTCTACAAAGAAGTTTTTCGATTTTATAAGCAAAATTTTTTTGGTGATTTCTTGGTATCAAAAAATTTGCTGGGTATATACCATCTATACTAAAAAGGTCTCGAAAGTGACATTTATTGGGATTTGTTAGGCTATTGGTCTTCTATTAAATTTGATACAGCCTCAACTTGTACAGCGAAGTTTTTCGATTTTATAAGCTAAAACTTTTTTGGTATGAAAAAGTTTGCTGGGTATATACCATCTATACTAAAAAGGTCTCGAAAGTGACAACTATTGGGATTTGTTAGGCTATTAGTCTTCTATTAAATTTGATATAGCCTCGACTTCTACAACGAAGGTTTTCGATTTTATAAGCAAAAACTTTTTTTGGCGATTTCTTGGTATGAAAAAGTTTGCTGGGTATATACCATCGATCTTTTGTGATAAGAGTTCATCGTATTTGGAGTCAACTTCCTAATACTCTCAAATTATTTTGTTATACTTATCATACTTATAGTAAAATGCTCTTCGAGTATTTTAACAATATTCATCATTAAATTTTTACATCTTTCGAAGTATCCTTGGTTTTTTAGGAAATGCGATTGTAATTCTCAATATCGAAACTTGTTTTATATTTTTGGCGGTATTTGGATGGTTGGGGAGCCTTCTAACTAACAATTAGGTTTTAATTTTAGAATTAGTCAAATTAATTTACATAGACATTTCACTAACAATACATGTATTATTGGCCATGAGGCTTTCTTTGTATTGAAATTAAATAAATAAATAAATAAAAATACTAAAAAGGTCTCGGAAATGACAACTATTGCGATTTATTAGGCTATTAGTCTTCTATTAAATTTGATATAGCCTCAACTTCTACAACGAAGGTTTTCGATTGTATAAGCAAAAACTTTTTTGGCGATTTATCTACATGAAATTATTTCATACAAGCGCTTTTTAATAGAGGATGTATGTGGCATCACTGATACTTCATTTTGTATGTAAATAGAAAATAGTACTATTTTTGCAACTCTGTGCAAAAGTTTGCCAATCACCAGAGTTTAATTTCTTCCCTCAGGTATATATTTCAGCAAAGGAACTGTTTCCCATGTACGTTGAGGCAGTCATTAATAATGTCTACTCTTAAAATAAGTCCTGATGCTACAAATAAACTGTCGCATGAATCTGCGGAAATTCGCCTCCGTACGCTAGAACAGCTTTCATCAAAATGGCAGCGAGCTCTGAAGCTGAATACGGATGTCAAATTTGAACCAAGTGAATTGTGCAAGCAATTAATAAGATGGTTCCGAATCTTACCACCACAACAGCCGTTGAAAGTCTTGGAATTTTTGGAATCAATACTTAAATCAACCAAATACGGGTTCCAAGCAATTAACGATTTGGGATCAGAGCGTTTGATCAAAGAATTAGGAAAAATTCAAGCTTTGTTTAATAGCCAAAGTGCAGAGTTTAATACTATAAGTCAAATTAAGGAATACGTGACAAACTCAAAGAAAAATCATATAATCCAGAACGACCTTCAGGATTCATGTAATTTTGTAGACTGTATGAGCGATATGAGAGCAGAAAGCTTACTTGGATTTCCCATCGAAGATTATGAAGCACCTTGGTCACAGCCATCTCCATCAGATTTTATGTCAATGAAGGCGTTATCTGATATTTTCTTTAATAAGTTTGCAACTGACAGTGAGGTAGAAAACTCTTTGCGACATTTGCAACTAACTATGACGGATTATCCAGCTGAATACTTACTGCAAGCGCCACATATTTTTCAGTATCTTTTGCATGTTTACGATGAACGAGGAGGTATTCAAAAACAAAGTGTTTTTATCTATAACGTCGCTTTGGCCTTGTTGCAATTTCTTTTTATTTTGGAAAAACGTCTCAAGATGTCGCGAAGTTCATTGTCGTTTAATCCACGCCGGGAGGAGAACAGAATTTCTACCAATTTCCAAACTCACCAGCTAAAAGCTGAAAAGGCTTTATCAGAACTTTTGGAAGCCAGTATATATCACTTCGAAATACACGGGCTTAATGGTAATATCTCTCACGTTGTATGTGAAATAATTCGTATGATTTTAAAAATCTTAAAAAAAATGAAAATAAATGTAAATATTGAATGCATGAATAGAGCAGCGTCGGCTTCGGCCAGTTTATCTACGAAATTCGCAGAAACTGAGCATTGTGCAAGACTCCGCCTTCACCAAATGTTGTTACTATTTTTAATACAGGACATTGTAGAAATGGACTTATTTCCAAATTCAATGGAAAGTGTAGAAGCCCTTAATTATATTTTACGGGACTATACCATGAAAAGTTTCTTTGCAATACGACATCAGACAACGGAAACGTTTCTTAATAAAGCAGGCAGTGACATTAAAGAAAAATATCACCGGCTAAAATTGTATGAAGAATCAATTGAAAAGTCAATACAACTTCTTAAAAATAACTTAAATGGGTATAGCGGCGACATTGTCAAAGAAGGCTTATTAGTTTCCAAAGTCTTAGATGTTTTACAGAGCCAATACTTAATTGATGTTCTGTTTGTTGGCGTTGTTAAAGCAATTCCATCTTACCGAGAAAACCATGAACGTAAAGTACAAGCTATCGACTTGTTATTAAAATTGTTCAATGTCACTCTAATGCCATTGAAAATTTACATCTATGAAAAATTTGCTGATGTATTTAAAAAGCATATAGGTTGCTTGATGACTGGAGAACGGTACATTTTCGATTGCTCAAATACGGATTTGTTGAAAGCACAAATAGTTGGAGTACCTCTGAATACAGAACTTTTAAAACAACTTATCTACGAAAGCTTTGAAAGCAAATCGGACCAAATTAAAAAAAATTGTTGCAAAATAATAGAACTTTTATTAAAATCGCGGAACTTATTTCACACTCATTGGTATAGTATTATACCATTAGTAACTCCGCTAGTGCCTTTGCTTAATTCCTGCACTTTTTCGGAAAATATTGTCGATTCGCTAGTTAAGTTATTAGATCCTAATTTGAGACAATTACCTTTTACTTCTGTACTGCAAGGAAATATTGGATTTTTGTTTCATTCAAATGCTACTAGACGCACCGAAGCATTTACTCGTTTAATTTATGCCGTCAATACATTGAAAAGTGCTGAAAACTACATGCCTAATCTTTTTGAAGTAAACGACACAATTCCGAATGATATTTGTTATGAAGGTGAACCACGGGAACTGAAAAATATCTTTTTTTGTGGTCGTTCTTTAGTACAAAGCGAAATTGTCTCTACCTTGAATAATTTGTTACACCTTTTAGAATCTCCAGATGTGGAACCATTTATGCGTAAAACTACTCTAATACAAATCAACGTCTTATCTAGTAATTGGAACTTTACTGCTGAGCTTTGCAATGCAGGAGCCTTTTATTTGATTCTACAATGCTTAGAAAATGCTTTACAAAAGTCATCTAAATTGGAATATGCGGATGCTGCTGCTCCTGCAATTAGCATTTTGAGCAAAGTTATGATATACGATTCATCAGTCCGCTGTGAGTTGTCAAAAACTCCAAATATTTATGTATTAATACTAAGATCCCTTTTCATGTTTCATTACGATATTCAAGTTCGCCAGGATGCCACATTGTGCTTGTTCCTGCTGGTCTTTTCATCGTACATTGTATTAACGAAGAATGGCGTAGAATGTCCTTTGATATTAAACAATGTAAAGTTACCTCTAAAAGTAGATTTGGTTCCAGCTTTGGGCGGTAAATTGGAAAATTATTCAAGAATTTTTAGTACTGAATTTGAAGAAATCAAATATTGGCGAATGGTTGTGGCATCTTCTTATTATGGCGGACTTAACAATATTACCCAGAAATCAGTTGACGACTTTTCAAAAGTGGATATACGGCAAGATTTAAAGTTGACTAGCTTCGATGTACGTTTTATTCGTGCCACCCAACTAAATGTGGTACTCCTCCGTTCGCTTAAAGCAGCAGTTAATGCAACTGACATTACAACACTAATTCAAGCTTGCACTTCATTAAAACTACCGTTAATTGTTGCTAAACTGAAAAACACTATTTGCATTAATGCCGATATCTGCGAACAAGTAAATAATATCTTGGGGCGGGATTTACAAATGCCTCCTGAAAATGATAACGAATTCCATCTCTATGAGCATCTATTAGATATTGCAAGAATTTGTTTAAAAATTCCATTGGAGCCAGTAGTGTTAGAGATTTTTAAAAATCTGCACAAAAATCCCAGCCATGCACTAATTATTATGTTATCTCAAGCTGGTGAAATCCCTTTTCGAATTTGCAACCAAATTACAACATTCCTGACACTACTTATCCGTAAGCACAGTAAAATGCTGCAAAAACACTTCAATGCAACTGAATGTGGTACATTTTACACGAAAATGCTTGGCCTTTTACTGGAAAGTTCTTTTCAGTTAGTAGAACTAAGAGATTTGCAGCGTGTACGTTGTTTCCTTTCTCTTGCTGTTGCTGTTAGCGCTTGTGAGGTGAATATATCAGATGAATTATTGTTTTTCTATTGTCGCCGACTCATTCAGTTATCGTTAGCACTAAAATCATTTACTCAAACTGGTTCTCAATGGCATAGAGATTGCTTATTTACCGTTTTAAGATTGAGTCATCAAATGCAGCATTGCAGTAGTAATTTTCGTCTGACTGGAAGTTTTATTAAATATTTAAGTGGGTTATGTGGTCATAGCGATGTAGAAGTAAGAACACTTGCATGGAGCATACTTAATACCACAGCAAAAACGAAAAATCTTGAAAATAATGAAATTGAACAAAAACCTAATGCCGATTTTGGAACACAATTACTGGTGAATGAGCTATCATTTTTGCCTGGGGGCTTCATGGCATGTTGCCTTAGCACAATGTTGGATGCTGATGAAGCCGTGTGTGTTCGACATTTAGCTGGTCAACTATTGTCAATTGTAATTCGAACACAAGGAAAAGTGGAAGAAATTGAAAAAATTCTTGAATCACACAATTTTACGCGCTTAGCTTCTGAAGCATTGACTACTTCAGTTTGTGTATTTGAAATGGAACTACCGATGGAATTGGACACATCGATAACTAACATAACCACTACCGATCTTGTCAGTTGTTATTCACTTATTTGTATTGAGCTGTCTCAACGTTCTTCTGTCTTTTTATCTCAATTGTGTATGAAATCAATAATGCTTAGGTTATATGAAGTACTTAAAAAACCTCCTCCCCAGTCGAACAACTTTGGATACTTAAACATGGTCGGTCATATATGTCGCTTATATACGCTTTGTTATAACGACAATTTTGTGTTTCTCCAACGCACAATTTGTCGTGATAAAGTTTGGATTGATTTTTTTTGTGAAATATTATTTAAAACAATTAAACCGTGTGAAAATGTTTATAACATTGTTAATATGCTGCAGCTTCTCTTGGTATTATGTAAGGATTCAACAGCTTTAAAGCACATTTCCATAAATATGCAAAATTACTCCACCGATGTTGTAAGACTATTTCAAGATGCTCTCAATGTCAAAAATGTGAAAACGAGTTTTCAAAGATCATCACTCTCTATTGTAAATCTGCTTCTTATAAAATCACAAGGATTTGGTGACACTGGACTTGGTTCTACTATAATGAATCTTCTTCAGAGCAAAAAAGTTTCAATTGAATTAAACACAAGTAACGAAGTGTGTCAATGTGGCGATGAGGAAAGCTGCGTCTCCAAATACCGCCAAAAATATAAAACAAGTTTCGATATTGAGAATTACAATCGCATTTCCTAAAAAACCAAGGATACTTCGAAAGATGTAAAAATTTAATGATGAATATTGTTAAAATACTCGAAGAGCATTTTACTATAAGTATGATAAGTATAACAAAATAATTTGAGAGTATTAGGAAGTTGACTCCAAATACGATGAACTCTTATCACAAAAGATCGATGGTATATACCCAGCAAACTTTTTCATACCAAGAAATCGCCAAAAAAAGTTTTTGCTTATAAAATCGAAAACCTTCGTTGTAGAAGTCGAGGCTATATCAAATTTAATAGAAGACTAATAGCCTAACAAATCCCAATAGTTGTCACTTTCGAGACCTTTTTAGTATAGATGGTATATACCCAGCAAACTTTTTCATACCAAAAAAGTTTTAGCTTATAAAATCGAAAAACTTCGCTGTACAAGTTGAGGCTGTATCAAATTTAATAGAAGACCAATAGCCTAACAAATCCCAATAAATGTCACTTTCGAGACCTTTTTAGTATAGATGGTATATACCCAGCAAATTTTTTGATACCAAGAAATCACCAAAAAAATTTTGCTTATAAAATCGAAAAACTTCTTTGTAGAAGTTGAGGCTATATCAAATAATATAGAAGACCAATAGCCTAACAAATCCCAATAGCTGTCACTTTCGAGACCCTTTTAGTATAAATGGTATATACCCAGCAAACTTTTTCATACCAAGAAATCGCCAAAAAAGTTTTTGCTTATAAAATCGAAAAACTTCGTTCTAAAAGTTGAGGCTATATCAAACTTAATAGAAGACTAATAGGATAATAAATAATGAATGAATAATAATGAATAATTAATTAAATAAAATAATTTTGAAAATGACAGCGTTCTTACGATAGCGTAGTCAAAATTTACTTTTTTGTTTTTAAAAAGGAGTGACAAAAACAATATTTAAAACAAGAGATATATTTAGATTGAAAGTTGTATTCTTTAATATGAAAATTCTTTTTTCTCTTTATAAAAACCAAGAATCTTAGTTTTTAATCTTTAAAGACAAAAATCTTAATTTGTGTTCCTAAAATAAAATTTTTTTTGCTAAGATAATAAAGAAAATCAAAATTTTTTAAAATTTAAAATAAAAAAGAACTTTTTAATTAAAAAGATTTTAAAAGTTTGCTAAATGTGAAAAAAGGTTTGCATTTTTTCGCCATTTCTTTGTATTAAAATATATTGCCAGCTTAATGGAGTAATTTTTATTATTTTATAGTGAAAATTTGATATTTTGTCTTTCTATAAAAATTAACAAAATTGTTCTACTAATGTGCAAAAATTATAAGTGCTTTTTGCATAACAAAAAACGCTAAATTCGCTCTTCGTTGATGTTTTACTTCAATATACGGAATTGGCAACCCTGAAAAATAGTTTGCCAAGTGCCTGTAAAAGTTTGCCAAATCTAAAAAAAAAAGATTGTTTTCTTCTCGGCGATGAAATATATGAACCATGATACAAATAACAAGCTATTTGTATCATGATATGAACCAGAGGTACAATTCGTCGCATAAATGTCGGCGGCGGCGGCTGGGCGTGAAACTGTCGGCGACTGGCTGTAGCTGGCTTACTTATGTACATATGTAACTTTTAACACATACCTTATACATTTGTACTCTTATTAAGATCTCTTTAAATACCTACAATTTTAATGTTTATAACTATGCCTCATAGTCATCAAGACATTTTATGTATTAAACTGTTTCTTTTCTTCAACTTAGGAAAATATTAGTAAATGATGTAACGAACTTTTATAACTGAAAAACTCAACTATTAATTACCTATTTATTTCAATATTTTTCAAACGTTTTGGTAAAATATTGAAGTAGATTTGCTAGGAGTATTAGCAAAGCAAGTGTTTGTCGTAAACTTACTAATTTCGATTTGTTTCCACACAACTAAAGAAAAATTACAAAACATTACTGAAACTTTATGTACGTGTACATTGTATTTTTGAGAGCAATTTTGCTAAACTTCTTTTTGCGCTAATTGGCAGTTTCTGTTAGCAAAGTAAATCAAAGTGAAGTTAAAAAGATCTTCCATCATTATTGAGATGATAATAAAACAAAAATACTTACACCGGTATTCATAAAATTTAAGATGGTGTTGAAGATTTTAGAAGAAATTTTATATGAAAAAAAGATTTCTGAAACGTATTTAAACTACATTTTATTTTTTATGAATACCGATATTAGTATTTTCTTTGTCCCGAATAACAAATAAAAATAATTTAATTTCAATTTACTTTAAGAAATAACAACAGCTAACATTTTAAGAAATATTTAAATGTATAAGTTAACATGAGGTGGTTTATCATTTGTTTATATTATTCTGAACTAATAATTAATAATAAGATATTGTTTGAATATTATTGTTTTGTTATTTATAGTTCCAATTGTTACAAATGTTTATTAATATATTTTTTCATTGTTAACATACATATATATATAAGGTCCTGTTTGTTTAGACTTGTTAAAATTTAAGTTACCTTATAATATGTTGTAATTTGGTTTTTGAATTTGTCATTATTTTTTCAAATTGAAATTATTATTAATAAACTTATGAACCTAGAAACACGTCTTTTTTTATAAAACCGGTCATAAATTCGTGTTCTACGTAACTGGCGCCCAACATAAATTTGCGTTTATAAAATAATTAAAAGGAAGAGCAGAAATTATCTGTAAATGCCATAATTCTTTAAACGTTACCGTGAAGAATTTAAAATTTCAAAGTCTTAAAAGCAAATACAATTACATAATTGTAATTTTAAGGACGAACAATACAAACATCAATTTATTTAATTGGAATATATTCAAAGGGAGGAAGTGAATAACTGAAGAGAAAATTAAAAGAATTTAAATCATGGATTTATTCATTTCTATAACTCTACTCAAATAATAAATTACAAAATAATTAAAAAAATATATATAAAAATTACTGGAAGCAAATTTTAAACAAAAGAAGAAAGCTATTAAATAATGAAGGAATAATTTCTGAGAAGGCAATATCAAGCAGAAACAATTGAAGAAGACAAGGAAAACCTACAGCAACTTAACTCTGAACGACTTAAGTCTCCGGAAGAATCAACAATTGCAGTAGCACTTAAAGAAGCAGTGGGAGAAAAGAAGTCTTCATTTTCAAAAAATTTAGTTAAGTATTCGTATAATTTTTCTATAAGTTATATTATTTTATATGTTAAAATATTTTAGCTTGTTTTGTATTTAAAAAATTTCACACAACAAATTTTTACTTTTATAAATATTTTTGTTAAACAAGTAAGAGTGCTATATTCGGCTGGGCCGAATCTTAAATACCCTTCACAATGGTACATAGATTCCGATTGATTTTTGGTGCGAAAAGTTCTTTTATTTGGCTTTTAAATGGGCCGATTTTTTCTGAATTTCAATATCAGATCCACTACCGGGATTTAACACAGGCTGCAAAACTTTTATTTAAATAATTCCTAATATGCTCAAGTTCAATCACTGGGTGACACCAATTCTTTTTAATATCAATGAAATAAAGAAAAGCAAAATGTATTTCTTAATTATTTATCAGTTAACTTTATAGTAAAATTTATTTAACAAAAAATTGCATATAATTGCATTATTTTTGAATTATAATGCTAAACATTGCCATTAAGTGTGATTTGCTTTTCAATTTACTTACGTATGTGGGTACATGCATACGTATGTATGTATCTATAATAGAAAACTCTAAAATAAATTCTTTATTATTGAATATTTTCAGTGTGTTCCATAAAACAATGATTATATACATACATACATATATACATACATACATATTTACATTGCTTGCTTTTACAAAATTATTTTTTTCTTGTGCACGTTGTTGATTATCTATTGCGTATCATCATACACATGTGTGTGTGTATGTACATATGTAAGTACGTAGGGAAACCCAAAATGATTTTTTGTGTGAATGAATTTGAAGACGCAATTGTTTAAAAGAATTTCATTGCGTACCCTTTTTTCAACAATTCTTTATATCACTTTCATTTTCAAGCTCGTGTATACATATGTATGTACATACATACACATTTTTACACCAAAGCAAAAAAATTGTTTATGCTAACATACTTGCATGCATACATACATATGTAGATACATACATACCTACATACATACAAACGTATCTACATACATACATACATACATACATTCATACATGATCGCAAATATTATATACATATGTATATAATATTATATACATATGTATGTATGTACCATTATGATTGATTTTTGGTACCAAAAGTTGGGTGCATATGGGCCGATGTCCAAAAATTTTCTAATTTTGCCCCTAAACAGCCTGTATGTACCATTCCGACAAATATTTAGTGCAAAAAACTGTTTCGTTTAGCTTCCAGGCCCGACTTCTTGAGATATCGGGAGGCGCTATATCTCGAACATATATGGGCCGATGACAAAACGATTTCCAGTTTTGCTTCTGACTAACCTATATGTATCATTCTGATTGATTTTTGGTGCCAAAAGTTGTTTTATTTAGCTTATAGAGCCGATTTCTTGAAAAATCGGGAGACGCTATATCTCAGGTATATATAGACCGATTGCAGACATTTTAAAATTTTGCTTTTAAACACCTTATATGTACCATTCTGATCGATTTTTGGTACCAAAAGTTGTTTTATTTGGCTTTTAGAGCCGACTTCTTGAGAAAACTTGAGGCGCTATATCTCGAGTGTATATGGGCCGATGTCCAAAATTTTCCACGTTTGCCTCTAAATAGTCTATATGTACCATTCTGATTGATTTTTAGTGCCAAAAACTGCTTTATTTGGCTTAAAGAGCGGATTTCTTGAAAAATCAGGAGTCGCTATATCTCAGATATATATGGACCGATTTCAAAAATTTTCCAATTTTGCTTTTAAACACCTTATATGTTCCATTCTAATTGATTTTTGATACCAAAAGTTGTTTTATTTGGCTTTTAGAGCCGACTTCTTGAGAAAACGGGAGGCGCTATATCTCGAGTGTATATAGGCCGATGTGGAAAAATTTTCCACTTTTGCTTCTAAATAGCCTATATATACCATTTTGATTGATCTTCGGTGCCAAAAGTTGTCTTATTTGGCTTATAAAGCCGATTTCTTTAAAAATCGGGAGACGCTATATCTCGGATATATATGGGCCGATTTCAAAAATTCCTTCATTTCTAGGATTAAATGAGCACTAAAAATGATATGATTTAGTTTTTAAGAAAAATTTTTTTTTCAAAAATCTGAATACAAAAATTACACAAAATATCCCTCAAAACCCGGTTTTTTGAATATATCTCGGCTATCCGCGGACCTATCTTACTGAATTTCAATAGCAGACCCACTACCGGGGTTTCACACGTTTTAGCGAAATAATGAGGTTTCTATCTCAAACCGTTTTCTCAGAAACGGTATTTCAACGACTACAGACGGACAGACGGACAGACGGACATCGCTCAATCGTAATCGCTATTGATGCTGATCCAGAATATATATACTTTATGGGGTCTTAGATGGATATTTCAATGCGTTACAAACGGAATCACAAACTTATATATACCCTTACACATTTATGTGAAGGGTATAAAAAAGAAAAGGGTAAAGCATCAACATGAATAGAAATGAAGTAATGAGTCTTGTTGAAGCTACGGTTAAGGTTAGTAAGAGAGAAATTTTGGATCAAATTAGTGACTTGACTAGAGCGGTCGAACAATTAAAACCAATTCAGGTGGAACCTTTAGTTCCTGTTACCATTAGGCCTGATGTTGCTCCAGGAAACACAAATTTAGATCTCATTAAATCTCTTCCTCAGTTTAGTGGTAATTCGGGGGACTATCCAGCATGGAGGGAATCTGCAAGGTTCGCTTTAAATTATTACACGGAAGGGTCAGAGACTTATTACATTGCAATGGGTATTTTAAGAAACAAGATAGTTGGAGAAGCTAATTGCACTTTGAGTTCGTTTAACACTGCTTTTAATTTTGAGGCTATACTATCTCGGTTGGACCAATCTTATTCTGATAAGAAACCACATTATTTGTTAGAAAATGAGCTTAGTGTTTTACGACAAGGAAAGTCAACGATAAATGAGTATTATGATGAAATTAATCATCTCACTCTTATTGTAAACAAAATTCGTATGGCTAATACCGGTAAAGAGGAAGTTATTAAAGCTTTGAATGAAAGGGCAAGAGCAAACGCGCTACGTGTATTTATTTCGGGCCTACGTAAACCTTTAAGCGATATCTGTTTTTCTTCAAATCCAACGGACTTACCAACTGCTCTAGCAACAGCACAAGAGCTCGAGCAAAATCATGAACGATATAGATTTGCAAATGCATTTACTGGCTACAAAAACGTACAGCAAACATTTTATCCAACCTATAATTCAACCAAGGAGGAGACGTTTCAGCATATACCAACCGGGAAACAAAATTTGTGTTATCAAGATAAAAATACTTCCTACTTTAGAAAACCAATGCCACTTTCAAAGGAATTGGACCCTCAACATCAAAGGATGAGTAATAGCATGGGTAGGCAAAAACTAACTTCATTTGATAATAATTTTAAGCGTCACTATGTAAGTAATAACTCCAGTCAGTCTCCGATTGAAAAGATGCAAAGAATTAATTACGCTGAAAATTATGAAACTGATGATGTGAGTGAAAATTACGATTTTTCTTATAATGAACCTGAAGGGCAAGCAATCCACAACTTGAATTTTTTAGCGTAACGTCGCTCTTACCATATATAATTAAAAAAACTATAAGTGGTCAAGAGCTTAAACTTTTAGTGGATACGGGCACATGTAAAAATTATATTCGCAATTTCAGTTTTATTAAAGGGATTAAATCAGTTGCTGAACCGTTTAAAATTAAATCCACAAATGGATCAACGCTCATTGAAGAAAGATGTAAAATTCACCTTCTTAATCACAAAACAACTTTCTTTTTACTACCATGCCTAAACTCTTTTGATGGAATTATTGGTTATGACTTTTTGACAAAAATAGAGGCCTTGATTGATGTGAAGTCTGGTATACTTTTCCACAAGACTGGGAAAGAGCATATTAACAACTTTTTATGTAAACAGGTTGTGATGGCCAAAGTCAACAGCCTCGTTTTGGCCACAACAAATGTTAGTTTCCATCACTGGTCTCTAATGTTTTAACATAGTCATCACATCAGGATGATTGAATCATTTCCCATTTTTTAATTATTATTAATTAAGACTGTATGTCAGTACATATCCTACCTAAGTTAAATTCAATGAATTTTCATATTGCCTTAGAATGAATTAGAATTGAAGAATATCCTTAATTATTGCATAGTAATAATGTAAGTAAATCACTCTGTTATTTTAGCCGTTCAGAATTTGAATGTAACGAATGACTGTAGTCACGGCCAATCAACAAATTACAACCCTCACAGCCAACAGCTGTTGTCACGGTTGTGTGTGTGGCTGTGTGTGCACAAGCATGACGTATAAAAGGGCGAGCACTTTGTCAAGAATTTTAATTAGCCGGCAACTGGCCAAGCGGTAGGTTGTGTTGTCGCAGAGCGGTAAGCAGTGCACCAATTGTTTTTATTTTGCGTGGAGGGTTTAGGATCAGTCTGGGTACAGACTTCGCTGACCCGAAGCGCAAGTGCACTAATCATTTTTTTATACTGAGCGGAGGGTTAGGATCAGTCTGGGTACAGACTTCGCTGACCCGAAGCACAAAGACCGCTGTGAACACTCGAGTGGAGGGTTTAGGATCAGTCTGGGTACAGACTTCGCTGACCCGAAGCTCAAACTCTGCTGTGAATATTTGCGCCTGAGGTTGGGATTCAGTCTGGCTCCAGACTTCGCTGACCTGAAGTACAAATATCACAGTACGCGACAACATTTGTACTATATGGTGGGATTCAGTCTGGCTCCAGACTTCGCTGCCATAGAGTACAACGTTGTTTAGAAGTTACGCCATAAGCCGATTTCAGCGCTTCACGCTAAGCTGCACGTTGACAGCCTGTCGCCTCTTTGATGACACTCATTCAGTCAGTGAGTACGCTGCACCCACTGCAGCCAACAACGTTCCTGTGCCGCCCTGGTGACACCGCATCGTCACCCCCGCACAGCTGTCGCCACCGCATCGCTGTCGCCACCGCACCATAAAATACGTGCACCCTTCTTGTGCCACACAGAGGACTACCCACACCGCCGATAACACCACTCAGTCATTCGAAAGAAAAAGAGAGAATAAATTTTATAACGTATGTAAACTCTGCGTTTTACTCCACCGAAGCAGAAATATCTTTACTGAATAACGACCCTGGCCGTCGCTGAGCTCTACCCCAGCAACCAGCTAAAAGTGTCGTTACAAGGTAAATTCGTTGGAAATCAAAGACAAGTGTGGTTTTGCCAGTTTGGATAAAGAAGTCGAAAAACTTATTCAAAGCTAATACTCAGGTTGAAGCTACCATAAATTTAACTAAAAACGATCCTATTTATTCTCGAAGTTATCCGTACCCTATTTCCGCAACAAGGTTTATAAATGAAGAAATAGAAACCCTTTTAAAGGATGGTATAATAAGGAAATCTTCATCTCCCTTCAATTCGTCAATCCACGTTGTTAACAAGAAGGGAGTGGATAAAGATGGGAGGCAAAAATTGCGAATGGTTATAGATTTCAGAAAAATAAATGATTTTACTGTTCCAGACAAGTATCCCATGCCGGATATATCAGTTATTTTATCAAATCTCGAAAAATAATCTGGCAACTCTGCGATGAAGAGATAGATAATAAATTTTTTTTTGGTGGAATATTATTTGCGAAAAAAAATTACCAAATGCTATTTAAAACCTATTGATGCTGTGAATCTATTCTAAACTAAGCGCCACGGATGTGGAATATATAGTTTTCTGGAATTAATATTGATTTATCTTCAAGTGAATAAAAACATTACTACCAGTGCTGATTTAACCTCAATTATTTCTTACGCCACCATTTTTGTGTCTTCTTTTGCGCGCATTCTTTTGTACATCACTTTCTGCTGCCTGCTTTTAACCATTTAAGAAGTAAATTATGCCTCCAACTGAAACCTCTGTTTGTTCTGTACGATCATGTTGCAAAAACATAACTAAAACTCAAGGAAGTTTATCTTGTCTGCTGTGCTCTAAATGGTTTCATTCTAGCTGTGTTGGTATAAATGCTGATCAGCTAGCGTCGCTTGCTAAAGCCAAAGGAGTATTAAATTTTATTTGCGACTCATGTAAAACAATACGTATTGATCAAGAGACAATTTCCCTGCGTGAAGAATTGCGATTGGGACAAGCAGATATTCAAAAGAAATTTGATACTATATTGTCTGAGGTGAAGGCAGAATTGAATAATAAGTGTTCTGAGCTGAGAGAGGACATTGATAAGTGTAATAAAAAGATGGAGTTAGTTGATGAATCGCTGGGCAAAAAGCTAGCTATTATTGAAGACCGCAATGAGAGTCTGCAAAGGAAGCTCATTAGGAATGACATTATAATAACTGGATTTCCAAGACACCAAGAAAACATTCGTGATATTGTGCTACAAATTTTCAAAGAACTTAAAGTTGGTGTTGAGCCCTATGACGTTAATAACTGTTTCCTTATAAGAAATGGAAATGCAATACTTGTCAAACTTAATAGCGCCTATAAGCGTGATCTTATCATGAAGAATTATTTCAAAACCAGGAACTTGCGGCTATCATCATTTATTAATACGGACATTAACGGAAGAATTTTTTTGAATGATAACTTAACCCCAAAGCTGAGAAGATAATGTACCTATGTCGTAAGTTGAAGAAAGATAGTAAGTTTACTAGGTATCGCTTATTAAACACTGATAGACTGAAAGTAAAGATAACTTTCATTGATAACACTGTGAAAATTTTTGACTTTGATGAGTTTTGCTTGTTTTTTGAGATTTCAACTAATGTTAAACCCTAACTATTAACGAAGAATTGTGAAACATCGAAAACCTTCTGAATTTATATATGGCTTTTTGAATTGTTAATGTAAATAGTTTCTGAAATATACTGCTTTTTATTTTTTTCTTGTAATCTACTTAAACTATGTCACCCCTAGTTTTATAGTACTGAAATAGAAATTTTAATGATCTCATTTAATATTAGCATCGTAGTTCATTATAAGATGCAAATCGAATCTAATTTATTTTTAATTCTACCGTTCGTTGCTTAAAGTACCTTAGAGGCTGTAATTGTTATTGGCGAGAACTATAGCTACATCAACCCATTGTATTATATATTTATTCTCTTTATTCTGTTCTCGTCAATTATATTCTCTTTGCAATTGTTTGATTACTGTTTTCTTCTTTTTGCATTTTATCTGCCGATAAGTTTAACTGGTATGCTTTCGCAAAGTATTCCGCTAATTAATTATAATTATATAGTTGTTTATAAAAAATAAAAAAAAATAAATAAAATAAAATTTTAACTGTTAAAATGTTTTGTGACAAATTGAAGGTCTCGTTATGGTTCCCCATGCTTCTTATGTCATATCATGATCGATAACATTGGTCCTGTAGTTAGTGGTGCTTCTTCAACTGGAGTATTTCCAAGCTTATCCCCTGACCACATAAGAATTGGACACATAAATTGCCAAAGCATTAAACCCAATAGTAACTCAGTTAAATTTGATGAATTTATAAATATCGTTGGCAATAATTTTGATGTAATTGCCTTATCTGAGACTTGGCTGAAACCCTTCGTTTCTAGCTTGACACTCAAAGTACCTGGTTATAGTCTGGTTAGAAATGATAGGTTAAATATGCGAGGCGGTGGTGTGGCTTTTTATGTTTCTGATGCTCTGCACTATAAGGTTATCTTCCAGGTCTCTACTATTGGTGTTTGTGAATCGCTTTTTATAGAATTGAAGTGCTCTGGAACTAATATTTTACTTGGAGTTGTATACTTGCCTCGTGGTGATGTATCTGTTTTTGAGGAACTGCATTTCGATGTTTTAATGCGCTATTCTAAAATTGCAATTGTAGGCGACTTCAATTGCAACCTATTCGATTCTGCCAAGTCTAGTCTTACAAGATCTGCATGTTTGAGATTAAAACTATCTGTATTTCACAACTCCCGACCTACTCATTTTAACGTTGCTAACTCGTCGACATCCCTGTTAGATTTTTGGCTTGTCAGTGATATCTCGCTGATGGGGTTGTCTGATCAAGTACAATGCCCTTCTATTTCGCATCATGCGTTTATTTTTGCTGCTCTATGTGTTACCCCATACCATATTCAGAATTTCTATGTATACAGGAACTATAAAGAGATTGATTGGGATGGAGTTAGTTTTTTCTTAGCAAACTCTGACATTAGGTCACATTTTAACTCCTCATGTGTTGAGTCTCAATCTGTTTATTTAAGCTCTCTACTTACAGCACTTCATGGTTTTGTTCCCGTAGTTCGGAGGAGTATAGTATATCGATCTAGTAACTGGATTAGATCCAGATGTATTCTTAGAGCAACTTCCCTTAGAGATCTCGCCTACTCAAGTTTTCAGATGTATAGAACTAATGAGAATTGGATAATTTACTGTCGGTATCGCAATAGAGCTAAAAATGTGATTAGAAAGGAGAGAAGAAAATACTTCTGTCAAAAATTTTCAGGACTCAACCCTTCTACTTTATGGAAGGTGTTGAAGGATAGTGGGTTAATGGGTGACTCTAAGACATTGTGATTATGATGTTGATGAGATTAATAGATTTTTTGCAAATGCTCCACATACAGATACACCAGATGTCTTTAATTTTCAAGGAATTAATGGGTCATTCTCGTTTAGGAATGTTACTGGGGAAGAGTTATATTTAGCTCTTTGCAATGTTAAATCTAATTCTGTTGGGGTGGATGAGATTCCCATACATTTTATTAAAACTGTATTCCCATATATATCTCAAGCTCTCCTTCTTCATTTCAACACAATTTTGACCACCTCAAAATTTCCATCATCATGGAAAGTATCTCGTGTGGTGCCCATACCGAAAAAAGGAGTTGTTCGTAGTCTTGATGACTTGAGACCTATATCTATTGTTCCTGCCATATCCAAAATTCTGGAACATCTTATTAAAGCCCAGATTATGGCGGGCATGCAAAGAGATATTTCTTCGTCTCAATATGCTTTTCGTAGCAACCATAATACTAGTTCATTACTACTGTAGTAGTATTTATGTTTGTCTTGCCTTTGTTCCACTGTCATTCATAATTTCATTTCTTTTCCTACAGTTGCTTGGTTATGTATGTATTTACTTAACAACTTCTTTATGTATGCTTCACAGCTTGTTTGTTTTATTTATGTACATACGTACATACATACATGGTCGCCCGTTATTATCGCAGTATATTCTTATGTTGCTTCATAGTTTATTTGTTCATACACGCCAATTTGGTACAGTTCCTGGTGTCTAGCCATAGCATATTCATTTATATGTATGTATGTATGTACACATTTGTCTGTGAAGAGATCACGCCACATTATGTAGGTATGTATTTGCACATTGCCGCTCAATAGTTTCAGAAGTCACGTAGTCAAAGCACACATGCATATGTACTATGTGTCTGCACATTTACTTTGTTGTATACTACTCTTTGAATTTTATAGAAACCACCACGCTAATGCTTTACATATGTACATTTATACAATTATGTTATTCTCTTGCTCTCTCCCTTGTTTTTTTATATACTTATATGATCTCTTTGTATTATTCTTTGCATTGTTAATCATGTTTATGTATGTGCATGTAAGTTAAATAAATAGCTTAATATAAGAACACAATGTATTTGTAGGCATAAGAGTTTAATAAATAAAACAGAAGAGTGATTCAATTGTGTATGCTTGAAAACGACGGTCGTCTTTCATTTTTATTCGGACTATAGTTTCTCAGAAGTGGGATTCAACTAGAAAATACAAGAATAAAGTGTTTAACTTAATTTATGAGAAAAATTTTAAGAAAACAAAAGCTTTAAAGAAGAAAAATTTTACGAGAAAAAAAAAAATTTAAGGAAGAAAAATTTTACGAAAATAAAAACTTTAAGAAAGAAAACTTTTACGAAATTAACTTTAAAGAAATTTACGAGAAAATTTTAAGAAAACAAAAACTTTAATAAAGAAATTTTTGAAGAATAAATTCAAAATGAGTGACATGATTGATCCCAATGAGTACACTCTCGTGCAACTTAAAGGATGGCTGGCGAAGTTGGCACTACCAACTAATGGCAATAAAAGTGCATTGGCCGCCAGGCTAAATACAGTCCCAGTAGAGGACAGAGGTGAGTGTCCAATGAGCGAGGATGATGAGGCAGAAGGTGCAGAGATGGCTATGCTGAGAAAGGAGATAGAATTGATTAAGAGAGAACGAGATTTGCTGGCACGGGAAAATAGATGTTTGAAGCAGTCAACTGATGCAGTAGAGGCCTGTGACGCAGAATCAATTGTTAATACTAACGAACAGCAGCAGCAAACCACCGATAACATACCCTTTGGCGTTGTACGTGAGTTTTTGCCAGATTATGACGGTAATGGCAATGTCGACTTGTGGTATACTCAAGTGAGTAGTGTGGCTGAGGCGTATGGGGTGAATAATAATATGTTACGTGCTTTGATACTAAGCAAATTAAAGGGAAAAGCACTTGCATGGCTACAGTCAAAACCTAGCTATGCAACTGAAACTGCAGAAAACTTGCTGTGTCAATTAAAAGAACTATTTGGTACAAAAGAAGGAAAGTTTTTGTTACGTCGCAATTTTGAAAGCCGCAAATGGAAATACGGCGAAACATTCACCGAATATTATAACGACAAAATTATCCTCGCGAACCAAATAAAGCTGGACGAAGAAGAGCTAATTGATTGTTTGATTGAAGGGATTCCTGATCCGCAAATAAAAAAATCAGGCACTCATGCAGAATTACACCAGCAAACGTCAGTTGCAGCGAGCTCTCGCAAAAATTGAGCTAACTGGTCGCGAAGCCGCACCTATTAAAAAATTCAGCAAGGAGAATTTTAGATGTTTTAACTGCAATTCGATTGGCCATTTTGCCACTGACTGCAAGAAGCCGAAACGAGAACCTGGTACCTGCTTTGGATGTGGCAGCCCCCAACATCGTATCGCTGATTGCCCGAAGAAGAAAGGTGCTATAAATTTGGTGGACAACAACGAATATGTAAGAGTATTTAATGTATTTTTAGATAATTATGACAGGGAAAATTCTTTATTTATAGAATGCCTATTAGATTCTGGTAGCCCCATTAGCTTTGTGAAGAGGTCCCTTTTACCTGGCAATATAATTTTGAATAAAAATATTTTTGTGTGGATTAAATAAAAGCAAATTAAAAATTATTGGAAAAATTTTGAGTTATGTAATTGTGAATGACAGAAGGATTTATTTTGATTTAAATGTAGTGCCTGATGGTTCTATGGAGGTTCAGGCGGTATTAGGTAGGGATTTCTTGGACAGCTGTGGATTTAGATTGATATGTGGTTTCGGGAAAAAGGAGACTAGGAACATTGGGGTTGCTACGGAATATAAAGAAGATTTTAATTTTGGTGAGTATATCATGACGATGGACTGTGTGGAAGAGGCTACTGATAATTCGTGTACTATCGGTGATGCCGTAACTTTCGAGGACAGAAAGAGGTTTGAGGGGATCTTCAGGGATTACTATGTTTATCCGGAACGGCCAGATGAGCCACTGGTGAAGACCGAACTACGACTTGTTTTAAATGACTCGAAACCTTTCAACTGTCCTCCAAGAAGGTTATCGTACTCTGAGAAGACTGAGTTGCAACTCTTAGACGAGTATTTAGCTATGGGATACATAAGACCCAGCGAGTCAGAATTCACCTCACCCATAGTTCTAGTTAGGAAGAAAACAGGGGATTTGAGGATGTGCGTAGACTATCGGAGATTGAACAAAGTGACTGCAAGGGACAATTATCCGATCCCGCTTATTGACGACTTATTGGACAGGCTCGCAGGCAAGACGATTTTTACGAAACTTGACCTGAAAAATGGGTTCTTTCACGTTTTTATGCAGGAAGATTCAGTTAGATATACCTCTTTTACTTCTCCTCTGGGCCAGTATGAATTCCTGAGAATGCCGTTTGGTCTCAGGAATGCCCCTTCCGTTTTCCAGCGTTTTGTTAATAGGATTTTCGCGGACATGGTTAGGGAGGACAAGGTGACTATATATTTAGATGATATTATGATTGCGACGAACAGTATGGAGGAACATTTTGGGATATTAACAGAAGTTTTTAGACGCTTGGTGGCCAACAAGTTGGAATTGAGATTGGATAAGTGTGTTTTCTTACAGTCGAGAGTGAAATATTTAGGATACAACGTTGACGGGGACGGGATTAAGGCGGATGAAAGGGGCCTACGGGCAATTGAGAATTTTCCTATCCCAGATAAGCCACACTCTGTACGGAGTTTTTTTGGGCCTTTGCTCGTACTTTCGGAGATTTATTAGGGATTTTTCTATTTTGGCTAAGCCCTTGTATGATATGACGAGGAAATCTATAAAGTTTAAGTTTGGCCCAGAGCAGCTGCAATCTTTTGAGCTGCTTAAGCGCAAACTATTGGAAGCGCCAGTTCTGGCTTTGTACGACCCCCATGATATTACTGAACTCCATTGCGATGCCAGCTCTGTCGGTCTTGGGGCAATCCTTATGCAGAAAAAGCGGGACGGGCGGATGCATCCAATATTCTATTTCTCCAAGAGAACAACGGAGGTAGAGTCGAGATACCATAGCTTTGAATTAGAGACGTTAGCAATAGTCACCGCATTGAAACGATTTCGAGTATATCTACAGGGAAAGGAATTTAAAATAGTAACGGACTGTAACTCATTAACGCTAACACTTAATAAGAGGGAACTGAATCCCAGGATCGCCAGATGGGCTTTAGAGCTGCAGAATTACAACTATATCCTGGAACATAGATCGGGCACACGGATGCAACACGTGGATGCCCTGAGCCGTTGTAATGACGTAATGGTCCTGGAAACAAATACTTTCGAAGAAAATATGATAATATGTCAGGGTAGGGATCAGAAGCTGATTGAGCTGAAGGAATCGTTACAGGAAAAGGAGAATGCGCTATATGAGATGAGAAATTGGGTAATTTATAGAAGAAAGGGTGACGGTACGGTACTTTTCTGCGTTCCTAGGGACATGGAGGCTCATGTGATGTTTAAGTATCACGATGAGATGGGTCATATTGGGTTGGATAAGATGACAGATTTGATAGGTAAATCGTACTGGTTCCCGAAGATGCGGGAAAAGTCAAAGGACCACATTAGAAATTGTTTGAGGTGCATAGCGTTTTCGGCGAATAGTGGTCGGGAGGAGGGTTTCCTGCACAGTATCCCGAAGGGAAATCTCCCTTTCGAGGTGCTGCATATCGATCACTTCGTCGTCAATAGTAGGTCTATGAAGTACTTGCTTGTTGTAGTAGATGCGTCGACGAAATTCGTAAGGTTGTACCCGACAAAAACAACAGGCACGAGGAAGGTTATCAAATCTCTGAGTGAATACTTTAGGTCATATAGCCGTCCCAGATGCATTGTATCGGATAGGCGAAGTTGTTTTACATCGGGTGAATTTAAGGAATTTCTAGGGAACAATAATGTACAGCACATTAAGATCGCGACCGGTTCTCCACAGGCAAACGGACAGGTCGAAAGGGTGAATAAGAGCCTTAAACCAATGATAGCAAAGCTCACAAGTTCAGAGGGTGGTATTCATTGGGATGACGTGATCAGGACTGTTGAGTTTTGTTTGAATAATTCGAGACATCGATCAATAGATCAATATCCAAGCAAGATGCTTTTTGGGGTTATGCAGAAAGGTAACGTTCTTGACTCTTTGAGGGAAAATTTAGTGGAGATTGAACAAGGTACAGAGACAGTTGATATTGGGGAGATTCGCGATAGTGCGCTTGTGGCCCAGGAACGGTCACAGGCATATAATAAACAGTATGTTGATCGTAGGAGGCGTCCACCGACCGAGTATAGAGAAAATGATTATGTTATGGTTAGGAACTTTGACTCGCAGCCGGGTGTGTCGAAGAAACTGATCCCGAAATATAGGGGCAGGTTCTACGGAATGATAGGTACGTATTGGAGGACGTTGAGGGGTTCCAGCAGTCACGTACACCTTACAAGGGTGCTTGGGCTGTGGGAAACATTAGACCGTGGTTCGGAACTCACAGGAGACGCTAGAGTTTTGTGTTTTTTTTCGGGACCGAGATCAGGGGATCTCGTGGTCAGGATGGCCGAATTGTAGTAGTATTTATGTTTGTCTTGCCTTTGTTCCACTGTCATTCATAATTTCATTTCTTTTCCTACAGTTGCTTGGTTATGTATGTATTTACTTAACAACTTCTTTATGTATGCTTCACAGCTTGTTTGTTTTATTTATGTACATACGTACATACATACATGGTCGCCCGTTATTATCGCAGTATATTCTTATGTTGCTTCATAGTTTATTTGTTCATACACGCCAATTTGGTACAGTTCCTGGTGTCTAGCCATAGCATATTCATTTATATGTATGTATGTATGTACACATTTGTCTGTGAAGAGATCACGCCACATTATGTAGGTATGTATTTGCACATTGCCGCTCAATAGTTTCAGAAGTCACGTAGTCAAAGCACACATGCATATGTACTATGTGTCTGCACATTTACTTTGTTGTATACTACTCTTTGAATTTTATAGAAACCACCACGCTAATGCTTTACATATGTACATTTATACAATTATGTTATTCTCTTGCTCTCTCCCTTGTTTTTTTATATACTTATATGATCTCTTTGTATTATTCTTTGCATTGTTAATCATGTTTATGTATGTGCATGTAAGTTAAATAAATAGCTTAATATAAGAACACAATGTATTTGTAGGCATAAGAGTTTAATAAATAAAACAGAAGAGTGATTCAATTGTGTATGCTTGAAAACGACGGTCGTCTTTCATTTTTATTCGGACTATACTACTTAATCTGACAGATAGTATTCGTGATAAAGTTAGCCAGCGGAAACTAACGGCTCTAGTATCACTGGACCTTACTAAGGCATTCAATTCCATTAGCTACAGTGTAATGATCAAAAAACTTACTGCTTTTTTTAATTTTTCTAACTCTGCTTGCAGACTAATATTTTCTTATTTATCAGGCAGGAAACAATTTGTAGACCTAAGTGGTGCTTATTCTGGGATGCTTCCATTGCTGTCAGGGGTACCACAAGGATCAGTTTTGGGACCACTGCTTTTTGTATTATATATAAATGACCTTCCTGAATTCATTGATGATAGCGCTTGCACATCTTTTTTATTTGCCGATGACGTGTTCCTTGTGCTAAGTTCTGAGAGAGATAGTCCGGATGTGTTGGAAGCGGTTATTAACTATAGTCTTCAACGCTTTGAACATTGGGCTATGCAAAACTCGTTAACTGTTAATGCCGCTAAGACAAAAGCAGTTCTCTTTGGAGCTGCTGGAAATAGTCCTGCATTACAGGTATTCATCGATGGTGCTAGATTATCTTTTGTTGATCGGATTAAGTGCCTAGGTGTTTATATTGATGACAAGCTTACTTTTGAAGGACATGTTGACTTAATTCATTCCAGGGTATTTGCAACTCTACGCAAACTTTACTCTAGCAATATTTTTTTACCTTTTTATGTCAGAAATAGAATTGCTTATGCACTCCTTATGCCACAAATATTGTATGCTCTGGAAGTTGTCTTGGGCACGTACAGTTATATAATAGCTAGACTTAGGCGTATAGTTAATAGTATTGTGCGCTATGTTTATAATATTAGACGTAGAATGCATATCTCGAACTATACTTCCACCTTTTTAGGTTGTTCGTTTAATAACTTTATTAATTATCGCAATCTTTTAATGTTTTACAGAGTGATTAAAAGTGGTGAGCCAGTAAATCTCTGCTCGAGATTTATCTTTTCAAGATCCAATAGGAACCCTCAAATTGTCATACCTAGGATTACGTCTAGCTTCTTTGAACGGTCCTTTATTGTCAGAATAGCACGAATTTGGAACTCATTACCTGTTGAATTACGTATATTTTCTCCCTCTAATAATGCATTTCGTCTAAAACTCTTGTCACACCTTTCCTTACTTGGTCCCAATTAGATAGACCACAACACGCGATCTCTGTTAGTAATCTCGTGAATTATATATACACATCGAATATATGTTTTCTGAAACCACTAAGCAAAACTACTTATGGTAAGCTAAAAAAAAAAATAATAAAATTCTGATTTACTCAAACTTTACCAAGTAAGGACTGTGTTATATTACTATAGCTCTGCTTTCCTTTTACTCTACTGCCCCAAAGCATCACGTCGGGACTGTTTGTGTTGTTATTTATTGCTAAATTAAGTTTAATATCTGGCTGGGGAGCCATACTTTGAGAAATCATTGATTTGTTATTTTGAAACAATATATGTAAGTTAGTTATTTTGTATATTCATTTAATGTAATTATAATCTATACATTACTCTATCTCTTTTTTGTTAATTAATATCTTTGTAATATATATTTAATGGCCTAGAAAGGCTTTTGTATTACTGAATTTAAATAAATAAATAAATAAATTCCAAATTTTTACAACACTTGACTTAAAATCCGGTTTTCACCATATTGTGTTGGCGGAAAAAGATAGGTGTAAAACAGCATTTAGTGTCAATAACGGAAAATATGAGTTTTGTCGGCTACCTTTTGGGCTCAGAAATGCTCCTAGCATTTTCCAACGGGCTATAGATGATATTTTGCGGAATGTGATTGGAAAAACCTGTTTTGTTTACATGGATGATGTAATAATTTTTTCAAAGGATGCAAATAGTCACATCGCTTATGTCGATGAAATATTGAAGAAATTATCAAATGCTGGAATGCGTGTATCAACAGAAAAATCAAAATTTTTTAGGAATGAAGTGGAGTTTCTCGGGTTTGTTGTTTCTGTGAGAGGCATTAAGACATCACCAGACAAAGTTAATGATATCTTGAAGTTTCAAGTTCCAAAAACTCTAAGAGCATTGAGGTCTTTTATTGGTCTAGCTGGATATTACAGAAGATTTATAAGAAATTATGCCGACATAGTGAAACCACTGACGAAAAATCTTCGCGGGGAAAATGGAAATGTTAGTGCAAAAACTTCTAAAAATATTAAATTAAATTTGTCGCAAGAAGCACTCGACGCTTTTGAAAAAGTAAAACAAATTTTGGCTTCTGAGGATGTATTGCTCTTGCATCCGGACTTTGATAAGCCATTTGAGTTGACGACTGATGCTAGCTCGAACGCTATCGGAGCAGTACTGTCACAAAACGGCAAACCAATAACAATGATTTCACGTACACTCTCTTCCACTGCACAAAGTTATGCAACAAATGAACGAGAATTATTGGCGATAGTTTGGTCTTTGCAAAAATTACGACATTTTTTATACGGCGTTAAGAACCTTCAAATATTTACAGATCACCAGCCTTTAACGTTTGCAACTTCTGATAAGAATCCAAATCCAAAAATAAAAAGATGGCAAGCATTTATAGTTGATTTTGCTCCAAAATTTTATTACAAGCCTGGGAAAGAAAATATAGCGGCGGATGCTTTATCTCGCCAATATATGAACACTTTTAATGAAACAGATTCAGAAACAGATTCAGGAACAGTCCATAGTGAAGTATCATATTCCCGATCGATAAAATCAATAGTCGCTCCAGTAAACCAATTTACAAATCAGTTAATAATTTCTAAATCTTCTGGTAATAACAAAATAATGAAAATTTTACTTCAACGTTATAAAAGACATATCATAAACTATACCAATATTAAGGAACTTTTGTTAAATTTGCAAAGTAGTATAAGTCCTCGGGTAGTAAACGCAATACATTGCGATTTGAGTACGTTGGGAGAGATTCAAAATGAGGTGTTAAATCACTTTCCATCGATTAGGTTCATTCATACGGAAAAGCTCGTAATAGATTTAACAAATAAAAACGACCAATTGGAAACTATACATATAGAACATAAAAGGTCACATAGGTCATTGAATGAAAATTACAAGCAAATAACGGCGGAATATTTTTTTCCTAAAATAAAACAACTTCTTCATTTAATCATAAGGAACTGCAGAATATGTTTGGAGAATAAATACAATAGGAAACCAAGAAAGCCCACAAACGGATCATCCCCGATACCAGATTTTCCTGGGCAAATCCTTCACGTGGATATATTTTCAACTAATGGATTTCATTTTCTTACTTGACTTGACAAGTTTTCAAAATATGCGATTGCCCTTCCAATAGCATCAAGAACTATAATTGATGTTAAAAATGGTTTTCTACAGATGCTTAATAGTTTTAAAAACACTAAACTTATTGTTTCTGATAATGAAAAGGCTTTTCAATCAAATACAATTACAAATATGCTAAGGAATTTTTATGGAATTGAACAATTTTTCGTACCGCCTTTGCATAGTGAAAGCAATGGTCAGGTTGAAAGGTTTCACTCAACCTTGCTTGAGATCGCGAGGTGTATTAAAGCACAATATGATCTGAATGATACTTCTGAATTGATACTTATTTCCACATATAGATACAATAATACTATACATTCTGTTACAGGTAAAAAACCTATTGATATTCTTCAATCCTCCGTTCCTGGGAGCTTGGGAAGCATAAGGGAAAAGATAATTGCTGCACAGGCAAAAATTGGGGGTGAAACAGAAACCAGGTTTAATGCCGGTGATACCGTTTTTGTTCGACGTAATAGAAGATTGGGAAATAAGTTTGATAAGGTATATTTGGAAAAGATTGTAGAAAATGATTTAGGAACCAGAGTAATTATAGGCGGCAAACAAGTTCATAAGGATAATATTAGGTAAACTAAAATTCACACTCATTTTGATAATAGTTTTTCCTTTTCTTTTTTCATACATTTAAAACCGGGACGTTTTATTTTTTATTCACATAAATTTTGATTTCGTAATATTACTTAACTGTGTTGAATTTCCAAGCAAGCTGAAATAATGAAAATTATAATAAAATACATGTTAGAAAGAAGAAAGAAGAAAATTCTTCTTTCTTCTATTTGTTCTTTTGTTCACGATATCAATTTTTGCTTTTTTTGATTTATGTAGGGATTGTGCAAATTCTATTATCTCCTCCATAGAAATTAAATTGTTTAAAAAATCTAAAGGTCGTCTTCCTGTACTAGAATGTATAGTGTTATTGTACGCTATTATAGCCTTATGAACTTTATCTGCTAGTTCATCAGAATTATTAGGATCTGATTTAAAAAGTCTTAAATGTTCGTTTAAGGTGCTATGGAGCCTTTCTACGTCTGCATTTCCAGTTTTAATGTAAGTTGTGGTAAAATGTACTTCAATATTGTTTTCCCGTAAAAATTGTTCAACTTCAATTCGTTGTCAGTAAGAATCAGTCTCGGTTTTCCTAAGTATTGAATTCTAATTTTCAGTGCCTCTATTATTGAGATCCAAGTCCTATCCTTAAGTTCAAATGCAGTTGCGTATTTTGTCAACTTATCGATACCTGTCAAAAACATAACATTACGCTTAGGAAACAAGATATCTATGTGTACCGTGTCATTTTGCTTTTCAGGTGTTTGCGTGACGTTAAACGAATGCTTGGTAGGATGTCTGTCAAATTTGGCAGTGTTGCAAACATGGCAATTATTAATATAGTGATGAATTTCTTTCTGTAATGCGGGATAATAATAATTCTGCCTAATTTCAGAAAATACTTCGTTTATTCCGCGATGATTATTCCTTAAGTGTTCTTTTTCTATAATATCCAAAAGTGTATTTTTTTATCTATGATATCTTCTAGGATTATTTTAGATCTCACAACTTTCAAGTTTCTATTTCGCACAAAATAATTCCGGTACAGATCTTCAAATTGTTTAAATAAACTGTCGTCTTCGCTAAATACCGCAACAAGTCCTTTCTGTGGGATATTTTCCCTCATAATTTTCAATAAATCGCTGTTCCTTGCGACCATAATTGTATGTCTAATCATTTTCCTAAACATTTTCGATTCAATTTTTTCCTTGTTCGCTCGAGTTAAAATATATTGTAATTTGAATAAATTTTGCGGTTTCTCTGTTATTTTAATAAAATCAGAACTGTCAGTGCCTGCACTATGAACAGTTTCTATGTCGTTTTCTCCAAAAAGCTCGTTTAAATTAATTATAAAATCTTCATTTTCAACATTCTCATTTCCGTTCCTGCACTGACGCACTGTGAGTCTACTCAAAGCATCAGCAATAACGTTCGCCTTACCTTTGATATGCTCAATATCAAAATCGAATTCCCCTAACATAACTTTCCATCTTTGGATCTTCATATTGGGCTCCTTGATATTGCTCAACCAAACAAGAGTCTTATGGTCCGTTTTAATAGTAAATCTACGACCGTATAAATAATGTTTAAAGTGTTTAACTGCCCACACAACTGCGAGTAGCTCCTTCTCAATCGTTCCATAATTCAGCTCATGTCGATTAAGAGTTCTGCTTGCGTAAGCTATGATATTGTTCCCTTGCATCAAGGCTGAACCCAAGGCGTAACTACTAGCGTCTGTCACAAGTATGAATTTTTTCGAAAAATCAGGGTGAATCAAAATGGGATCAGTTTTCAATATTTTCTTTAGTTTCTGAAAAGATTCTATGTAGTCAACGTCCTTAATATTAATCTTAACGTTTTTTTTTTCAATTATTTCGTCAGATTATACGCAATTTTTGAATAATCCTTGATAAACCTTCTATAAAATCCCGTGATTCCTAAAAATGCTTTTATTTCTCTCTGCGTTCTTGGAAGTTCCATTTGATCTATAGCCTGTACTTTTACAGGGTTTGTTTTGAGTCCATCAGCGGTTACAACATGACCTAAAAATTCAGTCTCTCTTTTTAAAAATGAACACTTTAAAATCTGTAATCTCAAATTTGCTTTTATTAGTCTCTGAAATATTTTATTTAATGACTCTATATGTTCTTCAATACTAGTTGAAAAAACTAAGATGTCGTCTAGGTATACCACACAAATCTCTCCAATAAAATCCTTAAGTACACTATTGATCATTTTCTGGAATGTCGCCGGTGAATTCCTTAACACAAATGGCATGCGTAGGAATTCATAGTGACCTGTTGCAGTGGAAAATGCTGTTTTGTGCATGTCTTCTGGGTGCATCTCAATTTGGTGGTAACCTTTAGCAAGATCTAATGTGGAGAAAAACTGGCATCTTCCAAGTTTGTCCAATATGTCTTCCATATTAGGTATTGGGTATCGCACTTCAGTTGTCACGTCGTTAAGCTTCCTATAGTCGATAACTATTCTCCATTTTTGCTCATTTGAATTATCTAATTTCTTTGGAACTATCCAAATCGGGCTATTATATGCACTATTTGATTTCCTAATTATTCCTTGATGTAGCATTTCCTGTATTTGCCTATCTACTTCAGCTCTGTGAACTTCTGGGTATCGGTATAATTTTGAATAAATTGGTGCATCTGTCGTTGTATCTATTCTATGTTTTACTTCGTGAGTAAAAGATAGGGGTTCATTCTCGTTATAGAAAACTTTGCTTGTACTTTTGATTAATTGAATTATTTTATTTCTTTCCCATTCTGTTAAATGTTGAAGATCGGTTAATTTCATTATATCGTGTGGCATTGGCCCATCACTAACGATTTCAATATTATTTTCTTTGTACGATTTACAGTAATATGTTTCTTCTTGTTTTGATAAAAATAAGTGCAAAACCGCATTTTTGGTAATTAACTGTCTGTTCCAAAAATCTATAATTGCGTCTAATCTACTCAAAATGTTATTCCCTATTAGGCCATCAAATCTATCGTTAAATTTCATTTCCAAAAATTCACATTGCTCATTTTTTATATATATGTATATATATAATTAGTATTTATTATACTTTTTGGTTTCAATTACATTTCTTATGATTTAACTTAAGAAGTAAAAAAAAATACAGACTCTATGAAAATTAATATTTTACAAATTGAACAATCTTTCTTTTAAAACTATTCTCATTTGGTTCGTTTTTTATTTCCAAGGGAAGATTGTTATAAAGACTTAGACCTTTGTAAAAAAGTGATCTCTGCATAGCACTTGTTGTCGCTCTGTCTACTCTAAAATCTTGTGCGTTTCTTAGCTGGTAGTGCTGTATTTGCCCCACCAACGTAAGCGTTCACATATGTATTGAGGTGCATTTCCCGTTTTCATTTTTCTTATAAACTTTAGAGTGTTAATTTCTATTCTCTGTTGAATGTTCAGCCATTTTAATGAGTTAAGCACGAACTGAATTGAGGTGTATCGATTGCATTTTAAAATTGTGCGCATAGCTTTATTTTGTAACTTTTGAAATCTTTCTATCTGATTTTTTGTACAGCAGTATAATATTGTTGACCCGAACTCAAAATGAGGTTTAATAATTGCATTATAAATATTAATTGACGTAATTACAGAAATTTTATTTCGAAGTCTTGTAAAATATCCAATTTTTTTACCGATCTTTTTGCATATATAATCAATGTGATCCATAAATTTTAGTTCTTTGTTCATCACGAATCCCAAATATTTTATATTGTTAACTTTTTCAATTACTTTATTATTAATTTTTATTATAATATCTCTATTGATATTTATTCCCATAAACTTTGTTTTACTTTCATTTAATTTTAGTTTGTTCATTTTTAGCCATTCATTTACTCTTTCTAAATCGTGCAACATATTATCTTTACAATTTTCTTCGTTTTCTGCTATATTATAAATGAGAGTATCATCCGCATACAAAACTATATCGTAATACTATAACACATTTGGCAAATCATGTATAAGATGAACAACAATGGACCCAGAATGGATCCCTGGATTTTATTTCATTTACTATTGTTGCTTGTTTTCTTCCATTTAAATATGTTTCAAACCATTTAAGTTCTGTATTTCTTATTCCATACATGTATAGTTTATGTAATAATATCTTCTTATCTACAGTCTCAAATGCTCTTTTAAAATCTAGGAACGTAGCTATTATTTTATTGCCTTTTTTAATTTTTTTCCACTTGTTGATAACATAATTAACTGTAGTTTCACATGAGAAGCTTTTTCTAAAACCTGATTGGTATTTTGACAATATTTCATTATCTTCTATGTATTTTTCCAATTGAAGTTTCACCACTTTTTCAATTATCTTTTCACTTGTTTTTAACATATTTATTGGTCTATATTCCTCACACTTTTTTGTTTTGTTAACCTTTTCAATTGGAATAACTATAGATTCTTTCCAACTTTCTGGGAAATTTCCAGTTTTCAGAGATTCGTTAATTATATTTAATAGCGCGTTTCCCATTATGTCCCAATTATCTAAAATTATCGTTGTTATCACTCTATTAAAATCCGGGTTTTTATTTAATGATTTGCATATGTTTTTTATTTCTAATATGTTCGTTGCACGAAATTTAAAATTATTGCTTATCACAGCTATGTTATTTGTGTATTGCACATTGTCTATTGTCTCTCTTATTTCTCTTATACTATTTATAAAAAATTCATTGAACTTCTTAGCGATCACAGTTTTATCCCTATATTCTACTTGGTTAAATATCACATTTTCAATCACAGATCGGTTTTTTTAATCACTAGGTTTTTTATTTCTAACCACATTTGTTTAGGATCATTCGTGTTTTCGATTTTTCTACTTATGTATTTATTTTTTCGCTATTTATTTTGTTTTTGTATTTATTACGGACAGTTTTATAGTTGTTCCAAGCCACAATATTATTTTCATATTTTGCAATTAAGTATTTTTTCTATTTTTTGCTGTTTAAGTAGTCGGCACTCTGAATTAAACCAGTTATTGACATAGCTGTTACTTCTTTTTGTTTGGATATAAGTGAATTTCTTTATTGTATTTTCAATGCTCATATCAAAATGTAGCTTTCCCTGGTTTAATATTTCATTATATCTACTGTTAAATCTACTTCGAAGTTCTCTTCTGAAATTATCTTTATTATATTTGAATCTTTCAATTTTGTTCGAATGAAAATTGTGTTTAGCTGTATCACATTCTATATATATATATATATTGTTACAAATTTGGTCGTGAACGGACCGATTGTGATTGTTCTAGAACGTACTGAATCGTTATTTTATATGTGCGTATATTGTCTTGTTATTATTTGTAAATGAACACAGGAGGTATATACCAGAGTAACAAGTCGAGCGGCGTGCGCCGGTCGGCTAGCCGCCGCCGGTGTAAACTTAGGTCATGTCCGCCGCCGCCGATTTCGTCGGTTTGTATCGGCTGAAAAAAGCCGCCGATTGTTATTTGGAGTGTGGGCACAAAGGCGTGACGTTTTTTAAAAGTACTCTAAATCCGTTTTTTTTCAGATTGTAAATTCTGTCTTCATACGCAAACCTGACATCAAAATTTATCTTCAATAACAAAATTAGCAACCATACTAAACACCAACATCTACCAACAAGATCAAGTTGTAAGTGTCTGCCTAGTTTAAAAATCAATACATAATGTAAATCTTAATCCTTTATCTGTTGTGGCACTGAAAATGTGCCTTTAACATTAAAAAAAAAAATTTTTAATGTACATATGTATAAATAGTGCGCCGCCGAATTTTTCTATGCGTCGCCGCCGCCGGTCAAAAATTGCTGCGCCGCCGCCGCTGAAATTTTTGCCTCGAATTGTTTCTCTGCTTGGAACCGGAGGCAGTTGAATATGCCTGTTCCAAAAAGGGCAGCTGAAATGCCTTGTTTTTTTTTTTTTTGAAGGCAAAAGACTTTGACAAGTACTCTACAATCATCGCTTACGCTGGTTTTCATCTTAACACCAAATAGCAATTGAAACGCCGCGGCGTAGTTTTTGTAGAACTGTGCACACAACTATTGATTGCTATTTGAACTTGACCGACAAACTTATACCACTTAGAAGAGTCATCTGACGACAGTTTTGAAATTATTGAATTTTTTTTTTATTATTATTATTATTAAGTAGTATTTGAAATACTTTACAAAATTTACATTTCATTTTGTTAGATTCAAATAAAGTTTTATAAAATATGAGCAAAATTCTCTTTGATAACATTTACGACATTTTTCCTAAACAATTTTACATTTTCTTCATTTTTAATTTCATTTGGCATCATGTTGTACATTCTCAATCCCTTGTAAAATAATGTTCTCTGCATCGCCGAGGTGTGTGCTTGCTGTAGTCTGAAATCTGCTGCGTTTCTGAGATAATATGGCTGAATTTCTCCCACATACTTAAGCTCTAAACACATAGACGACAGCAGACTGCAAATGCTGCCAACTTCAAGTGCAGCCAACTTCAAATGCTGCTCTGAAGTCGGCTTCATAATTATTTTCAAGACAGCAACAACATAATAATCAGCTGGTGTGTAAATCAATTTCGAATTTTTATAAATATTACAAATTCAAAGTTTAAAAATATAAAAAATGAGCGAAGAAAATTTAGCGAATTTTATCACAACAATTGTTAAAATAGCTCAGACTACAGCTGAAGTGTATAAAGCCCATAAGACGAATAGTACAAGAAACCGAAGATGGTGGGTTCGCCCAGTATCATGCCCTCCCATGATGAGGAGGGCATTTACAAAACATGTGTACAACAGCTCAAGGAAAAAGATGAAGAACACTTTTTCAAAGCAACCAGGATGAAAATTAAATAAAATATCACAAAAAATTAGCTCAAACGAAAAAAATTGTTTTGATATTGAAAATGAACAGCTGTGTATTTTAGCAATGTTACTTTCAGGGATGCCGTATTTCTTATTTCATAATGAATAAAATTGAAAATATTAATGAAAAATGTAATAATATCACGAAAAAACTATAAAAACACATACATTTATTTATTTATTGTATTTTTGCAATATTCTTTTGTGTTTAATATTAAAAAAAAAGTTTTTGTTCTAATTTGTCCAATTTATATATATAATGGCAACACTATATTTGCTTATTTGCTGCCCGTCAAAATAGAAAATAGCCTAAGTTGGCAGCAGCAGCAAATGCTGTTGTGCAGTCGTGCTGCCCTGCTGCCGTCAAAATAATCGTTTTCATTTAAGCACATGCATTTTATTTTTGACATATTGCTGCTTGCTGTCTGCTGTCGTCTATGTGTTTAGAGCTTTAGTCTGCTTTATTAAATTGTCCGGTACGGCTCCCATTCTAAGTTTATGGATGAAGGTTACTGTGTTCAGTTGAAGTCTTTGCTTGATGTTTAGCCATTTTAATGTGTTAAGCATATAATCAATTGAAGTATAACGGTTACATTTTAAGATTGTGCGCACTGCCTTATTTTGTAATTTTTGTAGTCTTGTAAATTGTTGTTTATAGAACGATTGACTTTCTATCTGCCCCTTTCGGTACACCTGTTGTAGTCAGCACATGCTCGACTCCATGTTGTCTACAAAAATCTTCAGACAGCTGCGAAGTAAAGGCCGAACCTCTATCACTAATGATACGACTTGGGAAACAAAATACTTCGGACCATATTTTAAAACTTTTTACAACCTCATCTGCGCTTGTCGTTTTAGTAGGAAAAAGCCACACATATTTAGAAAAGCCATTTGCTATTGCAAAAATATACATATTTGTACTGTTGGCTAGTTGAGTCCATAGGACCAAGATGGTCGACGTGCAATGTGTGCAACGGTACATCACCCTTCTCAATACTATTTAGCAGACCTTTTTTGCCAAGTTTTTTGTTGTGTATGATACATTTTATACAACTGCCGATAACATGCGCTACTTTTCTTTCAAGGTGAGGAATGTGAAACTGCTGCTGTATGGTATGCATCGTTTTTTGGATTGCAAAATGACCTTTTTCGTGCGAGTTTTTTATAACTTCCTTTTCTAATGCTTTTGGTACTACCAGTAAATCATTTCCGTTAACACTTTTATATATTAGCCCACCTTTCAATTTGTAGTCTTCGTATTGATGTGACTTCAACACTGTAGTTATTGCTTTTATTTGTTCGTCTGCCTGCTGAAGCCTATGTAATCTAGCTGTAATCTCTGAAGAAATAACGTATACATTGACAGGATATCTGCTTAAAGCATCCACATGCTTCATACGATTGGCAGGTCTGTGTTCTACTGTGTTATTAAAGTCCTGTAAGTACATGATCCACTGTGTAACGTCTCTCGGAAGGTCGACTTTACTGACTGTTTGTTTAAAAGCTGCACAATCTGTTACAAGTAATGCCTTAATTTTTTGAACGCTAAATAAGCTGCTTTAACTTCAAGGATGTAACTATGCAAACGACTTTCATGCTCTGATGACTTTTTGCTCCAATAATACACTGGATACAATTTTCCTTCAAACTTTTGCAATAATGTGGCACCAAACCCGTACTTCGATGCATCAGTGTGAACCTCAGTTTCTGTATCTCGACAAAAAATATGTAAAATCGACGTTTTCGAAAGAGCCTCTTTCAGCTGCTGTATTGCATTCAGTTCTTTTTCTTTAATTTCAAATTTTACATCTTTTTTAAGTAAATTTGTTAGCTGACTTGCTATTTGCGCGTAGTTGTGAACAAATTTTCTAAAGTACCCTGTTAACCCCAGGAACGCTTGTACATCTTTGATATTTTTTGGTATCGGAAAATTCATATCTGCATTAGTTTTAATTTCGCTTGGTGCAATTGTACCATTCTGAACTCTATGACCCAAGAAATCAATCATAGTCTTCATAAAATAACATTTTTCCCATTTAAATTTTAAATTATATTGTTGTGCTGTTTTTAAGACCTCCTTCAGCTTATTTATGCATTCTTCTGCTGACGACCCATGTATTACTATGTCATCAACATACATTTCCATAACATCTGCATTGACAAGATCTAGGAAAATGTGATTAACGTACCTGATAAAGTTTGCTGGTGAATTACAAAAACCAAAAGGAGCTCTATTAAATTCGAAAAGACCTTGTTTGGTCACAAAAGCCGTGTATTTTTTGCTACCTTCTTCGATCGGCACATGAAAAAACCCATTCTCCAAGTCCATTGTTATAAAATATTTCGCGCTTTGCCGTTTTAACAACACATCTTCAATTACCGGGACGGGAAAACAATCTTTTAAAACCATTTTATTTAGCTGCCGAAAATCTACACAAACACGGTAATTTCCACATTTCTTTTTAACGACTACAACTTTGCTAGCAATATCCGAAAACGATTTTCTTATTATTCCGTTGTCTAGCCATTCTTTGACTTGTAAATTCACAACATTTTCTTCTTGCAGTGGTAACCTTGTTGGCGAATCTCTAAACGGTTTAATGATGATGTGTGTGAAGATAAATTCGAATTTAAGTCCCCGGACACAAACCAATTTTTTTAGCAAAGACAAATTTTGAAAGTGACAAAGTTTTTCCAAAAATATTCCTAATCTTCTCCAGAAATTTCATATTTTCAAAAATAGAGTTATTTTTAAATCCATTTTATTCGATTCCCAAGATTATTTCAGATATCACACCCACCAGGAGTCTTAGAGAACCCTTCAGGCCACCATTTGTATATAGTGTGTGGTGCGCTGAAGAGCTAGTTTTTTCAAAAATGTTCCTAATCTTCTCCAGAAATTTCATATTTTCAAAAATGGAGTTATTTTTAAATCCATTTTATTCGATTCCCAAGATTATTTCAGATATCACACCCACCAGGAGTCTTAGAGAACCCTCCAGGCCATCATTTGTATATGGTGTGTGGTGCGCTGAAGAGCTGGTTTTTCCAAAAATTTCCTAATATTTTTTTGGAAATTTCATATTTTCCAAAATATAGTCTGTTAAGTCGTTAACAGTGCTCTGTTAACTTCAAAATTTGTCTTTGTTAAAAAATTTGGTTTGTGTCCGGGGACTTAAATTCGAATTTATCTTCACACACATTTAATTATGTCATTTGGGATAATTTTCATTATTACCGGTGCTTTTTTATAATTTTCTGACGGTTTATAGCTCAAAACACAACTTTCTATTTCCTTTTTATATTTAGGATTATCGTCCAATTCGAGTGCATTAATATTAACATTAAACTCATTTCTGCTTTCATGATCACCGTTTTCAAATTTAAAGTCACTTTTGTTTATAGTTGTTTTAAACTTTTTTATGAAGTCATAGCCAATCAACACGTCACATTTCATTGCTTGATTCGGTATTATTAAAACATCTTGCATCGTTTCAACATTATCTACTTTTACCCAGCACTGAATAAAACCATATGCTTCTGTCCGTATACCACATAGTCCAGAAAGCACAGCATTACAACTTTTCATTTCGCAATTATTAAATTTACTTTTCATAATTATTAATTATTAAATTCACTTCATAATCGAGACATCTGACCCAGTGTCCAGAAAACAGTTTAATATTTGTCCATTAATATCAAATTTCTTAAATCTTTCTTGGTTCACTATTACATTAGTTTCTCTCACAACAGCATTATTTTCTTTACAGTTTCTCGCGATATGTCCAAATTTGTTACATTTAAAACATTTTGTATCGACTTTACTTACATTCATTTCGTTTATGATTTCTCGAACCGCAGTTGTAGTAAAGTGTGGCACAAACACAACAAAAATGTCTTACAAGCATTTCTTCAAATTACAATTAGTGTGTATGTATTATTTGCCCATTGCAAAACACATACTTCCGAAAACATTTCTTTTGTTTCACGATCAAAACATTGAAGAAGAGAACACAAGTACAACAAAACAATGTTAAAATAGAACAAAGCTGAAGTAGAATAGAAATATAGTAAAAATCAGCATCAAGAAAACATCAAAACTATTTTGGAACATTCAAAACATGTTTGAATAACTCGCAGACAAACTTGCAAAGACATTTTAGCATTTTTATGAACATAAAAAATCGAATGTACATATGTATGTAGGTATGCAAAACTAAAATGTTATATATGTATTATTTTTATTAAATTATAAAATCTCTCTTTTGGCACCAAAATTTTTTCAGTTCGCGTACAGACCCAGCTTTTTGTGGAAAATTTTTGATTTTTTAGATTAAAATATTCTCATTATATTACAATATCTACTTTTTGGCACAAAAGCCTCTTTTAGTTTCCGTACACGCCGAACACGCCCAACTTCTTGAAAAATCGGCTTTCGCTATATCTCGGAAATATATTAGCCGACGTCAAAAAATTTGTTATTTTTTACGTTTTTATTCCATTATAATCTCTCTTTTGACAACAAACGACACACAGTGGGGCCAAACGCAAAAAAAGGGTAATAAATCTGTATCTCTGAAACAAGCGAGCTGATTATATAACAATGTATGAAAGAATTATAGAGGAGGACTTAGGCTTTAAAAGTAATTAAATTTGAGCCACCCTGTTGTATCACACGTTGACCTACAGGGTGTCAAAGTTGACTACCTCGGGTATGAAAAAGTTTGTTCGATTCATAGCTTTTGTAAATATGGTCCGATTTTTGAAAATTTACATTTTGCAAAATTTTCAGATCATTTTGTAGAGAATTGTTAGCTCAAACTTTTATATAACTCTTGAACAATATATTATAACAAATAAGAAAGAATTTCTGCATATTATAGCCCTTGGTACAATAACAATAAAACTTTTTGAATAAATTATTCCAATGCGGTTTTTTCAACATTTACTGCGTATGTTCTCGATAAATTGACTTGCAAAAAATAACATCGATATGATTTGCAATGGAATAATTACAGAAACAAACTAAAAAAACACAGATTTTCTTACAATAACACGGAAATGTATACATGCAGGGTAATATCGGACCACAGAAAACATGTTGATAGGTAGATAAAAAGGAGAGTGAGCACATTGTTGTATTGTGTAATAAAATTTTCTGCCTGCTATATTTTAACACAGATTCATTTCCTAATACAAATAAGCACTATAGTTCATAAAATTGCAGATACAGTATGTATTGAGTATGTTATAGGGGTAGCAAATAATATGAAAAATAGTGCATGTTTGCTAAATGTCATCCGAGGTGTGCGTTTTGTGGTCGTTTTGCTCAGTATGTTAAGTTAAAAATATATATGTATTATATACTGTTGGACAGGTAAATAAGTGTTTTTTATATTTTGCATTGTGCGACAGTTGGCTTACCTTGAAAATCTTTTTTTTTTTAATATATATTTTGGCTGTTCGTCAACCGATTTCAGTTTCCACCACGGCATTTCAAAAGCCTACAGAGGAACGGGCATCGCTAAATCAAATTTTCTATCGATACTGATCCAGAATACATATATACACATATTTTATGGGGTTTAAAATTAAAACTGAGGAAATTACAAATCGAATGACAAACTTATATATACCCTTCAACTTGTCTTCGAAAACGACGATAGAACGAGTGTCACCGTCAAAGTGTTATGGTCATATGATAACCGATTTTTTTCACCTGCTATTGAAGAATACGACTTGGAGAATATGTGGTTTCCACAAAACGGTGGCGATGTTAACTGGCCACCAAGATCATGCGATTTGACACCATTAGACTTTTTTGTGGGGCTACACTAAAGACCGTGTTTATGCAGATGAACCATTAACTCTTGAGTACTTAAAAACCAACATTCGTCAAGTTATGGCTGAGATACCGCCCAATATGTGTCAAAAACTTGTCAAAAATTACTTCAAAATAATCAATGCTTGCAACACTTCGCGTGGTGGTCATTTAAATGATGTAGTGTTTCACACATAATGTTAACGTTTTAAATTTATAATAAAAAAAAAGAAATATCATGAAAAAAATATTTTATATGTGTTTTATTTACGTTTACTATTGAAACCGCAAAACGGATAACCCATTAGATTAAAAATTAACACCGGTATTCGTAAAAAATAAAACATTGTTGAAACACATTTTACAACAAATTTCTCATATAAAATTTTTTCTAAAATGTATTTGAGCAACGTTTTATTTTTTATGAATACCGGTGTAAATGTTTTAAAAGTTATGTACATACATAAAAATGTACATGTGTGTTATATTCGAAATAAAAGGTCGACAAGAAACCCTTTTCCAAAACGTCGAGATGGCAACAACACCATTACTTGGTTTTAGGGTTCCGTACTCATCAGAGTGAAACGGAACCCTATTACCGAGACAAGTACGTCCGTCCGTCCGTCACAGCGTCCATTCTCCGAAACGGTAAGAGCTACAGAGCTAAATGTTGTTGTACCTTGCCGCTACAACAACAAATACTAAAAACAACAAGTCGAAAACTACCAGGTGTCCCCATACAACGAAAAGTTGCAATTAGCTATAACTCTCGAACCGTAAAAGATAGAAAGCTGAAATTTGCATAGTGTATGTATTTATAGACGCTTTACAACAACAATTGCTAAAGGCAACAACAAGTTGAAAACTACCAGGTGTCCCCAAACGACGAAAGGTAACAATTATCTATAACTGTCGAACCGTAAAAGATAGAGAGCTTGAATTCGCACAATATATGTATTTACATATGCGCTATAACAACTTTTTTTTACTTTAGAGGCAATGAGAAAAACAAGTAAAATATATACTTTTTTTGTTGATATTTTGAATGCATTACTAGAAATCTACATGCGACGTAAATGTTCCAAAGGCGAATACCTGAGAAGAAAAAAAATGTGATTAGCAATGGATCCACTTACCAATTCCGACTCTTAGCGAGAAATTGTAAGTGGGTATGTTTGGTCATCAGATTCTTTTTGCAAATTATCTTTTTGTAACTTCTGAACTTCTGCTTTTCCAGTATGAAGAGATTTCAGTTGTTGTTTTCTTTGGAATTTAGCCATCGAACCTGCATACTTTAACTTCCTTTAAGGACTTCGCTTTTGAAATGATCAATTCGTCTGCTTATACCGGCTTATTTTGCTGACAATTTTGTGTTACTTGTAGAGGGTAATTGTTTTTATTTGTAGAGTTTTATCAGATTACGGTGTAGGATTTTGAGTTTGCCCTTTATTAACATTTGCACATTTACTCGACTAGGCAGGCTTTTTACTTCATATGGACCCTCCCATATAGGGGACAGTTTGTTTTTGCGGGTTTGGTTCTTTACTAAAGCCTTGTCTCCTATACGTATTATGCTCGATTTAGCTTTCTTGTCATACCTCTCTTTGGCTATTAGTTTTGCTTTTTGCTGGCTTTTTTTAGCTAACTCGTAGGCCTTCTGTATTTGGTGTTTTAATACCGATGGGTAGTCATATGGGTTGTAGAGGGGGGTACTTAGTTTGAGATTTGACGGTAAAGGCGTATCAAATCCATAAAGTACCCGAAAAGGTGTCTGCTGGGTGGATGCGTGCTCCGTGTGATTATGCACATGCATCGCTGGTGCTAACCACTGATCCCAGTTGGACCCGTCCTCTTTTGCAAAGCTTCGCAGGTATTCTGCTAAAGGTCTATGACTCCTCTCTAGTGATCCATTGGCCTGAGGATGGTAGGGAGTGATGTGGGATTTCTTTATTTTCAAAAGTTTGCACACACTCCCGAACAACTTCGATGTGAAGTTTGTACCATTATCCGTTATGAGCTTTGTTGGAATTCCATACTTAGTAACAACATCATTGAAAAAAATTCTTGCCACTGTTTCCGCTTCCGCATCTGGCATTGGTGCACAAATAAAAAATTTGATAAATCGTCCTGCAATGTAAGGATGTATTTATTGCCCATCGTGGTAGTCGGTAAAGGACCCATCATGTCCATATAAACCTTTTCGAAAGGCCTGTTTGCGGTGTCAGTCAGGACCATGGGCTCTTTGTTCAGCAAACCACTTTTGTTCTTTTGGCATTTTGGGTATTTTCGAATATGATTTATAACGTCCCGCTGCATTCCCTTCCATTTATATTGCTTTTTTATTCTTTTGTACGTTTTTTTGACCCCTTGGTGACCACCGAAGGGGAAGTCATGAAAACTCCTTAGGACTTCCTGAATATCCTTGTTGTTAAGTAGGATAATCGCTGCATTTTTCTCTGCCTCTTTTGCGCTCTCATCGTTCTGCGATATGTCGCTCTGACCTTCAGCCTCTGTTTGCCTGTTTTCGTCATCAAAAATTTTTGGTTGTGCCCTTGTTACGACCTGTACCTTCTCTTGTAGTGGTAATCGGCTCAAAGCGTCTGCATTTAAATTAGTTTTCCCTGGCTTATACACAATATCAAACTCATATTCCGACAGTTTATGTCTGAATCGGGTAAAGTGTGTGAAGTTTAAATTAAGCGAGTGAGAGTGTGTGAGCCTTGTAGAAAAGGAGTGAAAGGACCTGCCTATATATGTTTAGCCGGCTGTTGACAGCCACTGGCTTTTTCTATATTTTTAGTTTAAGGCAGCTGAATGCCTGTTTAAAAAAAGGGTAAAAGCCGATGTTTAGGCTTCAAAAATAGTGAATCTTTATTGCAAATATTCGTCCTTATATACTAACATAACGGTATCCTTAAAGCTACGAAAGCTATAATATACGACTGTTGAAATACACTACACCCCTACCCTTAAGAAAAAATTTTAATTAAATTTTTTTTTTTTTTTTTTTTATTACAAATATTAATATTATCGATTATAAACAGTACTAAAACTTTTTAATATTATTATTATGAAACTCTTTAAGTGTATTACCTAAATCAAGAACAGAATTCACTCCCTTGATCTCTACGACTTTATAAGGGCCTCGGTATGGAGGTTGATGCTTTTTACGATTAAAATTTTTTACTAAGACCATGTCTCCTACCTTCAAATTCAACGGATTAACTGCTGCACACTGTTGGACACGTTTCCTTTTTGCTATTTCAAGTAATTCTTTAGCTTTTTGCAAAGAAAATTTCAGTCTCGTATTTAGTTCTTTAGAATAATTATCAATATCGTACACAGGTTTTGAACTCAATAACTTATCGTATGGTAAATGCGATAGTTTTCCAAAAATTAATTCATATGGAGTGTAATTAGTATCCACATGTGGCGTTGTATTGTATGCGAAACAGAAGTATGGGATCCAATAGTCCCATTCATCATCGCTACAGAAGTTTAGAAGGAACTCATTAAGCACTCTATGATTTCTTTCCACCGCCCCTAATGTTTCATGGTGGTAAGGTGTACTGAAAACCTGCTCGATTTCTAATAGCTTACACACCTCTGACATTAGCTCATTTACAAATTCAGTTCCCCTGTCAGACTTGAGGATCCTGAAATGTCCATATACTAATACCAAGTTTTCTACCAGAGCCTTTGCAACTGTCCTGGCATCCTTTGACTCAAGAGGGCATCATGCTATTACGTATTTAGTTAAATCGCATTGCATTGTCAAAATATATCTAAACCCATTTGAAAATCTGAGCGGACCTACCGTATCAACTGACACAATGTCAAAGCTAGTATTCGGTGTGTCTGTTACTGTTAGTTTCTCCTTCGTATGTCTCGTTTGTTTATTTTTTCTGCACGTATTACAACTCAGAATATGTGTTTTCACCATCTTTCCCATATTTTTCCAAATATACCTTTGTTTCAACCTTAACGTAGTTTTTCTAATCCCCAAATGACCACCAAACCTCGAATTGTGGTACTCAGTAATGAGCGCAGTCTGCTGATTTTTATCATGTATTCGTTGTGGTTCGCTGTATAATAAAATTTTTAAACACTCATTCTTTCCTCTTTTCAAATTATTAAACATATTTTTAAATTCCTCCACTGGCACTATTTTGAACACATTATCTTTGACTTCCAAAGCTAGTTCACCTAACCCTAGCGATAGCATTTTAGATGATAACTTCTCCAAAGACAACTTTGTGCTAATTGGATTATCGCTACATCTTATTACTACCTCTTTATCGTTTACTGTAATTCTCGGTGATTTTCCGCTATTCTCCAGTTCAAATTTAAGTTTCATTAGCTTTTTTATGTCGGATATTGACGTACTTTCCCAAATAAATAGTTGATCAGGCTCTTTATTAGGAACACTATCTCTACCCTGTACATTTAACGGTTTTTCCATACTACGTGTTATAGCCAACATTTTCCTTGATTTCTCTTCCTGCTCAGTGGGAATTAATGTTTTTAACGAATCACTGTCTATCACTATCCTGGATAGCGCATCTGCGTTCGTATTTAGTTTACCTTTTTTGTATCTTATTTCGAATTCATAGTCACATAATTCTAAACGGATCCGTGTCATTTTTGACGAAGGATTCTTATGCGAAAATAACGACACCAACGGTCTATGGTCAGTAACCACATAAAATTTTCTACCCTAAAGGTATGGACGGAAAAAATTTATAGCCCAGTGTATGGCTAGAAGCTCTTTTTCTATTACGGGCTTATTAAGGTCGTGTTTATTCAATGTTTTACTTGCGTACGATATGGGCAACTCGGAGCCAATTTCACCTTGAGCTAACACTGCACCCAATGCAAAATTTGACGCATCTGTTGTTAATACGAATGGCTTACTAAAATCTGGGTACTGGAGTATTGGTGGATTCATTAACTTCAATTTCAATGTTTCAAATGCCCTCTGACAGTTTTCATTCCAAACAAAAGGTGTATTCTTCTTCAAAAGTACGTTTAAGTCTCGCGCTATTCTAGCAAAATCCTTCACAAAACGTCTATAATAATTGCAGAACGCTATAAAACGTCTGACTTCATCAACATTCTTAGGTGTAGGATAATTTTTTATCACACTGTTCTTAGCAGGGTCGGTACGTATACCTCTATCAGTTATCAGGTGACCTAAATAAACTACCTCGGTTTTTAAAAAACAACACTTACTCGTGTTTAGCTTCAAATTGTATTTCCTCAACCTTTCAAAAACTTTTTCTAAATTTTCATGATGATGCTGTATGCTGCACCCAAAAACGATAATGTCATCGACATATAAAAACGCTTCAGCACCTAGACCACTCAACGCTATTGTCAGCATCCTCTGAAAACTATTGGAGGAGATTTTCAATCCAAATGGCAGTCTTGTAAATTGAAAATGCCCATTTCTAGTCGAAAATGCGGTTAACGGTCTTGAATTTTCATGCAAATCTATCTGGTGAAATGAACTGGTCATATCTAGTGTGGAAAAATACCTTGCTCGACCCAGCTTGTCTAACACATCTTCAATTTTAGTTAACGGAAATCTATCACTCACTATCTTATCGTTCAATTTCCTAAAATCTACAACTACTCGCCACTTTCTTGTGTTATCAACAGATTTTTTCGGTATCACCAGCAATGGAGAGTTGTACGCACTAACAGATGGTTCAATAACGTTGTACTCTAACAGTTTATCTACCTGTCTATTTATCTCTTCCATTTGCGCTTCAGGTAACCTGTAGGGTTTCACGTACACAGGTGTAGGGTCTGCCAACTGAATTTCTTGCGTATAGAAATTATTTACCGATAACCTGTCACCATCAATATGAAAAACATCATTATATCGCGTTATTATGTCAACAAGCGACTGTTTTGCAATAGGGTCTAGCGACTCAACGTTCAAGCTCTTTAGTATTTGGCCCATTCTTTTCTCGTCCACGACGTTATTGTTACAAGTACTATAAACATTATACTCTGATAATGGCCCTACCTCAAGATCCAAATCAGTCAACACTGCATCTTTTTGAGTCGTATTTAATATTTTGACGTGTTGCATGCCACCAGCTGGTACAATACTGTTTCCTACAAAAATGCCAGGTGCTATTTCCTTATTCATAACTATACTATCCTCACGAACGCTAATATTCACTGGCACTACTGCCTCTGACCTCGCCGGTACATTAATTTCGGTTCTATAAATTCGTTTGGGATTTATCGGGAGAACAATTTCCTCATCTTCCACATTGAAAACTACAGTATACGTTTCAAAATCTATTTTGCACTTAAACCGTTCCAACATATCCCTGCCAATTATACCATCCGTTGCGATAGGTAAGTCATCGCCAACTATATGAAACTTGTGCTCGATTTGAGAAATGTCGAGCCGTAAATTTAGATACGCAGTACCTATACTATCTATTGTCTCTAATGTTATACCACTTAATGACGAAATATCATTTCTATTTATGTTCTTCACGTTCATCTGCTTGCAAATGGATATATCCGCTCCTGTATCTATCAAAAAACTAAGGTTCCCGTCTGTGCTAGTACACGTAATGTTTATCGAATTGCCTGCATTCGTAGATAGTTTGTATAATTTTGGCCGTATTGGACAACACTTTGTGTAAAATGTGATGATAAAAGTGGAAGCTGCAGTTCTCTAACCAGGGCTACATTAATACAAGAATGGGTAGCGCCAGTATCCATAACCGCTGTAAATGCTTTATCATGGTATCGTAATAACAAGCAAGAGTGGGATACGTTTGATGACTTTGTAGAGGATTTTAAATTATTTTTCTTACCCTTGCGATTTTTTGAGAATTTAGAAGATAATATTCGAAACCGGAAACAGCGTGCTACTGAAGAGTTCGTGGATTATGTGACTGCCCTTCAATCACTAATGCGGTTAACAAATCTATCAAAGGACGACCAACTCGAAAAAATATATCTAAACTGTAGAGCTGAATACAAGATGTACATTAAAAGACGAGATTTTTCAAAACTACGCGAACTCATTGTTCTAGCGCAAGAGTTTGAAGAGCTTCGGGCGGAAGAGGTATCCCAAAAGAAACCAGTAAGGCGTGTTCAGACAGCAGTTGCCACCAACAGTACCGTCGGCTTATGTTATCGCTGCGGTGAGCAGGGTCATACACGTCGAGATTGTACTAACGCACAAATTATATTTTGTTGGGATTGTGGCAAACGCGGTTTGAAAACAATCGAATGTTGCAGGCGTAACCAGGGAAACTTTCAGAGAGGTTCTTCACGGGGGGAGGACGAAGTAGGCCTCTAGGACATAGAAAATTCCCCATTATATTCACTGTAGATGCTGACCTTCGCTTACGAACCATGATCACGATTAAGAATAAAACATTTACAGCGGTTATGGATACTGGCGCTACCCATTCTTGTATTAATATAGCCCTGGTTAGAGAACTGCAGCTTCCACTTTTATCACCCGGCTGTGGTATTATTCGGCTAGCAGATGATTCGAAAATAAAAGTTGAGGGCTCTGTAAATTTATGCTTTGTGTTAAATAGTGTGGTATACCGCCACAAATTTCTAGTATTGAAAAATAGTCTGGATCCAATCATACTCGGAATGAATTTTATATACGAGACAGGCGCTGAACTTTGTATATATCAAGAGGCAACATCCCACAATAGGAATTATTTTGAGGTCGGAAGTAATGTAGGGAAGATAACGTCCCTACAGGTCAGCAATACCAATGTTAACTGTGAAAATAATTCGATAGAACACCAGGTGCAGGCTTTCCTAAAATCTGAATTACAGCGTTTCGATTCTATTAAAGGGCATTCAAATATAACAGAACATATTATCAACATGAAACACTCACGTCCGCTACGACAACGTTACTACCCTCGAAACCCGGCCATGCAAAAGGTTATTAATGATCAAATTGATGAACTTCTGACAGAAGAGAGAATAGAACCATCAAAAAGTCCGTATAGTTCACCCATCGTTTTAGCCCGTAAAAAGAATAACGAATGGCGATTATGTGTTGATTTCCGCCAAATTAATGAACACTCAGTCCGCGATGCTTACCCAATACCACAAATAAATTCAATTCTTGAAAAGTTGAGAAACAGCAAATTTTTCAGTACTATCGATTTAAAAAATGGCTATTGGCAGTTTCCAATGTCTGAGGAGAGCAAACCCTATACAGCTTTCACTGTACCTGGGCGTGGTCTTTTTCAATGGCGAGTGATGCCTTTCGGTCTACATTCAGCCCCAGCTACATTTCAAAGGGCGCTAGATACCGTCATCGATGCTGAGCTGGAAGAATTCGCATTTGCTTATCTCGATGACATTGTCGTTTTAGGTAAAACGTTAGAAGAACACCTTCAGAATCTTAAAAAAGTCTTCGATCGACTCGTCGCTGCCAAGCTAAGAATAAATAAGGAAAAATGCGCTTTTGTAAAACAACAAATTCAATACTTAGGCCACGTAATAAGTGAACAGGGAATACATACAGATCCAGGAAAAGTTAATGCCATTGTGACCCTGCCTGAACCTACTACTCTGAAGGAACTGAGGTCCTTTCTGAATACAGCCGCTTGGTATCGACGCTTTGTGCCGGATTTTTCCACAGTAGCAAGTCCACTTAACCAGCTTTTAAAAAAACACCAGAAATGGGTGTGGCAAGCTGAACAAAAGCAAGCATTTGAAAACATTAAGAGAAAATTAATTGAGGCCCCAGCTCTTACGTGTCCCGATTTTAACCGCACCTTTATATTACAGACCGATGCAAGTGATGTTGGTCTTGGCGTTGTACTTACACAACAATTTGAAGATGGGGAAAAGGTAATAGCTTACGCAAGCCGTACATTGAATGGCGCTGAGAAAAATTACAGAAAAATTACGGAAAAAGAATGCCTTGCCGTAATATGGGGCATTCGTAAGATGAGACATTACTTGGAGGGTTACCATTTTGTCATAGTAACTGACCATCTATCATTAAAGTGGCTTAATTCTATACAGTCACCATCTGGTAGGATAGCCCGTTGGGCACTGGAAATTATGCAATTTGACTATGAAATTCGCTACAGGAAAGGCAAACTCAATGTAATTGCAGACTCACTATCTAGAAATCCGATGGGCGCAGAAGATGCACTAATAACTCTGCAAACTTTGATTAAAACAAATGACACTACCGATCCATGGTATTCCAAGCTTATAAAAACTGTGCAGGATTGCCCCGAAAAACTCCCAGACTACCAGATTGATACTAAAGGGAATTTAAGGCGCCATATATATGACCCATGCTTCATCAACGATGAAGATCCAGTACCCTGGAAACTAGTTGTACCCCGTGCCGAAAGAAATCGTGTTCTCAACGAGTCTCATGATGATGTGACAGCTGGCCACTTAGGTGTAAATAAAACAACGGCCAGAATAACCAAATTATACTACTGGCCCGGGATGTTCAGAGATATTGCGAAGTACGTCCGGAAATGCGAACTATGTCAGCGATTTAAACCCCTTCAGCAACCGCCAGCGGGGAAAATGTATACATCTCATGCTCCACAACCATGGCACACTGTTTGTGCCGACTTTGTTGGTCCTCTGCCACGTTCGGTTCACGGAAATATGTATCTTATTGTATTTTTTGACAAATTCAGTAAATGGTGTGAATTTGTTGCAGCACGCCAGGCCACCACCAAATCATTCATAAAAGCATTTCGTGAGAGAGTATTGGCACGGTTTGGGGTGCCTCACACACTCCTAACTGATAATGGAACGCAGTTTACGAGCCAGGAGTGTCAAAAATATTTCCGAGATCAAGGAATCAAACAAATTTACACCGCACCATATTCGCCACATGAAAACCCCACCGAGCGGGCAAATCGAACAATAAAAACTATGATCGCACAATTCACCTCCCACAACCAACGTAAATGGGATGAACAGCTGCCAGAACTGACTCTAGCCTTTAACTCAAGTAAACAAAGCACCACGGTATATAGCCCAGCGTATATTACCCAAGGTAGAGAGCTACGACTTCCACGTACATTGTTTAATGGAAAAACTGGTGCTGAAAAGGAAACTCTTGAACTGAATGCTAAAGAAAAATTCGCTCATCTACAGGATATTTACAACATCGTGCAAACTAATATTCAATTGGCATCCAGTAATCAATCGCGACATTACAATCTGAGACGTCGTGATTGGTCGCCACGGCAGAACGATCTCGTATTAGTTAGAAAACGTGTGTTGTCCAAAGCCATAGACCATTTTGCTCCAAAACTAGCGCCGCGTTTTGAAGGTCCCTATAAAGTAGCTGATTTTATTTCACCCGTAATCGTACGCTTAGTTGACATTGACCAAAACAACAAAGTTCGAGGTACTGCACATCTTAAGGATTTAAAACCATACCACTATTTTTCAAATGGCCGAAGCTAAGTTCGCAAAGTCTGTCATAAAATTCAAACAGGCGGCAGAAAGAGAAGGAAAAAATCTAAAACGTGCTATACTCATTGAAGTACCTCAAACCACTGAAAAGATTTCGGTTCTGTCAGTTGACACCAATCTTCCAAGACTTAACATCCAGGATCTCATTTCATCACCAATCACACGAGAAAACCCTCTTGCCATACTTATTCATGAACTCGGAATCGACAAAGATGAAGACGAAGCGCCAGCGAGCTTGGTCCAGCAGATTCTTTCTTCAATTAGACCCATTGAGCCTGGGCGACGAACCCGTTTTCAAATGGTTTATAATGATTGTGTCGCCGAAGTACGAATTCGCCGCTCCTTAGATGTGTGGGTAAGCCTGGATGGTGAAAAGCTCATCTTCCCGAAGCCCAGAAACGACAGATCCATTACTTCTCAGCCCCCTTAAAAAAAAAAAAATCCAAACCAAGGGGGAGATGTAACGAAGCATTTTATCGTCACATGTTAAATATGAAATTATATTTTATTTAACTTTTCTTATGAATTTCTATGAATTTTATATTTGTTCTATTGAGCTAAGTTTATACCATTATTTAAATTTTATTGAAGTCGCGAATTTATTATCATTGCACATTACTGTTATGTTTTTCTATGAATTTACTCTTTAATTTTGTAAACAAATACTCATACTATTAAGAGAATGTGGTAAGAGAATCAACCAAGAGAGTGGTGGTTGAGTGTAAGTGATTTCACTCCTAAGGCTTTCTACTCACTACTACATTATCATTTTAAATGTTCTCAGTATTTGCTCCCTACTACAACAATGTTAAGCACTTGCCTACGCACGGTGATATTGTGTTGGAATTATCACCACATATTTAGTTGGATTGATGCTGTCTTGGGGTACGGACACTAATGCAGGTTTCTATAGCTTCGTTAGTAATTGTATCTCAATACATACAACCCAACTGATGTTAGTGGTAGAGGGTTGCTACTGGTTTCTATAGCCATAGCTCCCAGACCGAATAGTTGTAGTGGTAGAGGGTTGCTACTAGTTTCTATAGCCATAGCTCCCAGACCGATTAGTGGTAGTGCAGGGGAACGCTACAGGTTATTACAGCCTTAGGTTTCATCTGTGTTGAATACTTACACACTAACAACCCATAAGAAAACCTCACACAAGTGCGTCGACCACGAATGGACCAGACTCTGGGCATTTGGAGAGAGACCCTTCAAGTTGAACGTACGGCAGACGGATAATCTGCGTCACTCGATTTCTGGCATTTTTTTACTCAACACACACCGACTGGTTGATTCTCGTATCGGGTTTTATGATAACCGTAAGAATAAAATTGCGTTGTTTAAATAAAGAAAAATAAAACATTAAAGAAATCCTTTGAACCCTGGGAAACTATCCTGAGCCCTACCCCGGTAAAACTGTTATAAATGGCGCCCAACGTGAATGGCCTGTAATGGTTAAATCTGTTGTTTCCATTCCTTGTCGCATTATTCCTGCTATCCCTAATATTATTATCTGAAAACCTGTTATAACTTGCACTACTACCACGCGCACCGTTGTTACTATGATGTAAACCATTAGCACCGTGTGCGAAACTGTTGCTGTTCCTACCATTATTGGTACAATTTCCATTGTGGGTATGGCCACCTCTATAATTGCCCTGATTTCCAAACTGTCTACCCCTATTGTTGCCCGCAAAGTTCCTATTATTCCTGCGTGGCTCACTCTCACGGTTATGCTCATTATATTGTCTCCATACTCTAAAAACATTACTTCCACTATTTCGCATGTTTCCCTCCATGGTTACACACTTCTCTACAGCTTCACTCAATGTTTTTGGGCTACAAGCTACGAGCATACTTTGGTACTCTTCATTTACGCCCTTCATAAATACGTTAAGAGCCATGCCATCATTTACCTTATAAATAGCGTTCTTAGTCTCTTGTGTAGGATTTTCTAACGCCTTTATCTCAAAATCGCTCAATTGCTCAGCGAGTAATACGATTTTTTCCCTGTATTCTGCAATGCTTAAGTTTTTTTTGCCTTAATGCTCCAAAATCTGTCAAGACTTGTTGCAAAGACCTTGGATTTGGGTAAGCCTGAATTAACAAACGCCTTAAATCGGCAAACGTTGTTGGCCTATTAGACCGCCCAACAATACTTCGTACTTGTGTTGCAAGTTTAAAGTTATAGACGTACTTAATGAATATCTCCCTATCTTCTGCTCTAAGCAAATCATGCAGAAGTTCTGTTTGCATAATGAAGTCTTCCAACGCCTCATATGAACCTTTGAAAACGTTTAAGTTTTTACTAACGACAGATATATCAAACTGCGCCATATCTGTATTGTTTGTTCTATCTGTATTATTTGTTCTATTTATATCAAGCGAAGCAGATCCAGCTACTTATATACCTGTGTCTACTTTAGTAGCCAAATTACTTATTACAGTAAGCAACTTTGTACACAGATCACCGAATTTGATTTCAAAAGACTTGGTTTCTTCGTTATCCTCTAACGATTTTAGCACACCATTAACTTCGTGCTCTATAAATTTCACCCGATTTAATTTTTCTACCTTAAACTCAAGGGAATAAACTCTATCCTTACTTTTTCTAAAATTCTTTTCTAACTTATCTAATTCAATCCAATATTCATTCAACTTTTCCATTCGCAATCTTAATTCTATACGTTAATAATCTAAACGATATGTATGTATCCACTTTTTAACTCTTATAAGTTGCTACAAAAAAATTTTTTTTGTATTAGACTTAGATTAGCATTTATATTAATCCAATATATTAAATTAGCAAAAAAAAATTTTTTTTTTTCTACTTGCGCAATTTTTACAACGGTAACACTATAAGTGTATTGATAATAACAGCCCAGGTTTCAATTACAACTCTTGAGCTACATACGTATGGCAACACTAATTTCTTATTATCTTTATATTTGACGTTCAGTGCTTCTTCTTTAAAATAATTATAAATTTGTTCCTCGCGTTTTTCAATTCTACTTTGTTTTATTATAAAATATAATTAATTTATTGACAATAGTCAAACAAATTTAAATAAAATTTTTTTTTTTTTTGTGCATGAAAAGTATTTTTTTTTGTTTATTACTTTTTGCGGCGTTTTTCCATTTGAGCTTCTAGCAGATATATTTCTTGCCAGACGCTGGACGCGGTTTGCCAGGATGGTGGCGGGTCGGCCTCTACTACGCGCCGCAGAGCAGCCAATTTTCTTCGCATGCGCACGAGTTGGCCTCCTCTTTTGCGTTTTGGCTTAGGAGTCGCTGGAATGCGGGTAAGTTTATCCTCCAATCGCTGCTGCTGCCTCTTGCGGTATTCCTCTAAGGATATTGGCTTGGGGCCAGCATTCAATGACGTCGCTGTATATTTTGGAGCTTCTTTGCTGCCGCCTGCAGGAACGTACTCCTCTGCCGGAATTTTCTCCTTATGCGGATCTGGCAGGATCGCCATAAAGTGTGTGAAGTTTAAATTAAGCGAGTGAGAGTGTGTGAGCCTTGTAGAAAAGGAGTGAAAGGACCTGCCTATATATGTTTAGCCGGCTGTTGACAGCCACTGGCTTTTTCTATATTATTAGTTTAAGGCAGCTGAATGCCTGTTTAAAAAAAGGGTAAAAGCCGATGTTTAGGCTTCAAAAATAGTGAATCTTTATTGCAAATATTCGTCCTTATATACTAACATAACGGTATCCTTAAAGCTACAAAACTATTACATTTGTTATTGTTAATCCTAAATAACTTTCCAATTGAGTGAAAGTTAAGAAAAGAAAGTGATAACAATATTTCAAATAAACAAGAATAATACTTAATAAAGAGTAAATTAATAGTGTATAATATACGACTGTTGAAATACACTACACGGGCAAGTCTCGACGTTTGATCCTTCAGATTCGCTATTCCTCGTAAAGGCTGGTGATCGGTGAAAATAGTGAAATGCCGGCCTAGTATATATGACCTAAACGTGTGTGTGGCCCAAACTATTTCTAGCATTTCTTTTTCTATGGTGGAGTATCTTTTTTCGGTGTCGCTTAATGTCCTGCTGGCAAATGCTATGGGGTGGTCATTACCATTCTTCAACTGGGATAGCACTGCTCCTAGTGCCTCATTACTAGCATCCGTGGTTACACGAAAAGGTTCGGAAAAATTTGGGTAAATTAAAATAGGTGGGTTGGTGATACTTTGTTTAATCTTATTTAGAGCTTCCTCACACTCAGGTGTCCACAAAAATTTGCAATTCTTTTTTAGTAAACGAGTTATCGGTGAGGCTAATTCTGCCATGCCTTTCACAAACTTACGGTAGTAATTAACTAGTTCTTTGTATTCAGCTTTAGACCACTTTCGCGAAGACGCGTCAATACATTGACCAGTTTTCTCTCATGATCCGACAAATTTCTCCCATAGACAACTATATCGTCAAGATAGACGAAACAGTCCAGACCCTGTAGACCCGTCAGTATAGTGTTCATAACTCTTTGGAATGTTGCTGGTGCTCCGGTCAACCCGAACGGCATTCTGTTGAACTCGAAATGACCTTTATCAGTACTGAACGCTGTCTTCTTTTTGTCTTCTTTATCTACCAGTACCTGATGATAGCCGCTGGCCAAATCCAGCGTAGTAAAATACCGGCTGTTCCCCAACTGGTCCAGGATCTCATCAATTCGTGGAAATGGGAAAACTTGTTTCGTTTAGTTTCCGGAAATCCACTACCATCCGAAACTTTTTCTGGCCGTCCTGCGATTTTTTGGGCACTAATAGCAATGGTGAATTCCATGGCGACGTGCTTTGAGAAATAACTCCTTCTTTCAGCAATTCCGAAACTTGACGATCTATCTCCTCCTTATGTATTTGTGGAAGCCTATATTGCCGCTGATTTATTGGCGGTTGATCATAGTTTGTTGGAATTTTATGCTTTACTAATCTTGTGAACGGCAGCTTGTCACCCTCTAGCATAAACACATCATGGTACTGCTCACAGATTTTAACCATAGATTTCCTTTCTTCTTCGTTCCACGTATCCTCTTTCATCATTATATCTTTCAACTCTTTTATTCTCTCTAATTTGCTTGTAGTGGGACCTAGGCCTTCAGGTCCTTTGTATTCTATGTAGCTATTTATATTCGAATGTTCAACATTCATAATTTCACTTACTGAAATGTCCTGCTCCGTGGCATTTAGTATTGGAACCACTGCCTCTCCATTGTTGACATTGACCACCGAGTTCCCAACATACACCCCTGGGTTTATTTCTCGTCTATGAACGACCACTGTTTTTTCCTTCGTTTTTATTTTCAATGGCACCATTGTGATTGCCCTTTTTCTGACGACAAAATTTTCTCTTCCATCGCTCTCTGTTTTGTCCTGGCCTTTGTGTAGTGTGAACGTTTTGAACCACCGATTGTTATCAAAAACTTTTAAAGTTAGCTGTATGAAATTAACGATACTTCTGCTCCAAATGTTGTCTCTACCCAGGATACCATCTCCTGGAATTCTAGTTCCTCTAGCCACAATGTGGAACACCCAACGTTGCTGCTTCCTTTGTCCTATATTTACTTCCATCGTGCCTAACGTAGTAGCACTCCCTCCGAACGCACCTGCCAAAGTCTTTGGTACCGTTTTGTTATAACATGGAATAACATGCAGGGCTTCCTCCTTTATTATGCTGGAGTCTGCACCAGTGTCCACAAGTAAGACCAACTTTCCTTCCTTAGCCTCGAAGCAAGGAAGCGTGATGAAAATTGTATCCACATTGTCTGGTGACTTCTTGACTTCATCGCAACTAGTGATTCTTTGCACACCCACTTCTTTTTGTTTTGTTTCATCATTTTGATTTAGTTTCTTCTTGATTTCATTGTTAATCTTTACAGGAACTTTTTCCTGTCCTCTCGTGTGCACCATTGCCTTGTGCACGATTACTGTCGACTCTTCTGCTTCCGAGTCACTATTCATGTTTACTTCTTTGAATATTTTTTCCTTTGCGTTTATTTGGATGTTTTTATGTACCCTGGTGTTTTTCCGCTTACGAGTATTGCGCCGCGTTCTCTCTTCTCTCACTTCGATTATTTTGATATTATTCTTACTTGTCTTCAAATCTACATGTGCTGCACCTTCTTCCATGTTGTTTATAATATGTGAGTTTCTATTAGTTGTCTGCCAAGCATATTCTTTTCTTATTTTGGGCTCCCCAGCTACTGGCAATAACTGGGCCTCAACTCGTTTCCCTGGTTTGGCTGGCTGTTATTTGTAGAGCTATTTGCTGCTCGTGAGAAAGGTGCTTCTTTCCGTAGATTGATTGATATATAACCATTTTGGCAGTTCCTTGCGAAGTGACCCAACTGATTACACTTGTAGCATAGCGGTTGCCTGTTGGTGCTTACGTTTTCTCTTACAGGTCTATTTTGTACACGTGAGCCGACGTCTTCTCTGTTGATGCTTCTGTCTGTAGGTGTTCTGCTATTGTTTTGCCACTGATTTCGATTGGCTGCTCCTCTAAATGGTTGTTGTCTACAAAACGGGTTTTCTTGATGCCCACTTATCCTGCAGGCTCTGCAGTATAAGGACCCTAGATTCTTTCGGCATTCACTCATCACATGTCCCCTCATATTGCAGTATTCACAGGTTTTTCTTACGTGGCTGCTGTTTTTGCATTGTGGGCCAACCTCGTGCCCATATATGTCGCAGTTTGTGCAGTAAGGCATGTTTAGCCTCTTTTTGCAGTTACTCCTTTCATGGCCCATTTTGTTGCAGAAGCTGCAAGTACTTTCTGACGCCACGGTATTTATGTTCGGCACCGGCTCGCCAAACAAATCTTCCGCATTCTCCACTATTCTATGAGTACTGCCAGTTCCTCATGTTCCTGACCCATGAACCGTGTTTTCAACGCATGGTCTCTCAGTCCTTTTATGAAGCTCCTTACCGCAATCCTCTTCAAATCTTTGACCATGACTTCTCGGCCTGGTCCGTTCCGCCATTCCTCTTCTATCGCCGTTGTAGCCTCACTTATTAGATTCTCCAGCAGCTCCCCGAATTTGCTTGCCGATTCTCTGATACTTTGCTTACATCCCACAATCAGCTCTCTTATCTTGTCCAGACTTCTCTTCTTCAGGTACTGCTTTTTAATCGCGTTACAGAACGCGTCTACTGAGTTGAAACTGGTTCGCGAAATTTTTGTATATGCTGCTCCCATTAGTCTCAGTTTTAAACGTTGGATCACATCCTGGACCTGGTCAATGTTCGCATCCGACAGTATTTCTCTTTCCACCATTTTACACCCCTGGATGTATCTGCACACTTCGGCTGGCAAATCTGGTCCCTCAGTGCCGAAAAATGATGGTACAGCACTGTTTACTACTTTATTATTTTCGATAGGGATGGCATCTTGTTAAATTGTACTTCAAGGTCTTGCTTAGATACTGGTGACGGCGACCTTCTTTCTAATAGACTTTGTGCTGTGATCACAAAATCTTCTTCTAGTTGTGCGTCGGTGACTCCGAGGCAGGGTTATAAACTTCATTTTTTTTTTGTCTTTAAAACTGTTAATGTTCACTATCTTTTTCTAAAAGTTTACTGTTCACAAATATTCGGACTTCTGTAGCTCTTAAATTCTTTATTGAAAATATTGCTTTTTTATTTTTTTTGTTTTTTTTCACAATAATTGTTCTTTTTCATTTTAAGGCCGTCTTCCTCTTATTATATCACTATATTAATTATTATTTCAATATGTTATTATTGGATTTTTCAATAATCGCACATGCCCAAGGCACCCCGAAAGACTCGTGGCTTAAACCAGGTTTACCTGACCATGTACAATTTCGTTGGTTCTACCGCTACACTTCCCGGCACTAGATAATCCAAAGGTAGCGAGAGTTTCGTCTTTTATTAGATTATTTCGTGCTAAGACCTATAACGCTGAAACTTATGTCAAACACTTCTGTTTTTATCGTGATTAAGCCTTATTTGATTATCTTTTATAATTTTGTTATTATTTCGTGTAACATAATATTTATTATTTTTTACTACTTTGTTTGGAGGTACGGCATTCCCAAATCGAAATTATCAGTTTGTTAATGTTGTACTTTCCTATTTGGGTTCTATCCTTCCCAATGCAGAGAAAAACTGTCCAAAGGTAGCGAGAGTTTCGTCTTTTATTGGACTGTTAATACTCTGCCTTGTAGTTAAACAAAACCCAAGTAGTTCGTAACCGCGCAAAATTTCGTAATTAAAATTATAAAATTAAAAATAATTTATTAATTTATACGAAAAAATTCTTTACGAGTTTACCGGCTGCGCCATTAATGTTATGGTTAAATTTTATTAATTAATATTTTATTTAGAATTATCCTGGAGGGTCCCTTAGGAATCGCAGGATACTCTTTATTTTTGTTATACTGCCTGGAGGGCTCCGTGGAGATCGCAGAATGTCTTTTATTTAGTTATTTGTTTATTTATTATTTGAGCCGTTCAGGGACCCTGTGTTTAGTGTATGGCAGGCTCTTCTATTGTATTATGGTATGAGGAAAAGACTGGCGGATTTGTTTATATTTTGTACTTCTTTATTTACGCCAATTAAGTCCTATCTTATTCTAAAACTTAACTCTATTTATACTAATTAATTGTACTCTGTCTCTGCCCGTGTTGCTCTTGCCGTTGCTGCTACTTGCCGTCGCTGCTATTTGCTGTTGCTGCTATTTGCTGTTGCTGCTGCTGCTATTGTTTTTCCCATTGTTAAGAATCACACCGTCAGCAGAAACCGCCGCTGTGACAATTAGTTCTAATTATTGCATGGGCTGCAATATCAGTTTATTGCACTGTTTTCATCAGTAGCAGTTTGTTGACCTAATTTCAGCTTGACTATGTTTTTGCATATTAGCCAATTGTGCAGTTGGTCAACTTCCGCTTGTTGTTGTTATTGTCATTATTGACTCACAACAGTCGGAATGACCATTTTGCAAAAGAATGTCGCTCCGGTTCAAAATTAAAATGCAATTTGTGTGCAAAGCACGGTCATGTAGCAAAGGTCTACATTGCTACTCTGTTGGCTGATAGTCCTAACGCCGGACCTAAAAATAAAACCAACGCAAAAGGAAACTCAACAAATCAAGTACAGTGCAATAGTTCTGATTACGGAATTTACACTATTGTTGATGTTTACCGCAACGATTACGCAATAACAAATTCTGAGCGCTATTATACCAACATTTCGATCGAAGGGAAAAACAACAAATTTGAAGTGGATTCCGGATCAGGATATTCATTTTTGCTCCGAAGTTTGTTCAAATCGTTAAAGTTGTCTAACGAAATAAAATATAGCATACAAATATAGTTTTCCGCTCCTATGCGCAAAACACATTTATAGCTGATGGGAAGGTACGAGTGCACATAAAATACAATAATATTTCGATTTTTGATGATATTTATATTGTACTTGACGGCTGCCCAGCATTAATAGGCCGAACCTGGATAAAACGCCTGGGTATCAATCTTACTGAGCTAGATCGAATCAATTCAAATCTGCCTGTAATCAATTCTATTACTGATATGAACCTACTAGCAGATTTAATAACCGAATTCGCTTCTGTTTTTGAACAGAAAATTGGGTGTATTCCTAGTTACAGAGTTTCATTGCAGCTGCGTCACAATGTCAAGCCCAGTTATACAAAAGAACGTCAAGTTCCTTATGCATTGGCAGAACGAGTTAACAAGGAGCTCGATGATTTAGAGAAAACTGGGATCATCCAATACGTAGAATAGACCAAATTTTCAATAGCTTAAAAGATTCAAAATTCTACTGTCGTCTTGATCTGTATAAAGCTTATTTGCACGTCCCCGTTGATGAAATTTCATCCGAAATACGAACGATTTCAACCCATAGAGATACATTTGGGATGAATCGCCTGTCTCTTGGGATTAAAACGGCACCTGCTGAATTCAATAGGATTATAGATCAAATATTGCGAGAAATTCCGAAAACAGAATACTATTTCGATGACATCGTTGTACATGGTGAGTCATTTGACGAGTGCAAGGCAAATTTAAAATCTTGTTTGTCTCAACTGAAAAAGTACAAACTTCACTTGAATACTTCTAAATGTTCATTCTTTCAAAAGAAAATCGAATTCCTGGGTCACATCGTGGAGTATAATAAGGTGCGAAAATCCGTTTCTAAAATTAAGGCCGTTGTTGAAATGCAACAACCAAAATGTGTGGACGATGTCCGAAGATTCCTTGGCATAGTAACATATTACTACAGATTTATGTACAATGTTTTTACATTAACTACACCGCTACGTATATTACTAAGAAAAAAAGCAAATTTTTAAATGGAAATCGAGCTGCCAAAAGTCATTCAATGATCTAAAAAAGGAAATTGCTAGTGATCAAGTGCTAATGCCGTTCAACCCGACTTTGAAGGTTCAGCTTGCGTATGATGCTAGTCGCACAGGGATAGCGGGTGTTTTATCACACATAGTTAGCGGTGAAGAAAGACGAATTGCTTTTGCGTCGAGGTCGTTAACTACAGCAGAACAAAATTATTTCCAACTTGACCGTGAGGCTTTGGCAATAGTGTCTATGGTCGACTTCTTAAATTAATTACGGACAACCAGCCGTTGTCGCGGATTTTTCACCAAAATGCAAAACTACCTCAAATGACATCGTATAGACTTCAAAGGTATGCCGCGTTCCTGACTGGCTATAACTACGAGGTAGGTACAAAAAAAGCGAGGAAAATGCTAATGCTGACTGCTTGTCGAGGGCTCCTTTAAACATAGACATTTCTTGTATCAATTTTAAGGATGAAGAAGTACACTCTATTTGCGATTCCACCTTGTAACAAATAAACTCGTTAGAAATAAATTATAATTCAATTCGAAAGACGAGATGCACACCTTTCAAGGATTATAACCGAGTTATATAATTCAAACATAGTCGATTCAGAATATACAGTCGATTCTGATGTCGTATTCAAAGGGAAAATGGTTGTGCTTCCTAGTGCATTTCAACAAGCGGTACTCAGAGAACTCCATTACACGCACATCGGAATAACCAAAATAAACCAATTAGCAAGGAGGTACGTATACTGGGTCTCGATAGACAAAGATATCGAAAAGTGTGTTCGTTCGTGTGCTGCTTGTGCTTCTGTACAAAATAGTCCACCCAAAACTATTTTGCATCCGTGGGAGGAACCACAAGAAAATTGGCAACGTATTCACATTGACTACGCAGGGCCCTTTCAGGGTTACCAATTTCTGGTAGTTGTCGATTCAAAATCTAAATGGGCGGAAGTTGGCGTGTGTGCATCTGCACCAACATCAGAATCAACCATATCAATTTTATCTAACATATTCGCTAGAAACGGATTTCCAAATGTGATGGTATCCGATAACGCAGCCATATTTAAAAGAGATGAGTTTACTCAATTTTGCCGCAATTCTGGCATTTTTCAAAAATTTATTGCTCCTGGTCATTCCGCAACGAACGCGTTGGCAGAGGGGAATGTTCAAACACCAAAAAAACGCCTGACAGCCATGTCGAGCGATATATCCCCCATACCTCAAAAGGTTAGAGAAATATTATTTCGATATAGGGCAACCCCGCTGCAAAATGGGAAATCGCCATCAGTAGTGCGATTCACTAACTTTTAACAATTGTAATTAATGTTATCGTTAACCAAACATTTTGATGTTTGCACTAACCAGCATGCGATTCACTAACTTATTTTTAACCACAATAAAAAGTTGTATATTACTTCATATTCAAATTGATAAAACGCGGCAACTCTGCCAGGCGGCATATTAAAATAAAAGAAAAGCACAAAGAAGAATAAGAAAAAAACAAAGAAAACGCTTTATTCTTTTGCATATTTTAAGTTTTTTTACGCAAGGTGAGTAAAACATTACTAATTTTTATTATATTATTAATTTAGTAAGCTCTTGTAGATATTTCAATAAAATGGCTAATAATACTTTGAAAAGAAGTTGCGCCTCTGCAGAGCAGCTAAGTCAAATGGTCGACTTTATGAATAATAACCCGGGATTTGCTGGCGGTAAGTTTAAAAAGCTCCACGGAAAATTGGAATGCGATAAGAAGTGGAGCGAACTATCTGAAATGCTAAATTGTATTGGCGGAGCGGTTAAAACGGTCAACCAGTGGCAGGCGGTAAGTAAACATTGTTATAAATATAAGTAAATGTTAAATTGTTTATACTTACAAAGGTTTGGAGAGAATTAAAAAGTCGCACCAGTACCAAAATACGAGTCCGGAAGAGGCAACAAGCGCTTACTGGAAATAAGCCGATAACACAAGAGGCCTTAAGTGAATTAGAAAGGCGGGTAGTTGCTCTTATCGGCAGCGACTATATTGAGGGGCACGCATCCGTTGTCGAAAATGTACCATTGGAAGAGGTAAGTTACAATGAAGTTAATATGTTTGATTAGCTGCAGTAAATTCCTATTTCTTTTAGAATCTACAACTTATTCTTGAAGATGGCGAAGATATTGCAGTGCTGTCGCCATCAAATACTGATGTTCCAGTTGATTGGCGGTGTGATACACCAGACACTTTCAAAAGGACACCTCGAAGAGAGCTGAAAAGGAAGCGAGCCGAGGACGACAGCGAAACTAAGAAAAAGCTCTTAGATATCGCAGGGAAACAGACTGATGCTTTTAAGGTAAGTAATAACGTCATATAAATCATCGTTAAGAAAGCATCATAATTTCTTTTTCATCTGTTTTTTTTTATTTTTATAGATGCTAGCCGAATGCAGTGCTTCGAATGCAGCTACAAACAAAATTATAGCTGATGCAGTAAAAGCAATGGGCGATGGCCTTAAGGAAATTGCTAATGCGATTACTAATTTAGGCCATGTATTTAGCAAAATGTAGGTAACCCTGCATTTTAAATTTCTTTTATCTTAAGTATTTTACAAACCTTTTAAAAAAACTATTATTGTTAAAATACTTAAATATAAAAGACGCGTTTTGGCAACCCTAATATCATGCATATGATCTCTTACATTCTTTCCTTTATCTTTAGTATTTTTTATATGAGTTAGTTGTTCTTCAGTCTTGTCTCTGTATACTTAACTTCACCTTTTATTGATATTACTGTAAAGTATTATAATATATTAAACATACATATTGCATTCCTGAAATAAAGCAATAACTGAATTCAATTACATAAACGTGTGTCGTTATATATGTATATGCATGTGCATATTCTTTTTTATTCACTGTAATGTACGGTTCGCTTTGCTGATCAGAAGAAAAATGCTAACAATTATGATTAAGACTTACATTTTTTAATTACATTTGAAAAGAAAACAAAGTTACAGTATTTATCGGATATAGGAAACTTGAAAAATCCACGAAAAAAGTTTCTTATAAGCGTTTCTTTCTTATATACAATTATTTTATATAAGAAACTTATTTCTTATATAAGTAGCTATGGTCATAAGACATTTGTTTCTGATATGAATATATGAGCTTTTTTGCCTTTTTATGTATATATGTACGTAGATGTATGTATGTAAATAGAAAAATAAAACAAATCAAATTTTATTTTATTAACCCCTTATGCATCCAAGAGTGAGGCAATTTGCATTAGGAATGCTTCAGGTAAATGCAAAAGTTTTGTGGTGCCAGAGAGCAAATTATTACGCCTTTACCTGGATGGAGTAGAAATTCCAATTAAGGACAATTTCAAATTCCTTGGTGTTCACTTTAGTAATCTTCTGAAATTTAATAAAGCATGCCCGTATAGTCTTAAGGAAAGCTTATAAAATAGCTGGAATATTTGCAAGGATTCTTAAGAATAAAAATTTATTAATGAAAGCGAAACTTCTGCTATATAAAACAAGCATTAGACCAGTGTTTTTATACGCTTTCCCAATATGGTTTACTGTGTCCCCTACTGTTTTAAAGGAGTTTGAGATTTTCGAAAGGAAAATTTTGAGATGTACTGGAAAGTATTACCAGTCGCGAAATAAAAGATATTCAAACGTCTTTCTGTATTCAAAGTCGAAAGTTACCCCAGTCGGTTTATATGTTTTTGACATGATAGAGCGATTTATACTAAGGATCGTTAGTCATGAGAATTTTCTGGTAAAAGAGATACGGGAATTACTTGTCACCAGTTGGCTACATGAATGAACAGCAGCCATCTTTTGATATAAACAATTCACTAATTTTTGCATTTTATGATAATCCTGGTATCCTGGTACTCATAGGGGGTAATTTATTATTTGGTAGCTTGTAAGTAGTTGTAAGTTTAGTTGTAAGTATTTATAAGAATATTTTTGGGTCACTTAAACTTTCCCAAATATGAAAGCTGCGGGAGCAAGAGCGGACGCGAAGTGTTATTTGTTTTAAAAATTAGATTTTTGCTTAATATGTTATGTTAAACCAGATGTTGTATTAGATTTTCAAGTGTGCATTAAGATATTACATTATAGTCTTAAATTTTTTTCTCATTTATTGTTTTAGTTTTAAGCTTTTATTGTTAACAAAACTGCAGAAAGGCTCAATAAATAAAAAATTAAAATTTATTAACCCCTTTAGTAAATAGATATAAAAAACCAGACAACTTCAATTTGAAAAAAAAAAAAAAAATTATATGTTGTAAATACATGCAAAATTATGCATGTAAATAAGTAAAATAAGTAAATACATACATAATTCATTTTTTACTATTTATTTATTTATTTACGAGGCAAGAAACAAAAACTTCTCATGAGCACTAAAAGTAAAAAAAAAGCATTGTTGTTGTAAAATTGTCAAAAAACAGAGTTGTCCATGCAAACTACATAAATTCAGTGTTGCCCTTGAAAATTTCTTATATAAATTCTTTTTCTATACATTTTGTGGTTTTGGTGTTCAAGAAAAATGTTCTTTTATCAGTTTTTTTCTTATAATCGTTTTTCTTATATGAAACTTTTGTTGTTAGAAAAACCACTAAAAAGATATGGTGTTTTTGCAAATGTTTCTTATAAGCGTTTTGTTCTTATATGAGATGTTCTGATATCCAATAAATACTGTAATATAATAATTTCACTATCAATTAAGTGGCTTATAGAATGGGTCTTATTCATAATAATTTATCAACGGTTTAATAACCATCATTAATTTTTTGTTTCAGACTTAAAGAGTAGAAAAATATATACATCTTATATACATACCTACATCTGTACATAATTATACATACATATATTTTTATTTCTGTTATTTAGTTTTGATTGCTTTTTATTCTTTTTGATTCTTTGTCTAAAAATTATTTCCTTTGTGTTTTTATACCCTTCACATGAATGTGTACGGGTATATATAAGTTTGTGATTCCGTTTGTTACGCATTGAAATATCCATCTAAGACCCCATAAAGTATATATATTCTGGATCAGCATCAATAGCGATTACGATTGAGCGATGTCCGTCTGTCCGTCTGTAGTCGTTGAAATACCGTTTCTGAGAAAACGGTTTGAGATAGAAACCTCATTCTTTCGCTAAAACGTGTTAAACCCCGGTAGTGGGTCTGCTATTGAAATTCAGTAAGATCGGTCCACGGATAGCCGAGATATATTAAAAAAACCGGGTTTTGAGGGGTATTTTTTGCCACTTTCTTAGTCAGATTTTTGAAAAGAAATATTTTCTTAAAAACTAAGCCATATCATTTTTAGTGCCCATTTAATCCTAGAAACTGAAGAATTTTTGAAATCGGCCCATATATATCCGAGATATAGCGTCTCCCGATTTTTAAGGAAATCGGCTTTATAAGCCAAATAAAACAACTTTTGGCACCGAAGATCAATCAGAATGGTACATATAGGCTATTTAGAGGCAAAATTGGAAAATTTTTCCACATCGGCCTATATACACTCGAGATGTAGCGCCTCCCGTTTTCTCAAGAAGTCGGCTCTAAAAGCCAAATAAAACAACTTTTGGTATCAAAAATTGATTAGAATGGAACATATAAGGTGTTTAAAAACAAAATTGGAAAAGTTTTGAAATCGGTCCATATATATATGAGATATAGCGTCTCCTGATTTTTCAAGAAATCCGCTCTTTAAGCCAAATAAAACAATCTTTGGCACCAAGAATCAATCAGAATGGTACATATAGACTATTTAGAGACAAACGTGGAAAATTTTGGACATCGGCCGATATACACTCGAGATATAGCTCCTCAAGTTTTCTCAAGTCGGCTCTAAAAGCCAAATAAAACAACTTTTGGTACCAAAAATCGATCAGAATGGTACATATAAGGTGTTTAAAAGCAAAATTTGAAAATGTCTGCAATCGGTCTATATATACCTGAGATATAGCGTCTCCCGATTTTTCAAGAAATCGGCTCTATAAGCTAAATAAAACAACTTTTGGCACCAAAAATCAATTAGAATGATACATATAGGCTAGTCGGAAGCAAAACTGGAATTTTTTTTGTTATCGGCCCATATATGTTCGAGATATAGCGCCTCCGGATATCTCAAGAAGTCGGCCCTGGAAGCTAAACGAAACAGTTTTTTGCACTAAAAATTTGTCGGAATAGTACATATAGGCTGTTCAGAGGCAAAATTAGAACATTTTTGGACATCAGCCCATATGCACCCCAGATAACGCTCTTCACGATTTCTCCAGAAGTCGCCATTAAAAGCCAAATAAAACAACTTTTGTATGTATGTATGGATGTATGCATATACATGAATGAATGAAGTTGGTTTTATAAAAAAAGCGTTTTATTTAATGAAATAGGCAATTATTTTTTAAACAAATTCTCCAAAAAAAAATAATTATTAAATTTCAATTTCAAATTGTTTTACATAGGAATTTATTGCTATTGGAAAAATAGCTGCAACTGTTACTCTTATCTTATGAACTATTGCTTATGTAAAAAAATTTGCAATTAAGCGATCTTGGACACGTTTTGCAATTGAGGATGGAAAGTTTTGATTTATCAGATCACTGCTCACATCATAAGCCACTGGAGTCTCGAATTCTGTTTCATACCTTTGGTCGTTCAAATTCATATTATGTAAAGTTGCGCAGGCGTTCACAACTTTTCCGGCAAAGCCTGGATCATACAAAAGAATTCTTTGCTTAGATAAGCATCGCCAAGTTCCTTTTAGGACACCAAACAGCCGTTCAACCGGATTATGAGCCTTGCACAAGGCATCATTGTAAGGGAATTTAGAACTTCCTTCTAATTGGTTTGGTAGAGGAGTCATCAACCATGGCTCCAACGGATACCCAGAATCTCCTATAGATTTTTATGTGTTTTTAAAAATGTTTTTTGTTTTTTTTTTTCTATGTAAATATCCTAATTATATATACCAATCAAGAACATGTTGTGGTTTCCATTTTCGAAACTTCGCTGCATGACTCTTCGAACTGCGGAGGAGCTCCATATGTAAGAATCATGCCGTGCTCCTGGGTATTTAGCATTCACATTTAAAATTTTTAAATTTGGATCACATATCTGCAAGTATGTAAATGAAAACACATATTGTTTTTTTCTTTTTTTGAAAGCTTTACTTACCATTTGCACATTAATTGAGTGATAGCCATGGTGATTGACGTAAGCCTCTTCATGGTTTTTTGGTGCTAGAATTGGTATATGTGTACAATCGATTGCACCGATTGTACCCGCAACAAAAGGTGAAGATGCTGCAGCAAAAATTGCTTTTGCAGTTTGCCGTTCTTCCATAGTCATTGGGAACTTTACATTTGCACAAAACATCGTACTGTTAATTGCGTCAGTTACTCGATGTATGCAACGGCTTACTTACGACTGACTCATGGATATACCCCACTGCTCTCCTACAGGCCGTTGGTAGCATCCAGTCGCATAGAACCGTAAAGTCGCTAGCACCTGCAAAAATTTTTTTATTAATAATATTTTTCTATGTGTATATACGAGTATGTACCTGTTTTGTAGCCGATATTGCAGTGATCCTAGAACCTTTTAAAAGATCATCAAGTTGAAAAATAATTTCTTCAGTTTGTGACGGCCAAAGTCAACAGGCTCGTTTTGGCCACAACAAATGTTAGTTTCCATCACTGGACTCTAATGTGGGAACATAGTCATCGCATCAGGATGATTGAATCATTTCCCATTTTTAATTATTATTAATTAAGATTGTATTTCAGTACATATCTTACCTAAGTTAAATTCAATGAATTTTCGTATTGCCATAGAATGAATTAGAATTGTAGAATTTCCTTAATTATTGCATAGTAATAATATAAGTAAATCACTCTGTTATTTTAGCCGTTAAGAATTCAAATGTAACGAATGACTGTAGTCACGGCCACTCAACAAATTACAACCCTCACAGCCAACAGCTGTGAACAGCTGTTGTCGCACTGACTGGTATTACGTTGTTGTGTTTGTTGTTTGAATACGGTTGTGTGTGTGCACAAGCATGACATATAAAAAGGCGAGCACGTTGGCAAGAATTCAATTAGCCGGCAACTGGCCAAGCGGTAGGTGGTGTTATCACAGAGCGGTAAGTAGTGCACTAATTGTTTTTTTATTTTGCGTGGAGGGTAAAGGATCAGTCTGGGTACAGACTTCGCTGACCCGAAGCGCCAGTGCACTATTCATTTTTTTTATATTGAGCGGAGGGTTTAGGATCAGTCTGGGTACAGACTTCGCTGACCCGAAGCACAAAACCGCTGTGAACACTCGAGTGGAGGGTTTAGGATCAGTCTGGGTACAGACTTCGCTGACCCGAAGCTCAACTCCGTTGTGAATATTTGCGCCTGAGGTTGGGATTCAGTCTGGCTCCAGACTTCGCTGACCTGAGGTACAAATATCACAGTACGCGACAACATTTGGACTATATGGTGGGATTCAGTCTGGCTCCAGACTTCGCTGCCATAGAGTACAACGTTGTTTAGGAGTTACGCCATAAGCCGACTTCAGCGCTTCACGCTAAGCTGCACGTGGTAGCCTGTCACCTCTTTGGTGACACCCATTCAGTCAGTGAGTACGCTGACGTCCTGAGACAGCACCCGCCGCTGTTTCGCTACCAGCCAACAACGTTCCTGTGCCGTCCTGGTGACACCGCATAGCTGCCGATACCGCATAGCTGTCGCCACCGCATAGCTGTCGCCACCGCATCGCTGTCGCCACCGCATAGCTGTCGACACCGCATAGCTGGCGCCACCGCATAGCTGTCGCCACCGCATCGCCGTCGCCACTGCATAGCTGTCGCCACTGCATAGCTGTCGCCACCGCATAGCTGTCGCCACCGCATAGCTGTCGCCACCGCATCGCTGTCGCCACCGCATAGCTGTCGCCACCGCATAGCTGGCGCCACCGCATAGCTGTCGCCACCGCATCGCCGTCGCCACTGCATAGCTGTCGCCACCGCATAGCTGTCGCCACCGCATAGCTGTCGCCACCGCATAGCTGTCGCCACCGCATAGCTGTCGACACCGCATAGCTGGCGCCACCGCATAGCTGTCGCCACCGCATCGCCGTCGCCACTGCATAGCTGTCGCCACCGCATCGCTGTCGCCACCGCATAGCTGTCGACACCGCATAGCTGGCGCCACCGCATCGCTGTCGCCACCGCATCGCCGTCGCCACTGCATAGCTGTCGCCACTGCATAGCTGTCGCCACCGCATAGCTGTCGCCACCGCATCGCTGTCGCCACCGCATAGCTGTCGCCACCACATAGCTGTCGCCACCGCATAGCTGTCGCCACCGCATAGCTGTCGACACCGCATAGCTGGCGCCACCGCATAGCTGTCGCCACCGCATAGCTGTCGCCACCGCATCGCCGTCGCCACTGCAAAGCTGTCGCCACCGCATAGCTGTCGCCACCACATCGCTGTCGCCACCGCATAGCTCTCGCCACCGCATAGCTGTCGACACCGCATAGCTGGCGCCACCGCACCGCCGTCGCCACCGCATAGCTGTCGCCACTGCCTAGCTGTCGCCACCGCATAGCTGTCGCCACCGCATAGCTGTCGCCGCCGCATCGCCGTCGCCACCGCATCGCCGTTGCCACCGCATCGCCGTCGCCACCGCATAGCTGTCGCCACCGCATAGCCGTCGCCACCGCATAGCCGTCGCCACCGCGCCATAAAATACGTGCACTCCTCTTGTGCCACACCGAGGACTACCCACACACCGCCGTTAACAGCACTCAGTCATTCGAAAGCAAAAGAGAATAAATTTTATAACGTATGTAAACTCTGCGTTTTACTCCACCGAAGCAGAAATATCTTTACTGAATAACGACCCTGGCCGTCGCTGAGCTCTACCCCAGCAACCAGCGAAAAGTGTCGTTACAGTTGGCGCCCGAGCAGGGACATAATTGTCTTAAAAGAAAAAAAAACAACAACAACAACAATTGGTTTTATATATTGTTTTTACTACGTTATAATTATATCCTAAAATTGCAAAATGCTGAGAACAAGCTGGGTGTACATGCTTAAGAAGGAAGAATTGGTGGCCTATTTAGCACAGTGTGAGCAGAGCACCACTGGCACCGTGGAAGAGCTGCGGAAACGGCTAGCGAAATTTCTGGCTATGGAACACGATGGTGAACTTCTCCAAAAATTATTAGCCTGGCAGGCTAAACATGAAGCCATCTCCTCAGGAGCATCACTACGCCCCGTCGTAACCACAGCCGAGGCCGCTGGGCCCTCACATCAGATGGAAGGCCTGACAACAGTTCACCTCCCTGTGCCAACCACCGGAATTTCGTTCCCGCCATTGAAGACAGATGTATCCACTGCGACAGTTGGGTCAAGCCCAATTTGTTATCCGCCCAAAGTGGCCGTGTTTGAACTTGTACGGAAATGGGGCGTGAAATATGATGGAGGCAAAGACCCGCTGGCTTTCCTCGAACGAGTGGAGGAATTAGCTGCAGCCTATGAAACGGACCTACACCTTATTGTACGCGTTATGTCCGAGCTATTGAAAGACAAAGCGCTGGTGTGGTGCCGTAATAATAATAGACATTGGGATCAGTGGAAGAATTTTAAAACCGATTTCTGCCACTTTTTCCTGGCCCCAAGGTATTTTGAGAAGCTGGAGGATGAAATCCGTAAGCGTGTCCAGAGACCTAGGGAGCTATATAAAGATTATGTGTTGTGCTTACAAGACTTGATGCGTCATGCGCAGCTCACACCACAACAGAAGCTGGAGATGATCTTCAAGAATTCACTCCCCGACTACCAGTGGTACATCCGAAGAAAGGATTTTACAAACCTCGACGAGTTGCTCGCACTGGCCACCGACCTGGAGAGCATACCACGATCCATGCCACCCGGCCGTAGCGAAAATCACCGTCAAGCCAGCGGGCGTCAGATTCCTGTGCGGGGCAATAGAAGAAATCGTAACAGAGCTCCTGGCACCAACATCATCTGGGAAACCAACCGAGTCACTGCCCATATACGCTTGGGAAGCCAAACGATAGCAGCACTAGTGGACACAGCGGCCACTCAAAGTTTTATTATGGCCACGATCCCGCCCAGACTCTCACCCCCAGTGCAGATCTTTCCCGTAAACATCGAGGTGTCTATGGCCGACGGATCCAAGCGAGTAATCACCAATGCCATCCGGTGTCCAGTCACCCTGGGAAATCGTACGATCGAACACAGTTTCCTCATTATGGATTCTGCCACCGAACCCGTAGTCCTAGGGTTAGACTTTCTGAAAAAGTTTGACACAACTATCACGTGCGCCGGCCTGACTGTCAAGTCAACGCCGAAGGACGACAGAAACTCACAGCCGCCTCAACATTCGCCCCAAATAAGCCCATCTCTTTCGAGACAAGTGCTCACAATGAAGAGTGGCCGCGATAAGGGCCCTGAGTGCCGGCAAAAACGCATAAAACACTTTCTGGAAACAGAGCGGCCCAAGTGTAATAAGATTTCGAGTCTATCCTCTGCAGCCACCCATCGCAGTGTCATGAAGGACAAGCGACCAATAAACATAAGGTACGCTCCACGTAAGACAGCCATGCAAGCTGTCATCGGTGAAGACGTCAACAATTTGCTGGAAAATGGGTGTGTCAAGCCATCGCGGAGACCTTTCAGTTTCCCGAGCACCCCTGAGGGCAGTAAACCCGATCCAGCCAACGCGGCTGCAATTTCGCAGATGCAGCAGTATAGATGCACAACTACCTACCGCAAGGGGAAGAAATACGGCGTCGCAGACGCCCTGTCCCGACAGCCCTTAGAAAAGGCAATTATGGCGCAGACACAATCGCCTCAAGTATGTAAATGGCTAAAAACCCTGATGGAGGACATCAAAAAACGGCCAAAAGAGTTCGCTGACTATTCTATAGTGAACGGCCAGGTCTACCGGCACATTATTCGTGACCGAATCAAATCAGATTGCACCCCTTGGAAGCTCTGCGTAGCCACCCCATTGAGGAGAAGGACCCTTCATGAAGAACACGACATGGTATCCGGAGGTCATTTGGGTGTTCGGAAAACGCTGGCTAAAGTTGCTAGCCGTTATTATTGGCCCGGCATGGCCAAAGATATAGCCAAATATGTAAAACACTGTGAAACCTGCCAGCAATATAAGGTCGTCCAACAGAAACCAGCAGGCGAGATTCTACCGGAGGTCATGTTGGCTGTCAACTCTCGCATCGCTGAGTCAACGAACTACACACCAGCATACCTAACACAAGGGCGAGCGCCCAGGCTACCCAAGGCTCTATATGACGAGGTTACCAGGGGCACCGGGACCAAGAAAGCAGAACTGGCTGAACGAGCAAAAGAATTGCAGAAGAATTTTTACATCGTCCGACGTAATCTTAGCTTGGCAACTCAGTCCCAAAAGAAATACCATAACTTACGCCGACGGCGGTGGCGATAAGGTGTGGGTGCGCCAACATCCGCTGTCAAAAGCTGCCGAAAACTTTGCAGCCAAGCTGGCTCCAAAATATGGGGGACCTTATATCGTCACGGGATTCGTGTCCCCCGTGATTGTCGAATTGAGTAGATTGGATAGTAGAGAGATGCGCACCGCGCATGTCAGCGAATTGAAACCTTATTCCCAACCATCACCCGATTGCCCACTACCCGGCAGCGGAAGAGGAATAAGGCAGTGTGACGGCCAAAGTCAACAGGCTCGTTTTGGCCACAACAAATGTTAGTTTCCATCACTGGACTCTAATGTGGGAACATAGTCATCGCATTAGAATTGTAGAATTTCCTTAATTATTGCATAGTAATAATATAAGTAAATCACTCTGTTATTTTAGCCGTTAAGAATTCAAATGTAACGAATGACTGTAGTCACGGCCACTCAACAAATTACAACCCTCACAGCCAACAGCTGTGAACAGCTGTTGTCGCACTGACTGGTATTACGTTGTTGTGTTTGTTGTTTGAATACGGTTGTGTGTGTGCACAAGCATGACATATAAAAAGGCGAGCACGTTGGCAAGAATTCAATTAGCCGGCAACTGGCCAAGCGGTAGGTGGTGTTATCACAGAGCGGTAAGTAGTGCACTAATTGTTTTTTTATTTTGCGTGGAGGGTAAAGGATCAGTCTGGGTACAGACTTCGCTGACCCGAAGCGCCAGTGCACTATTCATTTTTTTTATATTGAGCGGAGGGTTTAGGATCAGTCTGGGTACAGACTTCGCTGACCCGAAGCACAAAACCGCTGTGAACACTCGAGTGGAGGGTTTAGGATCAGTCTGGGTACAGACTTCGCTGACCCGAAGCTCAACTCCGCTGTGAATATTTGCGCCTGAGGTTGGGATTCAGTCTGGCTCCAGACTTCGCTGACCTGAGGTACAAATATCACAGTACGCGACAACATTTGGACTATATGGTGGGATTCAGTCTGGCTCCAGACTTCGCTGCCATAGAGTACAACGTTGTTTAGGAGTTACGCCATAAGCCGACTTCAGCGCTTCACGCTAAGCTGCACGTGGTAGCCTGTCACCTCTTTGGTGACACCCATTCAGTCAGTGAGTACGCTGACGTCCTGAGACAGCACCCGCCGCTGTTTCGCTACCAGCCAACAACGTTCCTGTGCCGTCCTGGTGACACCGCATAGCTGCCGATACCGCATAGCTGTCGCCACCGCATCGCTGTCGCCACCGCATCGCTGTCGCCACCGCATAGCTGTCGCCACCGCATAGCTGTCGACACCGCATAGCTGGCGCCACCGCATAGCTGTCGCCACCGCATCGCCGTCGCCACTGCATAGCTGTCGCCACCGCATAGCTGTCGCCACCGCATAGCTGTCGCCACCGCATCGCTGTCGCCACCGCATAGCTGTCGCCACCGCATAGCTGTCGCCACCGCATAGCTGTCGACACCGCATAGCTGTCGCCACCGCATCGCCGTCGCCACCGCATAGCTGTCGCCACCGCATCGCTGTCGCCACCGCATCGCTGTCGCCACCGCATAGCTGTCGCCACCGCATAGCTGTCGACACCGCATAGCTGGCGCCACCGCACCGCCGTCGCCACCGCATAGCTGTCGCCACTGCCTAGCTGTCGCCACCGCATAGCTGTCGCCACCGCATAGCTGTCGCCGCCGCATCGCCGTCGCCACCGCATAGCTGTCGCCACCGCATAGCCGTCGCCACCGCATAGCCGTCGCCACCGCGCCATAAAATACGTGCACTCCTCTTGTGCCACACCGAGGACTACCCACACACCGCCGTTAACAGCACTCAGTCATTCGAAAGCAAAAGAGAATAAATTTTATAACGTATGTAAACTCTGCGTTTTACTCCACCGAAGCAGAAATATCTTTACTGAATAACGACCCTGGCCGTCGCTGAGCTCTACCCCAGCAACCAGCGAAAAGTGTCGTTACAAGTTAATTCCGGATTTAACCGGTAGAGTCTTTTAAATTCTGGTGCTTCCAACTCAAAGGGATTATCCAAATCACGAAGTTCACGCCGGCTGACTGAAGGAGCACTATCAACTGACTCATTTTCCAATGAACTAAAGACTAAGTACTCAAAAGCCATTTCTTGAACAATTATATACATATGTAGTTGCTTCAACAAATAAAATAAACAGAAATATAAACGGATTTAACCACACCAAAAATGCTGCCGTTAATAAACCATAATTTTTTCATTTAAAAATAACAGCTGACTAAAACAGCTGGCTTTAAAAGACAGAAGATGTGGTTTAATGTCTTAGTGAATAGCAAAATGGTTAATTTTGTGGTTAACATATTTAAACGAAATAATTGTGGTTTAAAAAGCATAGTGAATCGCACTACAGAGCAGTATCTGGGGAGGCAAATTAGAATACAGTTAGATGACTTCAAAATGTAAAAATACTGATCCTGCCATAATGATTAGACATCTAAGTGAGGGAGACCGTGTTCAAGCAAGGTACTATAGCGTTAATAAGCCCGCATGGAAACTTGGAATTATTATTAAAAAATTGGGTCAGCTTCACTACATTGTTCGTCTTGATAACGGGTTTACACTTAAACGCCATTTGAACCAGTTACGCGGCACTAACGTGCCACTACCTGCCACACCGAGAGCAACGGACCAACCACCTATATCTGAATCAGAAACCCATCCAGTGTTAGATAACCAAATTCAAATATATCAGGTTCTAGTACCTCATATACCGGCACAGGTATCTATGTATATACATACATATATAAAATTGTAACGTGACTGACTGACTGGGTCATCATCGCCCAGCCCTAACGGCTAAAGCTAGAGTAATCAAATTTCGTATGTGGGCAGCTCTTCTGATGTATGGATCCATTAAGGCGGGATTTTTGGAAATTCGCACGGGAAAGGGGTAAAATCGGTAACTCAATATCTCCGGACGTTGAACACAAAAATTCAAAAAGCACCCAAAAGTATAGTAAAAATAAACGGATAGGTGTCTGGTACTTTTTTGATATTTTAAGTACTAAGGGGATAAAGTGGGTAAAAACTCAATTTTAGTACTTTTTTGAATTGTATATTGATTAGAATAGAAACTGGAAAAAACTAAAAACTAAATTGAAAAATTCCCGATATAAATTTGTCACTTTTTTCAAATTTGGACATTAGGGGGTAAAAATGGGTAAAAAAGGAATAAGTCTGTAATTCTATGTCTCCGCGCCTAATACAATTACTGGAAAAATTTGAAAAGTTCCTCAAAGGCTACTAAAAATAATCAAACAAGTGTCAGGTACATTTTTGGAGTCCAAAATTTTAGGGGGATAAAACGGGTAAAAAAAGAATTTTGGTACTTTTTTGAATTGTGAAGACAGACGGGGGTATAGAAAGATTCTGTATCTCCGCGCTTAATACAAGTACCGGATAAATTCAAAAAGGTCCTAAAAGCCTACTAAAAATAATTGGACAGGTGTCAGGTATTTTTTTGGAATCCTGAATTTCAGAGGGATAAAACGGGAAAAGCAGAACTTTGGTACTTTGTTGAATTGGGGAGACGGATAGAAGCAGGTAAGAAGTAAAATAAGAATTACACTCCTAAAAACAAAATCTGGAGTATATAATACAATTTTTCACTTTCTTAACTATGAGGGGAAAAAAGGAAAAAATCGGTACCTCTGCATCTCTGCGCCTAATACAAGTAGCGGAAAAATTCAAAAAAGGTCCTAAAAGCCTACTAAAAATAATTGGAAAGGTGTGACGTAATTTTTTGAAATCCCCAATTTCAGGGGAATAAAGAGTAAAACAGAATTTTGATACTTTTTGGAATTTTAAAGAGGAATGGGAGCAGGAAAGAAGGTACACAAGAATTACACTCCTAAGAACAAAATGTCAGATAGCATATGCAACTTTTTTTAACATTATAGACATTTAGGGGTAAAGGGGAAAAATCTGTAATTCTGTATCTCCGCGCCTAATTCAAGTACCGGAAAAATTCAAAAAGGTCTTAAAAGAATACTAAAAGCAATCGGACAGGTGTCAGGTACTTTTTTGAAATCCTGAATTTTAGGGGGTGATAGTGGTGAAAACAGAATTTTGGTACATTTTTGAATTGTGAAAACGGTTGGGAGCAGAAAAGAAGTAAAACTAGAATTACACTCCTAAGACAAAATCTCGAGTAGATAATAAAATTGTTTTACTTTCTTATCAATGAGGGGGAAAAAGGAAAAAATCGGTAATTCTGTATCTCCGCGCCTAATACAAGTACCGGAAAAATTCAAAAAGGTCCCTAAAGCCTACTAAAAATAATCGTTCAGGTGTCAGGTACTTAGGGGGATGGAAGTGGTAAAAACAAAATTTGGGTACCTTTTGAATTGCAGGAAAGAAGTCTTTAGTTTCCTAATATTAAGGGTGGAAAAGGGCAAAATCCGTAATTCTATATGTCCGCACCTAATGTAAGTATCGGAGAAATTCAGAGGCCCTGAAAGCCTACTAGAAATAATCGAGCAGGTGTCAGTTATTTTTTGAAATCCTGAATTTCAGGGGGATGATAGGGGTTAAATCAGAATTTTGGTACCTTTTTTAATTGTAAAGATGGACGGGAGCAGGAAAAAAGTAAAACAAGAATTACACTCTTAAGAACAAAGTCTCAAAAATGTTATTAAATTTTTTGAGTTTTCAAACATTCAGGGGACAAAAGGTTTAAAAAGGGATAAATCGGTCATTCTATATCTCCGGGTCTAATACAACTAACAAAAAAAATTCAAAATGGGCGTAAAAGCTTACTAAAAATAATCGGACAGGTGTCTGGTACTTTTTGGGATCATGGTTTTTAGGGGAACAAAAGGGGTAAAACAGAATTTTGGTACGTTTTTTAATTGTAGAGACGGATGAGAGAAGGAAAGAAGTAAAACAATAATTAGACTCCTAAAAATAAAATTACGGATATATTATGCAATTTTTTGAGTTTTCAAAGAGTATAAAGAGGTAAAAAAGGGATAAATTGATAATTTTACATATATCTCGCAGCCTAATACAAGTAACAAAATATTATTTAAAAAGGGTCAAAAGCTTACTGAAAATAATTGGATAGGTGTTTGGTACTTTTATGAAATCCTGAGTTTTTCACTTTGGTCAGGGGGCAAAAACTGATATAAAAGGATCAAATCTGTAATTCTATATTTCAGTACCTAATGCAAGTAGCACAAAAATGAAAGACAGAATAGAGAGTAAATCTACTAACAAAATGCGTAGTGAGTGTCTGTTGGTGTTGCTTTAATTGTAGTAGTGCGGCTACCTGTTATAAATCGGTTTTGAATTGTTTATGTTTTGCTTACGGCGAGATCATTCGTTCTTGAAATCGGTTTCATAGTGTTGAAACGAGAATTTTAGTTTACAACAATTTTACAAAAGTTATACCTTGTTCATACATGTATTTCTAATTGAGATAATATTCAGTTTATTGACATAATATTTTTTGCGTTCATACATACAAATATTGCGCTAACTCAATTAGTATTTGACAGCTGAAAAAAAGTTGTTGTTTTTATTTTGGTAGTGAGAAAAAAAAGTGAAAAATATTTTCCAATAAGAAAAATGGAAGAAAAACTGCCTTTTATTAAAAAGATTTTAGTGTTGTACAATAAAAATATGGAACTTGTACAAGTAGTGCTTTCATGTTATGACTCCAAAGCGGCAATAATAAAAAGAAAGAGAAATAAAAATTTGGAAATGCTGCAATGTTTTTATTTTTATTGTATTTATTTTTATTTTTTATTATTTTGTTTTGTTTGCTTTTGTTTACATTTATCACGTCATTCATTTCGCATTGTATACTTTTGCTTATTAAACACATCTTTTACAGTGTTGTGTTTCATCTTTTTCTCAATATTCAAATCAATATAGAGTTTATTGAGCAATAACTTTATTGACTTTTTGTATGGAATATTGAGCTTAATAATGGACTTTATTGCGATTACCTCAATAAAGGCGCATGTATGAACATGGTATTAAGGAGTTATTCAAATATGAACTTAATTATTTATTTGCTTTAAGAGCCAATTGAAATGTATTAATTCAGGTCCAAAAATGAACCTTTTCAAAAAATACAGCAAAATATTTGCTGTATTTTTTGAAAAGGTTCATTTTTGGACCTGAATTAATACATTTCAATTGGCTCTTAAAGCAAATAAATAATTAAGTTCATATTTGAATATTCAAAAACTTTTACTTTTTGATACTTTCAAAACTACAAATCGTAGTAACCAATGGTGACTCGTTGTATAGAATGTTGCAAAGAAAAGTAGAAGTGTTGCAAAACGAAAAAAGAAATGTTTGCTGTGTTAAAGGTTTGTTTGAACATTTCTGATTCTCATTCTGTTCATGGGAATTATGAAATAAGTAGTTAAGTTTCAAACAAACTTTTAAGAATTTTTCAAGTCTACTGATGAGTTGATTAGCACCAACGAAATGTCGTCGGCATATAGACAGCTGAAAAATACAGCAAATATTTTTTTTAAAAGGTTCATTTTTGGACCTGAGTTAAGGAGTTATATTAAAAAATCCAACTTTTAATACAAATTATAATAAATTATTTTCTCTTCTATTTTTTTGAGCTACGAGTATTTTGTATATATGGATTATTTCTTTAAATAACATCTGCTAACGAAGTAGCGGGTAATATTCTAGGTATGTATGTGATAATACTGTAGTGCCTACTATAACTGCAGACCCACCCCAAGAACAACCGCAACCATCCATATCAGCAGAAGCTGAATTAACGTCAAGCCAAAGAACAACTGGTCGACAAATGAAAGCACCCAGCTATCATAGTAACTATGCGGTATTGAATTCAGTGAGGGAGAATTGTTATATTCGCAATAAAAGGTCGACAAGAAACCCTTTTCCAAAACGTCGAGATGGCAACAACACCATTACTTGTTTTTTAAATAGTATGCATTGAAATACATATATTTAGCTTAGGTTTTTTATAATTAAACGAGTTTAAGTTTATAATTCCATTCAAAATGTTTTATTTTTACAACTTAACTAATTGACACAATATAATAATTTTTGGAAACGCGTGTTGCTGGTCGTGTGCACGATTTAAGAGCGTAAAGAGGAATGAATAAAAAATGGAAGTAGTTCTAACTTCTTGTTTTAACAAAATATGAAAAAGGTAGTTTAAAATTGAGAAAAGGAAGAATGCGAAATATGACAGGGTTCCACATTAATCCCCGACTAGATGAAAGCTACCGGAATCTTGCTGGAAGATTAATACGTCTCCCAAGGCGGGTGGTTTTCGTCGATATAATTGAAGGTCTTTGTTGTACTGGAGAGCGGTCGCTCGTTTCCAAGGGAGTCACTACGTTCGGTGATGGTTGATGAACAGGATGTGGCACTTGTTCTTCGCTACCAATGATGTCGAAATACGCTTGTGAAAATTCTTGTGAAGTTTCTTTGGGAAGATTTTTTTGTTGCAAAATATTTGTTACGTCTGAGCACTCGATGAAAGCTGGCTTGAGCCTGTCGATATTAATGATGACATTTCGGCTTCCGATGTGTATCGTAAAATATTTCTCAGTTCTCCGAACTATACGAAATGGTCCATCATATGGATGTGTCAGGGAAGGGCGAATCGTTTCGTACAAAAACATGAGACGCTGAATCTAAGGACGGGCTCACAAATGTTTTTGTTGTTGTATGATGCGAAGTGTCCGTTGGACGGAGTTTTTGCATCGAAATGAGGAATTGTGAAACAATGTCGATGGTTGGTACTGTTATTTTGGTATTGGTGAAAAATTCTCCTGGTATTTGTAAATTTGTCCCATAAACGAGCTCTGCAGGGGAGGCATTAATGTCTGGTTTGAAAACGATGCGTAGCCCAAGCAAAATAGACGGTAGGCTATGAACCCATTTATTTGGATCGTTGCACAGAATAGCGGCATTGAAAACACGGTGCCACCTCTCTATTATACCGTTGCATTCAGGGTGATAAGGCGTCGTGCGCAGGTGCGTGGTACCAATCAATGACGTCAGTTCGGCAAATATTGATGATTCAAATTGTCTGCCACGGTCGGATGTGATTTTTGCGGGCACACCAAATCTTGCAATCCAGCCATGTAGTATTGCTTTTGCAACAGTTTCAGCGGTCATGTCTTGCATTGGTATAGCTCCGGGCCATCTGGTGAAGCTATCGATAACCGTTAAGCAATAACGATAACCATCACATAATGGGAACGGACCCACGATGTCAATATTGATATGCGTGAAACGTTCGTTGGGCGGTTCGTCGAGCTTTGAGTTTTCGCGTGACGGTGAATTTTTGAGCGTTGACATGCGATGCAAGTTCGAACAAATTTTGTAGTATCTCTCTTTATCGCTGGCCAAATAAAACGGGAAGTTACTAATTTTGTTGTAGCTCGGACACCAGGGTGGGCTAGTCCGTGAATAACGGACAATATATGTCTACGAAACTGTTTTGGTACATAGGGGCGGATGTTTCTTGTAGAGATGTCACAAACTAACTCGATTTCAGAGTCTGGAAATGCAATATGCGTAAGTGTAAGTGAATTAGACTTTATACCTGATTGCAATTCGGTAAGCTCAATGCCTTTTGCATCTCTGCGATTTTTTTGTAATGAACAATTTGACTCAGGGAATGAATACGAGAAAGTAGATCCGCTGTTGAATTTTCTTCACCTGCAACATGTCGGATGTCGGTTGTGAATTGCCCAATATAATCCAGGTAGCGAGCGCGCCGGGGCAATGCTTTTTCGGGTTTTTGAGAAAAAGCGTAGATTAAGGGGCGATGATCTGTAACAATGTAGCAGCTTCTGCCTTCCAACATGTAACGAAAATGGCAAATACCTTGGTATATCGCTGTCAGCTCACGGTCGTATGTGCTATACTTTCTTTGTGCACCTGAAAGTTTTTTAGAATAAAATCCTAGCGGTTGAAGAGCGCAGTTGACACACTGATGGAGAGCGGCACCGACTGCGAAATCGGAAGCATCGACATACAGTGTTAATTGGGCATTTTTAACTGGATGCCCCAACAGTGCAGCATTACTTAATTCGACTTTGCATTTAATGAAGGCTGCCTCGGCTTCGTCGGTCCACATTAATTTGGTGCAATCATTTTTTATGTTACCTTTTATTAATTCTTGCAATTTTAGTTGGTTTTTTGAAGAATTGGGCAAAAAACGTTTATAAAAGTTTAAAGTTACAATGAATCTTTTTAATTCCTTAGCAAGCGTAGGCTTAGGAAAATCGTTGATCGCTGCAACACGCCCAGGAAGTGGACGTATGCCCTCACCTGTTACGTGGTGGCCTAGAAAGGTTAACTCCTTTTTACCAAACTCGCATTTCTCTAAGTTGATAGCCAAGTTATTGCTACGCAACCTGTTACAAACTTTGATGAGGTATTTTCGATGCTGTTCTGCTGTTGTTGAAGCGACACAAATATCATCGACATAAGCACAATCTAATCCACGCATCACGTCATTTATGAGCCTTTGAAACGTTTGCGCTGCGTTGTAAAGTCCAAAGGTCATAAATCTGAACTCATAGAGCCCAAATGGTGTTATGATGGCCGTTTTCGCAATGTCGTCGGGATGAACAGGCACCTGATGAAAGGCCTTTTGTAAGTCAATTTTTGAAAAAAAATTTTTACCGTGGAGGTTGTTAGTAAAATCAGATAGGTACGGAAGCGGGTACCGGTCGCGGACAGTCTGATTTTCGCACCATGTGAAGTGGGCTGGACCAGTTGCTGCTGGAAGGTTTGCAAATGCCGGCTTTAATTAAAGCATTAAACTCATCTTTTTCTGCCGCTAGTTTTTCGGGAGATAAGCGTCGTGGTCGGGAATGCACTGGCTGGCCGGTCGTAATAATTCGGTGAAAAATCGTTGACTGCGTACTAGTGCCATACGGTTTAATTTTTAAAACATCAGAAAAATCTCGCAAAATATCATAAAATGGGTTAACTATGTTTATTTCAGCGGTGTTCAGCTGGGAAAAAGGTATTGAAGACGAATAATTGTCGCTACTAGTATCGGTGAGTCGATTTCGGCGTAAGTCGATCAACAGGTCGTAAAATCTCAAAAAATCTGCACCAACTATCGGGCTTGTAACGTTCGCTACTAGAAAACACCACTCGAATTTACGTTTCAGACGAAGATTTAAACAAATTCGTTTTTGGCCTAAAACTTTTATTGGCAAACCATTAGAAGTGTACAATTTTGTCGCAGTGGATTCTACACCGACAAATGTCGACGAGATGGGTAAGACGGATACATCGGCCCCTGTGTCGATGAGAAAAGTTTGGTTAGAAATAGGGTACTTTACCTGTAGGCGGAAAATTGAGCTTTTCGTGGCAAGGCTCCCGCTGTCCTCTACCACGAGCTTCTGGCTTCAATCAGATACTTGAGGGGCACTGGCTTTAACGGTGCCGATCGAATTGCGTTTGTGACGACACGGGCTCTACATTTCTGTGCATTTCGGCCAAATTTTTTATGATACCAGCGCTCATCAATTACTGTGGTAGTGCTGGCATTTTGTGTCGGATTATGCGAAAAATTATGTGGGCGGTCACGTACGCGTGACTGAGCTCGACTGCGTGAACGGATTCGGGCGGTAAACTTTTCAAACTGCTTCGTAAGGTACTCAAGAGCAGGGCGCAATTCTTCAATTTCGCTAGGCACTTTTTTAGTTATTGGGTTAATCTGACTAGCAGACATCGCATCTACGATAGAGTCTGCAACTCTCGTAAACTCCGCTGCTGTACCGCTAGATGCTGCACAATTTCTGGAAGCCGCTTGATCCATAAACCTTTTAGGGCAGTTTCGCCTAACGTCTTCCCAGCTACTCGTCGCATTTCATAAAAATGCTCAAACGATTTCTTGTCACCTAGAGGCAACTCTGAGAGAAGGCGATTAAGTCTGCGTTGCTCGCTGTCTGCAAAATGGTAAAATATTTTTTCTCGAACATAGTTGAATCTGTCGTTTTGGGGCATTTCTGCAATGACCTCTGATAATTGCGAAATTACGCTTGGGTCTAAAGCGGCCAAAACCGTTGCTGCCTTTTGCTTATCGCTTGAGATTCCTGACGCCAAGAACCAAAAATCCATCGTTGTGAACCATGACTCAATATTTGAACTGTCCAGCTGGGGCAATGGTAGCCGCGCGTATACTGTTGCAACGTTGGCGGTGGCTGGTGACTGCGATCGAACTTGTGGCGTATTTTTGGTGACTTGCAGTTGAGAAAATTCTGGTTTTTCATTCTCGTGTGACTCAGCCATCTTCTGGAAAAAATGCTGTAAGGCTTCCAATGAGTACCGTTACGTCCGTTATTAAATGAACGGTAAGCTCTTATGCACGACGATGCAAGGAAATTTTTTTAAAAATATTTTTGAGCGGGGTCACCAATTTAGCTTAAGTTGTTTATAATTAAACGAGTTTAAGTTTATAATTCAATATTTTATATATTTATTTGAGCTCAAGGTCTTTTGGGATTTGAGTAATTATTTTTGTCAATATTTCGCTCTCCTTCGGATAGCTTCTTCAGGACAATAACAATGAAACATTTTTTGATTGGTTTTTTTCAAAAACAAACATCAAAACATTTTTCATTATTATTGTCCTGAAGAAGCTATCCGAAGGAGAGCGAAATATTGACAAAAATAATTACTCAAATTCCAAAAGACCTTGAGCTCAAATAAATATATAAAATATAAGAAAAAAGGGGGTCAAAATAACTATATATTAACCCCCTAATTCATAAAAAATTTCTTATTTCAGCTTATAAGCTGGTAATAGTTATCATACACTAACAGTGTTATAAGCAACTCATAAGAAATTCAATTCATAAACACATTATATGGGTGAAATAACTATTAAACTGTTTTATTAATTTTGTAAAGGGTGTTTTTTTAAGCCCGATAGAACTTGAAATTGTAAAAAATAACACAAAAAATTAAATTGTAATCAAAATTTTTTTTTTATTCGAAGATCAATACGTGACATTAACATTTGAAAATGATTTCGGGCATATGGGCACCGCGGCTGTTCTTGACGAAGTGCATTCTGGACGTCCAATTTTGGCCCACTTTTTCGAGCACTGCTGGCCGTATGTCACGAATAACACGAACAATGCTGGCCTCCAAGGCGTCAATTGTTGCTGGTTTATCAGCATAAACCAGTGACTTCACGTAACCCCACAGGAAATAATCGAGAGGTGTCAAATCGCACGACCTTGGAGGCCAATTGACAGGTCCATTTCTCGAAATCAACTTATCGTCAAATTTTGATTTCAATAAGTCGATGGTTGCGTTCGCCGTATGGCACGTAGCGCCATCCTGTTGAAACCACATCTCCTCCGGATCAATGTCATCCATATTTTCAAACAAAAAATCATTGATCATGGTGCGGTAACGATCTCCATTGACCGTAACGCGAGCTCCGGCCTCATTTTTGAAAAAATAAGGTCCGATGATGCCACCAGCGTGAAAACCGCACCATACGGTGCATTTTTCTGGATGTAATGGAGTCTGCAGGGTCTGTTGTGGATTGGTCTCACTCCATATGCGGCAATTTTGCTTATTAACAAACCCGTTAAGCCAAAAATGCGCCTCATCGCTGAACACAATTTTGCGATAATAAGTTGCGCGAATCGACGACTGATTTTCAAAGTAAATTTGGATAATTTCGTAGCGTTGTTCAAGCGTGAGTCTTCATGATGATTTGTCAGAGTATACTGAAACAAATAAAAAAAAAGTTTCATCAAAATTTAATTTTTTGTGTTACTTTTTACAATTTAAAGTTCTATCTAGCTTAAAAAAACACCCGATACTTTATTGTTGGCAATACCATGCAATGTTCACTCTCATGTTGTGCCTAGTGCTGCATATATGAGATGTATGTAAGAAACTGATTGTTTGAGTAGCTTCCAAAAATGCAAAATATTATTTACTTATGTAATATAATTTTGTTCGAATATGAAATAATTTATTGGTTTACCTATTTTTATTGCGAAAAATATGTATACAAGGCTTTGAATTATAAAAAAAATTGTTTCTAAACACATTTGTTTAACGACTGGTACCAAAAGTAGTCGACTACTGACTCTCTAGCATTTGTTTGTGTAGCACTATAATTATTTGCAAATATTTTTCATGAAAACATAATGAAAAGTGGTAAATATTATTTAATTCGCAAATATCTTTTATTAAAATTATTTTATTGCTGAATTCTTTCTTCCCAACTCTTCATCAACTCAACACGAATGTATCTTTATCAAACGCTTATAGTTAGGTAGAGGCCAATGCGTGTGTATACATTGTAAATACAGGCAGGATCGCTACAGTTGTTTGTGCGTAGATATGTATGTGTATGCATGCATGCATACATACATACATACATACATATGTATGTATTTCTTTGTGTATTGTATCGATACAAGTCGTCAAAATACTTGTTGTAATTTATGTGAAAACTAAAGAAAAATTTGTTTGATAAAAAATGAGATGCTTTTTGCAGGGTTAATGTGTCTTTATGAGTGAATATTACTGATTTTTTCACCATATTATCAGTAGAATTTAACCGACTTACATACGTACATATAATCGAATTTTATAGTTTAATGCGTAATGATGATTTGGTGTAAGAAACGATGAAATGCAATCATATAGACACATTCAAGAAGCAAAAATTGACAAATAGTGTTAAAATAAAAAAATCATCAATTCAACGATTTTCACTATTAAACGCTTATAGTTGGGTAGAGGCCACAATAAAAATATCCAATTTATGAGATGGTTATAAGCAGCATAAAAGTCGATTATGAATACACTTTTCGGGATTTTTGCTTATAAGTTGGTTATAATACTCTTATAATGTGTTTATGAATTAGGCCGTAAGTTTAATTGACACAATAAAATAATTTTTGGAAACGCGTGTTGCTGGTCGTGTGCACGATTTAAGAGCGTAAAGAGGAATGAATAAAAAATGGAAGTAGTTCTAACTTCTTCTTTTAACAAAATATGAAAAAGGTAGTTAAAAATTGAGAAAAGGAAGAATGCGAAATATGACAGGGTGCCACATATACTATATAACAATATATCCTTGATTTTTCATTCGACTCACTTCTACACATTTTATATATTGTTTCTAATTTTGTAATATGATTAGAAGAATAAATGTATGAACTTATGTAAATTAAGTACATACATATGTAATTTAATACGACACATTACAATGTTACGGCCTAATTCATAAACACATTATAAGAGGGTTATAACCAACTTATAAGCAAAAATCCAGAAAAGTGTATTCATAAACGACTTATAGCTTATTATGCTGCTTATAAAGCCATCTTATAAATTGAATATTTTTATTGTGGCCTCTACCCAACTATAACACCCATATTCACAAAAACTATTGAAGTTAATTACACATTTATTTGACAAGTATTCCGTAGAAATACATATGTACGTCAAATAAGAGCTTAATAAAGTTACAATAATTATTATGAATATGGCCTAAGCGCTGAATAAAGTGAAAATTGTTGAATTGATGATTTTTTTATGTTAAAGCTATTTACATATGTATCAATTTATTGCTTCTTGAATGTGTCTACATGATTGTTTTTCATTGTTTCTTACACCAAATCGTCGTTACGCATTAAGCTATGAACTTCGAATATACATACATATGTATGTGTGTATGTCGGTTAAATTCTACTGATGATATGGTGTAAGAATCAGTAATATACATTCATAAAGACACATTAACAAAAAGCGTCTCACTTATTTATCAAACAAATTTTTCTTTAGTTTTCATATAAATTCAAGAATTTTGACGACTTGTATGGATACAATACACAAAGAAATACATACATACATACATACATACTTGTGTATACTACTACCCTGCCAGCAAATTGGTAGTCGACTACAAATAAAATCGACTTATAGTTCATCCCTGTCGGACATTGAGTAGTCGACTAATAAAATAATTAACTTTACGTTAACTTTAATGGACTAGCTTCAAATTAGCTACAATACAATCGATTTGTAATTCACTTTTTGTGTACTGGTTATAACCTAGTTGAAACGTAGTGCAGAGTTAACCCAAAATTCAAATAATAACATACATACACACATACACGGTAAATAATTCTTTAATTAAATTGCCTATTGTCGCATTCGTTTTAAATGTTGCGATGTCTGAGTGAGTATGTTGGCTGCTCACCAGTCTTGAGGCTTAAGCTCTAAACACATAGACGACAGCAGACTGCAAATGCTGCCTACTTCAAGTGCAGCCAACTTCAAATGTTGCTCTAAAGTCGGCTTCATAATTATTTTGAAGACAGCAACAACATAATAATCAGCTGGTGAAAAATCAAGGAAAAAGATGAAGAACACTTTTTCAAAGCAACCAGGATGAAAATTAAATAAAGTATCACAAAAAATTAGCTCAAACGAAAAAAATTGTTTTGATATTGAAAATGAACAGCTGTGTATTTTAGCAATGCTAATTTCAGGGATGCCGTATTTCTTATTTCATAATGAATAAAATTGAAAATATTGATGAAAAATGTAATAATATCACGAAAAAACTATAAAAACACATACATTTATTTATTTATTGTATTTTTGAAATGTTCTTTTGTGTTTAATATTAAAAAAAAAGTTTTTGTTCTAATTTGTCCAATTTATATATATAATGGCAACACTATATTTGCTTATTTGCTGCCCGTTAAAATAGAAAATAGCCTAAGTTGGCAGCAGCAGCAAATGCTGTTGTGCAGTCGTGCTGCCCTGCTGCCGTCAAAATGATGGTTTTCATTTAAACACATGCATTTTATTTTTGACATATTGCTGCTTGCTGTCTGCTGTCGTCTATGTGTTTAGAGCTTTAGTGGTTCGATTCCCATCAGAGGCTGACAAAAAAAAAAAAGAAAGTAAGATGAAATTTAATTTAATAAAATATAATATTACCACCGAAAAATGTAAAATCAGCCTTGATTTGTACATTTTTTTCTGTGGGTACTGACTTTTAAGTAGTTAACTTTAAGTTAGTCGGACAATTGACTACCTCCTAGGAGATCGTAATGTTAAAATAGTCAGTCATCTCCATTAAAAATAATTTAAGTGTCAACCACCACCAGCTGTAAAAAAGTTAGCTTATAATTCATTACTAGTTAACTGAGTTACCGGCAGGGTATCTCTGCAAATTTGAATTTACTTGTGCATGTATGTATGCATACATACACATACATACATATCTACGCGCAAACAACAGTAGGGATCCTGCCAGATCCTGGCCTCTACCTAACCATAACCGTTTGATAAAGTGACATTCGTTGAGTTGATGAAGAGCTGTGAAGAAGGAAGTCATCAATAGAGTAATTTTAATAAAATATATTTGCGAATTAAATAATATTTATTCACCACTTTTCATTATGTTTTCATAAAAAATATTTGCAAATAATTATAGTGCTGCACAAACAAACGCTAGTCGACTACTTTTGGTACCAGTCGTTAAACAAATGTGTTTAGAAACAATTTTTTTACTATTCAAAGCCTTGTATACATATTTTTGGCAATAAAATTAGGTAAACCAATAAATTATTTCATATTCGAACAAAATTATGTTATATATGTAAGTAAATAATATTTTGCATTTTTCGAAGTTACCCAAATAATCAATTTCTTACATACATCTCATATATGCAGCACTAGGCACAAAATCAGAGTGGATATTTCATGGTATTGCCAACAATAAAGTACAAAATTAATAAGAGTTTAATTGTTATTTCACCCATATAATGTATTTATGAATTGATTTTTTATGAGTTGCTTATAACACTGTTAGTGTATGATAACTATTACTAGCTTATAAGCTGAAATAAGAAATTTTTATGAATTAGGGGGTTAGAATCTACAACAAAAGCACCACCAACCCAATATGTTTTAAGAGAAAGCTGGCTGCGAAAATCTCAGTTCATTCACTCTGTACGGACGGTTCATACTGTAACGGCAGGACGTCATATTCGATTGTCAGACAGACATCTTTTTCTGCTTTTGAAAGCGTTCATGAAGCCCGACTGCCAGACCATACTGGAATCTTTATTGTTGAGATTGCTGCTATAAGGCGTGCCATAGAATATTCATTACAACACAGAGGAAAAACATTAATCTGCACAGACAGCCTAAGCGCCACCAGGCTACAAATGGCACATATAATGACATGTTTTACTATAACGAAAATAGCATTGTTGTGATCCTCTGGATTCAATCACACATCGGGATTCAGGGCAATGAGTGTGCAGATAATGCTGCAAAGGCTGCGTTAAACTCGCCTCTATGACACCATGTTTTCCGAAGGCTTTAAAGCAGCTTTCCAACAACATAACCCATCATCTAGCAGACCCACATACAATAGGAACTTGAGCAGAAGCCGATGTATTATGCTGGCGAGGTTGAGAGTAGGCAAATGCGTGTTCAATACGAAGCATTATTATGAGCGGAAAGATCAACCAAAATGCGCCTTCTGCAATATTGGTTTAACTATACCCCATATACTGGCAGAATTTCTAGTTTCCAAAATTGACGAGCCTTTGGAGAAGACTGCGCGTGTAGCGAAAACATATCCAGGATACAGGATAGTTTACGGAAACAAAATATTAAGGAAATTTAGACCTCAACGTATGACAATTGAATCTTATTTAGTTTGATTAAAACAACAGATTGTCAACTATTACTTTATGCAAATTCTTTTTGAGCGCATATGGTTTGGTTACCCGGCGCCTTTTGAAAATATATTTTATGCATTTATTTTGTAAAATATAGCAGAAATAAATAAACAACGAAAATTTTAATAGACAGATGCAAAGTTGTATTTTAAAACTTAATATTAAGATTGTGCAAAAACTTAAAAACTTTGACACGAAGTTTGACTTAATTGCTCGAACACTAGAACACAAAAGTATGGTAATTCATTTCTATTCTCGTTACAAAGCAGTTCTGATTGATACACACATACATATGTACTTATAACTTGAACAAATTTATTTCGTTACATCATTATGAACTAATTTTTAAAAAATTTAAATGCACATTTTTTAGGATCATTCATATACTGTTATAAATATTGATTATAGTTTAATTTTTTCGAAATTGAATCAGCCGGGGCAATAAAAGGTTTTCTTAGCCTGCAACACACAAAATATAAGTATACATACATATGAACTCATATAACTATAAACTGTGAAATGTAAATACTTTGAATACTTACTTATGGCTTTTGACGATTATCAAAATTTTCCAATAATGAATTTTTGAATTTATCCAAAGAGCTTCGTACATCACCACTGTGGTCGTCATTGTGATAGTAAATGAAATAAACTACAACTCCAGCAATTATAAAAATGATTAGAAAGCCACTGATAATAGACAACAACACTCCCAGTGCACAATTGATACAACTGAAACATAAAATCGATTATTAAGTTAGATTTTGCAAAAATATTGAAATATGAGATAGCTTTCAAGTGCGTGAAAATTCTTTATTAATGGGATGTATTTTGGTGTCGTTGAATCGTTTCTTCAAATATCTTAGCCACACTAAAGCAAAGTTCGTAAAGTGAGAGCAATCATGAATAATCAATAATACACAAAACAGCACGGGAACATCAATGAAAATAGAAACGCACATTTTGAGATGACGAGTTTTTCTGCACGCATTTAGGTTTTAAAGTAATTTGCACAGCAATAAAATTGAACTGTTTTATTTGTTACTATTTACTTTTTGCAACAGCTGCTTGTTTAACTATTTGTATAAACTAGCCCAAAAAAAGTGCGGACTGTTTCGATTAAGAACAAGAATATTTTTCTGTTAAAAACTCTCTCACTTGCCCGAAATTTGAGTACGGAAACAGTTTTCATTGGGATCGCCCGGGCTCCCAACGTGGAGTACGAGAACAAACTTATACTTTCACAAATGTCCTCATTCTGTCTGATGAGTAATTTTGACAATGCAATGTACCCTCAGCTTTCTAACTTATGGTTCAAAAGTTACAGCTAACTTTATCTAATTTTTACAGTTTCTTGTATGGGGACCACCTTTAGTTTTAACTTTTTGTTGTTTTTAGTATTTGTTGTAACCCCGTGAGCGGTTTGAGAGATAGGGACCTGTGAGGGATGGGCATAGAAGTCTCAGTAATGGGGTTCCGTTTTCACTGTATGAGTACGGAACCCTAAAAATATTTTGAAAATCGATTCATAAGCTTTCGAGCTATTCAAAAATTCAATCACTAAGTTAACAAAACCTTTCAAAAGGCAAAAGCAATTTCGAAAATCAGTTCCCAAGGGATTTTCAAAAAAGTTCTAAGACCCAATTGGAGGCAACACTTTTCATACAAAGAAAGAATTTTTAAAATCGTTTTACAAAGTGCGGAGTAATAGCTTCTTTAGCAGCGTAATAAGTTAACTCAAAAATGAACTTAATTATTCATTGGCCCTATAAGGGCCAATTGAAATTTATTATTTTAGGTCTAAAAATAAACCTTAATGTTTTCTGCCTTTTTCAGCCGCGTATATGCCGCCGAAATTTTGTTGATGCTGATCAACTCATCAGTAGACCCGAAAAATATAAAAAAAAACTTTTACTTTTTGATACTTTCAAGAATACAAGTCGTGGGTGTCAATGGTCACCTGTTGTAAGAAAGTGCTAAGAAAAGTAAAGGTGTTGCAAGACGTAAAATGTTTTCTGTATAAAAAGTTCGTTTGAACATTTCTGATTCTCTTGTTCATGAGAATTTCGGAATAAGTAGTTGGGCTTCATATATTATTTTTTTTATTTTTCGAGTCTACTGATGAGTTGATTAGCATCAACAAAATGTCGGCGGCATATAAACGGCTGAAAAAGACATAAAACATTAAGGTCTATTTTTAAACCTAAAATAGTAATAAGTTTAAATTAGTGCAGAAGACGGCATCGTAGTTTGATGGAATCTAATAAATCAAAGAAAATTACAATTCGTTTGGCAATGAAACCGTCATAATGCAATTCTATTTAATTATTTTTGCACTAGGTCAGTTTTTTACATACATATTTTATTTTAAATCACAGATTTCATTTGTAAATTCATTCATTCAGCCTTCACAGATGAGCATATTTTTTACGCCGCACAGTGGACCATTTTACAAGATAGTGATCAAAAATCTATAGCTTTTGATCAGATTATAATTTTCACAGGGTTTTTTTTAGCAGGTGAGACTTTTAGCTTAAATTCTTGATATAGAACGTAAAAATCGGGGGTAATAAAAAAAGAGTTATGGAGGAATTAAAACACATTTTCATTTTTTGTCAAATTTTGGTATAAAAATAAGTAAACATGTTAAAAATTTTTTTTATGCACAGTATCTCACTTTTTCATGTAGTATGCAACCATAGCAATTTTTCAATATAAGCATTGCCAGGTAATTCAAACCTTTGGCCCCCGAGGAATTTTTAGCCCTAACAGTCACAGGGGCCAAAGGTTGGCTGTTTTGGAGCAGCTGGAAAGGAAATATATATGATTTATTAAGAATGAAATTATCTGATTTGTGCTCAAACTTAGCTGAGATAGAACGGTTTTCATAAAAAAGTACGCTTTTATTTTTGCTATTTTTTTTATTATAATTATTATTTTTAAATAAGCTAAAATAATAATAATTTTTTGTTTTTGTATTGCCACTTTTTTTATGTATTTTGTAATAAAACTTCATCTTCTTTCTTTGATCTATATATTTCGAACCTCTCGGTTCATCTTCAGGATCTAAATACAATTGTTTTATTAGAAATATTACAATATTTAAATTATTATAAATGTTACCTCGTCATTTTTGTTTATGCTATATAAAAATATTTTGATTAATGAAAATTTAAATTTTCTGAAAAATACATTGAAAATTAAAAATTACAAGCTTACTTTTATTTTGAAAAAATAACCTATCTTCGGTAGTTTATTGTGGTTTAATTAAATTACCATACAAACTAATATATTCTTTTTTATCACTTTTATAGTTGCAAGCCACTTGTTCATACTTAGCTATTTACTTCATGTACATACCTCAACTTTGTTTTGTTCTGTTTTTAGTATTATTGCACCTTGAAAATCAAACACATGCTCGTTTGATATAGCATGTTTGGCTAAAGCTATTGTTTCTTGTTTTAAAGTTTGTTGTTTTAAGGTTTAAATTAAATCGCAATTTTTACAATTGATTATATATACAATGTTTGATTTTTGTCCAATTGCAATTGGTGATTTTAGATTTTTTTAAAAATGTTTATTATTAGCTTTTAGTGATGGTTTCATTGCAAGTTGAACATTTGGAGTAAAATATTTACATATTTTTAATAATTTTTCTGATAATAATGGAACATATGTAGGACATTGATGCATAATTAGTTGTTGATGATGATGGCATTTCATTGTTTGGTGTTATATTCTCTTCATCGTTCGAATGGTATTCATAACTTGTGCCCATTCTGTTTAGATTTTTATTATAATTCCTGTTTTTCTGTTGAACTTCGCAAATAAGTTTATTTATATCTTTATTCGGATAGTTAGTTTTGATAAGAATTGTTCTTATTCTTTTAAGGTTAATTGCCCAAAATTCTTTATGTGATAACATAAAAACTTTCTAAATGAAATTTTTAACCGTATTAATTTTCGTGTGATTTGGATGAGCTGAATAATAATTTATTATAAGATTTGATGATAATTCTTTGCAATACCAATTTGTTATTTATTATCTTTCCATCTTTATTGTGATATACTGTTGTGTCTAAATAATTTAACTTCCCATTTTCTACAACTTCTGTTGTAAATCATCAAATCGTATAATAAATTATTATTCAGCTCAGCCAAATCACATGAAAATTAATACGGTTAAAAATTTCATTAAGAAAGTTTTTATGTTGCAGTCTTGGACGATATTTTATCATCTCAGAAGACTGTTATTTTTTGCTCTCTGTTTATATGAAAGCTTTTTTTACATGTTCTGTTTTTGCATCATTGAGATCTAGATGCTCTTTTATTGATAAAATTTACGCCGTGTCCTGCGTTATTAACATTATGAAGATGGAATTTCATTTTTCCATATGTCAATATCTGTTGCTCTGCTCGTTGACGGCTCCAAGCCTATTTATCTTTTTGATACGCGCAATGGAACGAAAGATACGATAAATAAATTACGGTGTATAGTTTTCTGATATGCGCATATGCACATAAATGTTTTTCCCTTGAATTAGCTTATATTTCAGAATGTAATGTTTAATGTAATGTAGTATAATAACCAAACACATGGTGTTTAAATGATGTCCTAATTAACATAGCGCTTTATTTACATACTAGGTCTTCCTCTTTCAATTGTTTCATTGATATGGATTAATACATTTTTATTGTCTTTTTGCTTTATTTGCAGTTGATGTTGTTTAAGATTTCACTCTTCCCCACCACTGCACAAAACATCACCGTTAGCTTTTGTTCTCGTTAATCAAACTTAAATTTCACTTTGCTTTTGAAGTTATTTTCTTATGCTTGTGGATGCTCTTGTCATATTTAAAAGTAAGATTACAGTTCAGTTCTTAAATACATATGTATGTAGTTACTAGCATATTACCCGCTACTTTGTTAGCGGATGTTATTTAATGAAATAATCCATACATATATACAAAATAATCGTAGCTTAAAAAATAGAAGAGAAAATGATATATGTTAATTATACATGTTAATTATGTACTAAAAGTAAGAAAGTTAGACGAATATAACTTAATAATATGTTTCTAAAAAATTTTAACATATGAACCATCTTGCCAAGTTTTCATCTTGTATACCTTTATGATATCTGAAACTCGGTTAACAGAAGTAGGAGTATTTCAAATGTGAAAATATTCTTTATTTAAAATTCAATTCATACATACACTCAGAAAAGAAAACTTTGTCAGTAAAATTAACTGAAAACACTCTTTAAAATAAATGAAACCTCATTTAAAATAAATTAAACCTCATTTAAAATAAATTAAACCTGATTTTTCATTTCAATTTACTGATCACTTCATTTGAATTTAAATGTTAAAAAATCTATGGAACCCAATCGGTAAAAATAATGATTTTTACTTTATTCTAACTGTCAAATAATTAATGCGTAATCAACTTGTTAAACATTTTTCTATTTTTTCTTACGTGGTCATTATATTAAGTTAAGTTAAGTTCATCTTTAAACGTTTTTTTCATTTAAAAATAACTGCACTGATTACTTCTGGAATAAACTACGGTCAGTTACTGCAAAAATATTCTGAGTGTATACTTATTTGACTATGTACTATTTATGATTATTTAAAAAAAATGTATTATTTATATGTGATGTTAGTCGAACGATCTTAGAATTTCAATGGCGCTGACATATAGTATGTATGTAGCTGGAAATATACGACATTTTTTAATAAAGCCACTTAGTTCGAGAGATGAAAACTAAGATTTAAGGACAGCGCACATTCGTCTTGTTGGTGAAGCATACAATACTCTTACACCCGCTGACTGTCCGGGGCTGCTTATTCGTTGCAAGACACTTATTCGCAGCTAACCTTTATATTTACACTATTCACTATCCGCAACCTGTGACCCGTCCGGTAACCTTCAGCTTGGCCCATGTTGAAACACTTTCGAGGTTCTACTACCGGAATCAAAACGCTACTCGAGCTTAAACTATGTGGATTGACGATCTGTCTGATATTACCTAACTTGTTTCTATTAATTATTTGTGGGATCTAATATCATTGCTTTTGCTCTTTTCGTTCGGTTTAATGTCTCTACATAGCTGTTTCTTATTTATATATGTTACTGTAGTTAAGACTAAAATTTGCAGCCATGGCACACGACCTTCTCAGGCAAGATCCGGTACCCGCCTTCATCAGGAGGATATAGACGAATTCGTAGGTATTCCTCTTAATAGCTGCAAGCAGCTAGTACAACGACAGCTGCTAGGAATCGCGCAGGAGAGGTGGTCGGACGAGATCACCTGTCGAATATCGGGTCTTACATGGCCCAGGTATGAGCATAGGAGGACTATGGCCTTGTTGGACTTTCCGAGGCATAGGCTCCATACCCTTGTGGCTGTTCTAACAGGACATTCTCACATGTGAGCACATGCGAGAAGACTGAATCCTCCATATAAATGATTTCTGCAGAGGTTGCAGAGATGAGGGAGAGGAGGAGAGTGTCGAACACTTTCTCTGTCGATGCCCGGCCCTCTCTAACAAGAGAGCAAATTGCTTGGGCAGACCGACACACAGTGGGGGATTTTGAAAAAAAAGTGGAAATAATTCTGCAATTTCTAAACGGGTAGGCCGATTGTAATAAAAGTTCACACACATCTTAAGGAAGTGTTGGCGAGTTTAAGTTTGGAGTGTGAACTTTATAGACACGAAGGGGGCGGAGCTGTACGCCCCTAAAGTGGGCCTCCTCGGGCATGTGAAAAATTCGAAAGCATGTCAAACTTATGGTTTTGCTCCAAATAAAACGAAATTTTAAGCCCTTTTCCTACTAAAGGGCTTTAAAAAAATGTGTAACATTGATTGATTTTCATTTGCAGGTTAGGAGATATACGACGAATACTATTAAAATTTTCACGTTTTTCTCTGTTCTGGCCCACTATTTTGTTAATAGCAAAGACAACAGTAGTCCAATTTACAAAATCTTTTATTTTCTGGATTTAAAACAAAATTTTTAATCTTGCAAAAAAGAATTTAGTTTGAAAAATTCATTTAATAAAAATTTATACGCAGTTTAAGTTCAAATTCCTAAAAAACTCGATTTTTCCCCGTTTTTTGTGGAAAAAAGTACATTCATTATTTCGTAATTATAAAAAAACTTTGCGGGAATATCTACGCTATGTTGATATTTATTTGAAAGAATATACTATGTTGTATATTATGACAGAAAAAAAAATTAAAAATTTTTCTTTTTTAAGAAAGCAGAGTGTTGCCAAATAGAGGAATAGAATCCCATTTTTGGGATTTTTAGACTTTTTTCTAGGAATTACGGAGTTTCATGAATTATATCTTACCGGCTTTTACATGTTTCCTATTAAATGCGCTATTTTCTACGTAAATAACAATTTTTAGCAGAAAATAATAACAAATAAAAATTTTGTAGCATAAGAAAAAAGCGCTGAATACTGAAAAATCGCATTTGTGGGATTTTTTGATTTTTATCTGGGAATTCCGGGATTTTAAGAAGTAAATCTCGTCGCTTGCAACTTTTATCTATTAACTACGTCATATTTTACCTACATGCGGAATTTTGGCAGAAAATATTCAAAAAATATTGTAATGTAAGGAGGTATACCTTTATATATGTACATACATGCTCTGTTTTCAAGAACTCATTTGTTTCAGCCGACTAATGCCTCTCATTATTACTTTTTGAACGAAGTGGGCCGCTTTATCTATCGCAAGCCGATGTAGGTAATTTAAACAGTTAATATGTACTTGTGTATATGTTTCATTACACCACGTAGCTGCAATATATGACCTTTGTATACCTGTTGCATTGGTGTACGTAGATATATGCAGTTCCTACTGTTTACCTGGTAACAGCGAAAAATTTTAATATGTATATTTGGTTAGGAATGAATATTTTGGAATATATCATACTATTTCAGTTACAGTAGTGATGGCGATCACATTGGTTGATAGAAATTTATGTTTCCTTTTGTTTGAGCACACAGAAATTCAATTCGTGGATAAAGTTAAAGTTATTACTCAGTTTATTGAAAATACATGCACGTGAAGAAAATATAAAAATACAAAATTTGTTTAAAAACTTTGAGCTAAAATGGAAAACTGTGAGGAGAAGCAAGGCAAAATTCCTAAGTAAATATTCCGATTGGTTGGATAATAACATGGAATTAAACATTTCCACGTCTGGTGTCGGGGCTCCATGCAAGGAATACGAGAATTTAAGCCAAAGATCGAAGAAAAAAAGGTTGTCAAATTCCATTTCATCTATGTCCACTGAAGAGATTTCGGATACGTACAAAGCGATGCTTAAAAAACGGGAAACCTTCAGAGGCTGGAAAAATTTGCTGGTGTTTTACCAAGTGCATCACCTAGAAGGCTTAAGCGAATTGTTAAATGTATTCCAACACATACATCTGAATCAGTTTTTACCGAGGAAGAAGATATTGCTCTGATGTTGCAGCTTGGATTAACTCGTGATAAATATATTACTTTGAGAAAAGCATTACAAGAGAAAGGTGTAAAAGTTTTGCCATCATATGAAGCAGTACAGGAACGCAGTCAATGAACATAAAGTAAGCGTTAAAGTGTCAACTCTACTGGAAAACATAGCTTCCCGCATAGCTACACTTTGAACAACGGAGCAGCTGATTTGTAAATGGAGATGTGATGGCTCGTCATTGCTTTTAGAGTACAAGCAAGCTACCACAAGTCACTCACTTGAACATAAAAGTGTATTCATGACTTCATTAGAATTCGTAAATATGTTCGATAGTAACAGTCCATCAACAAGTTTGGAAGATCTCTGGATCAACCAAACTCCAGGATCGAATATTTTGTAGGTCAATTAGCTTTGAATATAAAAAGGAAATGAAGACTTCAACACAAGATTTAATAAATTTTATTCACTCCGAAATTCACCGTACCACGTACTATTTCACTTGCATTAATAATTATTTCTTCAGCATTTCTTTCGATATGAAATTATGATTGATGGAAAAGATAGTAATGCAACAACGGGCAGGCAGATCATCAAATTGGCATTTTTCCATGTGTGGATAAAAGAAATCACAATTTACGATTTCATCTAATGAGAGAACAATAAATGAAGAAGCTCTCAAACTTGAAATCTTTCCTCTTCATGCCCGAATACGCTTCTTGGAATACTTTCTACAGCTGACATATGATCTAAAGTATAGTTTTCCCAAAAATTGAAAAAAACAAAGTCCTAATTGAAATTAGAGCCACTGAAAGGCAATGAATTCAAAAAGAGTTCAAACAGCAGACCGACTTAAATATTAATAAGCCCCTCATAGGGATGATGGAAATACACCTATAAGATTTTTTAAATATTATGAAGAAACAGCAAAAATTACTGGAATAAATTCGATGCTATTGTACATATTAAGTTACCAACATCGGCTTGCGATAGATAAAGCGGCCCACTTCTTTCAAAAAGTAATAATGAGAGGCATTAGTCGGCTTAAACAAATGAGTTCTTGAAAACAGAGCATGTATGTACATATATAAAGGTGTACCTCCTTACACTACAATATTTTTATTTATGAATATTTTCTGCCAAAATTCCGCATGTAGGTAAAATATGACGTAGTTAACAGATAAAAGTTGCAACCGACGAGATTTACTTCTTAGAATCCCGGAATTCCCAGATAAAAATCAAAAAATCCCACAAATGCGATTTTCCAGTATTCAGCGCTTTTTTCTTATGCTACAAAATTTTTATTTGTTATTATTTTCTGCTAAAAATTGTTATTTACGTAGAAAATAGCGCATTTAATAGGAAAAATGTAAAAGCCGGTAAGATATAATTCTTGAAACTCCGTAATTCCCAGAAAAAAGTCTAAAAATCCCAAAAATGGGATTTTTTAATATTTTTGCTCTATTTTTTGTATTTTTTGCGAGGTGCAGCTGAAAGTATGGTGAATTTTAAAAAACATGCTAGGCCTTAGGATCGTACAAAAACTTATTTGTTTCTAGCTTTGGGATTGGAGAAAAAAAGCCATAAATCGAGAACTTGCTATAAAAATTCCTCTATTTGGCAACACTCTGCTTTCTTAAAAAAGAAAAATTTTTAATTTTATTTTCTGTCATAATATACAACATAGTATATTCTTTCAAATAAATATCAACATAGCGTAGATATTCCCGCAAAGTTTTTTTATAATTACGAAATAATGAATGTACTTTTTTCCACAAAAAACGGGGAAAAATCGAGTTTTTTAGGAATTTGAACTTAAACTGCGTATAAATTTTTATTAAATGAATTTTTCAAACTAAATTCTTTTTTGCAAGATTAAAAATTTTGTTTTAAATCCAGAAAATAAAAGATTTTGTAAATTGGACTACTGTTGTCTTTGCTATTAACAAAACAGTGGGCCAGAACAGAGAAAAACGTGAAAATTTTAATAGTATTCGTCGTATATCTCCTAACCTGCAAATGAAAATCCATCAATGTTACACATTTTTTAAAGTCCTTTAGTAGGAAAATCTACCTACAAAATTTCGTTTTATTTGGATCAAAACCATAAGTTTGACATGCTTTCGAATTTTTCACATGCCCGAGGAGGCCCACTTTAGGGGCGTACAGCTCCGCCCCCTTCGTGTCTATAAAGTTCACACTCCAAACTTAAACTCGCCAACACTTCCTTAAGATGTGTGTGAATTTTTATTACAATCGGCCTACCCGTTTAGAAATTGCAGAATTATTTCCACTTTTTTTTCAAATTCCCCCACTGTGCGACACTAGATGGATTACAGGAAGTGTCGGAATGCGGATTGGACAGGGTGGACTCCTTCATCCGTTCATCGGGCTGGTTCAGGGCGGAACCGGCGGAGCATGTGTAGGGACATCTCCCTACAGCCTATTCGGGTAACACAACGGGACCTTTCTAGGACCCAAGTGAGCTGGTCTCAGGACCGGCGGCCCTCGTAACATAACATAACAACAAACTACATACATATGTATATCAAAACAAAATTGTTAATGTATTTTACAGATAATAAACGTAATAAATAAAGTATAAATGTAATTGACAAAGAGAACAAAGGTTGTGTGTATCAAAAATAGTTTTATGCTTTAAGAAACGAAAATTATAATAATTTGAAGACTAAGTTTGTCATTTACGTTTTCTTTTTCTCGTCATTGTTTACTTCCTGTCAGAAAATATTACATTTCATAGTCTTAAGTAAAACATTATTATACAGGGTGGCGCAAAAATAACCTTCCGTTGTTTTTTGGCTGTAATTAAAATGGAAAAAAATGAAAAACCTTCATTCTTCTTGTGGATTATTTTTATTTGGTCTTTTAATTTTTTACATCAAGTCGGGAATATGATGTCATATAAATGGCCGCCGCCACAGTTGATTGTCATTTGAGCCCTTTTTATAGCATTTTCCATCACATTGGCCAAAACTTCCGGTGATAGGTCCTCACATTTTTGACGGATATTGTCATATCGGTCATATGATGTGCATTGCCGATGGCTTTTTTAACTTCATAGTTCCTAACATTATCTGAAGGCCAAAATGAAAAGTCCCTACAAGAAATGATTCATGGAAACTAATACATCAACAACTTAATTACTAACCCATGCAAAGCAATTTTAAAGCCATTACAATGATTTTCTTAATATTTTGATTTTCCCGTATTAATTTTGTGATTTTATTTGGAATTATGTTTATCCCAAGGCGAATCCATTCACGATTTTATCTTCTGAGTTGTCAAAGCTGATAACAAATGACAACAAAACGTATCACAACTCGAGAGAAAATGCTGAAGCGAGTTGAATTGCGACCACCTGTAGTTGATCCGCCTTGGTTTATTCATATTTTTACAAGTTTTGATGTTGCATTTATATACCATTGAACACACTATAGAAGCGTAGCTCATGATCGTCAGACGCTGCATTACTTTTCAACTTGTGATAACTGTGTTAGCAGAAGGACGTACTTCTATTGAGCTGTTTAAAAACTTTTAATTTCTGTAGTACACTTTTCTCGTGTGTTAAAACTGCTTGTTTCATTGTATTTCTTTTTGATTCTGTGCAACAAAAAGTATTGTTGCAAGCGTTTTTTTTTTCATAAATAAAAAAAATCACATTGAAAAAATTTTAAACAAAGTGTCAGCAACAACAATATAATTGATATTAAAATCTCTGTTTTGTTGTGTGATAATATACCGCAAACATATGTTTTTATAAACTCTTAACTTCTATGCTCTCAACGACAATAAGAGAAATTGTAGCTTAAAATTTAAACATAAAGAACAATAATAAAGTCGGTGTTGCCATAACGTGATTTTGAGAAAACAAAAAAAAAACAAACAAAGAAAATTCACGTATATTAAGCTAGATTTACACGATTGAAGGTATTTTGAAGTCTTATCAAAATTTTGAAAATTTATTTTGATGTGCTGTTTACACGTTTCAAAAATTTGATAAAAATATTCTTTCAATATACATATATTTCAAAATCTTTTGATAGAATTTTGATCAAAATTTGTTGAAGCTAATTTACACTATTGGTAAACTTTTTATATTGAAAATATTGAGTTTGATCAGGTGATTTGCTTTTTTTGTGAAATAATTTATTATTATAAAAAAAGCAATTAATAAGTATGGACGACGACACAATCATCATAGCATCAACATTTTTAATATTGGAGGAAGAAGTAGCTGATAATAATGCAAAGAAAAGTAGAAAACCAAAGGAACATTGGATTCGACCTTATCTTTAGGGAGCGATTGAAAAGGCATGATTCCGAACTATACAGAAACTTTGTGCGAATGTCACTAGACGATTTTGATTATTTGCTTAATCTCGTCACCACATTAATAGAAAAGGCCAATACTAATATGCGGGAATCTATATGCCCTGGAAAACGCCTGGCTATTACTTTAAGCTTTTTAGCAACTGGGGACAGTTACGCAAGTCTGATGTTCTTGTTTAAAATATCTAGATCATCGATATGCAATATTGTGCCTGAAGTCTGTGCTGCATTATATAAAACATTAAAAGATGAATTTTTAAAGGTAAAAACCAATTTATTAAATAAAAAAACATATCTAAAATAATATTTATTGGTACAGATGCCAGCAACAGAGAAAGAATTATAGCAAATTATAATTTATGGTATCCCTTTTAAAAATATTGATATACATGTGTATTATTGCACAATAATATATACTTGTATGCTAAAAAATTTAATAACAGCATATTAAAAATTTTGTATGGAAATTTCCACACAAAAATTTTAATATGCTGTTATTAAATTTTTTAGCATACAAGCAATAATTATTAAATATGTTATACTGACCAACTCATATTAATTTATAGCATCATAATTTTATTCTTCAAGAAATTTATTTACATTGCCACTTGCCGCAACAAACATACCTTCGTAAATAAACACAGCTGATATGTATTGAATCAAAAGAATGAACATGCTGTCAAATTATTTATAGTTATCAATATTGCCAAATGCGATTTTGATGCTTGTTTACACGGCATCAATAAAGTCATCAAAAGTTTTGTTCAATAAATTTTGATCAATATATTATGAACACATTTTGCTGTTTACACGAGTTTAAAGCATTTTGAAGAGCAATTTTGTAGAAAATTTCAATCGTGTAAATCTAGCTTAAAACTTTTCTATCATTTTTCAATTGGAATTCTTATATAATGTCTTGCGCAATTTAAATTGCCTAATAACTGGAAATGATCGTATGGCTCCTTGTTGGTTATGTGATAACGTTTACCACTTGAAACGCTGTGGCTTAAAAGCCCGAGATGCTGATGCACTAGCTGACGCTACTAAGTCACTTCATTGGACATGTGCTGATTGTAAAAATTGAATTTTATCATCTGTTTAAAACATCTGAAGATAAATTTAATAAGATTAAGAATGAATTTGAAGAACTGCAGAAGAAACTTAATGACTTCGGCAATCTTTTTTCAAATCATCATAATTTAAAAAAAATTCACTAGTCCAAATGAATATGTTTCTTCTAAGAGGAAACGGCCAGAAACTGAACCAGTTTCTGTTCCAAATTTAACTGTTGATGCTGCTTCTGTTGACAAAATAAATCCATCGACTACTGAAATTGTCTTACAAGATCATGGGCAACTACATATCAACCTACCGCATAGCATTAATGCTCCATCGATAAGTATCCAAAACTCTCCATCTAATAATATTTCACCAATAAGCCAACTATCTACAAATTAATTTCCGATTTCGTCAATTAATCATAATCCACTAAGAGCCATTCCGCCTAAAAAAGAAGATCTACAGTATTTCCTAATGTTATGAAGTTCCATAGTTCTGAGTCTGGCGAAGATCATACTATAAGTAATATGTTTGCGGATTTCTTTTCAACAACCTATTCCAATGCTATTTACAATGATGCTACTTGTCCGAGCTATACTCAATCAACTAATCAAAATATTTGCATTCCATTTTTTGATACTTCCACCATTTCAAAATATTTGAAAAAACTGAAATTCTCATATAGTAATGGTCCTGATAATGTTCCCAGCTGTATATTGATTAATTGCGCTGATGCTCTTGCTGAACCATTAACCACTATCTTTAATATTTCAATAAAGAATGGTGAGTTTCCAAACTTTTGGAAAACATCGTACATAATACCTTTGTATAAGTAAATTACACGTTATTCCTAAATTATTTGAGAAACTGGTGACTGAATATATTTCTCATCACGCATCATCCTTATTGTGCTCTGCTCAACATGGTTTTCGAAAAGGCTGTTCTACAACCACAAATCTGTTACAACTTACAACCATTGTCAATCAAGGCTTTGTCCAGCCTATTGGGGTTTTCAAAAAATTGCTTAAAATGGATTGATTCATATTTATCAAAGCAATGTGTCCGTTACAAAAACGTTTTATCAAAACTAATTGATGTTATATCGGGGGTACCGCAGGAAGCCATCTTGGGCCGTTACTTTTTTACTTTATTCATTAATGATCTTCCAAATGCTATAAAATTTTCTAATATTTTAATGTATGCAGATGATGTAAAGATTTTCTTAAGCTTCCAAAAGTATTTAGATCACACCCTACTACAAAAAGACTTAGAATGCTTCAACTTATGGTGTAATAATAACTTGATGGAGCTAAATTTCAGTAAATGTAAATATATTACTTTCTACAGAGGTTCCTATATTGACGTAAATTATACTTTGGGATGTCATCCTTTAGAAAGAGTTACTTCAATCATGGATTTGGGAGTTCTGTTTTATCCTAAGCTTAACTTTATTGGTCATATTTCGTTGACGGTAAGTAAAGCACGTGGTACTCTAAGTTTCATAAAACGTTGGGCTAAGGAGTTTAAGGACCCTTATGTTACGAAGCATTTATATACCTCCTTAGTAAGACCTATTTTGGAATATGGATCCGTAGTTTGGGATTCTGTTTCTGTTACACATATCAACTCTATAGAATCTGTGCAAAAACAATGTTTGTTATTCTGTCTTCGTTGTCTTTATTGGAATCCACTAAATCTCCCGCCGTACACTAGTCGCCTTCCACTCATTAAGCTGCCTACTCTAGAAAGCCGTAGGACTATGTTAAACGTTTCTTTTATTTTAAGCCTGATAAATGGTGATATTTGCTCATCTTTCCTGCTAGATAATCTTTCATTAAATGTACCAAATCGCCCTTCTAGACACTACGAGTTGTTGTCCATTAACTACTTTAGATTTAATTATGCAAATGCTGATCCATTTAAGAGAATGTGCAGCCAATTTAATAAATTTTATAAAATCATAGATTTCTCTTTAAATATAATTCGAATTAAATATCAAATTATCACGTTTTTAAAAAGTTTGTAATTGTTTTACTTTCATATATGTATGTATGTATATCATGCTTTATAATGTTATATATGTACTTGAATTATTTACATGTTAATTGTAAATATTATTCATCTGTCTGTAAGGATGTCATATCCATAGACAAAAAAAAAAAAAGAAATGCGGTCGGGAGACCCCCGTTAGGAACGAAGTTCCTTACGTTTTTTCTTCACCTTTGAATGTAATACAAGGTGAAATCTGTATGTTTTATTTTGTGTTGTTTTTGAAATTTTAAAATTTTATATGCTTCTTAAAATTTTTGGAACGTTTTATTTTTTTGCTTTTGACACATGCAGTATTTTTTTGTCAATCTGCTACAAAACGAAGAAAAATTTTCAATATTGCTGTTTTTTGTTGTGACATACTTTACTTTAGCGACATCTAGCAACTGATAGTGTCCGTTTTCACAACTAATTAATATTTATTGGTAGGTGTCTCCGCTGCTGACAAATAGTTTCGCTACTTACCGCCCATCATACCCCTGCAGTTCGCTGGACCGGTCCCAAATTGGTATTTTCACCTATCACTAAGGGACACTGTTAGTCTTTTTACCGGTAAAACGACCGGAGATTTTAACATGTGGTTGTCGTACAAACAGTCAATTGACCCCCTATAGATAACTATGGGACAGTCTGTTTACCGGTGCCACAATATCAATCCCGTGGTTGATTTTTTTTTCATTGACAATGCTTCTGAGTACATAACTTCAAATTAACACCTCTTCGATAACAAAGGGACAGAAAAGTGTGAATTGACATTGCGGAAGACAACGTTGAGTCAGAAAAATAACCGAAAATGGGTCAATTGACAAAATAAAACTGCAGGGACACAATTGTTTGTCGACAGCTACACCAACACATATAAACAGCTCACACGCTTTCGTGACGATTTCTACTAATTTTCACTACCAGCAAGCCGCGTTAAGGAACTTCGTTCCAAAAAATAAAAAGGTGAACTTGGCAGCACAGGTGACTATTTTTTGTTTCTTGCATTAAAAAGTTCTTACATGTCAAATTTTTTTCAGAGCTTACAAGTTGGTGCTATTTTATTCTAAGCATTTTTGGTGGTAGAAACGTTTTGCGACTATAAAATTTTCATTTTCATCGTGGTTAAAGCACAAATACTTTTTTAAAGCATTTAGCGAATACATATTTAAAAACTGACAAGAAAAATCCTTTTTTTTAGATTGGGAACAGTACACAGGGCATAACCCTGCCCTGTAATAAATAATAAAAAAAGGACATTTATTTTTGCAAATCTGAATAAGTCAGGATTAAATCTTGCTGATTTGTCTGTTTAGTCTCCAGTGACTACTGTTTTTCTTTTAATTTTATCTATGTATATGTTTAATATGTTTTATTTCAGAAATTTTTCGAAAAATTTGTATTTAATAATACAGAAATTAATAGTTTTGTAAGCAGTATGTTGATATGTTATGCGGGCCGCCGGTAGTGAAACCGGCCCACTTGGGTCCCAGAAAGGTCCGGTTGTGATAGATAGAAGTAGTAGGTTTTGCAAAAAGTAGGGGTCGGCTTTAGTATTATGGTACCAATTACTGTAAAATGAAAAAGTATGCTGCCAGATGCTTACAAATTTTGTACGCGAAGCAAGTGTTGGTCAAGAACAAATTTGGCATACCTATGAACAAATTTATTGAATAAAATGTAAAAAATAGGATTTTGGATGGTTGAAACCATGATACAATTAACAAGGTAGCCTCGTCAGCTAAACCGTTAATCATCTGACTACTTTAGGTTGTCAAGAAAGGCAGCCAAAACGAGATAGCAAATCCGCGTAAGCTCAGTGCATCTCTCTTCTGTAAATGTAGAAGTGGCGTCTTTTTGACAGTTTGCATAAGTTGTACAAAAACAAAATACATGTTATTTTTATTGAAGTTGTTCTTATTGTAGCGAAAAGGTTACCTTGTTAGTTGTATCATGGTTGAAACCGTTTATGGATTCGCGATTTTACGTTCTGTGCAAAAACTTTCTTCTGGCAGCACTGTTTTACCAACATTTTCATATTTTTGTTACTAAAGAAAAGCAAACCTTACAAACTTCCATGGTACACTAATGGCCTAAAGAAGCTAAAAAACCTGCGCAATAAATTTCATAAAAACTTTCTAGTTACTGGTAGTTGTGAAGCGGAAATAAAATTTTTACACTATAAGCGTGAATTCGATTTTTTGAATAAATTTCTATATAAGCAATTCTTGATCTCAAAAGAGCAGGAGATTGGAAGTAACCCAAAATCATTTTGGTCATTTGTTAACTCCAAAAGGCAATCGTCTGATATTCCGTCTCAAATGAGATTTAATGGAAAATCATCTACCTCTTGCGATGAAGCAGTTAATATGTTTGCTTCTTTTTTCAAATCAAATTTTGAACAGTCATCGAATAATAATGTTTTGTTTGATGATACACTCAATAATTTGAATATTGGGCAATTAGTAGTCTCGGAAAGAGAAGTATTAGATGCTATAATCCAAATTAAGAATAGTGTAAAATCAGATTGCGACGGGCTATGCTCTTTTCTCTTAAAGAAAGCTGCAGCTACGTCCCTAAGTCCAGCTTTAACATTTATATTCAATTTGTCGCTTAAAGAGGGTGTATTTATAGAAAAATGGAAAAAAGCACTTGTAACTCCTATTTTTAAGGAAGGAATGAGAGATGATATTACATGTTACAGACCTATTTCTAAATTGTCTACTGTGTCCAAAATTTTCGAACATATCATCCACAAAAAATTATTTTTCGTAATTAAACCATTGATATCTCCATATCAGCATGGTTTCTACTCGGGTAGGTCTACTGTTACAAACCTTGCTCTATTTACTGATTATTGCATGAATGCTTTTGAGCTTGGCTCCCAAGTTGAAGTAATTTATACGGATTTTTCAAAGACATTTGATAAAGTATCTCATTCTATTCTATTATCAAAGTTGAAACGAATGGGCATCCATTCAAAACTCTTATTATGGATTAAATCCTATTTAGCAAACAGAATCTGTACGGTCTGTATAGAAGGTTTCATTTCTACGCCTTATGTTCAAACGTCTGGTGTGCCACAAGGTAGCATTCTGGGCCCATTATTATTTAATTTATTTATTAATGACATTGGCTGCTGTTTTTCGAAATCTCAATACCTCTTATATGCGGATGATCTAAAATTCTTCGTCAAAATAAATAATGTTGAAGAAGCACTTATCATTCAAGGGGAACTCGACAATTTGAATGATTGGTGTTGTCTGAATAACTTGCAATTGAATATTAATAAATGTTTGCATGTTTCATTTCATAGATCAAGAAATCCAGCTATTCTTAGTTTTAACCTTGGTGGTACAATATTGAAATCATCAAACTCTAAACTTGACTTGGGCGTAGTATTTGATAGTTCACTGTCATTCTCAAGTCATGTTGAATATATTTTGCCTAAGGCTTATAAGATGCTTGGTTTTATTAAAAGAAATTGCTTGTGTTTTTCAGACCCCTAAACTCTAAAACATATTTATACGGCATTTGTGCGGTCCAAGATGGAGTATGCTTCCGCAATTTGGAGTCCACATGTATCCTACCTTGTGGTTCGTATTGAGAGGCTTCAGCGCAAATTTATAAAATTTGCTACTTATTCGCCTTATTTGGCGAATGTGCCTTATGAGTCTAAATGCTTGTGTATTGGAATGCATACTTTGGAAGTAAGACGCAAAATTCAATCACCTCTATTAATCTTCGACATCATCAATGGTAACATTGATTGTCCTGACCTGTTATCTACAGTGCCATTTTTCATTCCTCCGAGGAATCTAAGGTTTGCTAAAATTTTTGATTTGCCTTTACATCGCACGAATTACGCTGGGAATGGTGTTTTAACTCGTGGTTTTTTATACCTCAATGAAATCAATGTTGTTATGCAAAAAAACTCAAAATCTTTTATCGAATTTAGCACGGAAAAAAATCAGTTTAAATTAATTCTCCTAAATGCGTGTAAGTGACCTCGTATTAATATGCTTTTTATGTACTATTTCTTTTTATTTTTTATTACTTTTAACTACCAATTTTTATAATTTTTTCTTCTTACTTTATTTTGTGATTCCTACGTTACATGGTTATATTTTATAGTATATTTTGTTATTGGCATAGTCTGTAAGGATTCTATTGTCCGTAGACTGAACTCAAATAAATATAAATAAATAAAAATTCTGCAACTTCAACATCAAATTATTAATAACCTAAAGGTTTCCGGAAGACTTTGACTTCAGTTTTGGGAGGTCCATGACGCCTCTACCAACCTATAAAACTAATTTCTTTCACAACCTGGCTTCTTATTCTAAAGTTTCCCCAAAAGTAGAAGTAACAAATTGTTAAATACTCTTTTCATCGTTAATTTGCTTTACTTTAGATTCTCTTAACAAATACAATATTTGCTTCTCTTATGAGAACAATTCTCAGCAAATATGTACTTATATTCTTTACAAATAAAATAAATCAAATTTGAGTATCTGGGGTAGTAAACATAGCAAATATCAAAACATGTAAGCATTAGGCGTTAGCATTAAGTGTATGTATTTAAATTCAAATACACTTGCTATTTTAAATGCCCTTAGTTTAAGTTTAAATAAAAAAATGACGAACAGAAGAACCAAATTCAAAGAAAACAAAAAAATTAAAATTTTGTTCTCTTATACGTCCAAGGTATTTGTATTTGCAAATAAATACAAATTGTAAACAAACCATCATTAATTTCTATGTACATACTTATGTTGAAACGCATGTCCAAAGACAAATACTTTAAATATTTTTAAGACTCTTGGGAATAACAGATATTATTTTTGCTTTTTTTATACAAGTCGAAGAATATACAAATACCGTGGACGTATAAAGAGGATAACATTTTAATTTGTCTCGTTTTCTTTGAATTTGCTTCTTTTGTCCGTAATTTTTATTTAAACTTAAACCAAGTGTTTTTGAAAAAGCAAATGTTTTAATTTAAATGCACTTTATGCTAACCCCAAGTATGTAGTTTGGTTGGCATCTTGAAAAAAACATTTGGAATGAAAACTTTGCTGATGATAGCTGTGGTTTAAAAAAGATATCACACGTACACGAACGTTTACATAATTTTGTTTCATTTTGTCATTAAGGAAATATTAAAAACTTTGATATACAAATTAATTATAATTATCCATAAGTGATGTTCCACACCATGCTCACACAAGTTCATAGTTAAGGGAAACCAGAGTTAGAGCCGCACGGAGAAATTTTCAGTACTCCGGAAAAAACGGTGCTGCGGAAGTTTTTTACAATGATTTAGTTTTCTATTGTAAAAACTGATACTTTTAATTTATGCTAAATGTATCTCTAAAATAGTTTATTCTATTCTTTGAATTGTTTTTTGAAATTTGTCGAAACTTTTTTTTTTTTATTTAATAATAAACTAATAAAATTCTATGCAATTTTATGGTCATTTTAAAAACAGATTTTGAATTATCACTATGCCGATTTGGTAAAGCTGTTTTAAATAAGAAATCACACGTATACGAATCTTTACATCACTTTTTTTCATTTTGCTCTTAAGAAAATGATAGAAACCCTGACGTATGACCCATCAACAATGTCCGTCAAATGATCGGCACTGTTCTTGCTGGGGTAGCTTTTCTCAACATTGCGATTGCCACCACAAAGTGAACTTCCAAATGCAAGGAGTAACCAAACTGCCTGGTTTAGGCAAGCGTGTACCAGCTTTAGTTCCCTCTTTCTTTTTAACAATTTGTGGATATGGCGACAGCCTCCCTCGCTGCAACTCCTTTTCAGAGCATATTTAAATTATTTGCGATTAATGTAATTTATTTTCAATTAATGGCCTACCAGCAAGCAACATTTCCTGCTAAACATTTACACATTTTGCTTTTTAATTTTTACAAAATAAACAAATTTGTACTAAATAAGTTTTGCTGAATGCAACCATCAAACACAATATACAAAAAGCTACTAGAGATAGTGACCGCCAGGGTGAATGTACTTTACTACCAGGTGACCATTAGAGAATGGCATCAGAAAGTAAAAGTCGATTTTCGATTTTTCGACCAACCATTTCTCATTCTGACAATTTAATCGATTAATCATAACCCAAAATCGATATTTTTAAGTCGATTACTATAGCGGTACTCAGCGTTCGGTGCGTTTTTGGTTGCGACTATTGGCATTTGTGATTATATTGCAACTGATATTGAGCACCCTTTTTGACAACTTTGCAAATTTTATTGCACTCCAAATAACAGCTGATAAATTAATACACAATTTTTAATTTTTCACGTTTTATTTTTTTTTGGTAATTGTTGTTGGCTCCATCTCTACAATTTTTTCTTTGCTTTGTTTTAAAATGTCAGCTGTTCGAGTGTCAGTGTTGCAAACGCAATACTCATGCGAAAAAAGCAACACGTAATTAGCGGTGCGTAAATGCAAAAATATTGCGAGTGCAACCTTGTATGTTTTGTTGTTGGGTTGCAAAGAAAAAGCAACGATTTATTGCATTCGCATTTACGCAAGACATTTGCACCAAATAATGAACTGCGCTATTATTTGTTAAAAAGGGTGCTCAATATCAGATGTAATATAATCGCAAATGCAAGTAGTCGCAAACAAGAACGCACCAAACGCTGAGTACCGCTATGGTGCCAAACGTGACTGGGTTTAATTTTCTTAAATATTCACTCATTTTGCATTATAAATTGCACGTTTTATTTTATCAAATTTTCGCAGCCAAACACTTGCTCTGTTTTCTCTTCAATAACTTTAGTGGTGGTAGCTTTCTATAGCAATAACAAAAAATTCCTTTGCTTGCAATATGTAATGAAATAGACGTTTCTGATGTCGAACTTTTACAACAGGTAATTTTGTTATGCTTTATGGCATGGTACAACTAACAAGGTAGCTTCATCAGCTAAACCGTAAATTATCTGACTACTTTAGGTTGTCAAGAGAATGCATAGATGAAAGGCAGCCAAAACGAGACACCAAATCAATGTAAGCTCTGTTATCTCTCTTTTATAAATGCAGAAGCGGCGGCCTTTTTGGCAGCTTACAGAAGTTGTACAAAAACAAAATGCATGTTATTTTTATTGAAGTTGTTGTTATTGTAGTGGAAAGGCTACCCTGCAAGAACACTACCAGTTAAATGACAGGTCATTTAACCGGTAGTGCTGACTGATATATCGGTTAGGGCTTCTAGTTAGTTTATTAAGAGCAAATTGAAAAACCTAACTGAAACTCTTGTGTACATGTGATTTTGTATCTCTGTCTATCTAAATAGTTTCAGATAACTGCGTAACATATATCTGTGCTAATTACTCTCCTTAGTTTTATAGGTCAATGATAACCAATATATTGGTTAGCTCTAACCACTGTCATAATGTAAATATTGGTTATCTCTAACTAGTCAGTTATAACGTAAATATCGGTTAGTTATAACCTAAATGTTGGTTAGCTCTAACTGGTAGTCAGAACGGTCAATTACAATTTTGTTTTCAGTTTTTATTTTATATTAACATTTATATTAAAAGAAGGGAAAAATGTAATTTAGTTCTATAGCTAAAAATAAACAAATATTTCAGACCAAAAATTAACATAAAAAAACAAAAGAAAATAATTCACAACATAAAATTTCATATCACAAAAATAAACAATGCTATTAAAATTATAAAATAAATAGCTCAAAACAAGAGAAAATCATTTATATCACAAAAAAATAGTATTGAAATTATTAGGTTTAATATAATTGAAAGTAAATAGTTCACACTAAAACAAAATATTGTATTTTTCGGATTTTAAGATTTTGCAACACCAGCACCTCGTTTCTGTATTTCTCGCACCGAGAAACTTTTCCGTTAAAGTGTGAAACAAAAAATTCCATCGTTTCTCGATTTGCGAGAAAAAAGTGTGTCTGTATTTCAGTGCGAAAACAATCAAAACAAGTGTTGTATTCACTGGAATATTTCCATTGATCAAACGTCAAATGAAAAATAAACGTCAAAAAGGAAAAATTATATGTCAAAAAATTTTGTGTTTTAAAAAGTAAAAAGAGAATTTTTTCTTGTTAAAAACAATAAATTATAAAAATAAAAAAAAACGTTTAGAGAAATTGTGTTAAAAAGAATAAAATATAAAAACAATACAATTTGAAAATAAAATTACAAACAAAATGTATGCCGTTGCTGTAGTTGTTGCAGAAAATAATGACAGGAGAAAATGATGCGACTATATCGTCGGAAACTGTGGGACGCAACTGATCCGTTCAGCACTAAGAAAATAAATCTGTGACAGAAAATGTGTTTATGTATTTATCTACAAAATATTACCTTTTTCCACTGTTCAGCAGTTTTTTCACTGCCACCCAAGGAGTTCAATGATGTTGTCAGTGACGCCCATTCCTCTTTCAAACTGGTGTAGGCGTTAGCTGCTCCAAACTGACCTCTTGCGAATTCTAAATTCGATGCCATATAATTCACTAGTTTCTGCTTCTGCTGCTTCGAAATTCGTTCGATTTTCTAAAATGATAATAAATAAACTTAACAAATATATATGTATGTACATGTTTATTCCAGGCGCACTGCTTTTAGCAATAAACACATTCGACACATTTTTAAATAAAACAGTATGAATCACATGCTCAATTTCAATTTAATGCAACGTTTTTACATATTTAAAACTTCACTATATTTATTTTTTTTTAACAATGTAAGTATGTATTTAATACTTTTTTTAACAAAATTTTTACATCCACATAAATATTAGTTTTTAAATGTTCTTTTTTTTATTACTCACCTTTTCGGCTAATTTTGAATCCATAATAGTTTACAATTTGTTTAATATTTTAATTAAAAAGTTTTGTGCTAAAAATTTTTATTTTGATCAATTAATACATTTTGTACATTTGTTGCTTCTTGCATTGTTTTCGGATGAATGATTGAATGCGGATCATTTTGACAGTTCTTGCCGAAAAGTTCTCGCATTATTTGCATATAGAAACACTTTTACTCGTATCTTTCCAATATTTAACGGAAAACACTCATAATGACAGCTAGTTCTCATATGTCAATGATACAGAAACGCTTCGGCGAGAAACTGACATTTTTGTTTCAATTTACATTGTTTTTGTGTCAATTCCCTTGTTCCATGTTAGAAATTTCTCGATACGAGAAATACAGAAACGAGGTGCAGGGGGCAAATCATCGCATTCGAAATCGAGTTTTCTTTCGTGTGAACAAATATTTCGACGGCTGCAATTTTTTGGATCACAGTATTGGATTGCAATTAATATTGTCTACTACTATTTTTTACATCGCAACACGCATATGACAATAAAGAAACAAAACGAAAACAAAATATAAATAAATTGGAGAAAAACTTCAAGATAAATGAATCCAAATGTGTTTTTATGTTTCTCATCTTCGGAATCAGAGGATGAGTCCAATATTGCCATTATAAGTAGGAACATTCGTGACAAAAGCAATCCTTTTTCATTGCCAGAAGCTGAGTAAGTTGTGAGCTTAAAGCAAAAGACTATAACTAAATGTTTCATCGTTTGTACATACATATGTAGATTCAAAAGACGTTTTCGGCTCTCTAAGGAAGCTTTTGAATACGTTTTATCGGAAATAAATATCTCTGGTCACATGTTGACGAACCACAGTGGTGTAAATAAGAGAAAAAGTGGTAAAAAGTCCGGAACTTTTAAACCACACAACGGATCTCGCTGAAAATTGAAGTAGTCATAGACAAGGAGTTATGTTTTTAGCCTCAAGTCTTTTTAGGCCTATAGTTAAAACAGGGGCGGGGCTATGGGGGCTGAAAGTTACCCACCTCGGGTATAAAAAATTTTATGCAGCTTATAACTTTCTTATATCTTGGCCGATTTTAAAGATTTTTACCCTTTTGTATTTTGCTTAGCAAGGCAAAGAAAAAATGTTATGAAACATGTTTTCATATCTCTTACAGTTTAAGAGATATTCGCCTTAGAATATTGTTTTTTATTATTTTCGCCGCAACTTCTTTTGGTTTTTTGCTTATATCTTTTTTGTTAAAATCTTGATTTTAATTTGTGGCCCACCGTTATATTCCTTATAAAATTCTAAGTGAGATAAGGTACCGTTTTATTAAAATATCTCGGTCCGATAAGTCATAAAATAGGTCTTAATTCAAAACTTTGAAATTTCACCGAAAAATTTTAATTTTTCACAAAAAAGGTGGCTTCATTATTTTTGAATTCGTAAAAAATTTTGTTCCAGCTTTTATACTTATTTTTACACGTAGCGAAAGATAATCTCTTAAGAGTGTGTAAAAATTTTATTTTGATTAATTTAAACGAAGTACCCTACAGTAGGCAGTGGTCGAAAATCATAAATTTTTAAAACAATTTTCGGATATGTGGGCGTCTGAAAAGTTTTGCCAAAAGTGAAATGAAATTCCGTGAACGACGTTTTATTACAAAATCAGTTGGTATTATTGTTGCAGAAGCTCGAGACATCCTAGATATAATTAGCGTTGCCAGACTGAGATTATTAAAAAAAGTCAATTTTTGGAAGGGACAATTTTGAATTGCTAAAAAAAATGGATTTATGATTTATATTTCTTTCTGAAATTTATGCTTTTATTTGAAAATTTTGTATTTTAATACGCTTTGAAAAATTATGCATGTATCTTTCATCGTCTTGCAGATATTCAAGTTTCACTTTGATTTTTATGTGCGAAAAACTATCCTTTTATTATTTTTTTCATTGTTTTCACGAATGTGACTTAAAAACATAAATAAAGTATAAATTTTTGCATATATTTGAAAAGAAGACACAAATTCCTTTCCAACGATATATAACATGTATACCTTTTTTAAATATTTGCACATTCGGGAACCACTAGAATATTACGCAACCAATACAAGTAAACAAGTTTGGCGTTTTGAGAGACACCCAGACATACGAATTAAATGCACTCAGTTCGGTTATAATCAAAAGGCCAAAAAATACCTGATAATGCATTTAAATACCTGAAATTCTACTTTCAAAAAGAAAACGATGACATAATAAAAGGTTACAAAATCGAAAGGAAAAGTGGTCATAAAAATAACAGATTTCTTTGTCCACAACAATATAAGCATATGCATACCTGTTTATTCAACTGTTCGATAAGACAATGAAAAGCAGTTGATTAGGCGCAAAAGCTTTTAATCTGCATACAGCGGGGCAAAGCAGAGAGAAAACAAGCAAATAAAGGATCACTCGCAGAAGCGGGTTGCCCGAATGCAGGACGGCGTAAAGCATATGGATTCAAAAGGATCTCAATTAAATATACATAGGAGAAATATAAAATGCAAACTAAAAGGATTTACCGACTTTATTTTAATTAAGTAATGTTTGAGCTTTAAATCTTACAAATTATTTCTCATTTATTGATTAAAGCATAAAATATACTAACAGTGTTGTCTACTTAATATAAAAATTTTCTTTAAAATAATCGGAAGCGTCATAACTTAAAAGAGTTTTAATTTCAATTCCTTCGGGATCATCCTTTTCTATTTCTATTGTTATTTTTGGTAACCATTTTATGGTCATTATTTTGAGCAGTTTTTGAACACTTTCGTGTTTTAAAAATTCTATACTGCTTAATATCTCTGTTTCTAGCTTCCTGAGCTTCCTCTGTTAATTCCCCTAAGGGAAGAATATTGTTCGCCATTATTTCTGTTGTATGTGTTAGAGCTTTGTGTACGGTTGGTGTTAATGGTCTCCACGAATACAGATTATTAATTAAGGTCAGTATTTCTTTTGCATATTTTTCGAATTTTTCGGTGTTCATTACTTTTTTACTATTTATGACAACTAGTATTACTTTATGGGCATGAAGAGGCGATATCCCAAGCTGAAGAGAATCTTCATTGTATGGGACTTTTCTATCAATATCATTTAAATCAAAATTCTTCTTTCCACATACGTTACAATTCATGTTTGATTTCGTATCGGTAATTGCCTTTGCGACTTTTCCATATATTATGGTTAGATAAGGTTTAAAAGAAACAGTAATCGTTCTTCCAGATATGCAAACATCAATGGAAGCCATGTTGGAAATTTCGCGGTTGATATCATTAACAAGCATTTGAGTTGTTTGTTTGTTTTCTTTGATGTACCTAAAACGTATTGGCCGGCATAGAAACTTAGACCCTGGCGTGTTGTTTTTCCACAGATCACGATATGAATTTTTACTCGATGTGGGCATTTGGTTATAGAGCCGCAGCCGTAATGGCACTAACGTTGCCATTAGAACCGTGGAAAAGTCTGCATTGGAATCGCTTATTTGCTTATACTCAGAAAAGCTAGATGATCCATCACATCCTCATTTATATATCTTAATCTCTTTGGAGATGCAGTTGGTAGTACGTCCACAACTTTTATCGCTTCTTTTTGCTGCGATTTCATCAAAGTCCATTTAAAGGAATCTTTTATTTGATCTCCAAAGTAACCAAGTACCATCTCTTCTTTTTCGATATGAAGTGCTTAGCGTTTTTAATATTACTACTGCATTTGTCTTCTGGCATAGACATTTTATACGTACCGCCAAAATTTTCCTTTGTGAGGGGTGAACCCTCTGCTTGTTTTGTCACTGCTTTGGCCCGATTTATGTACCTGCTTTTGCTTTTAATGCTTCGCTTATCACCGTCTTGCCGAATTGTTTCAATAGAAGGTATGCTTCCATTTATTATACGCGTTATTTGTGTAGATTTCAAAGAAATCTGTTATTTTTATGATCACTTTTCCTTTCGATTTTGGAACCTTTTATTATGTCATCGTTTTCTTTTTGAAAGTAGAATTTCAGGTATTTAAATGCATTATCAGGAATTTTTTGGCCTTTTGATTATAACCGAACTAAGTGCATTTAATTCGTATGTCTGGCTGTCTCTCAAAACGCCAAACTTGTTTACTTTGTATTGGTTGCGTAGTATTCTAGTGGTTCCCGAATGTGCAAATATTTAAAAAAGGTATACATGTTATATATCGTTGGAAAGGAATTTGTGTCTTCTTTTCAAATATATGCAAAAATTTATACTTTATTTATGTTTTTAAGTCACATTCGTGAAAACAATGAAAAAAATAATAAAAGGATAGTTTTTCGCACATAAAAATCAAAGTGAAACTTGAATATCTGCAAGACGATGAAAGATACATGCATAATTTTTCAAAGCGTATTAAAATACAAAATTTTCAAATAAAAGCATAAATTTCAGAAAGAAATATAAATCATAAATCCATTTTTTTTAGCAATTCAAAATTGTCCCTTCCAAAAATTGACTTTTTTTAATAATCTCAGTCTGGCAACGCTAATTATATCTAGGATGTCTAGAGCTTCTGCAACAATAATACCAACTGATTTTGTAATAAAACGTCGTTCACGGAATTTCATTTCACTTTTGGCAAAACTTTTCAGACGCCCACATATCCGAAAATTGTTTTACAAATTGATGATTTTCGACCACTGCCTACTGTAGGGTACTTCGTTTAAATTAATCAAAATAAAATTTTTACACACTCTTAAGAGATTATCTTTCGCTACGTGTAAAAATAAGTATAAAAGCTGGAACAAAATTTTTTACGAATTCAAAAATAATGAAGCCACCTTTTTTGTGAAAAATTAAAATTTTTCGGTGAAATTTCAAAGTTTTGAATTAAGACCTATTTTATGACTTATCGGACCGAGATATTTTAATAAAACGGTACCTTATCTCACTTAGAATTTTATAAGGAATATAACGGTGGGCCACAAATTAAAATCAAGATTTTAACAAAAAAGATATAAGCAAAAAACCAAAAGAAGTTGCGGCGAAAATAATAAAAAATAATATTCTAAGGCGAATATCTCTTAAACTGTAAGAGATATGAAAACATGTTTCATAACATTTTTTCTTTGCCTTGCTAAGCAAAATACAAAAAGGTAAAAATCTTTAAAATCGGCCAAGATATAAGAAAGTTATAAGCTGCATAAAATTTTTTATACCCGAGGTGGGTAACTTTCAGCCCCCATAGCCCCGCCCCTGTTTTAACTATAGGCCTAAAAAGACTTGAGGCAAAAAATATAACTCCTTGTCTATGACTACTTCAATTTTCAGCGAGATCCGTTGTGTGGTTTAAAAGTTCCGGACTTTTTACCACTTTTTCTTTTATTTACACCACTGTGCGAACGTACCACCCGTATTGCAGCTTGCCGCTACATTGTCCCTTTTGGCCAGTGGCAGCTGTTAAAACATATAACAACAAAAGTGGTTTCTCATGGTTTCGTGTAGTTTGCAAATTTGCATTTATGACAAAATTCATTCAGTCACCTTGAAAGAATGTTTAATATTACAACATTAAAATGTGCAGTCATTTACCTTTAGTACATTTTGCATGTTTCATGTTACCATGAGAAATAACGTTAAAATATTTGTGGGAAAATGCAATTATAGCATTTTCCCGAACTAATAAAATTATATTATTGAATTTGTTATTGTTAATTAATGTAATTTATTATTTCTTTATTCGACCTTTTAATTGTATAAATAGACAGACAAAATAAAAATATTTAGGCAAACAAAAATTGACTCTGTTCATTGCTTGACTGGTCTTAGTGTTTCTACTAAGGTCCATGATACAACTAACAAGGTAGCCTTTTCGCTACAATAAGAACAACTTCAATAAAAATAACATGCATTTTGTTTTTGTACAACTTATACAAACTGTCAAAAAGACGCCACTTCTACATTTACAGAAGAGAGATGCACTGAGCTTACGCGGATTAGCTATCTCGTTTCGGCTGCCTTTCATCTCTGCAATCTTTTGACAACCTAAAGTAGTCAGTTGATTAACGGTTTAGTTGACGAGGCTACCTTGTTAGTTTTATCATGCTAAGGTCCAACTTTCAATTCAATTCAGCTCCAAAGGAAACCTTTGGAGTACCTTCAATATTGGTATTGACCCATTCAATACAGCAGCTTTCAGCACACGGCCGGGAATGATTTTTTAGTGGGGTTGGCACAAAGCACTATGTGCAAAGCGGTGAAAAATGTAACATATGAAATACACTACTTAGTAGAAAATCTTTTTTTTTTGGTATTCGCTTTCCCTAAAAACAATAAAATTTATATTTTTTAAATTATTTCTTTAATTTTCTGTCGCTTCTTTGCTATTTTATTTGTTTTGCTGCTAGAAGCTAGAGTTTATTTGTTTTCGATAGTGTAGTAACAATCGAGTACAACATCGATTAGATGCGTTTCGATAACGAGTCCTGTGGATATTAACAGCATTTCGATGACAAAGCACTAGATTTCGAATGCGGTGATTTGCCCCCTGATTCGGCCAATAAAAGTACTCGCGTACTCGATTAAGAGTCTTCGCGAAACCTCCGTGTGCCGAGTTCGGCGGATTGTGAGCCTTGCTGATAAATCCGTCGGTCAATTCTGGAGGAACCCAAACCTTCCAGGCGAAATCTTCACTAATCTCTATCCCAACATATGGCCGCGTACGTTTGTAAACAATTCCGTCTACCACTTTTATGTCCGGCAATTGCTCGGCATTTTTCGACACTTGCCCCAGATACGGATCGGACTTAAACGCCTTTGCTTCCATATCGATAAAGGTGAAGTTACATGGCCCGCTTTAGACGCGTCCATGCTTTTCATGCTTTTAATACGTTTTATGCGTTTCATACTGCAAGTTACATACAACGCTTCATACGCGCCATCTTTTTTTGTTTTGATAAGCTGTTGTGCAAATATTTTTAGCATACAAAACAAATATTAACAAAATGGAAAGTGAAATTGAAATTTTAAAGGAATTAATGGACTTTATAGAGTTCATAAACATTGTTATTTGTGCGATAAGAGCTTATGATAAGCTCCAAAATTGTACATATGTATGTATTCACATATCTGGTAAATTAAGCTAATTACTTATTACACTCCATGCAGCTGCTCTTTTATTTTTGTTCCGATAGAGCAGCAAGGTTTTATTGTATAAAAGCTCGTGGTTTTTAACTGCATTTATTAGCTTCTCTTCCATATCGCTTGTTTTAATAAATTGAAATTGATTTGTAAACATAACAGTGATGATACTCAGTACGCAAACGCAATCGATAAATCGAATCCAAATTTCGTTAATGAAAAAAGTGTTGTAAATAACAATTACAATTTGTTTTATTCGTAAAAATGTTTATAAAATTTGTAACAAAACTTTTCTTTTTTATTAAAAATGTTTTTTTGCAAAAGATTTTATAAATTATTTTACGATATAAAAGGTATTTATCGATAACGTTGAGAGTAGGCACATCATTGGTTATTATAAACAGCTGACATTTTCTCATGACGCTTGCGACGCATATAAAAGTAGAAAGTAGGTCTACTTTATGCGTTCTACGCGTCTTCGCGTTCTATGCTTTGTGCTCTGTAACTTGTGACATACAAATGCACTAATCCTACTTTTTTGACAACCGCGTGAAAAGCGTCGACGCGTAGAAAGCGTACTGTGTAACTTCAGCTTAAGGTTCCCCACATCCTAAAGCTGAAGTTACACAGTACGCTTTCTACGCGTCGACGCTTTTCACGCGGTTGTCAAAAAAGTAGGATTAGTGCATTTGTATGTGACAAGTTATAGAGCACAAAGCATAGAACGCGAAGACGCGTAGAACGCATAAAGTAGACCTACTTTCTACTTTTATATGCGTCACAAGCGTCATGAGAAAATGTCAGCTGTTTATAATAACCAATGATGTGCCTACTCTCAACGTTATCGATAAATACCTTTTATATCGTAAAATAATTTATAAAATCTTTTGCAAAAAAAACATTTTTAATAAAAAAGAAAAGTTTTGTTACAAATTTTATAAACATTTTTACGAATAAAACAAATTGTAATTGTTATTTACAACACTTTTTTCATTAACGAAATTTGGATTCGATTTATCGATTGCGTTTGCGTACTGAGTATCATCACTGTTATGTTTACAAATCAATTTCAATTTATTAAAACAAGCGATATGGAAGAGAAGCTAATACCTTGTTCATACATGTATTTATAATTGAGATAATATTCAGTTTATTGACATAATATTTTTTGCGTTCATACATACAAATATTGCGCTAACTCAATTAGTATCTGACAGCTGAAAAAAAGTTGTTGTTTTTGTTTTGGTAGTGAGAAAAAAAATTAAAAATATTTTCCAATAAGAAAAACTGCCTTTTATTAAAAAGATTTTAGTGTTGTACAATAAAAATATGGAACTTGTACAAGTAGTGCGTTCATGTTATGACTCCAAAGCGGCAATAATAAAAACAAAGATAAAAATAAAAATTTGGAAATGCTGCAATGTTTTTAATTTTATTGTATTTATTTTTATTTTTTTGTTTGCTTTTGTTTACATTTATCACGTCATTCATTTCGCATTGTATACTTTTGCTTATTAAACACATCTTTTACAGTGTTGTGTTCCATCTTTTTCTCAATATTCAAAGCAATATAGAGTTTATTGAGCAATAACTTTATTGACTTTTTGTATGGAATATTGAGCTCAATATAATAAATGCAGTTAAAAACCACGAGCTTTTATACAATAAAACCTTGCTGCTCTATCGGAACAAAAATAAAAGAGCAGCTGCATGGAGTGTAATAAGTAATTAGCTTAATTTACCAGATATGTGAATACATACATATGTACAATTTTGGAGCTTATCGTAAGCTCTTATCGCACAAATAACAATGTTTGTGAACTCTATAAAGTCCATTAATTTCTTTAAAATTTCAATTTTACTTTCCATTTTGTTAATATTTGTTTTGTATGCTAAAAATAATTGCACAACAGCTGATCAAAACAACAAAAGCTGGCGCGTATGAAGCGTTGTATGTAACTTGTAGTATGAAACGCATAGAACGCATAAAGCATGAAAAGCGTGGACGCGTAACTTCACCTTAAGCGATTTCTGCCATATTGTAGGAAACACTTAATTTGTTCCTTTTTCATCTCAAAAGAACTTGAAAAAAAAACGTAAGCAACTGCCTTATACCATGTTCATACATGCGCCTTTATTGAGGTAATCGCAATAAAGTCCATTATTGAGCTCAATATTCCATACAAAAAGTCAATAAAGTTATTGCTCAATAAACTCTATATTGCTTTGAATATTGAGAAAAAGATGGAACACAACACTGTAAAAGATGTGTTTAATATACAAAAGTATACAATGCGAAATGAATAACGTGATAAATGTAAACAAAAGCAAACAAAACAAAATAATAAAAAATAAATACAATAAAAATAAAAACATTGCAGCATTTTCAAATTTTCATTTCTCTTTCTTTTTATTATTGCCGCTTTGTAGTCATAGCATGAACGCACTACTTGTACAAGTTCCATATTTTTATTGTATAACACTAAAATCTTTCTAATAAAAGGCAGTTTTTCTTCCATTTTTCTTATTGGAAAATATTTTTCACTTTTTTTTCTTACTACCAAAATAAAAACAACAACTTTTTTTCAGCTGTCAGATACTAATTGAGTTAGCGCAATATTTGTATGTATGAACGCAAAAAATATTATGTCAATAAACTGAATATTATCTCAATTAGAAATACATGTATGAACAAGGTATTAACTATATTTGAAAACAATTAGCCAAATCCAAGCAAATTTTTTTTACTAGCTGGCGGCTTATAAAAAGGAAGCATCTCATAATACCGAACCGGATCGCTGTAATTGGGATTCCTCCACAGAAAAGGGTCAGTAATCGCAAAAATCAGGTGACAGGTTTCCATTTACTGCACAAAGATGAAAACCGCCAGGTAACCCAATTTAAATTTTCTGAGTAATTGTTCCCAGAAGAGAAGAAAAAAATAAATAATTAATCCGAATCAGAAAATTTTGCTGTAAAATAAATTGCCATCAATACAAAATCATATTGACTGAAAAGTTGAAAACGGCCATTTTGGAAATTCAACGTCCCCAAATATACATTTAGTTGGTAGAGACATTTAGAAGAGAATAATTCAATATATATATATATATATATATATATATATATATATATATATATATATATATATATATATATATATATATATATATATAATTTTATACCCTTCAAATAAATGTGTAAGGGTATATATAAGTTTGTGATTCCGTTTGTAGCGCATTGAAATAACCATCTAAGACCCCATAAAGTATATCTGCCTGTTCCTCAATGTCGCAAGAAAATCTAAACGATCGAAATGTAGTCGCTCGATTTCGAGTCAATTTGGATTCCTCTATGTCGCCAGCTTGCGTTCGCATAGTCTTACGTCATGAAATTTTTGGCATTTACTTAACAGAGATGCCAGATCGGCAAATAAAAGTTTTAGTTGATTATGAACTAAATTGTTTATTTGCTTTAAGAGCCAATTGAAATGTATTAATTCAGGTCCAAAAATGAACCTTTTCAAAAATATTTGTTGTATTTTTCAGCTGTCTAGATGTCGACATTTCGTTGGTGCTAATCAACTCATCAGTAGACTTGAAAAATTCTTAAAAGTTTGTTTGAAACTTTACTACTTATTCCACAATTCTCATGAACAAAATGAGAATCAGAAATGTTCAAACAAACTTTTAATACAACAAACATTTCTATTTTCGTCTTGCAACTCTTTTACTCTTCTTTGCAACCTTCTATACAACGAGTCACCATCGGTTACTACGATTTGTATTTTTGAAAGTATCAAAAAGTAAAAGTTTTTGAATATTCAAATATGAACTAAATTGTTTATTTGCTTTAAGAGCCAATTGAAATGTATTTTGTTCATGAGAATTGTGGAATAAGTAGTAAAGTTTCAAACAAACTTTTAAGAATTTTCCAAGTCTACTGATGAGTTGATTAGCACCAACGAAATGTCGACATCTAGACAGCTGAAAAATACAACAAATATTTTTGAAAAGGTTCATTTTTGGACCTGAATTAATACATTTCAATTGGCTCTTAAAGCAAATAAACAATTTAGTTCATATTTGAATATTCAAAAACTTTTACTTTTTGATACTTTCAAAAATACAAATCGTAGTAACCGATGGTGACTCGTTGTATAGAAGGTTGCAAAGAAGAGTAAAAGAGTTGCAAGACGAAAATAGAAATGTTTGTTGTATTAAAAGTTTGTTTGAACATTTCTGATTCTCATTTTGTTCATGAGAATTGTGGAATAAGTAGTAAAGTTTCAAACAAACTTTTAAGAATTTTTCAAGTCTACTGATGAGTTGATTAGCACCAACGAAATGTCGACATCTAGACAGCTGAAAAATACAACAAATATTTTTGAAAAGGTTCATTTTTGGACCTGAATTAATACGTTTTAGTTGATTTTTTATTGCAGTATTGAAAAAAACTACTAAATTGTTCTGGTGGAAATACAATGACAAGCCAAAGCAAATACATACATAAATAACACAGAGTACCACAGAGTATTCTGTGCAGAGTACTCTGTGATAAAAAAAGTAAACATTTTGAAAGTGCGGAAATAGTTTTTGTAGTGTTTTAAAATTTAAAAGTATTTTTTTGCATAGACATTTAATAAGTATTTTGACGCGATGAGCAATGGTATTCCTCTGGCAAACTCAGGATTTTCTTCCATCCAGCAAACAAGTGGGCTGTTTAGGAAAACTACATGCATGCATGTAATAATTGTTTAATATATTTACTAAATAAAATACAAATTAAAAATATGTGGGGTTTGCAGTTTTATTTTCCAGTTTTTTAACAAAAAAAACAACAAATTTTTCTATAAAACTTCCACTCGATATTGAGGAATCGGATTTTGTATGAAAACACTTACGTTTTTCGACTTGTCGATCGAGTCATCGTTCGAATAAAAGAGCTTCATAGAGGAACCCAAAACAATTTTCTTTCGCTTAGAAAGCGAACAATCGCACGACTGCGACATTGAGGAGCAGGCAGTATATATGTATATTCTGGATAAGAATCAATAGAGATTACGATTGAGCGATGTCCGTCTGTTGTCGTTGAAATACCGTTTCTGAGAAAACGCTATGAGATAGAAACCTCATTCTTCCGCTAAAATGTGTTAAATCCCGGTCTGCTATTGAAATTCAGTAATATCGGTTCACGGAAAGCCGAGATATATTCAAAAACCCGGGTTTTGAGTTGTATTTTTTGCCATTTTTTTGGTCAGATTTTAGAAAAAAAATTTTTCTTAAAAAGCTAGCCATATCATTTTTAATGCCCATTAAATCCCAAAAATTTAAAAATTTTTGAAATCGGCCTATATATACCCGAGATATAGCGCCTCCCGATTTTTAAAGAAATCGGCTTTATAAGCCAAATAGAACAACTTTTGGCACCAAAAATCAATCAGAATGGTACATATAGGCCATTTATAAGACAAATAAAACAACTTTTGGTACCAAAAATCGATCGGAATGTTACATAAGGGTGCTTAAAAGCAAAATTTGAAAATTTTTGAAATCGGTTCATATATATCCGAGATATAGCGTCTCCCGATTTTTCAAGAAATCGGCTCTATAAGCCAAATAAAACAGCTTTTGGCACCAAAAAACAATCAGAATGGTACATATAGGCTATTTAGCAAACGTGGAAAATTTTTTGACAGCGGCCCATATACACTCGGGATATAGCGCCTCCCGATATCTCAAGAAGTCGGCCCTGGAAGCCAAACGAAATAATATCTTGCACTAAAAATTGGTCAGAATGGTACATACAGGCTGTTCAGAGGCAAAATTACTGCCTGTTCCACAATGTCGCAGATAATCTAAGCGATCAAAATGTAGTCGCTCGATTTCGAGTCAATTTGGATTCCTCTATGTCGCCAGCTTGCGTTCGCATAGTCTTACGTCATGAAATTTTTGGCATTTACTTTACAGAGATGCCATATCGGTAAATTAAAGTTTTAGTTGAGTTTTTATTGCAGTATTGAAAAAAACTACTAAATTGTTCTGGTGTAAATACAACCCTTCATAAAGCTGGTCAGCTGCATTTGACAAGCCAAAGCAAATACATACATAACTAACACAGAGTATTCTGTGCAGAGTACTCTGTGATAAAAAAGTAAACATTTTGAAAGTACGGAAATAGTTTTTGTGGTGTTTTAAAATTTAAAAGTATTTTTTTGCATAGACATTTAATAAGTATTTTGACGCGATGAGCACTGGTATTCCTCTGGCAAACTCAGGATTTTCTTCCATCCAGCAAACAAGTGGACTAAATAAAAATTAAAAATATGTGGGGTTTGTAGTTTTATTTTCCAGGTTTTTAACAAAAAAAAAAAAAAAAAAAAAAAAAGCTTTTCAAATTTGTAGGTGGCAAATGAATAATATGAAAAGCATTTTTTCGTATGTATAAGTAATTTGAGCCAAATATCCTCTCACCTTAAGCCTTTCGTACTACCATGGAATTAGTAGACAAAGAGTACCCTTCAGCTTTTAACTTGTTATTGCTTTTAGTATTTGTTGTAAAGGTCTTCCAACTACCCATGCACAAACATTTCACTGTTCAAAAATTAATGTCAATTTTCAATTAAAGGGTGTCCCCTTTTTCAATTTTCACTTATTGTTATTTTTGGTATACGCTATTGCATAGGCTTGGCAACTGCACATCCTGGGAGAGTTTCAAGTCTCTATCACTTACGGTTCACAAGTTAGCTAATTTCAGTTTCTTTTATGGGATCTTTAGTTCCTAACTTTTTGTCGTTTTTTTGTGCATAGTTGCTGTTGAAGAGAAGTGTGGCGGCTTCTAAACAGCCAGTTGTCTACCCTGCTAATTGTCTTTGTTGTTTTCTTAGTGTTATTTACATAATAAATATTAACCACATAAATTATATAGAAAGGACTGATAAACTTAACAGAAAATAATTATGAAAGTAATTAGCATATATCAGTTTACAAAATGTTGAAAAACCCCAACAGATAGGCATTTCCCCTTCGTGCATGTACCTATGTAGCAGTGTTCCCAGGTCAATGTATTTCTTCCCCCCAGAAAAATTTTAAAACCCCCTAAAATTCAATGTTTTTCTACAAAATCCCCCTAGAAAATTTTGGTGAACATTTTGCTTTAGTTCAGCGTATCATCAATATTAATGCACTGACAATGCGGAAAATGCATAAAATTCTTAAACTTTCCCCAATTAAAAAGAAGTCAAAATTAACTGATTATATGTTTATATTTTTCATTGCATATGTTATGATTACAAGCGTATATATACTTATTATAAATTTTCGATTTATTTTTATTCACATATTTTGAGATCTAAGTATTTACATATTTGTAGGCAGCTGGAAATTTGTATCTGCGTATCTAGAAAAAATTAAGTGTCTATAAAAATATTAAGAGTTTCTAAGCCTTCTTCGCTCTTTACGTTATTTTGACATTTTCATAAAAAGAGTTTCAGTTTAATCAAAGGTTCTTAGATATTTTAATTTTACCACCTCTTAAGAAACGGAAAATATTCAAAGAAATTACCTATAAAAAAAAAAATTCTTTCAACTCAACAAAATAAGTACTTAAAATTATCAGATGCAAAATTCTGTACTTGAAGCTACTAGATGAACATAAAATGTCTCATTTAATTTTACTTTAAAAATCGTTAAAGTCTTCAAATTTATCAATTGAAACATTTTCTAACTCCTGCCATTTTACCGTTCAACCAAACACAGAAATCCCCTAAAAATACCCCACAAATGAATTGTTGCCCCTAAATTTTTCCCCGAAGAATTTAACACCCCAAATTCACCCCTAAAAGAAAAAAAAAAACGCTAAGCTGGCAACACTGCTACGTAGCTTACTGTTCTATGATACAATCATGATACAATTAACAAGGTAGGTAGCCTTTTCGCTACAATAAGAACAACTTCAATAAAAATAACATGCATTTTGTTTTTGTACAACTTATGCAAACTGTCAAAAAGACGCCACTTCTACATTTAGAGAAGAGAGATGCACTGAGCTTACGCCGATTCGCTATCTCGTTTTGGCTGCCTTTCATCTCTGCAATCTCCTGACAACCTAAAGTAATCAGATGATTAACGGTTTAGCTGACGAGGCTACCTTGTTAATTGTACCATGTACTGTTAAAATTTATTGAGCTGGTTACAAGTGTTGCACAATAAAAATTCCCATAAGAAATAAATAAAATTTAGTAAATGTCTAAATGACATCGGCGGCTAATTTTTAGCCGAATTCAGCCGTAAAATTGTCGCCGGCGGCGGCTACCGATAATCATCGGCGGCGCCACCTAGCCGGCTGTAGCCTCTTCGGCGCAGGGGTCTGATCGGCGGCTAATTTTTAGCCGAATTCAGCCGTGAAATTGTCTGCGGCGGCGCCACTTAGCCGGCTGTAGCCACTTCCGCACAGGGCTCTGCCATCAATACAAAATCATATTGACTGAAAAGTTGAAAACGGCCATTTTGGAAATTCAACTCCCCAAATATACATTTAGTTGGTAGACATTTAGAAAAGAATAATTCATCAATATTTATATATATATATATATATATATATATATATATATATATATATATATATATATATATATATATATATATATATATATATATATATATATATATATATATATATATATATATATATATATATATTGTTTGGGGGAGTTTGAAGAAAATTGCTATTAGAAAATCTACTTAAAATTGAAATGAGACACCGTGCACGATTAATATGAAAAAACAATTCACCAATTCTTTTTATTGTGATACAAAGGAAATGATCTGACTTTGGGGAGATTCACACATCAACTCAAACTAAGAAATGTGCATGATTGGCAGTAGACCAAAGTATAATTCCATAATTTCATGTAGAGATTGACAAGAGAGTAAAGATCAATAAAATATTGAAGTGAGGCTTAATGGAATAAAGATACACTTATGGGCATAATTATAGCATATATAATATAGTGAGTTGATCTGAACATCCCGCCTCCCCTTGCTGGACTGCAAGAGTCGGAACCGTAAAGGAGGGAGATGCATTTTAGACCTTTAGATTACAGATACAAAGTATAGCTTATTAACTAATGTATAAATGTGATATTTATAGGTTTTACAATTCAATTTAGGTAAATAAATCAATAGTATTCAGTAAAAAATCATGAAATTGTGATACGTTCTTAAGCCCAATAAAAAACAATTAGTGTTGTAGGCACTAAAACTACAAAGGTAAGAAAGTTATTTTGTTGTAACGTTGATTACAATGGTGGGGAAATGAGATGAGGACTTTTCATCTGATTTGTGAACCGTATATGTATTTTTAGAATGTTCATCGGCTTGCTGATGGTAGCTTTTATGCTGAGGTTGGCGCAGTTTTCGTCGAATTCGCTGTAGACCTGATTTTTTATTACTTCCTTTGAAAATATGGAGAAGTGTATGATGCTCAGATAGACAGATTCGGCATCGATCACGGCAACGACAATCTTTTATCAAATGAGAGTGTGCGAGGCAATTTATGCAATATCGATACTTGCGAACAATATGTAATCTGTCTCGCACAGCAAGTTTTTTAAAACGGAAACATTTCCTCAGCGGATGATCCATGTTGCAATAGCGGCAGTCCTTAAGTTTTCTTGGAGGAGAGAATGTCACAAGGTCTTTCTCGTCTAAGGTGTTGTTGATCTTATGTCGGTTAACCTTCAAGCGCCGAGGTGGATGGGACATTGTTCTGAAAATATGGAGAAAAAATGAAGGTGATGAACTGGGAAAAAAATTAAGGTTGATGAACTGGGGGTAGTAAAACTAATTTAACAATTGGTCGGGTGACAAGACCACTTGATGTACGCACTTCACAAACTCTAACTCGAGAATCCGGACCGCGTATTACCTTTTCTATTCGACCTAACCGCCATTGAGTGGGGGGTAAAGTTTCATGTCTAATAACTACGAGGTCGTTGATAGCAAAATCTCGTTGACGCAAGTGCCATTTTGTTCGCTTATGAAGCTCCTTAAGATATTCCCCCTTCCATCTAATAGCGAATTGATAGTGAAGGAATTTTAGTTTTTTCCATCTGTTGGCATAGTTTACTGGCTGCTGTGAAAAGTCAGGCTCAGCGGGAGCCAAAAGGGGGGTGCCAATTAGAAAATGACCTGGGGTTAATGCAACATTATCGTTGACATTATCAGTCATGGGACTTAGGGGCCGTGAGTTTAAGCACGACTCAATTCGAATGAGCATTGTAGAAAATTCTTCGTACGTAAATTTTTGGGCATGGGTTATTTTCTTGAGGTGAGTCTTGAAGCTCTTGACGCCTGCTTCCCACAATCCACCCATATGTGGGGCATCGGGGGGAATAAAAAACCACTCAATGGATTGAAAGGCATACTGGGACATTAGGTTTTGCCTGACTAAATTAAGAAAATGTTTCTTATCTTTCTCCAAAATATTAGCTGCTCCCACAAACGCAGTTCCATTATCTGAGTATATTGCATGGGGACAGCCTCGACGCGAAAAGAAACGGGAAAATGCTGCCATGAAGGCTGCCGTTGAAATCTCACTTGTGACTTCTAAATGAATGGCTTTTGTTGCAAAGCAGACAAATACTAGTACATAACCTTTCGTTAACTTACACCCGCGACCTGCATATGACTTGATGTCGAAAAGTCCGGCGAAATCAACTCCTGTATTAGTGAATGGGCGAGTTAATGCAGTTCTTTCAGAGGGTAGAGCGCCCATGATTTGTTGACTGCGAGTGTGCCTGAATAACACACAATCCTTACAATTTCGAACAGTAACTTTAACTAAGTTTTTTAATTTAGGCACGTAAAACTCCAGTCGCATAAGGCGTAATAAAAGAGCATTTTCACCATGTATCGATGCTCGATGAAGCATTTGTAAGTAAAGTCGGGTAAATTTACAATTATAAGGTAATATTTTCGGAAATCGTTCATTGTAAGTAAGGTCAGGTGATTGTGAGAGCCTACCATTGACTCTGATAAAACCCTCTGCGTCAATAAAGGGGTTTAGATTTAAAAGCGTACTTTTTCTTGACAATAACAATCCTTGGGACAGAATTTCATATTCTGGGAAATGCGCCTTTTGAGTTGCTATAATCAACCGATTTTTAACGTGATTCACTTCAGACTGGAGTAAATCAGTGGTATTATAATGAAGTCTATATTTGGGGGAAAGCCGGTGAAAAAAACGAAATACATAGCAAAGCACACGCAAAGCCCTTGGTAGATGAGAGAAACGATCTAAAATATCAAACGCAGTGACTTGGTTGACATGTGATTTTATAGGTCGAATTTCTTCTTGCGTCGCCAGAGGAGGGGAATGGGATGGCCATGCTGTATGTGGGAGTTTGAGCCATGAAGGACCATTCCACCAAAGGGGATTTGTTGCCAAATCTCTAGCTGTGACTCCACGAGATGCTAGATCGGCGGGGTTGTCTTTCGATTCGACATGGTGCCAGACCTCCCTTTCTAATTCTTCAGTTATTGAAGATATACGGTTCGCAACAAATGTGTTCCAATAAGAGGCTGGTTTTTGGAGCCAGGAAAGGACGATAGTGGAATATGTCCACATATATATGCTATTGAATACAATATTCATTTGGTTTCGTATGACTTTGAACATTTTTGCCATTAGTTCGGCACCGCAAAGTTCTTTTCGGGGTAATGTGATGAATTTAACGGGTGCGACTTTCGTCTTGGCTAACAAAAGATGCGAACAAACGTTGCCATTTGGAAATTCAACTCTAAGATACAAACAAGCACCATATGCCTTTTCTGAGGCATCACAGAAACCGTGAAGCTCTATCATAGCACATGGGTCGTAATCAACGTAACGGGGAACCTTGATGTTCTCAATATTGGAGTAATCATCCAGAAAGGTTTTCCAATCTTTGAGCGTGGATGGGCAAATTTCGTCATCCCACTCAGTTTTGTCCTTCCAAATTTGTTGCATTATAATTTTTGCAGTTATGATTTTGAGGACAAGCCAACCGGCGGGGTCAAAAAGTTTGGCAATGTCTGATAGCACTAATCGTTTAGTGAAAGTTCTTCCAATGGAGAGCCGGATGGGCTTGAAATAAAAGAAATCATTTCCTGCGTTCCATCGGAGGCCTAGGGTTTTGGAGGTACTAGAATCAGATAACTTTAGAAAGTTAGAATCTAAAAGATCTGTATGGGGTATATCTTGCAAAATAGCTTGATTGTTTGCCGTCCATTTTCTGAGAGAGAAACCAGCCGAACTTAAAACTTTCACCATATCATTACGTGCTTGAATGGCGGAGTCTAAATCATGTGCCCCAAAAAGCACATCATCAACATACATATAGTTTCTGAGAATTTCAGCGACAACTGGATAATCCCTTTCACACTGTGCAGCTAGTTCTATTAAAGTTCTAATAGCTAAATATGGGGCACAGTTGACGCCAAAAGTAACGGTACACATTTCAAAATCAGTAAGTTTTTCTTCGGGCGAGGTACGAAATATTATTCGCTGAAACGAAGTCTGATTTCTATCTACTAAAATTTGCCGATACATTTTTTCAATGTCGGCGTTAAAAACGAAACGAAAAAGTCGCCATCTGAGAATTAATATAGTAAGATCAGCTTGCAAAACGGGGCCAGTGTACAAAATGTCGTTAAGACTTGTGCCATTGGCTGAGGGGTTTGACGCATTAAAGACAACTCTGAGCTTCGTTGTCGTGCTATCGGGTTTTATTACCGCGTGATGGGGTAGGTAATAAGAAGTATTCGAACATTCAGATAGATTGGGTTGTATTCTGACCATGTGGTGCAGGTTTAAGTATTCCATGATAACCTGGTCATACGTAGATTTCACGCTAGGTTGTTTTAATAAACGGGCTTCATTGCGAAGATACTGTGCTATATGCTATAGCTCTGACGAGAGTTGCCCAAATTTCGATCAGCAGGAAACTCCCTTTTGAACGGAAGTGAAACTACAAATCTTCCCTCTTTATTTCTGTACGTAGTTTTTTTGTATAAATTTTCGCAATAAAGATCTTCATCGGATAGCTTTTTAACTTCCTGTACTTCTTCCAACTCCCAAAATTGACCTAGTTGGCGATTGAGTTCAACTTCGGTGTAAAATGATGAAACCATTTTGCTAGGCGTTGAAGAGGAAATCTGTCCGGTCACAATCCACCCAAATACAGTGCACTGTGCCACTAAACTATGATTACTCTGAAACTTGACTCCTTCGCGGAGTATATGAGGGTATACGTCACCTCCTAACAACAAATCTATTTGATTTGCTGTATGTTCATCAGAATCAGCCAGCTTCAAACCCTCAAACTTAGATTTAATAGAAGGAGCGAGTGAATGATAGGGCAGCTGACCAGTAAGGTTTTTAACAACTAATGCACTGACGTTGGTGGAAAAGAGCTTGTCAATAGGAGAACTGATAGTTATTTCACAAAGTTGGTGCGATGTGGCAGTAAGAGAACCGCTTAAGCCAACAACTTGAGCATGAGAGGGTCTTGATGGCAAGGCAAGTTTTCTTTTAAGAGATTGAGAAATGAATGATGCTTCAGAAGCAGGGTCGATAAGTGCTCGAACCGTAAATCGAATATCGGCCACACATATATCTACTAGAGCAGTACCAAGAAGAATAGAGGTAAAAGGAGTGGACTGTAAATGCGTTGTGTATGTTTGGCGAATTGCCTGGGAAGTAGCAGAAGTGGATGGGATATCATCGGGATTCTGTATTGCACGAAAATGCGTATTATCAGAGGGCTTCTGGCTACTGTAAGGGGCTTGGTTGCTGTTCGTAGATGTGGGTGTGCTATGAAGTAGGGTGTGGTGTTTCTGTTTGCAAACAGCACAAAGGTATTTGCTTTGGCATTTTCTCACCTCATGAGATGTAGCCAAGTAATTGATACAGTGTTTTTGGGATCTCACTGTAGACCAGCGTTGATCTACAGACATTTTGAGAAAGGATGGGCATTGCCGCAGTGGGTGAAACTGTGAGCAAAGGGTGCATTTATTCGCTTTATTGGGGGATACGTTGGTATTGTAAGAGTTAACTTTCTTAACATCACGATTGTTATGTGGTTTTGGATATGACGTGTTCTTAATTGAGTTAAAAGAGGGTTTAGAGGAGCGAATATCTGCAAAAGACTCTAGAGTTTGGTATCTAGAGGTCAAAAAGTCATTCACTTGGGTCCAAGTGGGTAAGTCCCAAAGATCTCGATGATGCTGCTTCCACAAATCGAGAGTAACATCTGGAAGACATGTGGAACAAAGATAAACGAAAATCACATCCCATTTATCAGTTTCTATGTTAAGCAGGGATAGGTTAGTGATACAGTCGTTTATAGTTCTCTGAAGTGCTTTTATATTGGGCCCCGATTCCTTCTGCATAGGGTGTAAACTAAACAATGTTTTTAGCTGCGCATTAAGAAGAACTTCTTTGTTCTCGTACCTTTCAACGAGGTTGTTCCAGGCCATGTCGAAGCCAGCATTAGTTAAGGGGCATGATTTTACAATATCACGAGCTTCGTTTTGCGTTTTCTTAAGCAAGTGATAAAGTTTTTCAACAGGAGATAATCGTGGATTATTTTTATAAAGGGCAGAGAACATGTCTCTGAAAGTTGGCCAGGAGACATAGTCTCCATAAAAAATGTCAGTATCACAAGGTGGTAGGGAGATATTTGGAATATGTACATCCTGAAATTCGTTGGAATCGTTGGGCTTGCTAGAGAGCTGAGAACTAAGCTCATTTATGATAGACAGACATTTAAGATATGAGTCATAAGCAGAATAATATTTGTTTTGAACTATTTCTAAATCCGCTTGAGGCTCTGTTTCTGGCTCTTTTTCTGACACTTTAGCTTCAAACTGTACTAAAAGGGATTCATATATAGTTCGTACAGAAGTCCATAAGTGAATAATTTCCTCTTTATGGACCGCTAGTGTGTGAACACTGTGTGTGTCCTTGGAGAGTGTTGCAAAATAAGCCGAAAACTGAATGACACGATCAGATGCCCTAATGAAACCGTGTAATTGTGACATGATTTCAGATAATTATTGTTCAAAACAATAGCTCGATAATAATTTAAATGTTTGTTGTAGATGCTAATTAAATTCGAAAAACAAACTATCTCACTCGTTTTTTTATTCAAGTTGAGTCTATTTCCATGAAATTGTGCGTTGGGATATGTCGTGCAAAGTCGTTGCACATATAAATATACTTGTGTGTATGTATATGAGATGACACGTTACAGTATTTAATATGAATGTTGCGTATTGTATCTTTTTATTGTTTTTATATTCTTGTAGGTATTTATATGCAGAGATTCTTACATAAGTACATATATACATACATATGTTTTCTTTTTCAATCTTCACTTAGTATAGCTGTGAAAAAAGAGGGGGGTAGATACACAAAGTAGGATTGATCGTATTTAAATTCAAAAAAACATAATATGCTCTCTTTTTAGATGAGATATTTTTCAATATGTACGAAGGTATTTCATAAATAATTCGAATTCTGACAAATTGAACAATGTTATCTAAGTAAGTTGGTAGGTTTCTTTTAGTTATTTCTACAGAATGTTTCTCACCATAATACTTATCATCAATGTTAACTATCTTTATAACATTTGTTTCCAATTGCTTCTCTGTTCAATTTGAAATGTTTAGCAACATTTGATTATTTTGATGTGGTTGTTGTAAACAGAGTGCGAGTTCTCAACAAGAAATAATTTAATGTTAATAACAGAAGTAGAACTCGTTTGCTTTAATTTGAGTGATTTATTCAACGTTGCTAAACTGTATTTTGAAACGATATGTATGTATGTCCAATAACGGGGGTTTTTTTATTTTTTTTTTGTGCATATGTGCATATGTATGTATGTGCATATGTACATATATTTGTATTGACCAATTATTAAACTATATGCGTCAATATCGAAATTGAATTATTATTTTTTATACCATTTCGTGGAGCAAAAATATTTAATTTCGTATTACATACCTTTACCCTTTTTTATGTACTTGCACCTTGTTACAAAAACGCCAATTTTGATGGGGCCAAGTATTCCTGGTTTCTACCTACGGACACTTGGGATTTTATGATATACTCACGAGATAATAATTTTCACTTAATTAGAAAAAATGTATTTTTCCAAATAAAGCAATTTTCTTTGATCCGGTTCGAACAGGACCAACAAATGTTTGGGGGAGTTTGAAGAAAATTGCTATTAGAAAATCTACTTAAAATTGAAATGAAACACCGTGCACGATTAATATGAAAAAACAATTCACCAATTCTTTTTATTGTGATACAAAGAAAATGATCTGACTTTGGGGAGATTCACACATCAACTCAAACTAAGAAATGTGCATGTTTGGCAGTAGACCAAAGTATAATTCCATAATTTCATGTAGAGATTGACAAGAGAGTAAAGATCAATAAAATATTGAAGTGAGGCTTAATGGAATAAAGATACACTTATGGGCATAATTATAGCATATATAATATAGTGAGTTGATCTGAACATATATATATATATATATATATATATATATATATATATATATATATATATATATATATATGACTGAAAAGTTGAAAACGGCCATTTTGGAAATTCAACTCCCCAAATATATATATATATATATATATATATATATATATATATATATATATATATATATATATATATATATATATATATATATATATATATATATATATATATATATATATATATATATATATATATATATATATATATATATATATATATATATGTGGCATCACTGTTGATGGCTACCCGGTACTCAGTTAGTACCCAGTACCATGATACAATTAACAAGGTAGCCTCGTCAGCTAAACCGTTAATCAACTGACTACTTTAGGTTGTCAAGAGATTGCAGAGAGGAAAGGCAGCCAAAACGAGGTAGCAAATCCGCGTAAGCTCAGTGCATCTCTCTTCTGTAAATGTAGAAGTGGCGTATTTTTGACAGTTTGCATAAGTTGTACAAAAACAAAATGCATGTTATTTTTATTGAAGTTGTTCTTATTGTAGCGAAAAGGCTACCTTGTTAGTTGTATCATGCCCAGTACCATGATACAACTAACAAGGTAGCCTTATCAGCTAAACCGTTAATCATATGACTACTTTAGGTTGTCAAAAGAATGCAGAGATGAAAGGCAGTCAAAAGGAGCAAATCAATGTAACCTCTGTTCATATCTCTTTTATAAATGTAGAAGCGGCGACTTTTTGACAGTTTACAGAAGTTGTACAAAAACAAAATGCATGCTATTTTTATTGAAGTTGTTCTTATTGTAGGGAAAAGGTTACCTTGTTAATTGTATCATGCCCAGTACTAATAGAAGAACAGTTCTAACAACACTGATTAGATCAACCACCATTTTCTACTTTCTTTTTTGCTTTTGATCCCGTGGTGTGCGAGACATATGAAATCTTCGTAACTTCAATAATTTCTTGACGCAATTTGCCTTTTTTGAAATAAATAAAATAAAATTTTCTTTGAACTCATGATTAGTGGTTTCATTTCATAAACCCAAATCGAAACCCCTAAACTGGTGACCCCGACAATTTTTTCACGACAAAATGGACGACAGCGGCACAGCTACATCAATGTCAATAGCAGCCGGCACGAGTGACGCCACCGCCGCACCAAATACTGGAAGTGTTTCCTTGGTGTATGCCAGATTGCCTGTGCCACAAATGTCTAATACCAACATAGAGGCATGGTTTACCACAATGGACTTTTGGTTTACGGCATCTGGCATTGTCGCAGACAAGCAAAAAACGGCCACTATACTCGCAGCGTTGGACCCAAATGTGATTTCACAACTAGCGGGGGTAATCGCTGCAATTCCTCAGAGTGACAAGTACGACTACATCAGATCAAAACTGATAGAACATTTTGCTGACAGTGAGCAACGTCGTCTGAATCGCCTTTTGTCCGACCTTCCGCTTGGCGACAAAAAACCATCTGAATTATATTTCGAGATGAAACGTGTCGCTGGCAACACGCTTGGAGAGGTAGCATTAAAGGGCTTATGGACGAAACGATTACCCGAGTTCGCTCAACCTGTCGTGGCAGCTTCATCAGGTACCCCAGCTGAATTCACAAAAATTGCTGACTCTATTATCGACGCAGTTGCCCTAAATCGGATAGATCAAGTGCAATCAGAATCGCCAAACGAATTCAAAGAGCTGCGAGCTGCCGTAATCGAATTAAGCAGAAAATTCGAACAATTTTCAACGCGCTCGCGATCACGCTCACGTAGACCAACGACGCCACGCAATCGTTCACAATCACGACCCGTTTACACCAGCAGTGCATCAGGTGATGAATGCTGGTACCATAAAAAATATGGCCGCAACGCAAGAAAATGCCGCAGCCCCTGCCGTCATAAGAAACGGCCAGCCCACGTGGCCGCTGCTTGTGTTGCATCGTCTAACCAGTGACTCAATGGGCGGATGAAGGATTCCTGCGAAGATTCCTCCATCAAACGCCAAAATTTTCGCCTACAAGTAAGAGACAATCACACAAATAAATTTTTTTTGGTAGACAGTGGCGCCGACGTTTCTGTTTTGCCATTTACTTCAAAGTCATTGGACATCCGTCCAACCGCTATGAGGCTATATGCCGCAAATGGTTCCCCTATTAAAGTAATGGGTGAAAAACGAATCAAACTTGACCTTGGCCTTCGCCGAGAATTCCACTGGTCGTTTATAGTAGCTGATGTGACGTCACCGATCATCGGCTCCGATTTTATAAAATTCTACGATTTACTCATCGATTTACGACGAAACCGACTCATCGACAATATCACTGGATTGGTATCCCACCTTACCGCAACAGCCTGTTTCGGCACAGCTGACATCAAAACATTCGATTCAACAACACCTTTCGCAGATATTTTGAAAAACTTCGCTGACGTCACCAGACTTTCGCCTTATGGTTCAACGACAAAGTCTACTATCTCACACCGAATCATAACGACAGGTCAACCTGTTTTTTGCCGTCCTCGACGACTCTCGCCTGAGAAGCTGGCCGCAGCAAAAAAAGAATTTGATTTCTTAATGAAAGCCGGCATTTGTCGACCATCCAACAGCAACTGGTCCAGCCCGTTGCATTTAGTTAAAAAAAGTGACGGTACTTGGAGGCCATGCGGGGACTATCGTGCCTTAAATGCCCAGACGTTGCCAGATCGATACCCGTTGCCATATTTAACTGATTTCACGACAAATCTGCGAGGTAAGACAATTTTTTCAAAAATTGACCTACAGAAAGCCTTTCATCAGGTGCCGATCCATCCTGATGATATTCCTAAAACGGCTATCAGCACTCCTTTCGGCCTTTTCGAATTTAAATTTATGACGTTTGGGCTGTGTAACGCCGCCCAAACGTTTCAGAGGCTTATCAACGAGGTACTGCGAGGCCTGGAGTTTGTTTTCCCGTACATCGATGACATTTGTGTCGCTTCGCCTTCATTGGATCAGCATCGTCAGGATCTGTCCGAAGTTTTCCGTCGCCTTCGCGATAATCATCTCGCCATCAACCTTGATAAGTGTGAGTTTGGCAAAAGCGAGATCAAATTTCTTGGTCATTTGGTTAATGCTGATGGTATTCGACCGTTACCTGAAAAAGTCGCTATCATTCAAGATTTTCCTAAACCGAAAGTGGCTCAGGAGCTTAAAAGGTTCATTGCCATGATAAACTTTTATAGGAAGTTCCTGCCGCATGCAATTTCGTATCAAATGCAGTTGCAACAATTAATCGTAGGAAACAAGAAGAACGATAACACTTTTCTGGTATGGTCCCCCGCAACAGAAGCTGCATTTGATCGATGTAAAAAAGAGCTAGCATATGCAACGATTCTGGCGCATCCGGCTGCTGAAGCCGAACTTGCAATTTACGTCGATGCATCTGACACGGCCGTAGGAGCAGCCCTTCATCAAAAAATAGACGGTGCCCTACAACCTCTCGGATTTTACTCTAAAAAGTTCACCAATACACAACAAAAATATTCCACATATGATCGAGAGCTAGCAGCAATATATCAGGCTGTTTGCCATTTTCGATATATGATTGAGGGTCGCTCCTGTTATATCGTCACCGACCATCGCCCGCTCATTTTCGCATTTAAGCAAAAACTGGAAAAAGCTTCGCCACGCAGAATACGACAACTCGATTTTATCAGCCAGTTGACCACCGATATTCGCTATACACCTGGTTTAGAAAACGCAACAGCTGATGCACTTTCGCGCATAGCGCCGATAAGTACCGCAGTAGATTACACTCGCATTTCAGCTGCTCAACAGACCGACGGGGAGCTTCAACAATTGCTTCGTAATTCAGGTATGCAAACAAATTCGCTGAAATTAAAATATTTTTCAATACCAGACTGCGACGCTCAATTGGTTTGTGACACTACAACGACACGAGTTCGTCCGTACATCCCGAAAGATTTTCGTAAACAAATACTTTCCACAATCCATAATTTATCGCATACTGGCATTCGAGCTACTACAAAGATGCTTACCAGCAGATTTTGTTGGCCCGGAATCCGAAAAGATGCCACAATATTTGTTCGGAACTGTTTACAGTGCCAAAGGTCTAAAATCCAACGACACACCCGATCTTTGCCCGACAAATACGAACCTCCCAAAGAACGATTCGAACATATAAACATCGACATCGTTGGTCCATTTCCATTATGTGAAGGACAACGATACTGCCTGACCATTATAGACCGTTTCACACGGTGGCCGGAAGCGATTCCTATCCCTGACATGTCAGCCGACACCATCGTTAATGCTCTTTTGTCTCAATGGATTGCGAGGTTTGGCGTTGCATTACGAATAACATCCGATCGTGGTCGCCAATTTGAATCGACGGTTTTCGCAGAACTAGTCAACACAATTGGCGCAACGCATTTACGTACTACCCCGTACCATCCACAGTCGAATGGCATTGTCGAGAGGTGGCACCGAACGTTTAAGTCTGCGATCCTGTGTCATAATCCAGCAAATTGGGTATATCACTTACCCACAATTCTGCTAGGACTGCGAGTTGCTTTCAAGCCTGACATTAACGCATCATCAGCAGAATTAGTTTACGGTTCAACCCTTACAGTCCCTGGGGAATTTTTTATCACACAACAACAAATACTACCAGTGACTTCATCTCCGATTTTCGAACAACAATGCAAAAGCTTAGGCCAACCGATACTAGCCACCACTGTTCGCCGCAAGCATTCATCTCAAAAGATCTTCAAACGTCTTCACACGTATTCGTACGCAACGACTCAGTTCGACCATCCCTCACGCATCCATATGATGGTCCATTCAGTGTAATAAAAAAATTCGATAAATTTTTTACGGTTTCAATAAGAGGTCGTCACAGCAACATCAGCATTGATCGCTTAAAACCCGCCTTTGTTTCAAATTGTGATATCAGGGAGTTACCTACCACAATTTCGCAACAAAACGCACCTGACATTCATACAAATGAAGAAACTACCTTAGATAGTGATGCAACGTTACCTTATACCGCAACTAACCAAAACGTTCCTAACGAAATTGATCTCAACGCTAGTTTTACTTCATCAAATTCCAACTTTGATGTGAGCTCGTCCCCTGAAGTGCTAAGACCCCAAACAACTAAGAGTGGTAGACGGGTCACGGTTCCCTTGAGATTCAGGTGAGCTCCCTCCAGCCCGGGGAATGTTGTGGCATCACTGTTGTTGGCTACCCGGTACTCAGTTAGTACCCAGTACTAATAGAAGAACAGTTCTAACAACACTGATTAGATCAACCACCATTTTCTACTTTCTTTTTTGCTTTTGATCCCGTGGTGTGCGAGACATATGAAATCTTCGTAACTTCAATAATTTCTTGACGCAATTTGCCTTTTTTGAAATAAATAAAATAAAATTTTCTTTGAACTCAAGATTAGTGGTTTCATTTCATAAACCCAAATCGAAACCCCTAAATATATATATATATATATATATATATATATATATATATATATATATATATATATATATATATATATATATATATATATATATATATATTTTTTTTTTTTATAATTTTTGTTTAAATGTTCAGTGAGTAGTATTAATAATTTTTTTTATCCACGTAAAATAATATTGTTTGTGCATAATTGTGTTGATACAGTACATAAGGAAAATTTGTTAGATAGGTTTGTGTTTTAAGTAGGTTAAATTGCGCGAACGGCACGCTAGATGTCGTTGTGGTTGTATCCACAGGAAACAAATTTATTCAGACAACCAAAAGGCTCACTACCACTTTTATTTTTTGTTAATTTCACAGCGTTAAATCTTATTTGCCGAGAAACCAAAAATTTTTTTTAATTATACCGCTTTAGGGAGCTCCTTAAAGAGAGAGTTTTGTTAGAATTGAAGAAAGGAAGGCTAAGAGAAAGAATGCAAAGTCGATGTGCGCCTGGAAGTTAAGATTTGGAATTTGGTTACCGTATACATATGTATTTTATCTTCTAAATACAGCTAGTATTTAGAAAATGAAATATTTTTGTGTTATTCAATTTGGTTCTGTTTAACTGCCTGTTCCTCAATGTCGCAGTCGTGCGATTGTTCGCCTTCTAAGCGAGAGAAAATTGTTTTGGGTTCCTCTATGAAGTTCTTTTATTCGAACGACGACTCGATCGACAAGTCGAAAAAACGCAAGTGTTTTCATACAAAATCCAATTCCTCAATATCGATCATGTCGTCAGCACTGCGAACACAAATGTCAAAATCAAGCACTTGCTGTTTTGCTATCGAGTGGGACTTTTTATTGAAACAATTTTTGTTTTTTTGTTAAAAAACTGGAAAATAAAACTACAAATCCCACATATTTTTAATTTTTATTTAGTAAATATATTAAACAATTATTACATGCATGCATGTAATTTTCCTAAACAGTCCACTTGTTTGCTGGATAGAAGAAAATCCTGAGTTTGCCAGAGGAATACCAGTGCTCATCGCGTCAAAATACTTATTAAATGTCTATGCAAAATATACTTTTAAATTTTAAAACACCACAAAAACTATTTCCGCACTTTCATAATGTTTACTTTTTTTATCACAGAGTACTCTGCACAGAATGTTATTTATGTATGTATTTGCTTTGGCTTGTCAAATGCAGCTGACCAGTTTTATGAAGGGTTGTATTTACACCAGAACAATTCAGAAGTTTTTTTCAATACTGAAATAAAAAATCAACTAAAACTTTAATTTAACGATCTGGCATCTCTGTAAAGTGAATGCTAAAAATTTCAGGACGTAAGACTATGCGAACGCAAGCTGGCGACATAGAGGAGTCCAAATTGACTCGAAATCGAGCGACTTCATTTCGATCGCTTAGATTTTCTTGCGACATTGAGAAACAAGCAGTAACATAACTATTATTTTAGGTGCTGAATATTTTTTAGCGCCAGCATGTCCACCGCCAACATGAAATTGCTCTTCTGCCGCCGTGTAAAGTTTTATGTTGGCACGTTTATTCTGTGATTAAACGTATGTATGATTAACGTATGTACATACATATGCAACAGCTGTGTTCTTTTCCACTCAAATTTTTTATTTTATTTGAAGTGTGATGGTGTGAATGTAAAATGTAATTTACGTTAGACTTTTTGTCAGTCGCAAGAAATCTAATTATTTTTTCATCTCACAAAACTGGAAAAAAGTATTTATACTTGTATAATAGTCTGAAGTGCCCTTTAATTTTAAGAAACTAAAGACTTGTATTATTTGCTCCAGATTTTGTTCTTAGGAGTGTTATTCTTGTTTTAATTCTTTCCTGAAATTCAAAAGGAACCCAAATTTTGTTTTTACCACTTCCATCCCCCTAAAATTCTGGATTTCAAAGAAGTACCTGACACCTGACCGATTATTTTTAGTAGGCTTTAAGGGCCTTTTTGAATTTTTCCGGTACTTGTATTAGGCACGAAGATACAGAATTACCGATTTTTCCCCTAAATGTCTAGAATGTTAAAAAAGTTGCATATGCTACATGACATTTTGTTCTTAGGAGTGTAATTCTTGTCTAACTTCTTTCCTGCTCCCATCCCTCTTTAAAATTCAAAATTCTGCTTTTACCCGTTTTCTCCCCTAGAAAATCAGGATTCCATAAAAGTTTTTGAATTTATCCGGTAGTTGTATTAAGCGCGGAGATACAGAATCACAGATTTTGCCATTTTTTACCCTTTTTCCCCCTCAATGTTAAGAATGTAAAAACTTGTATTATCTACTCGAGATTTTGTTCTTATGAGTTTAATTCTTGTTTTACTTCTTTCGTGCTCCCATCCGTCTTCACAATTCAAAAAAGTACCAAAATTCTGTTTTTACCCGTTTTATCCCCCTAAAATTCAGGACTCTAAAATGTTTTGATTATTTTTAGTAGCCTTTTAGAACCTTTTTGAATTTTTCCAGCACTTGTATTAGGCGCGGAGATATAAAATTACAGACTTATCCCTTTTTTACCCCCTAAATGTCCAAATTTAAAAAAAGAGACAAATTTATATCGAGAATTTTTCAATGGGTATTAAATTCAGTTTTTTAGTTTTTTTCAGTTTCAATCCTTTACATATACAATTAAAAAAAGTACCAAAATTCAGTTTTTACCCATTTTATCCTCTTAGTACTCAAAATATCAAAAAAGTACCAGACACCTATCCGTTTATTTTTACTATAATTTTGGGTGTTTTTTTGAATTTTTGTGCTATCTGTTCAACGTCCGGAGATATTAAACTAACGATTTTTTATTTAGAAGATAAAATATTTTTGGGTTATTCAATTTGGTTCTGTTTTACATAACTATTATTTTAGCTGCTGAATATTTTTTAGCGCCGGCACGTCCACCGCCAACATGAAACTGCTCTTCTGCCGCCGTGTAAAGTTTTATGTTGGCACGTTTATTCTGTGTGTGAAAAAAAAAACGTTGGAAAAAAATAACGTATGTGCATACATATGCAACAGCTGTTTTCTTTTCCACTCAAATTTTTTATTTTATTTGAAGTGTGATGGTGTGAATGTAAAATGTAATTTACGTTAAACTTTTTGACAGTCGCAAGAAATCTAATTATACTTTCATCTCACAAAACTCGATAAAAGTATTTATACTTGTATAATAGTCTGAAGTGCCCTTAATGAACACTTTTTTACTTTCTTAATTATATTTATTTACCGTCTAATTCATAAAAATTATAACAGGTTTATAAAGCTCTTATTTGACAGATTTTCCATACAAATATGTCAAATAGCAGTCTTATAAGCCTGTTATAATTTTTATGAATTAGGGGGTTAATATTTAAGCTATGTATCTCTCTTATGTGTATTAATTTTTAACTTATGTATATATCGAAAATTTCACTTCATTGTTGATCATTTCTTAAAATTTTGTTACTTTTTACGGCGTGAAGCATCAGCGCCGGATTAAATCGGACTCAAACGCATTGTTGTAACTAGACACTATAAAATTATGATCATTAAGGGGTACCATCATGATACAATTAACAAGGTAGCCTTTTCGCTACAATAAGAACAACTTCAATAAAAATAACATGCATTTTGTTTTTGTACAACTTATGCAAACTGTCAAAACGACGCCACTTCTACATTTGCGTAAGAGAGATGCACTGAGCTTACGCGGATTTGCTACCTCGTTTTGGCTGCCTTTCCTCTCTGCAATCTCTTGACAACCTAAAGTAGTCAGTTGATTAACGGTTTAGCTGACGAGGCTACCTTGTTATTTGTATCATGGGTACCATATTTTCTAAAAAGTAAAAGTTAACTCTATCTTCCCTAAAAAGTTTCTTCGTAATAAAAATATACATTGAGGATATACATATGTATATAGGCTTATTGAATAAAGTTAAGACGTGACTTGTCCTCGTAATTGTTTGAAGGAATTATGAAAATATTAAAAAAATTTCGAATGAGATGTGAAACCGATATCCATTAGATGTTTGTTTGCAGCATATTTTTCAAATATGCTTTCTCACTATGCCGATACAAAAATAATATTTTTAAAGTTTTTTTTTCCTTCGTGCTATGTATTTAGTTTCAGCTTGCTTATATGGCAGTAAAATAGGGGATGTCCTAATTTTTTACACAGAGCAAATAACTTTCTTGTCTAACCTACTTGCGCTATGCTTAAATAATTTTGGAATATATTCTACTCTGTGGTTGATAAATAAAAAGAATCCTCAAATATGAACTTAATTATTTGTCTGCTTTGAGAGCCAATTGAAATGAATTAATTCAGGTCCAAAAATTAACTTGTTCAAAATGTCTACTTAAAAACAAACGAACTTTTAAAAAAACAAACTTTTAAGAATTTTTCAAGTCTACTGCTGAGTTGATTAGCACCAACGAAATGTCGTCGGCATAAAGGCAGCTGAAAAAGACAGTAAACATTTTGAAAAGGTTCATTTTTGGACCTGAATTAATATAATAAAAAGAATCTTAATAAAAATTTATTTGTAAACTTATTTTTTTTAATTATTTAGGTAAACCATTATAACATCCAGGAAATTTTTAGCAACGAGATACTTATGTAAATATTAAAGTGTGGCACAAACACAACAAAAATGTCTTACAAGCATTTCATGAAATTGCAATTAGTGTGTACGTATTACTTGCCCATTGCAAGTAATACGTACACACATACTTCCGAAAACACTTCTTTTGTTTCACGATCAAAACATTGAAGAAGAGAACACAAGTACAACAAAACAATGTTAAAACAGAATAAGACTGAAGTAGAAGAGAAATGAAGTAGAACATCAAAACTATCTTAGAACATTCAAAACATGTTTGAATAACTCGCAGACAAGCTTGCAGAGAAATTTCAGCATTTTTATGAACATCAAAAATCGAATGTATGTATGCAAAAATAAAATTTTTTTAATTTACATTTGGATGCACTTAGTATATGTACATATGTATATATCTAGCTTATTCTAACATTTTTATTTTAAAAGAAATTAAGAGAGAAATTCTTTTTTAAAATGGACGAGAACAAAAACAAAAATCCAACAAAAAATCTTTTTGGCACATATGTGTAGTGAAGTCAATATACTACATAATAACTTAATTATTGTAATTTAAAAACATAATTTCGGACACTTTTTCTGTATTTCCACCCAATATACATCTTTTGTCAGTTAATAATCTTCGAGCATCAGAGAAAACTCTTTCTGAAGATGCGCTTGTTGCAGGAATGGACAGTATCCTGAGACTAGTTTTATATAAAATAGGAAATTGGTTTTTGTTTGTATCCCACCATTTAAGTGCATCACATTCATCGTAAAAGTGTATGACTGTATTTTCATACATTTTCAGTTCTTCCCTAACCATTAGGCATGGAATTTGTTAGGTTTTGTTGCGAAACAAATCTACCAAATAAATCAATATTGCCTTCAGAAAGAGTTGTTGTGGTACTTACACCTTACTTACTTCGCCCTTGCTTTAAGACCGCTTTGTACTCGCCAGAAATAGCTCTTACCTTTATTTCGCTCAAGCTTTGAGGAACGTTTGTAAGGATCTTTAAAGAAAAGTAGTTAAAATTTCGCAAAACAATTTAAAAATTTATAATTTTACCTACATTTAATGCATCCATTTCCATATACATATATTTAACCCCCGATTTTTGACTTGGGATTTAAATACAAAATTAGTAAATTTTCCTTAAAATTTAAGTTGGATTTAACATAGCTTTCTGTTTTACAATCTAAAATTATCTTTGGTAATTAATTGCAATAAGAGTAAGGCAACGCAATGTGTCAAAAAATTATCGATAAATCAATAAAAAACAGCTGTTTAAACAAATTTGGAAGCATGTGAAATTGTGAAAAGTTTAGAAAATAATAAATTGTTTTGTAAAAATTATTAAAATCAGTAGCAAAAGTGATAAAAGGACTCATATTTCACTGTCACAGAAGTTGATTACCTTCTGGAAATAATAAAAAAATCAAATTATGAAACAAAAAAAAAACATGTGCAATTTTCTTCATTTGCAGAACAGAACCAAACTGTCAAAATCATATGGCAGTACGAAAAACTTAAATCGATTTTAAATGGGCACGGCAGGCCGTTTAAATTTGATTTAAATAGCAACTGTTTGACTCAATTTTGTATTTAAATCAAATTGAAATTGAAGTGGCATTTAAAACCAAGTCAAAAATTGGGGGTAAGATTATTAAAGTTTAGAAAAATCACGAAAATCAGAAAGTTGAAACTATCAAAAAAATTTGATACCTGCAAGGTTTTTTCCCACCTAAATGATATTATTCAATAACAATCCTGCTTAAATTTTTATGTGTTTGTTCTAGTGTACTCGATGCTTTTGGTGTAATTTACGGTATATTTATTTCATTGTCTGTTTTTGCTTTGAAGTTCGACTTCATTTGAACATACATACAAGCACTAACAAAACTATACAGAGAAACTTTTCAAATGGTACTTGTTTTGTTTCAGTGAGAATCACGTTTTGTTATGCTTGTTTTGTTGATTTAGAATACAGAACTTTCAATACATCTTGTGCAGCTCCTTAGTAAATATACATACATATGTATGTAGAAATTGTTGCATATTCATTTGTATCTGGCAATTGCCATCAATATTTTTGTGCAATATGCGCTTTTCCCCAAATTTATCGGCAATCGGCAACACGAAACATAAAATTGAGTCGAAGATGGGGCAACGTTAAAGCGCGGTGCATTTTATGCTAACATCTCTGTAGCGATTCAGCTAGTTTGCTGATCTTGAGGCCTAACGCAAGCACTTAAACTTGGTTAGGAAATTTTATTGTGTTTTCTAACTCAAGAACTTAAACTTGGTTAGCGAATAGATTGTGTCAAGGCAATACACCAAGACAACAGAATGTATAACATAAGCACTTGTAACTTGGTTATAGCGGAGATAGGAGAAAAAACTGACAACCGTTATGTTTGAGTTGAATATTGATTCTCACTTTATTTTTGCAAATTCAAAATTTAAATACTAACTTATTGCTATGTCATCAATTCCCATGGGAAAAAACTGTATTGGTGAGTTTGAAACAAGAAACTATGGATTAATAAAATGTCGTGATAAAAAATGCACCAATAAATTTTGTTCCCATGGAAAGTTGCTGATTTGTAATAATACAAAATTTTATTGGTCAAAAGAAATAATTATATTTGAATTTACCTGACTTTAATTTGTTATTGTTCAACTCATTGTTCCGCTCCAGCCAAATGCAGTTTTGGATTAAGTATCCGAAGCGTGCAATAACTTTAACGGAAACATGAGCTGCCCAAGCACTGCACATAAAATAAAAATAAATTCAAATAAACGTAGTGTAATGGTAAGCGGTAGTTCAAGGTTAAAATTGTAATTCCAATCTGTGTGATATTTTTTTCCTTTTTTTTACAAATTCCAAATTAAAGTTAAGCAATAATCAAAGTCAAGTAAAATGAACAAATAAAAAATAAATTCTAAGTCAAAGAAAATACACAAAGGTGCATGACAGCAGAAATTGAGGGTTGTCGTCACAATTACGAATTTCGTGCAGGCACATACATACATATGTATGTATGCCTTGCTGATGTTAAAGAAAGTCGAATGGAACGAGACATGAAAACGTTGAACAGGTTTGCTTGATACTTTTCTTTTTCGTTGTCGTAGAGCTTTGAGATGATTTTATTTAACTCAGTATCCATGTTGTGGAATTTCTGCTTGACATTTTCTTCATCTTGCTTTAATACGTTGAGAGTGGCATCAATAATTGAAGTTTGATTCAAAAGCAGTTGTTTAAGATGGATTTCGTTCTCGTTTACTGCATTGATCGTGTTTCACATTTGTTCAGCATAGTTTGAATCGAGAATCCCAAATAGTGAATTTGCAATGTTTCCAACCACGTTGATGGCACCGCGTGTAACCCTTCTTTTAAGCAAGATGTTGTTGTTTGTTAGACCTGTCAGGCTGAGTTCAATTGCATGTACAATGGTAACACATGTCGTGTTTGGAGTTAGGCGGTTACACAATTTATATAGCACCTTTGTTTCGGCCATGAAAGAAGCTATTTCCTTCCAATATGGTGTTAAATTGTAGTAGGATATTATATTCCATTCTGACCGGGACATTCGTGCGTTCCCAAGACCTTCAAAGTGGAAGCCGATGTTGTTCTCAAATGGTGCTATTTCAACTTTGTTAAGCTGAAGTTACACAGTACGCTTTCTATGCGTCGACGCTTTTCATGCGGTTGTCAAAAAAGTAGGATAAGTGCATTTGTATGTGACAAGTTACAGAGCACAAAGAATAGAACGCGAAGACGCGTAGAACGCATAAAGTAGACCTACTTTCTACTTTTATATGCGTCACAAGCGTCAAGAGAAAATGTCAGCTGTTTTTATTAACCAATGATAACCTACTCTCAACGTTATCGATAAATACCTTTTATATCGTAAAATAATTTATAAAATCTTTTGCAAAAAACATTTTTAATAAAAAAGAAAAGTTTTGTTACAAATTTTATAAACATTTTCACGAATAAAACAAATTGTAATTGTTTTTACAACACTTTTTTCATTAACGAAATTTGGCGTTGTATGTAACTTGTAGTATGAAACGCATAGAACGCGTAAAAAGTATAAAAAGCATGAAAAGCGTGGACGCGTCTAAAGCGGGCCATGTAACTTCACCTTTAGTCGAAACGAGCGGAAGTATGAGCGAAGTTGATGTCGTCCGTTGTTTCTTTGTGGGCGGTATTTCTTCTGATGACGGAGCTGAACACTGCTTTTCTGTTCTTGAGTCGGATCGTGTGTTTTGTGGACTCGATTGATGCGGTTCTTCTTCGGGTTCGACGTTGAGTTTGGGAAGCGGAGCTAGATATTGAACTGCTCGTTTGAAGACGCCTGAAGCGGTTTGTACATCTGCGACTCTTACAATATCGTCGGTTCCCTTGTAGACTTTTATTATACGCCCCAACGGCCATTTCATAACTGGAACATTGTCTTCCTTGATGATCACGATCACTCCGAGTTGAAGGGCTTTTGATTGTTCTCGCCATTTACTCCGATATTGTAGTTCATTCAGATAGTCTCGTGACCATCTTTTCCAGAACTCATGCTTGAGCTGGGAAACCAATTTCCACCGAGTTTCCAATTTAAGGCTTGTGGATCGAGCGCGAGCATCAATTAGGGCAACTAGCGGCTCTCCTATTAAGAAATGGCCTGGAGTTAGTGCTTCTATGTCATTCGGGTCATTCGATAAGGGTGAAATGGGCCTGGAGTTCAGTATGGCTTGAAATTGAAGCCGTTTCGAGCTCTTCGTATGTTAGAGAGGCGTTTCCCAATGTTCTGACCAAAAGATATTTGGCTGATTTAACAGCTGCTTCCCACAGACCGCCGAAGTGGGGAGCTCTTGGAGGGATAAAATGAAATTGTATCCCCTTTTTATTGCAGGCATTCGTGATGGCTTCTTGTGCGTCGGATGAATGTATTATAGTGGATAGTTCTGGCAATTTATTCCTTGCGCCAACGAAGTTGGTTGCGTTGTCGCAATATAAGTTTTGGCAATGTCCACGCCGGGAAACAAATCGTTTGAGTGCTCCGATGAAAGCTTCTGTTGTCAGTTCGCTCACCAGTTCTACATGTACGGCCTTTGTCGCGAAACAGCAAAAGATGGCAATGTAAGCCTTGTGCGGTCGTTTTCCTCGAATCTTATAGTGCACCGTAATTGGGCCACAGTGGTCGACTCCAGCATTGATGAATGCACGGGCCGGTGTAACCCGTGTGGGGGGCAAGTTCCCCATTATCTGTTGGAAAATCTCTGGCTTGGCTCTGCTACATGTCGCACATCGATAAACCGTGGCGCGTGCCATGATTTTTCCCTTAATTGACCAAAATCGTTGTCGAACAATGCCTAATAACGTCTGTGGACCACAATGTTTATGATCGTCGTGAACTGTTTGAAAGATCATTTTGGCAATGGGATCATTGTAGGGGATGAGAAATTGGTGTTTGGAATCATAAGCTAATGGAGACGCGTCGAGTCGACCACCAACTCGAATTAACCCATGTTCATCCAAAAATGGTGTTAGATTCTGAATGCTGCTTAATCCTTGTAGCTTGTTGTATTTTTTGAGTTGTTTTATTTCTTCCGCAAAATCCGAGCGCTGTACCTGTGCAATTATTTTGATTAATGCTTGGTTGAGTTCCGCTGTTGTTAGCAGTATTGACGCTTGTCGCAACTGGTTTTGACATCTGGTGTGAGTAACGAATCGCAAAATGTATCCTACAATCCGTTGCAGCCGGTGAAAAAAATTTTTGTGATTAATTTTATAAATCAAGTCGAATTCAGGCGTAGTCATGGCTCGTGATTCAAGAAATTTTGTTTTTCTTTCGAGATTTGTTTGGCTATTCGAGCTTGGATTGAACCTTGGTGGCCATGCTTGCTCTATGCCATGCAAAAACGTTAGGCCATAAAACCACAGCGTACATTCCCTAGGGGCCGTTGGACATATGTATACCGCGAGACAATATGTCTGCTGGGTTACACTTGGAGCTCACGTGTCGCCATTGTTCTGGCCGAGTTTCTTCTTGAATTGTTGAAACTCGATTCACAACAAATGTGTTGAACGATGCTGAAGCTGAATTTAACTGTTGCGAGTCAACCTCGCGAAGGTATTTGTAAGCAATTATAGAGCAACCCTCGTATATGGTTTAAGTTATTTTTTAGAGTCAGCAATACTGAGAATTTTCTACACAGTCAGCAATATTGTTGAGTGAACAATTCTCACAGAGTCCGCAAAAAAGCTGACTGCATTCTTTCTTCACATTCGGCAATGTTGTTACCTGTGTATACACAAGTGCGCACATACACACACTCAGCATGTTTAGCTAAGTAAGAATTAGTATAAATAGAGTTAAGTTTTTAGAATAAGGGAGGACTTGATTGGCATTAATAAAGACGTTAGGTTATAAACAAAAACCGTCAGTCTTTTCCTCACACATAATATAATAAAAGAGCCTGCCTTACACTAACCACAGGGTCCCTGAACGGCTCACATAATAAATAAATTAATAACCAAATAAGAAACTGCCTGCGATACCTACGGGTCCCTCCAGGCAGTATAACAAAAATAAAGATTATCCTGCGATTCCTAAGGGACCCTCCAGGATAATTCTGAATAAAAATATTAATTAACAAAATGTTACGCGCTGGCTTAGCCAAACAAAAACAAACTTTTATTCAATAGTAAGGCTCTATCAGATCGTAGTTAAAAGGCATTAATGATGTTATATTCCGACTAGCTATTTTGGAGATGTGGTTACGTGGTTCTTAACCCGATATCTAAGCGCGCAAACATATAAATTCTACTTTTATGCCATACTATAAAGTAGAACGTAAATAAAACACTGTTCCAAAATACTTAACATGGCAGCTGTCATACCAAAAGACGTTGTAACTTACGGAAATTCATTATTAGATCAAGTCATCATTTCCCATTTAAAATTTAAAACTGCATCTTAATTTTTCTAATTCAAATTCAAACAAAAATGTATTTTCATTTCAGGCTTATGTTTAAAAATTCGGTGAAAAAAATCAGTTCTTTCTTTGATGCTCGTTAAAGTTTTGTTTCAGTATTTTTAAGGATTTCAAAAAAAAAGGTTTCAACTTGTTCGTATGTACAGAATTCTAATTTAATCAAATATAATCGAATTAGTAATTTGTACTTATATAATACAAAAACATATGTACGGATGCGTAGGGTATGTATAAGAATTGAGAATAATGAAAGTCTTACTCACGTTTCCGACGAAGTCATGAATTTGGCGGCAGAAATTGTTGGGCCCAGCAATCCTCGCTGCTTGACTTGCTTGAAATTTATGATATTCGAAATAGCTAAATATGCTTCATTTAATTGAAATAGAATTGTTCTGTTTCTTTTTCTTTTTGGTTGTTTTAATTCTTGTTTTCTCGCTAAATACAATTTGTTTATCTTTATTTACAAAGTTTACAATTCGATTCAGACATATTTTAGAAAAATATTTAATCAATAATAATAATAATGTATTTAATGAAAATCTTACAAAGCAATAGTTTCAAAACCAGAATGTAAGGTTAAGCTTTGAAGAAAAGAGAGGATGTACACTGTAGGTAAATTTTTGCTATTACAGTAGAATGTAATATATAATGTTAATAATAATGTTATTGTGACAGAATGTAATAGAGTGCTGAACTAAGAGAAGAAGAAGAACATGTAATTTCTTTATAATAATTTCTTGTCTTTTTTTTATAGCAAACAATTCTTAAGGCACTAGTTACTTTATAGCAATACTAATATATGTATAACGAAAATAGAATTAACTGATTCAATTGTTATGAGTAGGTTGTACATACAAACATTCGTTCAACGTATGTAAGGCTTGAGTTTAATAACAATTCTTTTATAAGTTTTTTTCTGTTTATCATTTACCAAATTGATTATTATTTCTCACGTGGATTATGATTTTCTCTTAATAATGTTTCTCTCTTTTATTAATTTTGAGAGATCTTGAAAAATCTGCCACTCTGGAAGATGTCTCGGGCTTCCTTATTACACCAAGCTTTTAAATACTGCACTTTCGTTTTAATTGAGTAATCTTAGCCAATAATACTATAATTTGGCTAAAGGTGGTATAAATGCCTTCAGATGTCTTGTATTCAAAATTTGTGTCTGTTCTTTTTTTTTTGTTAAGTTTAGTAATTGTTCATACGTGTAACAAACTAAGTACACCGAATCAACCTTCATCAATAGTTTATATTTTCAGTTAGTTAATTGTTCTTATTTTTATTTTATTAACTCTTACAATTGCACATGTGTGCAGGTTCTGCAAAAAAAAAACTTAAGCATGTGGAAAAATTCTTATTTGTATTTTCCGTTTCAATAACTTATTGCTCGTGCGTTACTTCTAAGAATGATCTTTTTTCAGCAATAAAAATCTTTTTAACCTGCACAACCGAGTTGGAATTATTGGAATTACCCCGTTACCAATCACTATTCACAAAACTCAAAGTTCGGCTTGCATATGAAGTGATTCTATCCTGTTAGTTAAATATATGAAATGATGTGTATATGCCTGTGTATGGTGTCAATATCATTCCAGTTTAACGTCCTTACTTTTGTTCGTATATTCACTCAATGTATGCAATTTTGCGACGATGCCAATTCTTACTAATTTCAAAAACCGAAAATGGTAGTATGGAAAAAAAACATAAGCAAGGAATTTTAAGGTTTATATAGAAAAATTTTTTTTACTATTTAAAAAAAAAATAATCCCAATAAAAAAATGATTTCGCGATTTTGGCGAATTCTGACGCAAAGTTGGGCACGGGGAAAAATGAAACGAATCTGGCATCTCTGTTCGTAAACCTAAGCTGTGAAGGGCAAAAGAAACATATATATACATGATACAATTAACAAGGTAGCCTCGTCAGCTAAACCGTTAATCAACTGACTACTTTAGGTTGTCAAGAGATTGCAGAGAGGAAAGGCAGCCAAAACGAGGTAGCAAATCCGCGTAAGCTCAGTGCATCTCTCTTCTGTAAATGTAGAAGTGGCGTCTTTTTGACAGTTTGCATAAGTTGTACAAAAACAAAATGCATGTTATTTTTATTGAAGTTGTTCTTATTGTAGCGAAAGGGCTACCTTGTTAGTTGTATCATGATATATATATATATATATATATATATATATATATATATATATATATATATATATATATATATATATATATATATATATATATATATATATATATATATATATATATATATATATATATATATATATATATATATATATATATATATATACCTATACCCTGCCAGCGAATTGGTAGTCGACTACAAATAAAATCGACTTATAGTTCATCCGTGTCGGACACTGAGTACTTCCAAAAAAAAGTCGGTTAATCTAACCAATTTCATCGATTGAAATTGCACTAACCCTCGAAAAAAGTAAAACCAATCGATCTGAAATTGTAAAATAAATTTAACCTGAAATTTTGTTAATATAAAAATTTTGCAGTTAGGCTACAAAAAAAAAACTGTTAGATATACCATAGATTGTGGTTATTTTACGGTTGAAATTGTAAGGTAACATTCCCAATGGTAACGTTACTCTTAAATATGTAAGTAACAAAACAATTTTTAAACTTAAGGTGGGATCATACGATTGCCGCAATGCACCAATTTTTGTTACATTTTGTGTGCCAATCGTGTGATAGCACAATTTATTGGCTCATGCGGCAACCAAAACGAATGTTGTTCCTATTTGTCCCAATGAAATACAACCCTGATGCGACAACCATGTGAACACTTGACATACAGCTAATCACCAATAAAAATTCTAAAAATGCATCGGCGAGAAGTTAGCAAACCGGAAATAAATTTTAGCAAACCGGAAACAAAATTCTTGAGCAAACCGACACAGTGCTTCATACTAAAAACAGCTGCTTCATACTAAAACAACATGTGCTTCATACATGACGCAACTTCTTTTGTAAAATAGCTAAATGGCATTAAAAAATTAATTAAAGTATGATATTTAAACAAAAAAAAAAAAAATTAAATATTATTATCCTTCACTTCTTTTGACTTTTCATTTACGTTTGGTCATTGTTATAAGTCAAAATGTAAAAAAAAATTTAAAATTACTAAAATATACTATTATAGTAATTTACAAATTTCTCAGAATAGACTCCGTGTTCCAGGACAAAACTAACTGCACCTTATAGAATAAACAATTACGCTTCTTTTGATATACCACATGTTCCAGAAAAGACTTCCGAGGGTGGGCTTTGGTCCACTCAAAATGCAAAAAAATTTAAAATTACTAAAATATACTATTATAGTAATTTACAAATTTCTCAGAATGTTCTTCGTGTTCCAGGACAAAACTAGCTGCACCTTACAGAATACACAATTATGCTTCTTTTGATATACCCCACGTTCCAGAAAAGACTTTCGAGGGTGGGTTTTGGTCCACTCAAAATGCAAAAAAAATTTAAAATTACTAAAATATACTATTATAGTAATTTACAAATTTCTCAGAATGTTCTTCGTGTTCCAGGACAAAACTAACTGCACCTTATAGAATACACAATTACGCTTCTTTTGATATACCCCACGTTCCAGAAAAGACTTCCGAGGGTGGGTTTTGGTCCACTCAAAATGCAAAAAAATTTAAAATTACTAAAATATACTATTATAGTAATTTACAAATTTCTCAGAATAGACTCCGTGTTCCAGGACAAAACTAACTGCACCTTATAGAATACACAATTACGCTTCTTTTGATATACCCCACGTTCCAGAAAAGACTTCCGAGGGTGGGCTTTGGTCCACTCAAATTACTAAAAATAAGTAAAAATTACTACGAAAGGAGATATCAAACTTGGTAGTACTCTTTTGTTAATAAACTTGGTACTACTAATAATCTTAATTTCTTTTATTTTATATATAGTTTTAAGGCCTCCTCAATCGATATGTGGTCGATATGATGAGGTCGTTTTCTATGACACTCCTAATTTGTTTTAATCAAAAAACAATTTTTTCATTTTTCCAACAGGGGAAAGCTGATTCTCATAGTCATATCACATAGCGACAATAACTGCTTTGAAGTGGTTTGTCATTATACGCTTCACATAAATGTGTAAGGTTTGTGATTCCGTTTGTAACGCATTGAAATATCCATCTAAGACCCCATAAAGTATATATATTCTGGATCAGCATCAATAGCGATTACGATTGAGCGATGTCCGTCTGTCCGTCTGTAGTCGTTGAAATACCGTTTCTGAGAAAACGGTTTGAGATAGAAACCTCATTCTTTCGCTAAAACCTGTTAAACCCCGGTAGTGGGTCTGCTATTGAAATTCAGTAATATAGGTCCACGGATAGCCGAGATATATTAAAAAAAACCGGGTTTTGAGGGGTATTTTTTGCAATTTTTTTATTCAGATTTTTGAACAAAAAATTTTTCTTAAAAACTAAGCCATAACATTTTTAGTGCCCATTAAATCCTAGAAATTAAGGAATTTTTGAAATCGGCCCATATATATCCGAGATATAGCGTCTCCCGATTTTTTAAGAAATCGGCTTTATAAGCCAAATAAAACAACTTTTGGCACCGAAAATCAATCATAATGGTATATATAGGCTATTTAGAGGCAAAAGTAGAAAATTTTTCGACATCGGCCCATATACACTCGAGATATAGCGCCTCCCGTTTTCTCAAGAAGTCGGCTCTAAAAGCCAAATAAAACAACTTTTGGTATCAAAAATCGATTAGAATGGAACATATAAGGTGCTTAAAAGCAAAATTGGAAAATTTTTTAAATCGGTCCATATATATCTGTGATATAGCGACTCCAGATTTTTCAAAAAATACGCTCTTTAAGCCAAATAAAGCAATTTTTGGCACTAAAAATCAATCAGAATGGTACACATAGACTATTTAGAGGCAAACGTGGAAAATTTTGGACATCGGCCCATATACACTCGAGATATAGCGCCTCAAGTTTTCTCAAGAAGTCGGCTCTAAAAGCCAAATAAAACAACTTTTGGTACCAAAAATCGATCAGAAAGGTACATATAAGGTGTTTAAAAGCAAAATTTGAAAATGTCTGCAATCGGTCTATATATACCTGAGATATAGCATCTCCCCATTTTTCAAGAAATCGGCTCTATAAGCTAAATAAAACAACTTTTGGCACCAAAAATCAATCAGAACGATACACATAGACTAGTCAGAAGCAAAACTGGAAATTTTTTTGACATCGGCCCATATATGTTCGAGATATAGCGCCTCCCGATATCTCAAGAAGGCGGCCCAGGAAGTTAAACGAAACATTTTTTTGCACTAAAAATTTCTCGGAATGGTACATACAGGCTGTTCAGAGGCAAAATGAGAAAATTTTTGGACATCGGCCATATACACCCCAGCTAACGCTCCTCACGATTTTCCAAGAAGTCTGCATTAAAAGCCAAATAAAACAACTTTTGTATGTATGTATGCATGTACGTATGTATGTGTATATACGTTTGTATGTATGTATGTATCTACATATGCATGTATGCATGCAAGTAGGTTAGCATAAACATTTTTTTTGCTTTGGTGTAAAAATGTGTATGTATGCATACACGAGCTTGAAAATTAAAGTGATATACTGCCTGTTCCTCAATGTCGCAAGAAAATCTAAGCGATCGAAATGTAGTCGCTCGATTTCGAGTCAATTTGGATTCCTCTATGTCGCCAGCTTGCGTTCGCATAGTCTTACGTCATGAAATTTTTGGCATTTACTTTACAGAGATGCCAGATCGGTAAATTGAAGTTTTAGTTGATTTTTTATTGCAGTATTTAAAAAAACTACTAAATTGTTCTGCTGTAAATACAACCCTTCATAAAACTAGGCAGCTGCATTTGACAAGCCAAAGCAAATACATACATACATAAATAACATAGAGTAGCACAGAGTATTCTGTGATAAAGAAAGCAAACATTTTGAAAGTGCGAAAATAGTTTTTGCGGTGTTTTAAAATTTAAAAGTATTTTTTTTGCATAGACATTTAATTTAATAAGTATTTTTACATTTAATTTAATAAGTATTTTGACGCGATGAGCACTGGTATTCCTCTGGCAAACTCTTCCATCCAGCATACAAGTGGACTGTATAGGAAAACTACATGTATGCATGTAATAATTGTTTAATATATTTACTAAATAAAATAAAAATTAAAAATATGTCGGGTTTGTAGTTTTATTTTCCAGTTTTGTAACAAAAAAAAAACAAAAATTTTTTCTATAAAAACTCCCACTCGATAGCAAAACAGCAAGTGCTTGATTTTGACATTTGTGTTCGCAGTGCTGACGACAGATCGATATTGAGGAATCGGATTTTGTGTGAAAACACTTACGTTTTTTCGACTTGTCGATCGAGTCATCGTTCGAATAAAAGAACTTCATAGAGGAACCCAAAACAATTTTCTTTCGCTTAGAAAGCGAACAATCGCACGACTGCGACATTGAGGAACAGGCAGATAAAGAATTGTTGAAAAAAGGGTACGCAATGAAATTCTTTTAAACAATTGCGTCTTCAAATTCATTCGCCCAAAAAATCATTTTGTGTATCCCTACGTACTTACATACATACACACATACATGTGTATGATGATACGCAACAGATCATCAGCAACGTGCACAAGAAAAAAAATCATTCTGTTACAGCAAGCAATGTAAATGTGTATGTATGTATGTATATAATCATTGTTTTATGGAGCACACTGAAAATATTCAATAACAAAGAATTTATTTTAGAGTTTTATATTATAGGTACATACGTATACATGTACCCACATTCGTAAGTAAATTGAAAAGAAAATCACACTTAATGGCAATGTTTAGCATTATAATTCAAAAATAATGCAATTATATGCAATTTGTTGTTAAATAAATTTTACTATAACGTTAACTGATAATTAATTAAGAAATACATTTTCCTTTTCTTTATTTACATAATTTACATTAAAAAAAAATTGGTAGTCACCCAGGCGTTCAACTTGAGCATATTAAGAATTATTTAAATAAAAGTATTGCAGCGTAGTTCAATATAATTAATATATAAGTATACATACATACATATGTATATTGAAATACAATCATTTTACATCAACCATTTTAACAAATACAAAATCGATTTCTCTCACTGTAAACCAGAAATGCTTTACTGTTTTACAACTGCTGTAGTTGTGGCTGCCGCTTCTCTATACCTACCCTGTTGGACATTGAGTAGTCAACTACTAAAATAGTTGACTTTAAGTTAACTTTTAAGGACTAGCTTCAAATTAGCTACTGGTTATAACCTAGCTGAAACGTAGTGCAGAGTTAATCCAAAATTCAAATAATAACACACACACATACGCGGTATATAACTCTTTAATTAAACTGCCTATTGTCGCATTCGTTTTATATGTTGCGATGGCTGAGTGAGTATGTTGGCTGCTCACCAGTCTTGAGGCCAGTCTCGATTACCATTAGAGGCTAACAAAAGAAAAGAAAGTAGGATGAAATTTAGAAGTAATCCAGGCGTCAACCAGTTCCTGCTCTAAAATAGTTAGTTTTAAGTTAATTTAAAGTTAATTTCGTTTCCGACAGGGTATTAACAGCGTATACATGCGTCACATATTCAAGTGTGCAGATTTTTCATTACCAAATTTTTACATACCCATATGAGAGTGATCAAGATATTAAAAAATTTCTACATACACATACATAAATATGTATATGAGTAGCAAGAAATGAAGAAATTATGCTATTCATTATACCCTTAACAAAAATATATATAAGTTTGTGATTCCGTATGCAACGCATTGAAATAACTACTAAGACCCCACAAAGTATATACATATATGTATATTCTTAACCAGATTCAATAGAAATTACGATTAAGCGATGTTCGTCTGTAGTCGTTGAAATACCGTTTCTGAGAAAATGCTGTGAGATAGAAATCTCACTCTTTCGCTTAAATGTGTTAAATCCCGGTAGTGGATCTGATATTGAAATTCAGTAAGATCGGTCCACGGATAGCCGAGATATATCAAAAAACCGGGTTTTAAGGAGTATTTTTGGCCATTTTTTAGGTCAGATTTTTGAAAAAATCGGCCCATATATACCCGAGAAATAGCGTCTCCCGATATTTCAAGAAATCGGCTTTAAAAGCCAAATAAAACAACTTTTCGCACCAAAAATCAATCAGAATGTATGTACCATTGTGAAGGGTATTTAAGATTCGGCCCAGCCGAATATAGCACTCTTATTGTTTTTCATTACAATTATCAGTTCTTACGACTAGTATAATGCATTATGCGTTTTCGTAACAATTGTTGCTATCGTTAGCGAATGTCATGAATAATGCTTTGTTTACATATTTATTTACATATTATTTGATCTTGTTTAAGTGTATAAGCAAATTGTTGCGGTTTAAGATAATTTTTTAAATATTATTTAGAAAAGTATTAATTCAGGTCCAAAAATGAACCTGAATTAATACATTTCAATTGGCTCTTAAAGCAAATATTCATATTTGATTATTTAAGAAAATTATCCTGAAGAAGCTAACAAATTTTTAGCGAAATATCAAAAGAAATAAAAAAAATTTTTTATACAGTCGAACTTCCATAATAGCAGATTTACATTTACTCACATCTTTGAGATGTGTGTTGAAGATGTTGAAAATTGAAAAAAGCTGTTTATATTACATTTTCAACATCTTTCATCTGTCAAATATTATTTCAAGAAGCCTATAACATCTTCCTATACAAATTCTATATGAGAAAAACTCAACATCTTTACAAGATGTTCATTTCTCATTTCGCCGTATTCAACATCTTTCGATTATTTTAATGTCATCACTAAAGAGAAGTTAGGGAAAATGATAAAAATTCATATCATCACTAGAAAATATACAAGTGTCAAAAATTTTTACAATGAGCGTGAACAAACAATGTAATAAAATTTTAATTAAATTAAACATAATATAAAATTATTTTTAGTAAAAGAGTAAAAAAGTAATGTTTTTTAGTTTGTGATGGCCAAAGTCAACAGGCTCGTTTTGGCCACAACAAATGTTAGTTTCCATCACTGGGCTCGAATGTGGTAACGTAGTCATCGCACCAGGATTATTGAATCATTTCCCATTTTTTAATTATTATTAATTAATACTGTATTTCAGTACATATCTTACCTAAGTTAAATTCAATGAATTTTCGTATTGCCTTAGAATGGATTAGAATTGTAGAATTTCCTTAATTATTGCATAGTAATAATAAAAGTAAATCACTGTTATTTTAGCCGTTAAGAATTTCAATGTAACGAATGACTGTAGTCACGGCCACTCAACAAATTACAACCCTCACAGCCAACAGCTGTTGGCTGTTCACAGCATCGCTGTGGTGGCGACAGCGATGCGGTGGCGACAGATATGCGGTGGCGACGGCGGTGCGGTGGCGACGGCTATGCGGTGGTGACAGCTATGCGGTGGCGACGGCTATGCGGTGGCGACAGCTATGCGGTGGCGGCAGCTATGCGGTGGCGACGGCTATGCGGTGGCGACGGCTATGCGGTGGCGACAGCTATGCGGTGGCGACGGCTACTCAATTCTACAATCACAGGGGACACGAATCCCGTGACGACATGCGGTCCCCCATATTTTGGAGCCAGCTTGGCTGCAAAGTTTTCGGCAGCTTTTGACAGCGTATGTTGACGCACCTATACCTTATCGCCTATTCCCGGCTGCCACCGCCGTCGGCGTAAGTTATAGTATTTCTTTTGGGACTGAGTTGCCAAGCTAAGATTACGTCGGACGATGTAAAAATTCTTCTGCAATTCTTTTGCTCGTTCAGCCAGTTCTGCTTTCTTGGCCCCGGTGCCCCTGGTAACCTCGTCATATAGAGCCTTTGGCTATATCTTTGGCCATGCCGGGCCAATAATACCGGCTAGCAACTTTGGCCAGCGTTTTCCGAACACCCAAATGACCGCCGGATACCATGTCGTGTTCTTCATGAAGGGTCCTTCTTCTCAATGGGGTGGCTACGCAGAGCTTCCAAGGGGTGCAATCTGATTTGTTTCGGTCACGAATAATGTGCCGGTAGACCTGGCCGTTCACTATAGAATAGTCAGTGAACTCTTCTGGCCGTTTTCTGATGCCCTCCGTCAGGGTTTTTAGCCATTTACATACATGGGGCTGTTGTGTCTGCGCCATATATGCCTTTCCTAGGGGCTGTCGAGACAGGGCGTCTGCGACGATGTTTTGCCTCCGCTTGCGGTAGGTAGTGGTGGATCTATACTGCCGCATCTGCGAAACTGCAGCTACTTTGTCTGGATCGGGCTTATTGCCCTCAGGGGTGCTCGGGAAACTGAAAGGTCTCCGCGCTGGCTTGACGCACCCATTTTCCAGCAAATTGTTGACGTCTTCACCGATGACAGCTTGCATGGCTGTCTTACGTGGAGTGTATCTTATGTTTATTGGTCGCTTGTCCTTCATGACAATGCGATGGGTGACTGCAGAGGATAGACCCGTAATCTCATTGCACTTGGACCGCTCTGCTTCCAGAAAGTGTTGTATGCGTTTTTGCCGACACTCAGGGCCCTTATGGCGGCCACTCTTCATGGTGAGCACTTGTCTCGAAAAAGATGGGCTTATTAGGGGCGAATGTTGAGGCGGCTGTGAGTTTCTGTTGTTATTCGGCGTTGACTTGACAGTCAGGCCGGCGCACGTGATACTTGTGTCAAACGTTTTCAGAAAGTCCAACCCTAAGACTACGGGTTCGGTGGCAGAATCCATAATGAGGAAACTGTGTTCGATCGTACGATTTCCCAGGGTGACTGGACACCGGATGGCATTGGTGATTACTCGCTTGGATCCGTCGGCCATAGATACCTCGATGTTTACGGGAAAGATCTGCACTGGGGGTGAGAGTCTGGGCGGGATTGTGGCCATAATAAAACTTTGAGTGGCCGCTGTGTCCACTAGTGCTGCTATCGTTTGGCTTCCCACGCGTATATGGGCAGTGACTCGGTTGGTTTCCCAGATGATGTTGGTGCCAGGAGCTCTGTTACGATTTCTTCTATTGCCTCGCACACGAATCTGCCGCCCGCTGGCTTGACGGTGATTTTCGCTACGGCCGGGTGGCATGGATCGTGGTATGCTCTCCAGGTCGGTGGCCAGTGCGAGCAACTCATCGAGGTTTGTAAAATCCTTTCTTCGGATGTACCACTGGTAGTCGGGGAGTGAATTCTTGAAGATCATCTCCAGCTTCTGTTGTGGTGTGAGCTGCGCATGACGCATCAAGTCTTGTAAGCACAACACATAGTCTTTATATAGCTCCCTAGGTCTCTGGACACGCTTACGGATTTCATCCTCCAGCTTCTCAAAATACCTTGGGGCCAGGAAAAAGTGGCAGAAATCGGTTTTAAAATTCTTCCACTGGTCCCAATGTCTATTATTATTACGGTACCACACCAGCGCTTTGTCTTTCAATAGCTCGGACATAACGCGTACAATAAGGTGTAGGTCCGTTTCATAGGCTGCAGCTAATTCCTCCACTCGTTCGAGGAAAGCCAGCGGGTCTTTGCCTCCATCATATTTCACGCCCCATTTCTGTACAAGTTCAAACACGGCCACTTTGGGCGGATCACAAATTGGGCTTGACCCAACTGTCGCAGTGGATACATCTGTCTTCAATGGCGGGAACGAAATTCCGGTGGTTGGCACAGGGAGGTGAACTGTTGTCAGGCCTTCCATCTGATGTGAGGGCCCAGCGGCCTCGGCTGGGGTTACGACGGGGCGTAGTGATGCTCCTGGGGAGATGGCTTCATGTTTAGCCTGCCAGGCTAATAATTTTTGGAGAAGTTCACCATCGTGTTCCATAGCCAGAAATTTCGCTAGCCGTTTCCGCAGCTCTTCCACGGTGCCAGTGGTGCTCTGCTCACACTGTGCTAAATAGGCCACCAATTCTTCCTTCTTAAGCATGTACACCCAGCTTGTTCTCAGCATTTTGCAATTTAGGATATAATTGTAACGTAGTAAAAACAATATATAAAACAAATTGTTTTTGTTGTTGTTGTTTTTTTTCCTTTTTGGACAATTAAGTCCCTGCTCGGGCGCCAACTGTAACGACACTTTTAGCTGGTTGCTGGGGTAGAGCTCAGCGACGGCCAGGGTCGTTATTCAGTAAAGATATTTCTGCTACGGTGGAGTAAAACGCAGAGTTCACATACGTTATAAAATTTATTCTCTTTTGCTTTCGAATGACTGAGTGGTGTTAACGGCGGGGTGTGGGTAGTCCTCGGTGTGGCACAAGAGGGTGCACGTATTTTATGGCGCGGTGGCGGCAGCGGTGCGATGGCGATAGCGGTGCGGTGGCGACAGCGATGCGATGGCGACAGATATGCGGTGGCGACGGCGGTGCGGTGGCGACGGCTATGCGGTGGTGACAGCTATGCGGTGGTGACGGCTATGCGGTGGCGACAGCTATGCGGTGGCGGCAGCTATGCGGTGGCGGCAGCTATGCGGTGGCGACAGCTATGCGGTGGCGACGGCTATGCGGTGGCGACGGCTATGCGGTGGCGACAGCTATGCGGTGGCGACGGCTATGCGGTAGCGACGGCTATGCGGTGGCGACAGCTATGCGGTGGCGACAGCTATGCGGTGGCGACAGCTATGCGGTAGCGACGGCTATGCGATGGCGACAGCTATGCGGTGGCGACAGCTATGCGGTGGCGACAGCTATGCGGTGTCACCAGGGCGGCACAGGAACGTTGTTGGCTGGTAGCAAAACAGCAGCGGGTAAAGGGTACAGACTTCGCTGACCCGAAGCGCCAGTGCACTAATCATTTTTTTATATTGAGCGGAGGGTTAGGATCAGTCTGGGTACAGACTTCGCTGACCCGAAGCACAAAAACCGCTGTGAACACTCGAGTGGAGGGTTTAGGATCAGTCTGGGTACAGACTTCGCTGACCCGAAGCTCAAACTCCGCTGTGAATATTTGCGCCTGAGGTTGGGATTCAGTCTGGCTCCAGACTTCGCTGACCTGAAGTACAAATATCACAGTACGCGACAACATTTGGACTATATGGTGGGATTCAGTCTGGCTCCAGACTTCGCTGCCATAGAGTACAACGTTGTTTAGGAGTTACGCCATAAGCCGACTTCAGCGCTTCACGCTAAGCTGCACGATAAGCTAGGCGATAAGGTATAGGTGCGTCAACATACGCTGTCAAAAGCTGCCGAAAACTTTGCAGCCAAGCTGGCTCCAAAATATGGGGGACCGCATGTCGTCACGGGATTCGTGTCCCCTGTGATTGTAGAATTGAGTAGCCGTCGCCACCGCATAGCTGTCGCCACTGCATAGCTGTCGCCACCGCATAGCTGTCGCCACCGCATAGCTGTCGCCACCGCATCGCTGTCGCCACCGCATAGCTGTCGCCACCGCATAGCTGGCGCCACCGCATAGCCGTCGCCACCGCACCGCCGTCGCCACCGCATATCTGTCGCCATCGCATCGCTGTCGCCACCGCACCGCTATCGCCATCGCACCGCTGCCGCCACCGCGCCATAAAATACGTGCACCCTCTTGTGCCACACCGAGGACTACCCACACCCCGCCGTTAACACCACTCAGTCATTCGAAAGCAAAAGAGAATAAATTTTATAACGTATGTGAACTCTGCGTTTTACTCCACCGTAGCAGAAATATCTTTACTGAATAACGACCCTGGCCGTCGCTGAGCTCTACCCCAGCAACCAGCTAAAAGTGTCGTTACAGTTGGCGCCCGAGCAGGGACTTAATTGTCCAAAAAGGAAAAAAAACAACAACAACAAAAACAATTTGTTTTATATATTGTTTTTACTACGTTACAATTATATCCTAAATTGCAAAATGCTGAGAACAAGCTGGGTGTACATGCTTAAGAAGGAAGAATTGGTGGCCTATTTAGCACAGTGTGAGCAGAGCACCACTGGCACCGTGGAAGAGCTGCGGAAACGGCTAGCGAAATTTCTGGCTATGGAACACGATGGTGAACTTCTCCAAAAATTATTAGCCTGGCAGGCTAAACATGAAGCCATCTCCCCAGGAGCATCACTACGCCCCGTCGTAACCCCAGCCGAGGCCGCTGGGCCCTCACATCAGATGGAAGGCCTGACAACAGTTCACCTCCCTGTGCCAACCACCGGAATTTCGTTCCCGCCATTGAAGACAGATGTATCCACTGCGACAGTTGGGTCAAGCCCAATTTGTGATCCGCCCAAAGTGGCCGTGTTTGAACTTGTACAGAAATGGGGCGTGAAATATGATGGAGGCAAAGACCCGCTGGCTTTCCTCGAACGAGTGGAGGAATTAGCTGCAGCCTATGAAACGGACCTACACCTTATTGTACGCGTTATGTCCGAGCTATTGAAAGACAAAGCGCTGGTGTGGTACCGTAATAATAATAGACATTGGGACCAGTGGAAGAATTTTAAAACCGATTTCTGCCACTTTTTCCTGGCCCCAAGGTATTTTGAGAAGCTGGAGGATGAAATCCGTAAGCGTGTCCAGAGACCTAGGGAGCTATATAAAGACTATGTGTTGTGCTTACAAGACTTGATGCGTCATGCGCAGCTCACACCACAACAGAAGCTGGAGATGATCTTCAAGAATTCACTCCCCGACTACCAGTGGTACATCCGAAGAAAGGATTTTACAAACCTCGATGAGTTGCTCGCACTGGCCACCGACCTGGAGAGCATACCACGATCCATGCCACCCGGCCGTAGCGAAAATCACCGTCAAGCCAGCGGGCGGCAGATTCGTGTGCGAGGCAATAGAAGAAATCGTAACAGAGCTCCTGGCACCAACATCATCTGGGAAACCAACCGAGTCACTGCCCATATACGCGTGGGAAGCCAAACGATAGCAGCACTAGTGGACACAGCGGCCACTCAAAGTTTTATTATGGCCACAATCCCGCCCAGACTCTCACCCCCAGTGCAGATCTTTCCCGTAAACATCGAGGTATCTATGGCCGACGGATCCAAGCGAGTAATCACCAATGCCATCCGGTGTCCAGTCACCCTGGGAAATCGTACGATCGAACACAGTTTCCTCATTATGGATTCTGCCACCGAACCCGTAGTCTTAGGGTTGGACTTTCTGAAAACGTTTGACACAAGTATCACGTGCGCCGGCCTGACTGTCAAGTCAACGCCGAATAACAACAGAAACTCACAGCCGCCTCAACATTCGCCCCTAATAAGCCCATCTTTTTCGAGACAAGTGCTCACCATGAAGAGTGGCCGCCATAAGGGCCCTGAGTGTCGGCAAAAACGCATACAACACTTTCTGGAAGCAGAGCGGTCCAAGTGCAATGAGATTACGGGTCTATCCTCTGCAGTCACCCATCGCATTGTCATGAAGGACAAGCGACCAATAAACATAAGATACACTCCACGTAAGACAGCCATGCAAGCTGTCATCGGTGAAGACGTCAACAATTTGCTGGAAAATGGGTGCGTCAAGCCAGCGCGGAGACCTTTCAGTTTCCCGAGCACCCCTGAGGGCAATAAGCCCGATCCAGACAAAGTAGCTGCAGTTTCGCAGATGCGGCAGTATAGATCCACCACTACCTACCGCAAGCGGAGGCAAAACATCGTCGCAGACGCCCTGTCTCGACAGCCCCTAGGAAAGGCATATATGGCGCAGACACAACAGCCCCATGTATGTAAATGGCTAAAAACCCTGACGGAGGGCATCAGAAAACGGCCAGAAGAGTTCACTGACTATTCTATAGTGAACGGCCAGGTCTACCGGCACATTATTCGTGACCGAAACAAATCAGATTGCACCCCTTGGAAGCTCTGCGTAGCCACCCCATTGAGAAGAAGGACCCTTCATGAAGAACACGACATGGTATCCGGCGGTCATTTGGGTGTTCGGAAAACGCTGGCCAAAGTTGCTAGCCGGTATTATTGGCCCGGCATGGCCAAAGATATAGCCAAAGGCTCTATATGACGAGGTTACCAGGGGCACCGGGGCCAAGAAAGCAGAACTGGCTGAACGAGCAAAAGAATTGCAGAAGAATTTTTACATCGTCCGACGTAATCTTAGCTTGGCAACTCAGTCCCAAAAGAAATACTATAACTTACGCCGACGGCGGTGGCAGCCGGGAATAGGCGATAAGGTATAGGTGCGTCAACATACGCTGTCAAAAGCTGCCGAAAACTTTGCAGCCAAGCTGGCTCCAAAATATGGGGGACCGCATGTCGTCACGGGATTCGTGTCCCCTGTGATTGTAGAATTGAGTAGCCGTCGCCACCGCATAGCTGTCGCCACCGCATAGCCGTCGCCACCGCATAGCCGTCGCCACCGCATAGCTGCCGCCACCGCATAGCTGTCGCCACCGCATAGCCGTCGCCACCGCATAGCTGTCACCACCGCATAGCCGTCGCCACCGCACCGCCGTCGCCACCGCATATCTGTCGCCACCGCATCGCTGTCGCCACCACAGCGATGCTGTGAACAGCCAACAGCTGTTGGCTGTGAGGGTTGTAATTTGTTGAGTGGCCGTGACTACAGTCATTCGTTACATTGAAATTCTTAACGGCTAAAATAACAGTGATTTACTTTTATTATTACTATGCAATAATTAAGGAAATTCTACAATTCTAATCCATTCTAAGGCAATACGAAAATTCATTGAATTTAACTTAGGTAAGATATGTACTGAAATACAGTATTAATTAATAATAATTAAAAAATGGGAAATGATTCAATAATCCTGGTGCGATGACTACGTTACCACATTCGAGCCCAGTGATGGAAACTAACATTTGTTGTGGCCAAAACGAGCCTGTTGACTTTGGCCATCACAAACTAAAAAACATTACTTTTTTACTCTTTTACTAAAAATAATTTTATATTATGTTTAATTTAATTAAAATTTTATTACATTGTTTGTTCACGCTCATTGTAAAAATTTTTGACACTTGTATATTTTCTAGTGATGATATGAATTTTTATCATTTTCCCTAACTTCTCTTTAGTGATGACATTAAAATAATCGAAAGATGTTGAATACGGCGAAATGAGAAATGAACATCTTGTAAAGATGTTGAGTTTTTCTCATATAGAATTTGTATAGGAAGATGTTATAGGCTTCTTGAAATAATATTTGACAGATGAAAGATGTTGAAAATGTAATATAAACAGCTTTTTTCAATTTTCAACATCTTCAACACACATCTCAAAGATGTGAGTAAATGTAAATCTGCTATTATGGAAGTTCGACTGTATAAAAAATTTTTTTTATTTCTTTTGATATTTCGCTAAAAATTTGTTAGCTTCTTCAGGATAATTTTCTTAAATAATCAAATATGAATATTTGCTTTAAGAGCCAATTGAAATGTATTAATTCAGGTTCATTTTTGGACCTGAATTAATACTTTTCTAAATAATATTTAAAAAATTATCTTAAACCGCAACAATTTGCTTATACACTTAAACAAGATCAAATAATATGTAAATAAATATGTAAACAAAGCATTATTCATGACATTCGCTAACGATAGCAACAATTGTTACGAAAACGCATAATGCATTATACTAGTCGTAAGAACTGATAATTGTAATGAAAAACAATAAGAGTGCTATATTCGGCTGGGCCGAATCTTAAATACCCTTCACAATGGTACATACATTCTGATTGATTTTTGGTGCGAAAAGTTGTTTTATTTGGCTTTTAAAGCCGATTTCTTGAAATATCGGGAGACGCTATTTCTCGGGTATATATGGGCCGATTTTTTCAAAAATCTGACCTAAAAAATGGCCAAAAATACTCCTTAAAACCCGGTTTTTTGATATATCTCGGCTATCCGTGGACCGATCTTACTGAATTTCAATATCAGATCCACTACCGGGATTTAACACATTTAAGCGAAAGAGTGAGATTTCTATCTCACAGCATTTTCTCAGAAACGGTATTTCAACGACTACAGACGAACATCGCTTAATCGTAATTTCTATTGAATCTGGTTAAGAATATACATATATGTATATACTTTGTGGGGTCTTAGTAGTTATTTCAATGCGTTGCATACGGAATCACAAACTTATATATATTTTTGTTAAGGGTATAATGAATAGCATAATTTCTTCATTTCTTGCTACTCATATACATATTTATGTATGTGTATGTAGAAATTTTTTAATATCTTGATCACTCTCATATGGGTATGTAAAAATTTGGTAATGAAAAATCTGCACACTTGAATATGTGACGCATGTATACGCTGTTAATACCCTGTCGGAAACGAAATTAACTTTAAATTAACTTAAAACTAACTATTTTAGAGCAGGAACTGGTTGACGCCTGGATTACTTCTAAATTTCATCCTACTTTCTTTTCTTTTGTTAGCCTCTAATGGTAATCGAGACTGGCCTCAAGACTGGTGAGCAGCCAACATACTCACTCAGCCATCGCAACATATAAAACGAATGCGACAATAGGCAGTTTAATTAAAGAGTTATATACCGCGTATGTGTGTGTGTTATTATTTGAATTTTGGATTAACTCTGCACTACGTTTCAGCTAGGTTATAACCAGTAGCTAATTTGAAGCTAGTCCTTAAAAGTTAACTTAAAGTCAACTATTTTAGTAGTTGACTACTCAATGTCCAACAGGGTAGGTATAGAGAAGCGGCAGCCACAACTACAGCAGTTGTAAAACAGTAAAGCATTTCTGGTTTACAGTGAGAGAAATCGATTTTGTATTTGTTAAAATGGTTGATGTAAAATGATTGTATTTCAATATACATATGTATGTATGTATACTTATATATTAATTATATTGAACTACGCTGCAATACTTTTATTTAAATAATTCTTAATATGCTCAAGTTGAACGCCTGGGTGACTACCAATTTTTTTTTAATGTAAATTATGTAAATAAAGAAAAGGAAAATGTATTTCTTAATTAATTATCAGTTAACGTTATAGTAAAATTTATTTAACAACAAATTGCATATAATTGCATTATTTTTGAATTATAATGCTAAACATTGCCATTAAGTGTGATTTTCTTTTCAATTTACTTACGAATGTGGGTACATGTATACGTATGTACCTATAATATAAAACTCTAAAATAAATTCTTTGTTATTGAATATTTTCAGTGTGCTCCATAAAACAATGATTATATACATACATACATACACATTTACATTGCTTGCTGTAACAGAATGATTTTTTTTCTTGTGCACGTTGTTGGTGATCTGTTGCGTATCATCATACACATGTATGTGTGTATTAGAGCGGGTCAATTTGTATGGGACGGAAAAAATGAAAAAATCGCATATGCGGGAAGTAATCTACGAACAATTCTAAGAAAATTTGCCTAAGAAACTATGTGTGTAAAATCGATTCGGATGCCGCGATTTTTAAAGGGAAGTTTCATATTCAGGTTATAGAAAATTTTGTTAGAAAAACTTAAACAGATAGCTTATTTATGAGTGTGAGGGACCCACTGAGGGTAAAAAAACGCTAAGTTTTCTTCTAAACCCTTTGTTTTTACTTCTTATTTTTAAAGTACACTTATCCCTCGATTTACACAATACTTTTTTTAAGGTGTTAATCGAGGGAAAGGTATACTTTTGTTTGTTGACCATATATTGAAATAAAACTAAAATTATCCTTTAAGTTTTCTACGATTTATTGTTTTATTTGCAGTTATTAATTTAGCAATAAAATCAGAAAGAATAAAATAAATTTTAAGTGTATTGTTATTAATACAAAGTTAGTTTCTAGATTTGAAAAAAGAACTAAATAACTAAGTTTTTAAGTCCTGCCTGCTTTCCAAGCGTGGATTTTTTTTTCGACTAACATCAGTCACAGCCATAATACTTTCACGATTTTTTTCCGTTACGCGCCGAGAAACACTGGTTAAAAGTTTAACGCATCGTTCAGTTCCTTGAATGTGGCATGGAACTTGTGGGTCAGGAAGTGGTGGATCTTGAAATTCTAAATATTCCTTCAAATAGTCATACGGAATATCTCTTGTAATTGGTGGTTCTGATAAAATACTGTCATCATCTAAATCTATCATATTGAAATAATTAAATTCATTAATTTAATATACAGAGGAAATTTTTTTTTTACACTCTTCAAGGTTTTTACTCGCTGATTGCACTGATGTTACGATCGTAAAAATCGAATGTGTCATATCGTTCGTAATACCGGGAAACCACTGTACCACTTTTCAAAAAATTAAACCTTCCAATTATTGTCAAAAAGCTAAAAATATAAGTTTTGTACATGTAATTTACTTCTATGTAAACATATTTGATACAATTTTTTATACTACCTAAAACTAAATTTCCCCTTAAAAATCGCGGCATCCAAATCGGTTTTAGACCCATACTTTCTTAAGCAAAGTTTCTCAAAATGATCCGTAGAACATTTTCCGCATATGCGATTTTTCGAAAAAAAAAATCGACCCGCTCTAGTGTGTATGTATGTAAGTACGTAGGGATACACAAAATGATTTTTTGGGCGAATGAATTTGAAGACGCGATTGTTTAAAAGAATTTCATTGCGTAGCCTTTTTTCAACAATTCTTTATATCACTTTAATTTTCAAGCTCGTGTATACATATGTATGTACATACATACATACACATTTTTACACCAAAGCAAAAAAATTGTTTATGCTAACCTACTTGCATGCATACATGCATATGTAGATACATACATACATACAAACGTATATACACATACATACGTACATGCATACATACATACAAAAGTTGTTTTATTTGGCTTTTAATGCAGACTTCTTGAAAAATCGTGAGGAGCGTTAGCTGGGGTGCATATGGCCGATGTCCAAAAATTTTCTAATTTTGCCTCTGAACAGCCTGTATGTACCATTCCGACAAATTTTTAGTGCAAAAAAATGTTTCGTTTAACTTCCTGGGCCGCCTTCTTGAGATATCGGGAGGCGCTATATCTCGAACATATATGGGCCGATGTCAAAAAAATTTCCAGTTTTGCTTCTGACTAGTCTATGTGTATCGTTCTGATTGATTTTTGGTGCCAAAAGTTGTTTTATTTAGCTTATAGAGCCGATTTCTTGAAAAATGGGGAGATGCTATATCTCAGGTATATATAGACCGATTGCAGACATTTTCAAATTTTGCTTTTAAACACCTTATATGTACCTTTCTGATCGATTTTTGGTACCAAAAGTTGTTTTATTTGGCTTCTAGAGCCGACTTCTTGAGAAAACTTGAGGCGCTATATCTCGAGTGTATATGGGCCGATGTCCAAAATTTTCCACGTTTGCCTCTAAATAGTCTATATGTACCATTCTGATTGATTTTTAGTGCCAAAAATTGCTTTATTTGGCTTAAAGAGCGTATTTTTTGAAAAATCTGGAGTCGCTATATCACAGATATATATGGACCGATTTCAAAAATTTTCCAATTTTGCTTTTAAGCACCTTATATGTTCCATTCTAATCGATTTTTGATACCAAAAGTTGTTTTATTTGGCTTTTAGAGCCGACTTCTTGAAAAAACGGGAGGCGCTATATCTCGAGTGTATATGGGCCGATGTCGAAAAATTTTCTACTTTTGCCTCTAAATAGCCTATATATACCATTATAATTGATTTTCGGTGCCAAAAGTTGTTTTATTTGGCTTATAAAGCCGATTTCTTAAAAAATCGGGAGACGCTATATCTCGGATATATATGGGCCGATTTCAAAAATTCCTTAATTTCTAGGATTTAATGGGCACTAAAAATGTTATGGCTTAGATTTTAAGAAAAATTTTTTGTTCAAAAATCTGAATAAAAAAATTGCAAAAAATACCCCTCAAAGCCCGGTTTTTTTTTTAATATATCTCGGCTATCCGTGGACCTATATTACTGAATTTCAATAGCAGACCCACTACCGGGGTTTAACAGGTTTTAGCGAAAGAATGAGGTTTCTATCTCAAACCGTTTTCTCAGAAACGGTATTTCAACGACTACAGACGGACAGACGGACATCGCTCAATCGTAATCGCTATTGATGCTGATCCAGAATATATATACTTTATGGGGTCTTAGATGGATATTTCAATGCGTTACAAACGGAATCACAAACTTATATATACCCTTACACATTTATGTGAAGCGTATAATGTCAAACCACTTCAAAGCAGTTATTGTCGCTATGTGATATGACTATGAGAATCAGCTTTTCCCCTGTTGGAAAAATGAAAAAATTGTTTTTTGATTAAAACAAATTAGGAGTGTCATAGAAAACGACCTCATCAGAATCAGATTTAAATTGCTTTGGTGTCATGAAATGTAATGTTTTCGTTTTGTTCATACAAAAAACCAACACCATTGGATTTCACAAAACCAAAATCATTTTTCTGTCGTTTTTAAATTTGATTCTGATAAGTTCGTGTTCTATGACACCCCTGATTTATTTTAATCAAAAAACAATTTTTTCACTTTTCCAACAGGAGTTGGAAGTTTTCTTTATTGAAATTGGGTGACCCTATCGTTGTACCAACCAAGAATGAAAAAATACAAGATTGCGACATGCGCATGTTTTCCCGTTAGATGACGTAGTTGGTACAACGATAGGGTCACCCAATTTAATTAAAGAAAACTTTTTAGCGATTAAAAAATTATGTGGATTTTGCATACAATTTTGATTTATTATTATTTAAGAAGCAAAGATATTTTGTAAACAAATAGCCTGTTTAATTAATTTTTTAATTTATTGTTATGATTAATAGTTTAAATATTAATTTATGCTATTTACATTACGATACACATTGGGAACATACATACATATATATGTACATGTACATATGTAAATACATTGTTTAATTAAAGAACTGAATTCCATATTTGTATAATAACAATACCAGTGTTTTCTTTCCAACCGGTATGCCACATAATTGGGGGCTCGGCCGGGAACCCATGGAAAGAAAGGGAAGTGCCAATAGTTTCAATTAAAAATTACATACCTAAGTAGGTACTTACACATATACAAATGTAGGTAAGTTGGAAATCTATAAAGATGACGCAATAAATAGACACTGTACCTACTACATGCTTTGGACAATTTTTTCGTGAAACTACAAATTCGAAGTGGGATGATTCACATGTTAATACATAGTGTACGTTATCAGGAATAGAAAATAAAACTGTACTTACACCTATACCTTATAGAATACACAATTAAGCTTCTTTTGATATACCATACGTTCCAGAAAAGACTTTAGAGGGTGGGGTTTTGGTCCACTCAAAATGCAAAAAAATTAAAAATTACTAAAATTTACTATTATTGTAATTTACAAATTTCTCAGAATGGACTCCGTGTTCCGGGACAAAACTAACTGCACCTTATAGAATACACAATTACGCTTCTTTTGATATACCACACGTTCCAGAAAAGACTTTAAAGGGTGGGGTTTTTGTCCACTCAAAATGCAAAAAAAATAAAAATTACTAAATTTTACTATTATAGTAATTTAAATTTTCTCAGAATGGACTCCGTGTTCCAGGACAAAACTAAGTGCATCTTATAGAATACACAATTGCGCTTCTTTTGATATACAATACGTTCCAGAAAAGACTTTAAAGGGTGGGGTTTTGGTCCACTCAAATTACTAAAAATAAGTACAAATTACTACGAAAGGAGATATCAAACTTGGTAGTACTCTTTTGTTAATAAGCTTGGTACTACTAATAATCTTAATTTCTTTTATTTTATATATTTTTAAGGCCTCGTCAATCGATATGTTTTAAAATTGAAACTAAAATATTTCATTATAGGAACTTCTTCTTCTATCAATGTTTTTTTTGTTTTGAATATCGGCCCGATTACGAACGACAATTCCCGGGGAGTTTGTTCTCTACTCCCAATTCTCCTATTCTAAATAAGTTCTCCCCGGGAAAGTTTTCTCTTTTCCCTTTCCCCGTATTCTAAACAATGTTCGAAATTGGGAAACTGTTCCCCGGGAAAAAAGTAGGTCTTACGAAGGCCAATTTAAGGGAGACTGCAATAACAACTTCTGGGAATATTTTCGCCAAGCAATTGAAAGGGAGTTGCACTGAAAAAACTTAGTATATCTTTTTTTTTAATAAAAAATTAATTTAATCCCATTTTACATCGTATTTTGTCAAAAACAGCAAATAAGAAACAGCAGAGAAGTGAATAATTGTTCCATTCAAGCTTTTCTTTATTACAGTAATATTTGTGTATTGTTGTGTATATTGAGGATTTGTTTTGTACATTTTCCGTTATAAGGGGCTGCCTCGCTGCATCTGCGATTTCATTTCCGGTTATTTTTGAGTGTCCAGTGGGTACGAGTTTGATTTTATTAGGAAATCGGATTAGGTTATATCTTAGTTATTTCACATATTATGTCTTTGCTATTTTTATACCCTTCACAAAAATGTGTAAGGGTATATATAAGTTTGTTATTCCGTGCGTAACACATTGAAATAACCATCTAAGACCCACCCCATAAAGTGTGAATATTCGGGATCAGAATCAATAGAGATTACGATTAAGCGATGTCCGTCTGTAGTCGTTGAAATACCGTTTCTGAGAAAACGGTTTGAGATAGAAACGTCATTCCTTCCCTAAAATGTGTTAAATTCCGGTAATGGGTTGGCTGTCAAATACAGTAAGTCTGGTCTACGGATAGCCGAGATATATCCAAAAAACCGGTTTTTGAGGGGTATTTTTGGCCATTTTTTTGGTAAGATTTTTGAAAAAAATGTTTTCCTAAAAAGTTTTCCATATCAGTTTTAATGCTCATTAGACCCAAAAAATCGAAAAATTTGTGAAATCGGCTCATACATACCTATAGCGTCTCCCGATTTTTTAAGAAATGGGCTCTATAAGCCAAATAAAACAACTTTTGCCACCAAAAATCAATCAGAATGGCTATTTACAGGCAAAACTTGGATATATTTTAACATCGGTCCATATACACTAGATATATAGCTCCTACCGATATCTTGAGAAGTCGGCATTGGACGTAACACTATTGAACACTATTTGTGCATTGACCAGCAATACGTGAGAAATTTATTTTGCACGTTGAAGAATATCATTCGGCCCAGCCGAATATAGCACTCATGCTTGTTATTCTTGAGATTTGCTATAATTAAAACATTTACTAAGAAGCAAATAGTTTTTGCAGCCTTCTGCAATTTCAAATAAAAGAATGGGTTTAAATCATCACGCAACATTCTTCTTGCAATTCTTTGCTCCGTTATTGAACGTTCTTCTACTGCTTCAACTACCAACCGAAATGCTGTACTAAATATTTTGCTTTGCTCTAATATATTTTTTTCATTTTTTTCACTTCTATAAACTTGTTTTGGTAAATTTTTAATATCAATTTAAAAGCATAAAAGCTAAAAGCATAAAGCTGACTTCGAAAGCTCTGAGTTCCCTTTCCCGTAATAATATTCTCCCCGTTTGTTTAGAATATGGGAATTTAGTTTCTGGGAGAAATGAACTCCCCGGGAGCCTCTTTTCCCGGGAATATTCATAATCGGGCTGTATACATATATGTATATATATATATATATATATATATATATATATATATATATATATATATATATATATATATATATATATATATATATAGTGTAGTTGGTTTACAAGTGGATTTTGGATGTAAAAAACAAGATTTTTAGGTGGTGACTACTCTAGGGGTTTGCTTCCATTTGGCATTAGTAACACCATATCTTTGTAATAAGAATTCTGTCCCTTTGGTGTTTATAAAAATAGCAATATTTTATTATAGGGATACAGTTGCTTTTTCCTTTCCTAATTGCGCAACTTATAAAGTTTATCAAAGGAAAAGACGCGTTCTGTTCCTTTTAAGTTTTAATTGCGCGGCTTATAATAAAGCAAACCTGCATACATGTTTCTACCTGCAATAACTTGCTTGTTGAATAGTTTTGTTTTTTTCCTTTCATTATACGCCAAACTTTTATTTGACCATCCTGTGCAATAATTTCTCTTGAAAACGATAAAGCCAACACAGCCTGCTCCATCATTATGAATTGATCTTCGACTTTATATTTTGAATATTTTGTTATTTGGTATATGTATTTGTAAAATTCTAAACTTCCAGAAAACCAACACTTCAATTCAATAAATAAATAAACTTTCAATAAATAAATTTGACTTATGAAAGACATATATGACATCTATGTAGTTTTGATTTAGATCACGTTCAGGCTCGTGTTGTTTTAACATCATTGGATCTGTTTGCCTCAACAGCGACCGCGTTGCACCCAATTAAATTCGCTTAACTCGATTAATTCCAAAATAATTTGTTCGTATAAAATCAATAACTTTTTATCCGGCAATACTGTAATTTTTTTTAAATAAAACAGTAGTAAAATTTGGTTTTTAGTTGAAGTTTTAATGAAGTTTATTGACTTAAATCCTTTATTGTGAGGAAACACATACATATTTATGCAGACCTGCGCCGTATTGCAGGTTGGTTAGTTGCAGGCACTGCTAGTGGCATTGCTGCAGGCACTGTTGGTGGCATTGCCTGTGGTGGCGGTGGTGGTGGGGTTGACGGTAGCGGTGGTGCTGACGGTAGAGGTGGTGGCGGCCGGTAGTATGATGCCTAAAAGATATAATTATTCAATAATTAAAAAATGTTGATTTAATTATTTGGTACATTTATAAATATGAATACATATGTACATATATAAAATACTTACTAAAGCACGACGACCCCTACCTCTACCGCGTGGTGGTTCATCTGGTTGGTCGTTTTGTGGTATTCTTTATAGTGGATTTGGCTGAATTCAAGAAATAAAGAACTTAAAAATGTTTATTTCTAAAAAAATATGAATAAAATACTTACAAAAGTTCCACCGCAGCCTCTACCACAATCTCTGCGGCGATTGCGCCGTTGGTGAATAAGCTTTAATATTTTCTGAAAAGATATAAATTTGTATTCAGATTTATGTTATGTTTATAAATGAATTATGTTATAAATTAATTTATTTATTGATTCTGTACGATTCAAAAAATGTTTGTTGTATTTTTTGAAAAGGTTTATTTTTGGACCTGAATTAATTGAATAATAAGTTAAAATATAAATTAGTAAATAATTAAAAATATAACTAATAAATAATTAAAAATATAACTAATTAAAATAAATACACTTACCACGGTATCCCGGTCCATTTTGCTTTTGTAGAAACACTTCAAAAGCAACATGAAGCTTCACCACAGCTAACTGTAAAATATTGGTGTTGCCATAAAAATAAGATAATCATCTTGGCAGCACTATATTATTCAACTCACTACACTGTGAGAAATTTGGAATTTCGGTAGCTATATTCTAACATAATTAGATTTAGAATATATATATTTTTGAAATGAAGTATGTTCTGCAGAAGTATATGCCCACGTTAACTTTTTTAAACTCTAAAAAGCATTAAAACTCTATTTTTTGATATTTCTTACATATGAGAGACTACCGAAAAAACACAGCATCCCGGTTTCACCACAAAATGCAACACTGTAATTTCAGCTCTAAATGTGGTATGGCAAGTTTGCTCATATTATAACTGTTTTAAGAAAACGAACTCAAAAGAAATTGACAAATATTTTTTATTGTTGTGATTAAAGTGAAGTTAAAATTAAATTGAATTGAATATTTTTGCAATAATTTCAAAGGAATTGTTGCTATTTAATTAAAGTTTAATTGAAATTAATTAATAATGATTGTGATACCATCAGACATGCAAAAGGAGATAATTGAAATGGCTCACCGCCAAGGACACTTTGCACTCAGAAAACGAAAGATTTAGTGGAGAAACAATTTTATATTCCAAGGCTGGAATCCAAAGCGGAACGAGTGGTAAAAAGTTGTGTTGAATGCATGATAATGGTGGCAAAAAGGGGGAAAATGGAGGACATGCTTAGTCCGATCGATAAATCAGACAAGCCGTTTGTGACTTACCATATTGATCATGTTGGGCCGATGGAAACCACACAAAAGAGATATAATCACATACTAGTAATCGTAGACGCTTTCACAAAATTTGTTTGGCTCTATCCAACAAAGAGTACTGGAAGTCAAGAGGTTATTGATAGGATGACAAAACAGGCAGTAATATTTGGAAATCCGAAAAGGGTAATCACGGACAGAGGTACAGCATTTATTTCAAACGACTTTCAAAGTTATTGTTCAACGGAGAACATTGAACACCTACTAATAGCGACAGGAGTGCCCAGGTGAAATGGGCAAGTCGAAAGAGTAAACCGAATGATAGTGCCCATGTTAGGTAAAATGTGCGCCGGGGATCCCACACACTGGTATAAATACGTAGATCAGGTTCAGCAATTTATAAACAATAGCCCTTCCCGCAGCACCAGGAATACGCCATTTCGATTGGTTACATTCGATAGGAACAGAGTTCCAGGAGAAGCATATGAGATAGATGATTTAGTGGCCATTAAACGTACCCAATATGGTACAGGAATGAAACTTCGTCCAAAGTTTCTAGGGCCATACAGGGTACTAAAGAAGCTAAACCACGGGAGATATAATGTCGAGAAGGTGAAGGATCCAGGAAATGCTCGACCGTGATAGAATTCATGAAACCGTGGAAAGCCAGCATCAGGATGACCGAATGTAGGATGGCACATCTGCACCAGTGTGTGTGAGCCTCTGCATTGAGTGCCAGACTACAACAACAGACGCTTTGTATATACCATTAGAGACAAACTGAACGACGGACATAGGACAAATACACAGACACCAACAGACAGAATATAGACGAGACAGCGTACATGAGCCAGCTTGCTTGATGTTGAAATCAGAGTTTGTGCGACCATCAACAGTGTGACAGCGTTATTTGTCTTTGGTTGAATTAAGTTTATTACATATCGGGTTGCTTATTTGAACAATTGTGAAATATGTATTAAGAATTAAACTAAATACTGTAGTGTTATATACTTGCCATTAAATGGAACTTGTTTCCCAGTCAGAAAATGATAATTTAACTTATAAAACTATATTTTGAACTCACCCTTTATAAACTAAATACTTATCCACCTACCTAAAATACTTTGTGTTAAATACTACTATAACTAAGATTACATAGTTACCTTATCGAACTACATATGTAAATACATTGTTTAATTAAAGAACTGAATTCCATATTTGTATAATAACAATACCAGTGTTTTCTTTCCAACCGGTACGCCACATACATACATATGTATGTAGATGCAGTGTTCTTAGCTTAAGCTTACATATGTAGAAATGAGTATGCTTGTATGTATGTACACATGTATGTTCACTTAAACAACGCTTTTTTCATACAGTATGCACTGTCAGCTGAAAGCTCCACATAAATATCAACGCATTATTTTTAAAGCAAACAAAATATGAAAAGGAATACAACTTATTTCACTTCATAAAGTTTCACGTTAAAATGTTGTAACAAAACTACAAATTGAAGCTTCGTACATTGTTTTTGTGTGAATTTGGCATTTTAAATTATTTTCCATTCTGTGAATATAACTGCCTGTTCCTCAATGTCGCAAGAAAATATAAGCGATCGAAATGTAGTCGCTCGATTTCGAATCAATTTGGATTCCTCTATGTCGCCAGCTTGCGTTCTCATAGTCTTACGTCATGAAGTTTTTGGCATTCACTTTACAGAGATGCCAGATCGGTAAATTAAAGTTTTAGTTGATTTGTTATTTCAGTATTGAAAAAAACTACTGGAGGCTTATTCTGTATTGCGATGCGAAAATCAGTGCGATGCGCAAATGAAATGCGATGCGAAAGAAAATTGGTATTCTGTTAGACTTTCGCAATCGCATTCGCAATTTATTTCAAAACGTGGCAACGCTGCACAATAAACGTCAGTGTCAACAAATGTCAAATTAAAAAAAAAAAAAAAATTGTTTGGGTGTGAAAATTGTTTAAAAAATTTATTTTGGAAATTCTGTAAAAAAAATAATAAAAATGGATTCTGTGGCACTATGGTTCGGCGACGAAGAAGAGCATGAGCAAAATGAAAGGATACAGAGAAGATTGCTTAGAAGCGAATCCGATATTCTGAGCTTGAATGAAAAAAGGTAATTTACATTGATGCTTTCGAAAAATAAATGTTTACTTATGTATGCAGAACATTTCTTTTTTCAGCTTTATAAAAAATTTCAGATTAAATAAAGAAGCATTTGTATACGTCTTAAATAATATTATAAATTCATAAAATCTACCATTATTTGAAATTGACGCGCTTTGGTGGTCTAATTGCTGCTTTCCCTGAATTAAATAATAAATATATGATGAATAAATAAATAAAATATTATTGTTTACTTACATTTTTGTGCTTTGCGATAGCTATTTTGCTTTCGAATAAATATTGCGAAAATGGCGTTTGTTTGACATTCGTTTTCGCAATGCAGAATACCGAGTTGCCACCTTTTTGCATTTGAAATGCGAATAAAAATCAACTATGCGATTATCGCAATACCGAATACCAATTGTTCGCATTGATGCATTTTCGCATCGCAATACAGAATAAGCCTCCTGAATTGTTCTGGTGTAAATTCATAAAACTGGTCAGCTGCGTTTGACAAGCCAAAGCAAATACATATGTACATAACTAACACAGAGTTTCTGTGCATAGTACTCTGTGATATAAAAAGCAACCATTTTGAAAGTGCGGAAATAGTTTTTGTGGTGTTTTAAAATTTAAAAGTATTTTTTTTGCATAGACATTTAATAAGTATTTTGACGCGATGAGCACTGGTATTCCTCTGGCAAACTCAGGATTTTCTTCCATCCAGCAAACAAGTGGACTGTTTAAGAAAATTACATGCATGCATGTAATAATTGTTTAATATATTTACTAAATAAAATAAAAATTAAAAATATGTACATATGCGGGGTTTGTAGTTTTATTTTCCAGTTTTTTAACAAAAAAACAAAAATTGTTTCTATAAAAACTCCCACTCGATAGCAAAACAGCAAGTGCTTGATTTTGACCTTTGTGTTCGCAGTGCTGACGACATGATCGATATTGAGGAATTGGATTTTGTATGAAAACACTTACGTTTTTTCGTTCGAATAAAAGAACTTCATAGAGGAACCCAAAACAATAGCGGTACTCAGCGTTTGGTGCGTTTTTGGTCGCGACTATTTGCGTTTGCGATTATATTGCAACTGATATTGAGCACCCTTTTTGACAACTTTGCAAATTTTATTGCACTCCAAATAACAGCTGATAAATTAATACACAATTTTTAATTTTTCACGTTTTATTTTTTTTTGGTAATTGTTGTTGGCTCCATCTCTACAATTTTTTCTTTGCTTTGTTTTAAAATGTCAGCTGTTCGAGTGTCAGTGTTGCAAACGCAATACTCATGCGAAAAAAGCAACACGTAATTAGCGGTGCGTAAATGCAAAAATATTGCGAGTGCAACCTTGTATGTTTTGTTGTTGGGTTGCAAAGAAAAAGCAACGATTTATTGCATTCGCATTTACGCAAGACATTTGCACCAAATAATGAACTGCGCTATTGCGAGTGCAACCTTTTATATTTTGTTGTTGGGTTGCAAAGAAAAAGCAACGATTTCTTGCATTCGCACTTACGCAAGACATTTGCACCAAATAATGAACTGCGCTAATTTTCTTTGGCTTAGAAAGCGAACAATCGCACGACTGCGACATTGAGGAACAGGCAGTAAAGCCCGTATGATACTTCATTTTTCTTTCATTAATTGGTATAGAATTGATAGAAAGAAACAGCAATTGCTAGAAAGAACCAAATGTACAAAACGTGAACAAAACTGGCATCTTTTTTGTAAGTGTTGTATTCTTTTTATTTCAAGAAAGCGCTAGGAAATAAAAATTTTCCAAAAAAGAAGCGTTAAATCGCAAAAATTTTCCATAAACCGCTGACACAGCAACATTCAAGTTTGAAATGTCAATTTTAAGTTGAAAAATTTTACATTTTTTTTGACATAATCTCATTTTTTATCGATAACTTCCACAAAAATGTTGACAGTTTTGCATTTATCTTAATATAGCTGAACTCCTTGCACATACTAAATTCTACTATTACATTATATTTGCACTGTTCTCCAAAATTTGAACAATGCAAGAAAAATGTAGTGTCATATGGGCTTAAGACTTTTTATGATCATATAATCGTTCCGCGTCGATGTACAGCAGCTTAATAAAATAAGTTAAATCTATGAAAAAGCACTCAATTGACAAGATTGATCTATCAGTGCCAAGCCAAAGCGAAATAAAGTCAAATTCGCCTTGGTGCCAACACTTCTTTCAGACATTTATTCGCCTTGAAACAAGGAACATACTTGCCACCAAGATAAATATACTTAAACATGCCTTGGTTGCCACACAGATTATTTTAATAATCTTTCATATTACAGTTATTTCCGCTTAATTGAGCCCCGCTTAATTGAGTTTCCCGCTTTATTGCACTGAAAATTATGTAACAAAATCATTCAGTATACCTGACTATGTTAAAATACCCGTTTAATTGAGTTCCGTTTAATTGCGTCACCCGCTTAATTGTTTCGGAAATTGAGACCGCATTGTGAAAAACAAGAGAAAATGTTTCGCTTAATTGATTCCGTCTACTTAATTTTTTGTTTTGCTCCACAAACGTAAAAAAAATTACTTTGCGGCAAAAAGGCCATGGTTCTGTTCCTTTATAAACATTGTACGATGAACATAACTACTTTTTATTTTGTTTTAATAAACCTAAACAATTTTCCAACTCAATATATAAGTAAAGAAATGAGTTTTACTGTAAATTTTAATTTTGTTATTGAATCAATAATCAATATCAATTAAGTAAAGAAAAGTAAAATTTATTTGCTAGGTGGACAACCGGCTGTTTCTGGGTAGCAAACACCCTTCATCATTGGTTAATGTTAATTAAGTATACAAACAGAAAGTAGAATTGCGTGAGCTTTGGTTGCCGAGTGGTTAAAGCGGCTGTGCCAAAATTGTGAAATTTGACACGTCCAAGGTTCATAGGGTGCTGATGAAGGGTGTTTGCTACCCAGAAACAGCCGGTTGTCCACCTAGCAAATAAATTTTACTTTTCTTTACTTAATTGATATTGATTAAAAAGTAGTGAAAACCCAAGGGTTGAACTTGAGCCTGAAAAAGTAATTTAATATAAATGTATTACAACACAGAAGTTCAATAACAAAATTAAAATTTACAGTAAAATGTTAATAACGCATGGCACGGCGTAAATGTTCAAAAAATTGTATCAATAAAAGAGCATCTAGATCTCAATGATGCATAACAGAACATGTATTAAAAAGCTTTCATATAAACAGAGAGCAACAGTCTTCTGAGACGACAAATATCGTCCAAGACTGCAAAAATATCATTGCTTTGGTTAATGTTAATTAAGTATACAAACAGAAAGTAGAATTGCGTGAGCTTTGGTTGCCGAGTGGTTAAAGCGGCTGTGCCAAAATTGTGAAATTTGACACGTCCAAGGTTCATAGGGTGCTGATGAAGGGTGTTTGCTACCCAGAAACAGCCGGTTGTCCACCTAGCAAATAAATTTTACTTTTCCTTACTTAATTGATATTGATTAAAAAGTAGTGAAAACCCAAGGGTTGAACTTGAGCCTGAAAAAGTAATTTAATATAAATGAGTTTTATTTTCCACCTACTCATGGGTGTTTCGCTTTATTGCACATATTGCTCAATTAAGCGATTTTCGTTTAATTGCGTCGGCGACTCAATTAATCGAGTATTGCTTAATTGAGTACCCGTTTAATTCCGCCAAAATTCACATTCTTTGAAAAATGTGGCCATTTCAATCAAAATTAGAGATTCCTCGTGATACTAACCTTGATAAGGAATTCGTTTTCTCTAAAATTTACTTAAAGTTTATCAATTAAACTCGTTTTGCCTTTAAAAAAGATTTATTAAAATACGTACATATGTACATATGTATGTTAGCATGTATATGTACATATGTATGTTAGCATGTATACGTAATATACATACATACGTACGATGTATTTATACATTGATACAAAAAGCTAAAAATAGTTTTTATTGTTGAAAAACAATTACCATTTTGGCATTTTATTCTTGCGGAGAGCCTATTTTATTTTTGTAATCTTTAGAGTTTCAATTACATTCTTTGAGTGTCTGTGATAAAATTATTTTCCAGCATATTCGAACAAGTAGAACTGTGAAAGCTAATGAGATAGCTCATTAGCTATCATGAACGTTAGCACAAACGCACATCTCAGAGTAATTTTCACACACAATAAAAGACATTTGCCTTTTATAAACATAAACCAAAGCTATTGTAAAGGCAAACTTCAGTAAGCAAAAATAGTCATTTGACGTAATAATGCCCCGTATTTATACTGCCATGAGAAGAAGTGGATATATGTGTCTTAGTTGATAAAAGCTCTGTTTTGAATTTTTTGTACATGTACGAGTATGAACATAATTTTGAAATTTCGTGAAGTTTGTTTCGTAATTCTTTAAAATTAGATAGAATGGTTTTATACTCAAAACAAATAGCTACAAAACGTGAGTATAGTCGCCAAACAATTTAAAAATTTCTAAACGGAAGATACATTAAAAGTTTGCTTTTTTGATTACAATTCAATCATGCAAAAAAATTACACTAATTGCTTGCATACTGCTATTTTATAACAATTTGAAAATTATACAGTCTTACCAAATAAGCCCTTTTCGTTTTGATAACATAATAGTCTATTTTTCGAACGTACAAGATTTTTTTCGACATAATATACGACTAAATAGGAATGTAAATTATGACCCTCAGTACTGAGTGTTCCGTTTTGTACACACAAATGTTTTATTGTATTTAAAATGTTTTATTGTACTTGCAACACAATATTTATTAACAGCTTATTTGAAAGAAGCTTCTGTTTTTGTGCTTTGTATACTTTTAAGAACTGCAGCAACATCAACCACTGAAAACGACATGAATAATCTATAAAACATAAATTAGCTTTAATTAGCCAAAGTTGTTCATTTCAATTTCAATCAAACAAGACCTAAAAAATTCAATTTTGTTTTTAAATGCAAACTAACGCTAAATCAAGTCAAAAATCGATCAAATCACGCTAAAGCGTGAATTTTCCTCAACCAAGGCAGCTCGATACCATTTAGTCGCATAACTACCACAGCTACACAGATATCCCAAAAGTGACGTTTGAAAAGTGACCATATCGTTTGTTTGGGGGGCAGTCAGAAGTGAGCAGTACAGGAAATCGTAGCAATATGAGTGTGTGAGACTAACTAGTGTACACAAAAACAAACATACACAATGAAAAAATGTTGTTGTAAAGTGTTTGGAAAAATATTGGTTTTGTTGTAATTTTTCCGAAAAAAGTAGAAAACAGGAATGAAAAGCTTTGAAAACTAAGTTTTAAATATATTCGATATACTGCTAGTGATGTACTCAATGTAAATAAAATATTAAATACAAATAATTATCATTTGTTTGCTTGCAAAGCTGTTTTGTTTGCATCAGATTTGCACTATATTTTTCTAATCAAAAATCAAATGTAAACAAATGCGGAGCCAACCAACAGAGACAGCTATATAAGAATTTGCATGTTTACTGTCCTTCACTAAATGCACAAGCACCGGTAAGAATGCCACTTTCATGATATTTGACAGTAAATTGGTAATTTTTGTAGTCTGGTAGAGCTGGTGACCCTTCTGGTTGTATTCTGTGATAACTACAACGAACACAGCACCAACAAACACTTCATGTATTTTGTTGGTAGAAACCAAATACAAATTTATAAAATGTTTAAATTTATTATTAATTTTTATATAAATTGGGGCATTACATAGTGATTTATAATATCAGGGTCAAAGTTTTGAATCAAAATTGCCTTATTTTTTGGTTTTAAATTTTTCCTTTGTTGCAAAGCAGAAAACAGTCAGGAGACTCTGTTTTTACGAGTATTTTAAGCAATTGAAATGAACCAACCAACCCTTGACTCTTTTTATACCCTTCACATAAATGTGTAAGGGTATATATAAGTTTGTGATTCCGTTTGTAACGCATTGAAATATCCATCTAAGACCCCATAAAGTATATATATTCTGGATCAGCATCAATAGCGATTACGATTGAGCGATGTCCGTCTGTCCGTCTGTCCGTCTGTAGTCGTTGAAATACCGTTTCTGAGAAAACGGTTTGAGATAGAAACCTCATTCTTTCGCTAAAACGTGTGAAACCCCGGTAGTGGGTCTGCTATTGAAATTCAGTAAGATAGGTCCACGGATAGCCGAGATATATTCAAAAAACCGGGTTTTGAGGGGTATTTTGTGCAATTTTTGTATTCAGATTTTTGAAAAAAAATTTTGTCTTAAAAACTAAACCATATCATTTTTAGTGCCCATTAAATCCTAGAAAAAAAGGAATTTTTGAAATCGGCCCATATATATCCGAGATATAGCGTCTCCCGATTTTTAAAGAAATCGGCTTTATAAGCCAAATAAGACAACTTTTGGCACCGAAGATCAATCAGAATGGTATATATAGGCTATTTAGAGGCAGAAGTGGAAAATTTTTCCACATCGGCCCATATACACTCGAGATATAGCGCCTCCCGTTTTCTCAAGAAGTCGGCTCTAAAAGCCAAATAAAACAACTTTTGGTATCAAAAATCGATTAGAATGGAACATATAATGTGTTTAAAAGCAAAATTGGAAAATTTTTGAAATCGGTCCATATATATCTGAGATATAGCGACTCCTGATTTTTCAAGAAATCCGCTCGTTAAGCCAAATAAAGCAATTTTTGGCACTAAAAATCAATCAGAATGGTACACATAGACTATTTAGAGGCAAACGTGGAACATTTTGGACATCGGCCCATATACACTCGAGATATAGCGCCTCAAGTTTTCTCAAGAAGTCGGCTCTAAAAGCCAAATAAAACAACTTTTGGTACCAAAAATCGATCAGAATGGTACATATAAGGTGTTTAAAAGCAAAATTTGAAAATGTCTGTAATCGGTCTATATATACCTGAGATATAGCGTCTCCCGATTTTTCAAGAAATCGGCTCTATAAGCTAAATAAAACAACTTTTGGCACCAAAAATCAATCAGAATGATACATATAGGTTAGTCAGAAGCAAAACTGGAAATCGTTTTGTCATCGGCCCATATATGTTCGAGATATAGCGCCTCCCGATATCTCAAGAAGTCGGGCCTGGAAGCTAAACGAAACAGTTTTTTGCACTAAAAATTTGTCGGAATGGTACATACAGGCTGTTTAGGGGCAAAATTAGAAAATTTTTGGACATCGGCCCATATGCACCCAACTTTTGGTACCAAAAATCGATCATAATGGTACATACATACATATGTATATAATGTTTAAAAGCAAAATTCGAAAATATTTGCGATCATGTATGAATGTATGTATGTATGTAGATACGTTTGTATGTATGTAGGTATGTATGTATCTACATATGTATGTATGTATGCGTGCAAGTATGTTAGCATAAACAATTTTTTTGCTTTGGTGTAAAAATGTGTATGTATATATACACGAGCTTGAAAATGAAAGTGATGTAAAGAATTGTTGAAAAAAGGGTACGCAATGAAATTCTTTTAAACAATTGCGTCTTCAAATTCATTCACACAAAAAATCATTTTGGGTTTCCCTACGTACTTACATATGTACATACACACATACATGTGTATGATGATACGAAACAGATCATCAACAACGTGCCCAAGAAAAAAATCATTTTGTAAAAGCAAGCAATGTAAATATGTATGTATGTATATATGTATGTATATAATCATTGTTTTATGGAACACACTGAAAATATTCAATAATAAAGAATTTATTTTAGCGTTTTCTATTATAGATACATACATACGTATGCATGTACCCACATACGTAAGTAAATTGAAAAGAAAATCATACTTAATGGCAATGTTTAGCATTATAATTCAAAAATAATGCAATTATATGCAATTTTTTGTTAAATAAATTTTACTATAAAGTTAACTGATAAATAATTAAGAAATACATTTTGCTTTTTTTTATTTCATTGATATTAAAAAGAATTGGTGTATTAGGAATTATTTAAATAAAAGTTTTGCAGCCTGTGTTAAATCCCGGTAGTGGATCTGATATTGAAATTCAGAAAAAATCGGCCCATATATACCCCAGATATAGCGTCTCCCGATATTTCAAGAAATCGGCTTTAAAATCCAAATAAAACAACTTTTCGCACCAAAAATCAATCAGAATGTATGTACCATTGTGAAGGGTATTTAAGATTCGGCCCAGCCGAATATAGCACTCTTACTTGTTTCTTTTAGATTACCGGCTTGGAAGCTAATATCAATTTTCTTATTGACTTGACCCGTCATCCTGAATTCCAAGCCGCAAATGTTCAGACCGGTTTTGTCGATCAGCGTTTCCACACTTTATTCCCTGCCATCTATATTAAAAAAGACGATTTATGCAAGGCAGCTTTATCTTTGGTGCTAAATGAGCTGCAGGCTTCACAATGTAACAAAAATTATCCATTTACAGTGTTTCGTTAAAATATGACGACAATTTTAAATTAATAAGAGCCATGGCTAACAGTTAAAGCTGATCGATCACAATTTTCCTTAGTAAACAGACATTTGAATTGAAAGTATTTAGTACCAGAATAGAAATTGCATTTATTTTAATTTTTTTCAAGTTGTGATTGAATATGTTGCATTTATTTGAATTCGGGGACATGTGAGTGTAAATAAATTTTGTTATAGCAATAAAGTTAAATCAGGATTAAGTACAAAATTGTTTTATTTTTATTTCTGTTTAGGGTTCGCGTTTGATATTATCAAGGTATATACAGTATTTATCAGATATAAGAACATCTCATATAAGAACAAAACGCTTATAAGAAACATTTGCAAAAACACCACATCTTTTTAGTGATTTTTCTAACAAAAAAAGTTTCATATAAGAAAAACGCTTATAAGAAAAAAACTGATAAAAGAACATTTTTCTTGAACACCAAAACCACAAAATGTATGGAAAAAGAATTTATATAAGAAACTTTCAAGGGCAACACTGAATTTATGTAGTTTGCATGAACAACTCTGTTTTCTGACAGTTTTACAACAAGAACAACGTTTTTTTTTACTTTTAGTGCTCGTGAGAAGATTTTGTTTCTTGCCTCGTAAATAAATAAATAAATAGTACAAAATGAATTATGTATGTACATGTATTTACTACATATAATTTTTTTTTTCAAATTGAAGTTGTCTAGTTTTTTATATCTATTTACTAAAGGGGTTAATAAAATAAAATTTGATTTGTTTTATTTTTCTATTTGCATACATACATCTACGTATATACATAAAAAGGTAAAAAAAGCTCGTATATTCATAAGAAACAAATGCCTTATGGCCACAGCTACTTATATAAGAAATAAGTTTCTTATATAAAATAATTGTATATAGGGAAGAAACGCTTATAAGAAAAGAGAATAAAAGCCCAGGTTATGATAATATATCAACAAATTTTGTTAAAAATTGCGCTGAATTAATTGTGCCAGCATTATTTGAGCTTTTTCACAAAATGTTGCAAACTTCTATTTATCCTGATGCTCTTAAAATTCATAAAATAATTCCAATACCGAAGGATGGTAACGCTGGTACAGTAGAAAAATATCGCCCAATAGCGTTACTGTCAACGATAGATAAAATTTTCGAAAAGATTATTTACGACAAACTATTGCATTACATGGAAGAAAACAAAGTAATATATGATTTTCAATTTGGTTTCAGACAAGGATGTGGTGCAGAGGATGCAGTCTTCAATGTAGTACAATATATCTGTAAAGGTTTGGATGATGGCTACAGAGGGGTTGCAGGTATTTTCTTGGATTTTTCAAAAGCGTTTGATCTAGTTGATTATCAGATACTACTTGATAAATTGTCGTTATTTGGGGTGAAAGGAAACGAGTTAAAGTTATTCAAAAGTTACTTTTTAAATAGAAAACAGTATGTCCAGGTTAATGAGGAGAGTAGTTTCATTGGTGCCGTGAACTATGGAGTACCCCAGGGAAGTGGACTTGGTCCACTTCTATTTACAATATACATAAATGATATAAAAAATCTTAAGTTAACTGGCAAAGTTTTTATGTTTGCGGATGACGTGTGTTTGTTCTTCCCTTATAAAGATGATTTTACTTTACGATCGCATATTGAACGTGACATATCAACGATTTTTGAATTTTCGCGCTTAAATCGCCTTGTACTAAATCCAGGCAAGACAAAACTTATTCGTTTTAGACCGACAGCTCGCCGCACAAATATTTTTTCAGTTCAAATCAATGGCATACGCTTGGAAGAAGTATCTTCAGTGAAGTATCTTGGTATTATACTGCAAAGTAACCTTTCATGGGACATGCACATTGCACAGGTTAAAAAGAAAATTGCTCCCGGAATTGGGATCTTATATAAGTTCAGGTATAAACTTAGTAAAAAAACTAAATTAATGATATTTGAGTCCCTAGTATAGACACATCTCAGTTACATGGGAGCCATATATGCATATAATAAAAATAGTTCCATGTTGAAATCTCTTCAACGTATGCAAAACAAAGCCCTTAAACTAGTCTATAATTTGCCAACGTTATATCCTACAATCTCCTTATTCAAAAATGCATCTAAAAGAATATTGCCAATCTATGGGGTTCATGAATATCAGGTTTTGAAATATGTTTTCAAGTGTTTGCATAATATAGGTCACCGCACCATAAAGTTTACAGCAAATCAATCTCGATTTATTACGAGAAATGCAAATAACCTAAGGGTTCCAAGATGTCGACTTGAAAGAACCAAGCAACGTGTAGATTTTATGGGAAGTGTGAAATATAATCACCTGCCTGTGAACTTGAAATTAATTGATAGAATTTCGATATTTAAATCATCCTACAAGGAATATTTGCATAATAAATTGGAAACACTTTTGTAAACTTGAATAGAATACATAAATCTTGGTTTATTGCTATTTTATAAATATTTTATAAATATTAAAATATATTATATTCACCTTGAGTACTATACATCTATTGAAATTTTGAAACTTCGTAAATATAAGTTTATAAGACTGCCAACTTGCCCCAATAATGCCTCTAAGGCGCTGGGGCTGATACTAATATGAATATTCTAATACACTGTGCCTTGAATTTTAATAAAAAAAAAAAAAAAAAAAAAAAAAAAACTTTTTTCGTGGATTTTTCAAGTTTCTTATATCCGATAAATACTGTAATTATAATTTATATTATATTGAAGGCGCAAAAAGGCAACAACAATAGAAAAGAGCTCAACATATTTTGTTGTGTTTGAGATTATAGATTTATGATATGTGTTTATAGCCCATGAAACATAATATATATGTATGCATGTATGTAAGTTTTAATTTGAACATTATGAGCAATAAAGCCTTTTGTTAACCGCCCATACATCCTTTTGCAGATTTATTTGTGTTTAAATTCTTATAAAGAATACACAAAAAGAGTTACAGTTTTTCTATGCGTAATGTCCTTTACTATGTTTATTACCTGTTCATCTTGAGCACACTATTCATTATTATGTATGATTTGCAGAACACAATATCGGAAATGAGTTTTCAAAAGACTATATGATTTTTAGAACATACCTGAATATACAATTGTTTGGTGCTAATACAAATTCAAAAGTTAATTTACATTTTTAAACGAGCAATTAAATTGTATGTACATACGTATGTCCATACATACCCTGCCGGCAACTCAGTTAACTAGTAATGCATTATAAGCTAACTTTTTTACAACTGGTGGTGGTTGACACTTAGATTATTTTCAATGGAGATGACTGACTATTTTAACATTACGATGTCCTAGGAGGTAGTCAATTGTCCGACGCTGCATTACTTTTCAACTAACTTAAAGTTAGCTACGTAAAAGTCAGTACCCACAGAAAAAAATGTACAAATCAAGGCTGGTAATATTATATTTTATTAAATTAAATTTCATCCTATTTTGTTTTTGTTAGCCTCTGGTGGGATTTGAACCACTAAGCCTCAAGACTGGTGAGCAGCCAACTTAACCCATTCAGCCATCGCAACATTTAAAACGAATGCGACAATAGGCAATTTAATTCAAGAGTTATTTACCGTGTATGTTGGTATGTTAGTATTTGAATTTTTGGTGAACTCTGCACTACGTTTCGATTGTATTGTAGCTAATTTGAAGCTAGTCCATAAAAGTTAACGTAAAGTTAATTATTTTAGTAGTCGACTACCAATTTGCTGGCAGGGTAAGTATGTACACACAAGCACATATATGACCGTGTGTATATACCCTGCCGGCAACTCAGTTAACTAGTAATGAATTATAAGCTAACTTTTTTACAACTGGTGGTGGTTGACACTTAGATTATTTTTAATGGAGATGACTGGCTATTTTAACATTACGATGTCCTAGGAGGTAGTCAATTGTCCGAGTGTGCATTACTTTTCAACTAACTTAAAGTTAGCTACTTAAAAGTTAGTACCCACAGAAAAAATTGTACAAATCAAGGCTGATTTTACATTTTTCGGTGGTAATATTTTATTTTATTAAATTAAATTTCATCCCACTTTTTTTTTTTTGTTAGCCTCTGGTGGGAATCGAACCACTAAATGTTGGCGAGCAGCCAACATACCCACTCAGCTATCAGAACATTTAAAACGAATGCGACCATAGGCAATTTAATTAAAGAGTTATTTACCGTGTATGTGTGTATGTTATTATTTAAATTTTGGGTTAACTCTGCATTACGTTTCAGCTAGCTTATAGCCAGTACACAAAAAGTGAATTACAAATCTATTGTATTCTAGCTAATTTGAAGCTAGTCCATAAAAGTTAACGTAAAGTTAATTATTTTAGTAGTCGACTACTCAATGTCCGACAGGGATGAACTATAAGTCGATGTTATTTGTAGTCGACTACCAATTTGCTGGCAGGGTATGTATGTAGTTCTTTTCGTTACATTGGGAAATGTTGAGTGAAAAAGTATGAAGGTTTTTAATGAATATTTCTTCATTAGAACAGAAAACCACTCTGACATACATATTTATTTCCATGTGAAGTCTGTTTCGTTTCTTTTGTGGTGTACGTTAATACAAAATCAAGGAACTAATAAAACTTATTCACTTTTTATTACTTAATACACTACACGTTATCACAAAGTACACAGAGATGAAACGCGACTAGAATGAGATAGCAAGTCAGCGCAAAGCTCTGTACGTCTCGTTTTCACAATCAAAACAAAATAAAAAGCATTTTCTACAGAAAAAGTGGTGGTTTTTTTATTATAAATTTATAAATGTTTAAAAAGTATATTAAATGGCTTTCTATAATATAAAACTTTATAGTATTCACTGTTTATAATTTGCTGAACAATATTTAATTATATTTTATTTCGTGACTTTAAGGACAGTGTTTTAATTTTACTTTGAAGTGGTGGTTTTACTTTGAAGTGGTCACGATAAAATACATGCTCAATTTCCAAACACTCAAATATGTATTATCATCTCCTAAGTCAAAGGGGATTGTTAGTTGACCACTTTTTTTTTTACCAATTTTTTACTTTTAATTTACTTTAAATTATTAAATTTTTGCTGTTTCGATGGTGGTTTTTCATAAAAACGTGTTATTTTTTATTTTGTTTACATTTATTTTTCGTAAAACTCTTTACACAAACTGTCTAGAAGATGAATTCAGCCATTTTCAAATGTCACTTTTAACATCTCTGTGTACTCTGTGACGTTATCGCAGTTAACAATAGACTGATCTCTCAGCGTTAAGCTAAGCTGCTTTTATACTTCTCAATGATCATTGCTCGAACAGTCGAGAAGTTTACAGAAGCTGATCACGTCACCTCGCAATAAAACTAATAATGAACAAAAGATATGCACACACATCGACGTATATATACCATATGTCGCGGCAATGAAACTTAAGCTCTAAACACATAGACGACAGCAGACAGCAAGCAGCAATATGTCAAAAATAAAATGCATGTGTTTAAATGAAAACGATTATTTTGACGGCAGCAGGGCAGCACGACTGCACAACAGCATTTGCTGCTGCTGCCAACTTAGGCTATTTTCCATTTTGACGGGCAGCAAATAAGCAAATATAGTGTTGCCATTATATATATAAATTGGACAAATTAGAACAAAAACTTTTTTCTAATATTAAACACAAAAGAACATTGCAAAAATACAATAAATAAATAAATGTATGTGTTTTTATAGTTTTTTCGTGATATTATTACATTTTTCATCAATATTTTCAATTTTATTCATTATGAAATAAGATATACGGCATCCCTGAAATTAGCATTGCTACAATACACAGCTGTTCATTTTCAATATCAAAACAATTTTTTTCGTTTGAGCTAATTTTTTGTGATATTTTACTTAATTTTCATCCTGGTTGCTTTGAAAAAGTGTTCTTCATCTTTTTCCTTGAGCTGTTGTACACATATTTTGTAAATGCCCTCCTCATCATGGGTTATATTTACTGGGCGAACCCACCATCTTCGGTTTCTTGTACTATTCGTCTTATGAGCTTTATACACTTCAGCTGTAGTCTGAGCTATTTTAACAATTGTTGTGATAAAATTCGCTAAATTTTCTTCGCTCATTTTTTATATTTTTCAACTTTGAATTTGTAATATTTATAAAAATTCGAAATTGATTTACACACCAGCTGATTATTATGTTGTTGCTGTCTTCAAAATAATTATGAAGCCGACTTCAGAACAGCATTTGAAGTTGGCTGCATATGAAGTTGGCAGCATTTGCAGTCTGCTGTCGTCTATGTGTTTAGAGCTTTAAGCATATGAGCAGCGCACATACATGCACACACGAATATTGTATCGTGCGATGGTGGTTGGTTCACTGTCATGCCTATTTATCTACACATGTGTGTCAGTATGCACACACTCGCTGTCAGAGACCTGCCCCGAGCCGATTTCAGCCGGCTGAGCGATAACCGCTTATTATATATACGACAATCATGCTGCCACATTGTATGTCTACAATTCATATGCAAGTGGTAGGTATATATGTACGTAAGTATTAGCCCATGATACAATTAACAAGGTAGCCTCGTCAGCTAAACCGTTAATCAACTGACTACTTTAGGTTGTCAAGAGATTGCAGAGATGAAAGGCAGCCGAAACGAGATAGCTAATCCGCGTAAGCTCAGTGCATCTCTCTTCTGTAAATGTAGAAGTGGCGTCTTTTTGACAGTTTGCATAAGTTGTACAAAAACAAAATGCATGTTATTTTTATTGAAGTTGTTCTTATTGTAGCGAAAAGGCTACCTTGTTAGTTGTATCATGTATTAGCCAACGTTTGCATATGCAATTTTTTGGATGCTAAAGTAATTGGTTCTTTAGTCAGGATTGACGGTTCACTAAAGGAAATAATTGAGCTATTATTACTATTATTCGAATGAATGATATTAATGATCTGTAATGTAAGCATTTCCTGTTTAAATTAATATTTAAAAATACATTTAAACTTAACAAAAAGCAAGAAAAATCTTAAGTTTTTTTTTTAATTTGCATGAAACAATTTGTAAATCAGTATTGTTTACTGATTCAACATTAAACTGCATGAATGTATCGAAAATTCGTGCGAAACGAGAGAATGTTTTGCATCCAATTTGGTGCATTGCTAGAACACTTTTTTCAAGCAATCGTTTTTGCTTTATTAATTGGGTTTAATTTTTGGGAAAGAGCTAAGAGGTTGCAAAGTCTATTATTGCCATTATAATTTTATTATTTAACTTTTATTGCAATCATAGTGAAAATATTTATTTCAATAACAATTAAATTGGTCAAAGGCAATATGTACTACACACTCATAATTTTAAAAATTGATACGAACTTGATGATAATACTTTTCTACCCTAAAAATCATAAAGTGGGTACTTTGTGGTAAAAATACAGATACTCCATCCAAATCGTGTGGCAGCCCTGCCATCAAATTAATGCAAAATGCGTTAGAATTTTCTCTTTGGCTTAAATTGAAAAAAGGATTGTTTTAAATGGGGGGTTTTTTAAAGTGTCTTTTAAGTTAGAAATTTTCTCTGTGGCATCAATTGAAAAGAGGAGTGTTTTAAAACGGGGTTTTTTAAGTGACAAGTATGGAAAATTATAAAGTTACAAGTTTTTTTCAGCAATCAAGTCTTTCAAATAACATGAAGGAGTCGTCGGATTCCGAATCCGAAGAAGATTTGCCCAATGTACAAAATTTCGAAAATGATATTCTACAATTCCAGGAATTGCTGAATTCAAAAGCGTGTCTGAAAGCAAAAACTAAAATTTTTCTTAACAACCACTATGGTCAGTTGGCAATAGGAAATAAGCCTGTGTTCAAAGGCCAAGTTATATGTAAAGTTTGTTATGAAGAGACTCCCATGCGGTTAAAAGGGTAACTTGTCATAAAATTTTAAATTTTTATGGGGTTGGAAGTGAAATATGAATATTGTATATAAAATGTGCTGGTTAAAGATATTAGATTAAAAGGAGAGATTTATGGTTAATTGGATCAATGTATGTATGTATTAATGACAATGTGTTTTTGTTCATATGTTTCACCAAAGAGATGAACTGGATTAAAATTTGAATAATCATGAATAAAAAGTTCCCTAGAACAATTGAATTTTTGTGGTGCTTCCACATTACACACAGAAAATTTTGTGTGAAAAATACTAAATTTTTTAGTGATTTCTCCTTCAATTTTTTAAGACAGTCATTTGCTCGTGTTGTGAAAACTATACATGAAATAGAATTGAGTTATAAAAGCGGGAAAACCAAAAGGTTTATCGCTCTACTTGGCATTGTGAAAGGTATTTAAAAATTTTGCCCAGCCGAATATAGCTGTCTTACCTATTCTTTACTTGTAAATTGTAATGTACAATGTTTAAGAAGCTCTTATTTCACAAATGTTGCACAGCAATTTGTCAAATAAGAGCTTATTAAATGCTGTGTTTAAATGTTTTCAATAAGACCATAAATATTTTAGGTTCGGAATTTCTACACCGACCTCCAACCTAATAAATCATTTGAGGAACGTACATACGATGGATATAAATAAAAAAAAAAAAAAAAACAGACACCGTAGCAATAAAAACAAAAAATGTGTTAACAGCAAATCCCAAAGCAGGTGGCCAAGATATCGATAAATTCGGTAATGCACGTTTGCTTGTAGAAATGTCGCGATTTGCGGCCTTTTAATATTATTGAACAGCCCGGCTTTTTCAATTACATCAAAACAGAAAAACCGAATATATCAATCCCTTCAGCAACTACTCTTAGCCGCTAGAGGATGTGTTCATGGCTTACACAAGTGTGGTAAAAAAAGTATATAGATAGTTCGTGTCCCCTCAATTTCTCTTTGGTACTTGATTTGTGCACCGATTCCTACAAAAGGCGGGGTTACATAAATATGAGAAACCTGTTCTGTCATGACTTTGAGCCTATTTGCATTAGCTTAAAAACGGTGTCGGAAAATATTATAAACACTCTTGCAGAGTTTGGACTGCAGAGCAAAAATGTAGTTGTTACACTGTGCTAGTTGAAAAAACCGACCAACGGGGCACCCAGTGACTAAACCTAATTCGGGTACGCTGAATTCAGTGGTGCTATCCGTTTTTCTAGGTTAGATCGCGTTTTCGAGATTTACCGTTATTTTAAAAATGGAGGAGGTTGCACTACATGTATTGAACTAACTAAAAAAATTTTTCGTTTATTGAACTTTAGTAAAAAACCGAAATTCCGCAATAATATAACCTTTAATCTGATATATAATTCATTAAAAAATTTCAGTTTTTAGAAAAAAAAATTTTTAAAAAAAAAAAAAATTATTTTTTGCAAATTCTTGAAATTTTGTGATCTTTAAAACTGCATAAAAAATTGAAAAATTAAGCTATGCCAACAAATTTTCCCGTGTATATAAAAAATTATGTTTGAAACAAAACGAGCTTTAAATGACCAAAATCTGTGGGCAACTTTTGATTTTATTGACAAAAGATGAAAAATTGCAGTTTCAACCTGTTACCAGATGAAGCCTCAAAAATTTAAAAAAATATTTTCTTGTTAATTAAAGTACATTTCTGCATGTTCATATAAAAAGTTTTTTGTAATTATCTAACATTAAGATGTGTTAAAAAAGTGTTATTAAACCCTTTTGCATAATTTGTACTATTATGCAAAATTTGTACTATTATGCACTGAATTCAGCGTACCCGAATTAGGTTTAGTCACTGGGTGCCCCGTTTGTCGGCAAAAAAAAGTTCCAAATTCAAGCACAGTGTTATTAGTGATGGCGGTAGCAATATAGTTGCTGCCACTAAGCTATCAAACATGAACAGATTAGGCTGTTCAAGTCACTCCCATCATCGTCTCATTGTGCATGATAGTTTGCAAAACAACGATTTGGGAGTATTTCTTCGCACTGTTAACAAGCTCAAAGAAATATATAGATGCATGAATTACAGCACAGAAAAAATTGGAAAGATTCAAAATGTTTTCAGTGACCAAAATCTGTTTCAATTTTTAAATGAGGCTGTTGAAATCCAAAATGTTGTAGAAACTGATGAACAGTACAAAAATATCATTGAAATACCAGCACATGTTCTTCAACCTGACTCTTACCAGAGTTTAAAAAATTCGAAAGATACAAGGTGGAACACCCTTTGCACCATGTTCAAAAGTTTTGTGGCGAACAAAAAAATTGTAAATATGGCATTGGTTGAAGTTAACAGAACTGACCTTGTTTTTAATGATATGGAAGAAAAGCTAATTAAAGAGTTTTTGGATTTTTTACAAGTTTTGGAACAGGCAACATCATACCTACAAGGTCGAAAATATCCTACCATTTCAAACAACAATGTTTTTTTAGAAAAAATTATTGAAAACCTTCATGAAAATCGCAAAAATTCTTGTTTTGAGGAAAGCATCAAATTATATGATACTACAGTCCAAAAAAACGGGACACGTTTAAATAAATATTTGAAAAAAGTTAATAGCAATCTTCAACTTTTTGAAGTCTTACCACATGATAACGCAAAAGAGGAAGTTTCAAAAGTAGACCTGCTATTCCATGAAACACAAAATATTATACAAGGAATTTTGGAGATTATTGAAGAGCAACCAACAACTTCTGCAAATGCAAAAAAAAAAAACAAGTAAGAGTGCTATATTCGGCTGGGCCGAATCTTAAATACCCATTCTGATTGACTTTTGGTGCGAAAAGTTGTTTTATTTGGCTTTCAAAGCCGATTTCTTGAAATATCGGGAGACGCTATACCTCGGGTATATATGGGACAATTTTTTAAAAAATCTGACCAAAAAAATTACCAAAAATACTCTTTAAAACCCGTTTTTTTTGCATATATCTCGGCTATCCGTGGACCGATCTTACTGAATTTCAATAGCAGATTGATTTAACACATTTTAGCGAAAGAATGAGGTTTCTATCTCAAAGCGTTTTCTCAGAAACGGTATTTCAACGACTACAGACGGACTTCGCATTTCTATTGAATCTGATCCAGAATATACATATATACTTTATGGGGTCTTAGTAGTTATTTCAATGCGTTACATACGGAATGACATACTTATACATACATACATATATACCCTTACACATTTTTGTGAAGGGTATAATGAAAAGCCTAATTTCTTCATTTATTGCTACTCATACATCTGCATGTATAAATTTTTTAATTTCGTGATCACTCTCATATGTGTATGTAAAAATTTGGTAATGAAAGATCTGCACACTTGAATATGAGACGCATGTAAACGCTGCACAGTGGTGTAAATAAAAGAAAAAGTGGTAAAAAGTCCGGAACTTTTAAACCACACAACGGATCTCGCTGAAAATTGAAGTAGACAAGGAGTTATATTTTTTGTCTCAAGTCTTTTTAGGCCTATAGTTAAAACAGGGGCGGGGCTATGGGGGCTGAAAGTTACCTACCTCGAGTATAAAAAATTTTATGCAGCTTATAACTTTCTTATATCTTGGCCGATTTTAAAGATTTTTACCTTTTTGTATTTTGCTTAGCAAGGCAAAGAAAAAATGTTATAAAACATGTTTTCATATCTCTTACAGTTTAAGAGATATTCGCCTTAGAATATTATTTTTTATTATTTTCGCCGCAACTTCTTTTGGTATTTTGCTTATATCTTTTTTGTTAAAAGCTTGATTTTAATTTGTGGCCCACCGTTATATTCCTTATAAAATTCTAAGTGAGATAAGGTACCGTTTTATTAAAATATCTTGCTCGGATAAGTCATAAAATAGGTCTAAATTCAAAACTTTGAAATTTCACCGAAAAATTTTAATTTTTTACAAAAAAGGTGGCTTCATTATTTTTGAATTCGTAAAAAATTTTGTTCCAGCTTTTATACTTATTTTTACACGTAGCGAAAGTTAATCTCTTAAGAGTGTGTAAAAATTTTATTTTGTTTAATTTAAACTAAGTACCCTACAGTAGGCAGTGGTCGAAAGTCATACATTTTTAAAACAATTTTCGGATATGTGGGCGTCTGAAAAGTTTTGCCAAAAGTGAAATGAAATTCTGTGAACGACGTTTTATTACAAAATCAGTTGGTATTGTTGCTGCAGAAGCTCAAGACATCCTAGATATAATTAGCGTTGCCAGACTGAGATTATTAAAAAAACTCAATTTTTGGAAGGGACAATTTTGAATTGCTAAAAAAATGGATTTATGATTTATATTTCTTTCTGAAATTTATGCTTTTATTTGAAAATTTAGTATTTTAATACGCTTTGAAAAATTATGCATGTATCTTTCATCGTCTTGCAGATATTCAAGTTTCACTTTGATTTTTATGTGCGAAAAACTATCCTTTTATTATTTTTTTCATTGTTTTCACGAATGTGACTTAAAAACATAAATAAAGTATAAATTTTTCCATATATTTGAAAAGAAGACACATATTCCTTTCCAACGATATATAACATGTATACTTTTTTTTAATATTTGCACATTCGGGAACCACTAGAATATTACGCAACCAATACAAAGTAAACAAGTTAGACGTTTTGAGAGACAGCCAGACATACGAATTAAATGCACTTAGTTCGGTTATAATCAAAAGGCCAAAAAATTCCTGATAATGCATTTAAATATCTGAACTTCTACTTTCAAAAAGTAAATGATAACATAATAAAAGGTTCCAAAATCGAAAGGAAAAGTGGTCATAAAAATAACAGATTTCTTTGTCCACAACAATATAACCTGTTTATTCAACTGTTCGATAAGACAATGAAAAGCAGTTGATTGGGCGCAAAAGCTTTTAATCTGAATACAGCGGGGCAAAGCAGAGAGAAAACAAGCAAATAAAGGATCACTCGCAGAAGCGGGTTGCCCGAATGCAGGACGGCGTAAAGCATATGGATTCAAAAGGATCTCAATTAAACCAGCGAACACATCACAAAAAAAAATTTATAAATATAGGAGAAATATAAAATGCAAACTAAAAGGATTTACCGACTTTATTTTAACTAAGTAATGTTTGAGCTTTAAATCTTACAAATTATTTCTCATTTATTGATTAAAGCATAAAATATACTAACAGTGTTGTCTACTTAATATACAAATTTTCTTTAAAATAATCGGAAGCGTCATAACTTAAAAGAGTTTTAATTTCAATTCCTTCGGGATCATCCTTTTCTATTTCCATTGTTATTTTTGGTAACCATTTTATGGTCATTATTTTGAGCAGTTTTTGAACACTTTCGTGTTTTAAAAATTCTATATTGCTTAATATCTCTGTTTCTAGCTTCCTGAGCTTCCTCTGTTAATTCCCCTAAGGGAAGAATATTGTTCGCCATTATTTCTGTTGTATGTGTTAGAGCTTTGTGTACGGTTGGTGTTAATGGTCTCCACGAATACAGATTATTAATTAAGGTCAGTATTTCTTTTGCATATTTTTCGAATTTTTCGGTGTTTATTACTTTTTTACTATTTATGACAGCTAGTATTATTTTACGGGCATGAAGAGGCGATATTCCAAGTTGAAGAGAATCTTAATTGTATGGGACTTTTCTATCAATATCATTTAAGTAAAAACTCTTCTTTCCACATATGTACGTTACAATTCATGTTTGATTTCGTATCGGTAATTGCCTTTGCGACTTTTCCATATATCATGGTTAGATAAGGTTTAAAAGAAACAGTAATCGTTCTTCCAGATATGCAAACATCAATGGAAGCCATGTTGGAAATTTCGCGGTTGATATCATTAACAAGCATTTGAGTTGTTTGTTTGTTTTCTTTGATATACCTAAAACGTATTGGCCGGCATAGAAACTTAGACCCTGGCGTGTTGTTTTTCCACAGATCACGATATGAATTTTTACTCGATGTGGGCATTTGGTTATAGAGCCGCAGCCGTAATGGCACTAACGATGCCATTAGAACCGTGGAAAAGTCTGCATTGGAATCGCTTATTTGCTTATACTCAGAAAAGCTAGATGATCCATCACATCCCCATTTATATATCGTAATCTCTTTGGAGATGCAGTTGGTAGTACGTCCACAACTTTTAGCGCTTCTTTTTGCTACGATTTCATCAAAGTCCATTTAAAGGAATCTTTTATTTGATCTCCAAAGTAACCAAGTACCATCTCTTCTTTTTTCTTCTTTTTCGATATGAAGTGCTCAGCGTTTTTAATATTACTACTGCATTTGTCTTCTGGCATAGACATTTTATACGTACCGCCAAAATTTTCCTCTGTGAGGGGTGAACCCTCTGCTTGTTTTGTCACTGCTTTGGCCCGATTTATGTACCTGCTTTTGCTTTTAATGCTTCGCTTATCACCGTCTTGCCGAATTGTTTCAATAGAAGGTATGCTTCCATTTATTATACGCGTTATTTGTGTAGATTTCAAAGAAATCTGTTATTTTTATGACCACTTTTCCTTTCGATTTTGGAACCTTTTATTATGTTATCGTTTTCTTTTTGAAAGTAGAATTTCAGGTATTTAAATGCATTATCAGTAATTTTTGGCCTTTTGATTACAACCGAACTAAGTGCATTTAATTTGTATGTCTGGCTGTCTTTCAAAACGCCAAATTTGTTTACTTTGTATTGGTTGCGTAGTATTCTAGTGGTTCCCGAATGTGCAAATATTTAAAAAGGGTATACATGTTATATATCGTTGGAAAGGAATTTGTGTCTTCTTTTCAAATATATGCAAAAATTAATACTTTATTCATGTTTTTAAGTCACATTCGTGAAAACAATGAAAAAAATAATAAAAGGATAGTTTTTCGCACATAAAAATCAAAGTGAAACTTGAATATCTGCAAGACGATGAAAGATACATGCATAATTTTTCAAAGCGTATTAAAATACTAAATTTTCAAATAAAAGCATAAATTTCAGAAAGAAATATAAATCATAAATCCATTTTTTTAGCAATTCAAAATTGTTCCTTCCAAAAATTGACTTTTTTTAATAATCTCAGTCTGGCAACGCTAATTATATCTAGGATGTCTTGAGCTTCTGCAGCAATAATACCAACTGATTTTGTAATAAAACGTCGTTCACGGAATTTCATTTCACTTTTGGCAAAACTTTTCAGATGCCCACATATCCGAAAATTGTTTTAAAAATTGATGATTTTCGACCACTGCCTACTGTAGGGTACTTAGTTTAAATTAAACAAAATAAAATTTTTACACATTCTTAAGAGATTATCTTTCGCTACGTGTAAAAATAAGTATAAAAGCTGGAACAAAATTTTTTACGAATTCAAAAATAATGAAGCCACCTTTTTTGTGAAAAATTAAAATTTTTCGGTGAAATTTCAAAGTTTTGAATTGAGACCTATTTTATGACTTATCGGACCAAGATATTTTAATAAAACGGTACCTTATCTCACTTAGAATTTTATAAGGAATATAACGGTGGGCCACAAATTAAAATCAAGATTTCAACAAAAAAGATATAAGCAAAATACCAAAAGAAGTTGCGGCGAAAATAATAAAAAATAATATTCCAAGGCGAATATCTCTTAAACTGTAAGATATATGAAAACATGTTTTATAACATTTTTTCTTTGCCTTGCTAAGCAAAATACAAAAAGGTAAAAATCTTTAAAATCGGCCAAGATATAAGAAAGTTATAAGCTGCATAAAATTTTTTATACTCGAGGTAGGTAACTTTCAGCCCACATAGCCCCGCCCCTGTTTTAACTATAGGCCTAAAAAGACTTGAGACAAAAAATATAACTCCTTGTCTACTTCAATTTTCAGCGAGATCCGTTGTGTGGTTTAAAAGTTCCGGACTTTTTACCACTTTTTCTTTTATTTACACCACTGTGCGCTGTTAATACCCTGTCGGAAACGAAGTTAACTTTAAATTAACTTAAAACTAACTATTTTAGCCCTTTATCGGGCAACATGTAATTTTAAGCGCAAATATTTATTTTTCTATTATTATTGTTAAAATAAAAATACATATTTATTTAGAAATTTGAGAAAAAAAAATTTTTCAATTGGTAATTTTAAAAAAATTGGTGTGTTATGTTACAGAAATGTTACATTGCATGAAAAGTTAAAAAAAATAAAAATATGGTTTGTTACAGAAATGTTACATTGCTGGAAAAGTTATAAATATTTTACATTTATATTAAATTACTTTTTTAGGCTTAAGTTCAACCCTTGGGTTTTCACTACTTTTTAATCAATATCAATTAAGTAAAGAAAAGTAAAATTTATTTGCTACCGCTTATTATATATACGACAATCATGCTGCCACATTGTATGTCTACAATTCATATGCAAGTGGTAGGTATATATGTACGTAAGTATTAGCCCATGATACAATTAACAAGGTAGCCTCGTCAGCTAAACCGTTAATCAACTGACTACTTTAGGTTGTCAAGAGATTGCAGAGATGAAAGGCAGCCGAAACGAGATAGCTAATCCGCGTAAGCTCAGTGCATCTCTCTTCTGTAAATGTAGAAGTGGCGTCTTTTTGACAGTTTGCATAAGTTGTACAAAAACAAAATGCATGTTATTTTTATTGAAGTTGTTCTTATTGTAGCGAAAAGGCTACCTTGTTAGTTGTATCATGTATTAGCCAACGTTTGCATATGCAATTTTTTGGATGCTAAAGTAATTGGTTCTTTAGTCAGGATTGACGGTTCACTAAAGGAAATAATTGAGCTATTATTACTATTATTCGAATGAATGATATTAATGATCTGTAATGTAAGCATTTCCTGTTTAAATTAATATTTAAAAATACATTTAAACTTAACAAAAAGCAAGAAAAATCTTAAGTTTTTTTTTTAATTTGCATGAAACAATTTGTAAATCAGTATTGTTTACTGATTCAACATTAAACTGCATGAATGTATCGAAAATTCGTGCGAAACGAGAGAATGTTTTGCATCCAATTTGGTGCATTGCTAGAACACTTTTTTCAAGCAATCGTTTTTGCTTTATTAATTGGGTTTAATTTTTGGGAAAGAGCTAAGAGGTTGCAAAGTCTATTATTGCCATTATAATTTTATTATTTAACTTTTATTGCAATCATAGTGAAAATATTTATTTCAATAACAATTAAATTGGTCAAAGGCAATATGTACTACACACTCATAATTTTAAAAATTGATACGAACTTGATGATAATACTTTTCTACCCTAAAAATCATAAAGTGGGTACTTTGTGGTAAAAATACAGATACTCCATCCAAATCGTGTGGCAGCCCTGCCATCAAATTAATGCAAAATGCGTTAGAATTTTCTCTTTGGCTTAAATTGAAAAAAGGATTGTTTTAAATGGGGGGTTTTTTAAAGTGTCTTTTAAGTTAGAAATTTTCTCTGTGGCATCAATTGAAAAGAGGAGTGTTTTAAAACGGGGTTTTTTAAGTGACAAGTATGGAAAATTATAAAGTTACAAGTTTTTTTCAGCAATCAAGTCTTTCAAATAACATGAAGGAGTCGTCGGATTCCGAATCCGAAGAAGATTTGCCCAATGTACAAAATTTCGAAAATGATATTCTACAATTCCAGGAATTGCTGAATTCAAAAGCGTGTCTGAAAGCAAAAACTAAAATTTTTCTTAACAACCACTATGGTCAGTTGGCAATAGGAAATAAGCCTGTGTTCAAAGGCCAAGTTATATGTAAAGTTTGTTATGAAGAGACTCCCATGCGGTTAAAAGGGTAACTTGTCATAAAATTTTAAATTTTTATGGGGTTGGAAGTGAAATATGAATATTGTATATAAAATGTGCTGGTTAAAGATATTAGATTAAAAGGAGAGATTTATGGTTAATTGGATCAATGTATGTATGTATTAATGACAATGTGTTTTTGTTCATATGTTTCACCAAAGAGATGAACTGGATTAAAATTTGAATAATCATGAATAAAAAGTTCCCTAGAACAATTGAATTTTTGTGGTGCTTCCACATTACACACAGAAAATTTTGTGTGAAAAATACTAAATTTTTTAGTGATTTCTCCTTCAATTTTTTAAGACAGTCATTTGCTCGTGTTGTGAAAACTATACATGAAATAGAATTGAGTTATAAAAGCGGGAAAACCAAAAGGTTTATCGCTCTACTTGGCATTGTGAAAGGTATTTAAAAATTTTGCCCAGCCGAATATAGCTGTCTTACCTATTCTTTACTTGTAAATTGTAATGTACAATGTTTAAGAAGCTCTTATTTCACAAATGTTGCACAGCAATTTGTCAAATAAGAGCTTATTAAATGCTGTGTTTAAATGTTTTCAATAAGACCATAAATATTTTAGGTTCGGAATTTCTACACCGACCTCCAACCTAATAAATCATTTGAGGAACGTACATACGATGGATATAAATAAAAAAAAAAAAAAAAACAGACACCGTAGCAATAAAAACAAAAAATGTGTTAACAGCAAATCCCAAAGCAGGTGGCCAAGATATCGATAAATTCGGTAATGCACGTTTGCTTGTAGAAATGTCGCGATTTGCGGCCTTTTAATATTATTGAACAGCCCGGCTTTTTCAATTACATCAAAACAGAAAAACCGAATATATCAATCCCTTCAGCAACTACTCTTAGCCGCTAGAGGATGTGTTCATGGCTTACACAAGTGTGGTAAAAAAAGTATATAGATAGTTCGTGTCCCCTCAATTTCTCTTTGGTACTTGATTTGTGCACCGATTCCTACAAAAGGCGGGGTTACATAAATATGAGAAACCTGTTCTGTCATGACTTTGAGCCTATTTGCATTAGCTTAAAAACGGTGTCGGAAAATATTATAAACACTCTTGCAGAGTTTGGACTGCAGAGCAAAAATGTAGTTGTTACACTGTGCTAGTTGAAAAAACCGACAAACGGGGCACCCAGTGACTAAACCTAATTCGGGTACGCTGAATTCAGTGGTGCTATCCGTTTTTCTAGGTTAGATCGCGTTTTCGAGATTTACCGTTATTTTAAAAATGGAGGAGGTTGCACTACATGTATTGAACTAACTAAAAAAATTTTTCGTTTATTGAACTTTAGTAAAAAACCGAAATTCCGCAATAATATAACCTTTAATCTGATATATAATTCATTAAAAAATTTCAGTTTTTAGAAAAAAAAATTTAAAAAAAAAAAAAAAATTATTTTTTGCAAATTCTTGAAATTTTGTGATCTTTAAAACTGCATAAAAAATTGAAAAATTAAGCTATGCCAACAAATTTTCCCGTGTATATAAAAAATTATGTTTGAAACAAAACGAGCTTTAAATGACCAAAATCTGTGGGCAACTTTTGATTTTATTGACAAAAGATGAAAAATTGCAGTTTCAACCTGTTACCAGATGAAGCCTCAAAAATTTAAAAAAATATTTTCTTGTTAATTAAAGTACATTTCTGCATGTTCATATAAAAAGTTTTTTGTAATTATCTAACATTAAGATGTGTTAAAAAAGTGTTATTAAACCCTTTTGCATAATTTGTACTATTATGCAAAATTTGTACTATTATGCACTGAATTCAGCGTACCCGAATTAGGTTTAGTCACTGGGTGCCCCGTTTGTCGGCAAAAAAAAGTTCCAAATTCAAGCACAGTGTTATTAGTGATGGCGGTAGCAATATAGTTGCTGCCACTAAGCTATCAAACATGAACAGATTAGGCTGTTCAAGTCACTCCCATCATCGTCTCATTGTGCATGATAGTTTGCAAAACAACGATTTGGGAGTATTTCTTCGCACTGTTAACAAGCTCAAAGAAATATATAGATGCATGAATTACAGCACAGAAAAAATTGGAAAGATTCAAAATGTTTTCAGTGACCAAAATCTGTTTCAATTTTTAAATGAGGCTGTTGAAATCCAAAATGTTGTAGAAACTGATGAACAGTACAAAAATATCATTGAAATACCAGCACATGTTCTTCAACCTGACTCTTACCAGAGTTTAAAAAATTCGAAAGATACAAGGTGGAACACCCTTTGCACCATGTTCAAAAGTTTTGTGGCGAACAAAAAAATTGTAAATATGGCATTGGTTGAAGTTAACAGAACTGACCTTGTTTTTAATGATATGGAAGAAAAGCTAATTAAAGAGTTTTTGGATTTTTTACAAGTTTTGGAACAGGCAACATCATACCTACAAGGTCGAAAATATCCTACCATTTCAAACAACAATGTTTTTTTAGAAAAAATTATTGAAAACATTCATGAAAATCGCAAAAATTCTTGTTTTGAGGAAAGCATCAAATTATATGATACTACAGTCCAAAAAAACGGGACACGTTTAAATAAATATTTGAAAAAAGTTAATAGCAATCTTCAACTTTTTGAAGTCTTACCACATGATAACGCAAAAGAGGAAGTTTCAAAAGTAGACCTGCTATTCCATGAAACACAAAATATTATACAAGGAATTTTGGAGATTATTGAAGAGCAACCAACAACTTCTGCAAATGCAAAAAAAAAAAAACAAGTAAGAGTGCTATATTCGGCTGGGCCGAATCTTAAATACCCATTCTGATTGACTTTTGGTGCGAAAAGTTGTTTTATTTGGCTTTCAAAGCCGATTTCTTGAAATATCGGGAGACGCTATACCTCGGGTATATATGGGACAATTTTTTAAAAAATCTGACCAAAAAAATTACCAAAAATACTCTTTAAAACCCGTTTTTTTTGCATATATCTCGGCTATCCGTGGACCGATCTTACTGAATTTCAATAGCAGATTGATTTAACACATTTTAGCGAAAGAATGAGGTTTCTATCTCAAAGCGTTTTCTCAGAAACGGTATTTCAACGACTACAGACGGACTTCGCATTTCTATTGAATCTGATCCAGAATATACATATATACTTTATGGGGTCTTAGTAGTTATTTCAATGCGTTACATACGGAATGACATACTTATACATACATACATATATACCCTTACACATTTTTGTGAAGGGTATAATGAAAAGCCTAATTTCTTCATTTATTGCTACTCATACATCTGCATGTATAAATTTTTTAATTTCGTGATCACTCTCATATGTGTATGTAAAAATTTGGTAATGAAAGATCTGCACACTTGAATATGAGACGCATGTAAACGCTGCACAGTGGTGTAAATAAAAGAAAAAGTGGTAAAAAGTCCGGAACTTTTAAACCACACAACGGATCTCGCTGAAAATTGAAGTAGACAAGGAGTTATATTTTTTGTCTCAAGTCTTTTTAGGCCTATAGTTAAAACAGGGGCGGGGCTATGGGGGCTGAAAGTTACCTACCTCGAGTATAAAAAATTTTATGCAGCTTATAACTTTCTTATATCTTGGCCGATTTTAAAGATTTTTACCTTTTTGTATTTTGCTTAGCAAGGCAAAGAAAAAATGTTATAAAACATGTTTTCATATCTCTTACAGTTTAAGAGATATTCGCCTTAGAATATTATTTTTTATTATTTTCGCCGCAACTTCTTTTGGTATTTTGCTTATATCTTTTTTGTTAAAAGCTTGATTTTAATTTGTGGCCCACCGTTATATTCCTTATAAAATTCTAAGTGAGATAAGGTACCGTTTTATTAAAATATCTTGCTCGGATAAGTCATAAAATAGGTCTAAATTCAAAACTTTGAAATTTCACCGAAAAATTTTAATTTTTTACAAAAAAGGTGGCTTCATTATTTTTGAATTCGTAAAAAATTTTGTTCCAGCTTTTATACTTATTTTTACACGTAGCGAAAGTTAATCTCTTAAGAGTGTGTAAAAATTTTATTTTGTTTAATTTAAACTAAGTACCCTACAGTAGGCAGTGGTCGAAAGTCATACATTTTTAAAACAATTTTCGGATATGTGGGCGTCTGAAAAGTTTTGCCAAAAGTGAAATGAAATTCTGTGAACGACGTTTTATTACAAAATCAGTTGGTATTGTTGCTGCAGAAGCTCAAGACATCCTAGATATAATTAGCGTTGCCAGACTGAGATTATTAAAAAAACTCAATTTTTGGAAGGGACAATTTTGAATTGCTAAAAAAATGGATTTATGATTTATATTTCTTTCTGAAATTTATGCTTTTATTTGAAAATTTAGTATTTTAATACGCTTTGAAAAATTATGCATGTATCTTTCATCGTCTTGCAGATATTCAAGTTTCACTTTGATTTTTATGTGCGAAAAACTATCCTTTTATTATTTTTTTCATTGTTTTCACGAATGTGACTTAAAAACATAAATAAAGTATAAATTTTTCCATATATTTGAAAAGAAGACACATATTCCTTTCCAACGATATATAACATGTATACTTTTTTTTAATATTTGCACATTCGGGAACCACTAGAATATTACGCAACCAATACAAAGTAAACAAGTTAGGCGTTTTGAGAGACAGCCAGACATACGAATTAAATGCACTTAGTTCGGTTATAATCAAAAGGCCAAAAAATTCCTGATAATGCATTTAAATATCTGAACTTCTACTTTCAAAAAGTAAATGATAACATAATAAAAGGTTCCAAAATCGAAAGGAAAAGTGGTCATAAAAATAACAGATTTCTTTGTCCACAACAATATAACCTGTTTATTCAACTGTTCGATAAGACAATGAAAAGCAGTTGATTGGGCGCAAAAGCTTTTAATCTGAATACAGCGGGGCAAAGCAGAGAGAAAACAAGCAAATAAAGGATCACTCGCAGAAGCGGGTTGCCCGAATGCAGGACGGCGTAAAGCATATGGATTCAAAAGGATCTCAATTAAACCAGCGAACACATCACAAAAAAAAATTTATAAATATAGGAGAAATATAAAATGCAAACTAAAAGGATTTACCGACTTTATTTTAACTAAGTAATGTTTGAGCTTTAAATCTTACAAATTATTTCTCATTTATTGATTAAAGCATAAAATATACTAACAGTGTTGTCTACTTAATATACAAATTTTCTTTAAAATAATCGGAAGCGTCATAACTTAAAAGAGTTTTAATTTCAATTCCTTCGGGATCATCCTTTTCTATTTCCATTGTTATTTTTGGTAACCATTTTATGGTCATTATTTTGAGCAGTTTTTGAACACTTTCGTGTTTTAAAAATTCTATATTGCTTAATATCTCTGTTTCTAGCTTCCTGAGCTTCCTCTGTTAATTCCCCTAAGGGAAGAATATTGTTCGCCATTATTTCTGTTGTATGTGTTAGAGCTTTGTGTACGGTTGGTGTTAATGGTCTCCACGAATACAGATTATTAATTAAGGTCAGTATTTCTTTTGCATATTTTTCGAATTTTTCGGTGTTTATTACTTTTTTACTATTTATGACAGCTAGTATTATTTTACGGGCATGAAGAGGCGATATTCCAAGTTGAAGAGAATCTTAATTGTATGGGACTTTTCTATCAATATCATTTAAGTAAAAACTCTTCTTTCCACATATGTACGTTACAATTCATGTTTGATTTCGTATCGGTAATTGCCTTTGCGACTTTTCCATATATCATGGTTAGATAAGGTTTAAAAGAAACAGTAATCGTTCTTCCAGATATGCAAACATCAATGGAAGCCATGTTGGAAATTTCGCGGTTGATATCATTAACAAGCATTTGAGTTGTTTGTTTGTTTTCTTTGATATACCTAAAACGTATTGGCCGGCATAGAAACTTAGACCCTGGCGTGTTGTTTTTCCACAGATCACGATATGAATTTTTACTCGATGTGGGCATTTGGTTATAGAGCCGCAGCCGTAATGGCACTAACGATGCCATTAGAACCGTGGAAAAGTCTGCATTGGAATTGCTTATTTGCTTATACTCAGAAAAGCTAGATGATCCATCACATCCCCATTTATATATCGTAATCTCTAAATGGGGATGCAGTTGGTAGTACGTCCACAACTTTTAGCGCTTCTTTTTGCTACGATTTCATCAAAGTCCATTTAAAGGAATCTTTTATTTGATCTCCAAAGTAACCAAGTACCATCTCTTCTTTTTTCTTCTTTTTCGATATGAAGTGCTCAGCGTTTTTAATATTACTACTGCATTTGTCTTCTGGCATAGACATTTTATACGTACCGCCAAAATTTTCCTTTGTGAGGGGTGAACCCTCTGCTTGTTTTGTCACTGCTTTGGCCCGATTTATGTACCTGCTTTTGCTTTTAATGCTTCGCTTATCACCGTCTTGCCGAATTGTTTCAATAGAAGGTATGCTTCCATTTATTATACGCGTTATTTGTGTAGATTTCAAAGAAATCTGTTATTTTTATGACCACTTTTCCTTTCGATTTTGGAACCTTTTATTATGTTATCGTTTTCTTTTTGAAAGTAGAATTTCAGGTATTTAAATGCATTATCAGTAATTTTTGGCCTTTTGATTACAACCGAACTAAGTGCATTTAATTTGTATGTCTGGCTGTCTTTCAAAACGCCAAATTTGTTTACTTTGTATTGGTTGCGTAGTATTCTAGTGGTTCCCGAATGTGCAAATATTTAAAAAGGGTATACATGTTATATATCGTTGGAAAGGAATTTGTGTCTTCTTTTCAAATATATGCAAAAATTAATACTTTATTCATGTTTTTAAGTCACATTCGTGAAAACAATGAAAAAAATAATAAAAGGATAGTTTTTCGCACATAAAAATCAAAGTGAAACTTGAATATCTGCAAGACGATGAAAGATACATGCATAATTTTTCAAAGCGTATTAAAATACTAAATTTTCAAATAAAAGCATAAATTTCAGAAAGAAATATAAATCATAAATCCATTTTTTTAGCAATTCAAAATTGTTCCTTCCAAAAATTGACTTTTTTTAATAATCTCAGTCTGGCAACGCTAATTATATCTAGGATGTCTTGAGCTTCTGCAGCAATAATACCAACTGATTTTGTAATAAAACGTCGTTCACGGAATTTCATTTCACTTTTGGCAAAACTTTTCAGACGCCCACATATCCGAAAATTGTTTTAAAAATTGATGATTTTCGACCACTGCCTACTGTAGGGTACTTAGTTTAAATTAAACAAAATAAAATTTTTACACATTCTTAAGAGATTATCTTTCGCTACGTGTAAAAATAAGTATAAAAGCTGGAACAAAATTTTTTACGAATTCAAAAATAATGAAGCCACCTTTTTTGTGAAAAATTAAAATTTTTCGGTGAAATTTCAAAGTTTTGAATTGAGACCTATTTTATGACTTATCGGACCAAGATATTTTAATAAAACGGTACCTTATCTCACTTAGAATTTTATAAGGAATATAACGGTGGGCCACAAATTAAAATCAAGATTTCAACAAAAAAGATATAAGCAAAATACCAAAAGAAGTTGCGGCGAAAATAATAAAAAATAATATTCCAAGGCGAATATCTCTTAAACTGTAAGATATATGAAAACATGTTTTATAACATTTTTTCTTTGCCTTGCTAAGCAAAATACAAAAAGGTAAAAATCTTTAAAATCGGCCAAGATATAAGAAAGTTATAAGCTGCATAAAATTTTTTATACTCGAGGTAGGTAACTTTCAGCCCCCATAGCCCCGCCCCTGTTTTAACTATAGGCCTAAAAAGACTTGAGACAAAAAATATAACTCCTTGTCTACTTCAATTTTCAGCGAGATCCGTTGTGTGGTTTAAAAGTTCCGGACTTTTTACCACTTTTTCTTTTATTTACACCACTGTGCGCTGTTAATACCCTGTCGGAAACGAAGTTAACTTTAAATTAACTTAAAACTAACTATTTTAGCCCTTTATCGGGCAACATGTAATTTTAAGCGCAAATATTTATTTTTCTATTATTATTGTTAAAATAAAAATACATATTTATTTAGAAATTTGAGAAAAAAAAATTTTTCAATTGGTAATTTTAAAAAAATTGGTGTGTTATGTTACAGAAATGTTACATTGCATGAAAAGTTAAAAAAAATAAAAATATGGTTTGTTACAGAAATGTAACATTGCTGGAAAAGTTATAAATATTTTACATTTACATTAAATTACTTTTTTAGGCTTAAGTTCAACCCTTGGGTTTTCACTACTTTTTAATCAATATCAATTAAGTAAAGAAAAGTAAAATTTATTTGCTAGGTGGACAACCGGCTGTTTCTGGGTAGCAAACACCCTTCATCAGCACCCTATGAACTTTGGACGTGTTAAATTTTACAATTTTGGCACAGCCGCTTTAACCACTCGGCAACCAAAGCTCACGCAATTTTACTTTCTGTTTGTATACTTAATTAACATTAATCAAAGCAATGATATTTTTGCAGTCCTGGACGATATTTTATCATCTCAGAAGACTGTTGTTTGTGCTTTCTGTTTATATGAAAGCTTTTTTCACATGTTCTGTTATTTGCATCATTGAGATCTAGATGCTCTTTTATTGATACAATTTGAACATTTACGCCGTGCCATGCGTTATTAACATTTTACTGTAAATTTATAATTTTATCGAACTTCTGTAATACATTTATATTAAATTACTTTTTCAGGCTTAAGTTCAACCCTTGGGTTTTCACTACTTTTTAATCAATATCAATTAAGTAAAGAAAAGTAAAATTTATTTGCTAGGTGGACAACCGGCTGTTTCTGGGTAGCAAACACCCTTCATCAGCACCCTATGAACTTTGGACGTGTTAAATTTTACAATTTTGGCACAACCGCTTTAACCACTCGGCAACCAAAGCTCACGCAATTTTACTTTCTGTTTGTATACTTAATTAACATTAATCAAAGCAATGATATTTTTGCAGTCCTGGACGATATTTTATCATCTCAGAAGACTGTTATTTGTGCTTTCTGTTTATATGAAAGCTTTTTTCACATGTTCTGTTATTTGCATCATTGAGATCTAGATGCTCTTTTATTGATACAATTTGAACATTTACGCCGTGCCATGCGTTATTAACATTTTACTGTAAATTTATAATTTTATCGAACTTCTGTAATACATTTATATTAAATTACTTTTTCAGGCTTAGGTTCAACCCTTGGGTTTTCACTACTTTTTAATCAATATCAATTAAGTAAAGAAAAGTAAAATTTATTTGCTAGGTGGACAACCGGCTGTTTCTGGGTAGCAAACACCCTTCATCAGCACCCTATGAACTTTGGACGTGTCAAATTTTACAATTTTGGCACAGCCGCTTTAACCACTCGGCAACCAAAGCTCACGCAATTTTACTTTCTGTTTGTATACTTAATTAACATTAATCAAAGCAATGATATTTTTGCAGTCCTGGACGATATTTTATCATCTCAGAAGACTGTTATTTGTGCTTTCTGTTTATATGAAAGCTTTTTTCACATGTTCTGTTATTTGCATCATTGAGATCTAGATGCTCTTTTATTGATACAATTTGAACATTTACGCCGTGCCATGCGTTATTAACATTTTACTGTAAATTTATAATTTTATCGAACTTCTGTAATACATTTATATTAAATTACTTTTTCAGGCTTAAGTTCAACCCTTGGGTTTTCACTACTTTTTAATCAGTATCAATTAAGTAAAGAAAAGTAAAATTTATTTGCTAGGTGGACAACCGGCTGTTTCTGGGTAGCAAACACCCTTCATCAGCACCCTATGAACTTTGGACGTGTCAAATTTTACAATTTTGGCACAGCCGCTTTAACCACTCGGCAACCAAAGCTCACGCAATTTTACTTTCTGTTTGTATACTTAATTAACATTAATCAAAGCAATGATATTTTTGCAGTCCTGGACGATATTTTATCATCTCAGAAGACTGTTATTTGTGCTTTCTGTTTATATGAAAGCTTTTTCCACATGTTCTGTTATTTGCATCATTGAGATCTAGATGCTCTTTTATTGATACAATTTGAACATTTACGCCGTGCCATGCGTTATTAACATTTTACTGTAAATTTATAATTTTATCGAACTTCTGTAATACATTTATATTAAATTACTTTTTCAGGCTTAAGTTCAACCCTTGGGTTTTCACTACTTTTTAATCAATATCAATTAAGTAAAGAAAAGTAAAATTTATTTGCTAGGTGGACAACCGGCTGTTTCTCAATGATGCAAATAACAGAACATGTGAAAAAAGCTTTCATATAAACAGAAAGCACAAATAACAGTTTTCTGAGATGATAAAATATCGTCCAGGACTGCAAAAATATCATTGCTTTGATTAATGTTAATTAAGTATACAAACAGAAAGTAAAATTGCGTGAGCTTTGGTTGCCGAGTGGTTAAAGCGGCTGTGCCAAAATTGTAAAATTTGACACGTCCAAAGTTCATAGGGTGCTGATGAAGGGTGTTTGCTACCCAGAAACAGCCGGTTGTCCACCTAGCAAATAAATTTTACTTTTCTTTACTTAATTGATATTGATTAAAAAGTAGTGAAAACCCAAGGGTTGAACTTAAGCCTGAAAAAGTAATTTAATATAAATGTATTACAGAAGTTCGATAAAATTATAAATTTACAGTAAAATAAATATTTTACGATAGATGAAATGCACGGAAACAGTTATTATTTTTGTTGTAACATAATGCAACACCACATTTTTCACATAAAGTTTGTGACACGCCTGAACAATTTGGCATTTTGCAACGTATTCTCTTTTCAGCCCATACTGGCCAATGACCAACGTGATCTTGACGTACAGCTTGTGGTGGGGCATGTTGAGCCGGTCCTTTGAACTTTTTTGCTTGTAGATCCGGTTCAATTGATCTCGTCCTTTTTATATTAGATTTCGCATCAAGCTTTAAAAGAGTTTCAGCAATCTGTAGGCGGAAATCTGCAGAAGGTAATAACTTCTCTGTCTGACCCGCACTATTCTTTTTATATGGCAACCATGAGTTTGCCACCACTTAATCCAAAAAGTGGTAAAATATTCGAACTTGCCATCTTTTACTGCGAAGCTGAATTTTGTATCTTTCCATAATAGCGTCAATGAGATCTACACCTCCCATGTGCACATTATATTGGCCTACACCAGAGGGACGTTCTATCTCAATATACTTTTTTTGCGTTTTGTCGTATCCTTTTCCTAATTGCTTCGGAACCTCGCCAAGAAAAGTAGAGGCTAGATTTACAATTTTGTTGTCTTTCCATGCGACTGTTGCAATTTCAATTCCTTCGACGCTACAAACAAACTCCACAGAATATCCTCTATTATTATTTGCCATTTCCTTTTCAGCCGGAAGCTTGCAATTTTGGATTCGGTTTCTTCTTATTGTCCCAACGCTAAAAATACCTTCTTTAGCTAAAATGACAAGAACAGGCAAAGAAGTGAAATAGTTATCAAAATATAGTTGAAAATTTTGATTTCTGGGAATGATTCGCGCCAGTCTCATGACTACATTTGACGATGCGCCTAAGTCAGGTTCGTTGCACAAAATGACATTTTCTTTTCCAGTTTCTGGCTCAATTTTATAAGCGAACCCCGAAGAACCACATAGTACATATATTTTATAACCCCATTTGTGGGGTTTGTTAGGTATGTAACGCTTTAGATAGTTTCTGGCTTTGGTAGAACACAAAGATGTTGTTCAAGAGGAACTTTTCTAAAATTTTTATTTAATTCGTCTATGACTGGCCGAACTTTGAACATTCTGTCATAATTTTTGTCAGTTGAAGCCAGATTTTTTGTATTGTCATTGAAATGAATCACGCGTCTTATTTTTTCGAATTTTTTTAATGGCATTACTTCCTTTATTATATCTGTTCCAATGCTGTTGCTCCAATGACTGGCTGCATTAGGAAGATGTACTAACGACATTATGTACACAACAGCAATAAATTGTTGGATATCTACTTGCATTACGCGGAATGTATCACTGATGTCCCTTTGTCTGATATACATATAAATTAGTTTCATCCGCAATGTGCCGCAACATTTCTTTTGAAAAGAAGTACAAAAAATATTGAATTGGCGTGCTTAGGCATTTTATATCTTCCGGCAAAGTTGTATTTCCTTTGAATAGCAGTTGTTGTTCATTCAGAACAAGGTTTATCTTTCTCCAGAGAACGTTCTCGTAACGTTTCTTTTGAAACTGTCTACTTTCTGCTGGTTGTTGTTGAGGAATGAATGTGCTAACATTTTCATCACATTCTGGTATATCTTCAATAGCTGAAGCAACATCTCCCAAAATGGAGTCTTGCACATCTTCAAAATAATCAGCATCATGAGCAACATCTTCGGAAATCATATCCTCTTGCTCTAAGGAATAATCAGGATCATCCACACTATCGTCATCAAAGTCAAGTCCATCTTCACTTTCCTCAAGTATTTCTAAAATTCTTTCATTACTCAACGACATATTCACATCTAAACAACAAAAAAAAAAAAACGTTACTGTGCAGTGTGACATAAATGTAACAAACTCAAATTAGGCAAATACGAGTAGAATATGGTTTGCTTTCAGCTCGGTTTTATAAAAAACTCTTTATTATATACTTACGCACTTATTATATCCAAGATGATAATATGTATAACACAAATCTTATTTTCGCACTAAAACCTTTAAGCACTTGTTCACCGTTTGAAATTTTTTCAGCACTAAACTTTTGGCAGCGAAAAAGAACTGAGAAGAATATTGTCCCGTTATATTTTATTTATTCTTTGTTTTGCACGGTTTGTGCTAGTTATGTTACAATGCCCAAAGTGCTTATAATTTTAAAACATAGCAGGTTGTGTCTAATTTTAGGGTATGTGACATTTCTGCTACATGGCCAGATAAAGGGTTAGAGCAGGAAGTGGTTGACGCCTGGATTACTTCTAAATGCAAACAACTGACTATTTTAACATGGTGATGTCCTAGGAAGTAGTCAATTGTCCAACGCTGCATTACTTTTCAACTAACATACCGTGTATGTGTGTATGTTATTATTTGAATTTTGGGTTAACTCTGCACTACGTTTCAGCTAGGTTATAACCAGTACACGAAAAGTGAATTACAAATCGATTATATTCTAGCTAATTTGAAGCTAGTCCATAAAAGGTAACTTAAAGTTAACTATTTTAGTAGTCGACTACTCAATGTCCGACAGGGTAGGTATAGAGAAGCGGCAGCCACAACTACGGCAGTTGTAAAACAGTAAAGCATTTTCTAATAATTCCGCAAATTGAATTTGTAATTGGATTTGGTCTCTAAGCGCAATAATTAATCCGAGAATTGCACAATTTTTAAATTCTATTTTGTTTAATATTTTTTAGTTTGCTCAAACACGTGAAATAATATTTGACAGATGAAAGATGTTGAAAATGTAATGTAAACAGCTTTTTTCAATTTTCAACATCTTTAACACACATCTCAAAGATGTGAGTAATGTAAATCCGCTATAAGTTGAAGCTGCAACATAAGAGCAATGGCTTCTTCTTCTGTGAAAGCTGAATTAAACGATGGTGTTGGAATGCTCTTAACAATACGATTAAGCCTTTTAGGTGATGCTTTCGCAAGAACATTTGCAATTTTCACAGCATCCATGGGTTGATCTTTCTTTTTCAGCATCGCATTAAATGTGTCTGTAACTTCTTCGGTAGACGTGGTTGTAAGATTTGTTGTTAAGCGTGCTTGCTTTGACTTCGGGCTTAAGTCTTCATATTCCTTATTAATATTTAGCGCCAGGAGTAGATAAGGAAATTGGGAATTGTATAGATACCTCCAACCAATCAGAAAATTTTTTTCTAAATTTTGCATTACAGCTGTTGACAGCTTTCCATTTTTTTTCGAATGTCTTAACAAAATTCTCAATTTTGCAAATATCCTTTTTGTCTACTTTAGTTGTATATGTTTCTTCAATATAATCAAGTAGAAATTTGACTTTTTTCTGTTGCTGTAAGTTTGCCCTTTTGTATAACACTGAATATAAATCGATGTGTTTTAGTGTGATGGCCATGATCGTCAACTTTTTAATGATGCCAACTATTAATTGCGAGGTATTTCATATCATGCGCCAATTGTTTCGCGAACTTTTTTTAAACCATCGTTTAATTCAGCTTTCACAGAAGAAGAAGCCATTGCTCTTATGTTGCAGCTTCAACTTAGTCGTGATAAATATATAATATTGAGAAAAGCATTAAAAGAAAAAGGACTTGAGGTTTTGCCATCATATGATGCTCTGCAAGAAAGGAAGAAGAGCATTATACCCATTGGTATTACAGTTTCTGACCGAAAAGTTACTGTTGGAATCTCATCTCTTCTCGAAAACACATCATCAAGGATAGTTTCAACACTTACTGCGGAGCAGCTAAATAAAATTAACCACAGTGAAGTGAAACTAATATGTGATGGATCATCGTTACTTTCAGAATACAAGCAGCCCACTGAAGGTCACTTATTATCTGATTATAAAGGCGTACTTATGGCATCAATGGTTCTATTACGGCTTCGAAAATATGCTGACAAAGACTCTCCATCAAGTAGTTTCGAAGCAGACATTTGGATAAATTCAACTCCTGGATCTAAATTAAATTAATTAATGCAGCCCATTTTGATCGAAATAGAGGACTACTCTTTCAATGTATCGTTTGATATGAGATTAACGATGATTTATGGTAAAGTTAGCAATGCTTTAACAGAAACGTCATCTACTTGGAGTTGTTCTTTATGTAGAAAAACGAAAAGTAAATTCCCAAATATGCCATCAACTTCAAAGATTAATGAAGACGTTCTTAAATATGGAATATCTCCTCTACATGCTCGCATACGTTTTCTGGAACATTTTTTACATATAGCTTATGATTTGAATTACAGAAATAGCCTTGAAAATGTAAATAAATCAGTAACTAAAAACGACGAGCTAAAGATAATGAGAGCTAACGAAAAGCAAAGAATTCAGGAGGAGTTTAAGCAACATACCGGATTAAATATTGATCAGCCACTAGTGGGACATGGGAGTACAAAATGATGGAAAATTTTGAAATAACCTCACAGATTACCGGAATAAATATGGAATTATTGCAAAAAAGTTAATATAATTTTAACAGCAATAAACAGTAAACATAAAATAAATGCAGATAAGTTCGGCGAGTACTGTGCAGGCGTTTCGAGACTGCTTCTTAAATTATACCCCTGGAAAGATTTCTCACCAACAGTACACAAGGTTTTGTGTCATGGAAAAATAATAATGGAACATCATATACTACCACTCGGAGGGCTCACAGAAGAACCTCAAGAGTCTAGAAACCGTGATTTTAAACATATCCATAAATTTGGCACCAGAAAGTGCTCCAGACAATCTCAAAATCAGGACATATTTCAGAACCTTATTTTGTCCTCAGATCCCGTCTTATCACTTATGAGAAGGAGATGGATTTGCTACAGACATTTGAAATTTGATTGCAGTAATGAATTCAAAGATTTGATGTATCTGCTAGATCTAGAAGAATTTGATAAGGATTATTTTTTATAAAGTTAACGTAATTGTACATTTGATTGATTGACTTTCGTATTCCCAAACGCTGAATCTGTACTAATTTTTGGAAATTTTAATTGCAAATAGCTTAGTTGTAGCCCATTAATTTCATACCCTTAAAATGAAAGGGGGGTTTCATATTATATATCATTAGTTAGGTAATTACCTCTAGTTTATATATTGTTAAATTTTTTTAGAAATTTAAAGCTTTTTAAAACAATTTTTGCAAAAATACAGAAAAAAACGTCCTTCACCAAAAGTTTTTGAGAAATGTTCTGGATACTCGTTCATCGACCTTTTTACAGTATTTATCGGATATAAGAACATCTCATATAAGAACAAAACGCTTAAAAGAAACATTTGCAAAAACACCACATCTTTTTAGTGATTTTTCTAACAAAAAAAGTTTCATATAAGAAAAACGCTTATAAGAAAAAAACTGATAAAAGAACATTTTTCTTGAACACCAAAACCACAAAACGTATAGAAAAAGAATTTATATAAGAAACTTTCAAGGGCAACACTGAATTTATGTAGTTTGCATGGACAACTCTGTTTTCTGCCAGTTTTGCTACAACAACAACAACGTTTTTTTTTTAACTTTTAGTGCTCATGAGAAGTTTTTGTTTCTTGCCTCGTAAATAAATAAATAAATAGTACAAAATTAATTATGTATGTACATGTATTTACTACATATAAGCGCAGTTCATTATTTGGTGCAAATGTCTTGCGTAAGTGCGAATGCAAGAAATCGTTGCTTTTTCTTTGCAACCCAACAACAAAATATGCACTCGCAATATTTTTGCATTTACGCACCGCTAATTACGTGTTGCTTTTTTCGCATGAGTATTGCGTTTGCAACACTGACACTCGAACAGCTGACATTTTTTAACAAAGCAAATAAAAAATTGTAGAGATGGAGCCAACAGCGATTACCAAAAAAATAAAACGTGAAAAATTAAAAATTGTGTATTAATTTATCAGCTGTTATTTGGAGTGCAATAAAATTTGCAAAGTTGTTGAAAAGGGTGCTCAATATTTGTTGCAATATAATCGCAAATGCAAATAGTCGCAACCAAAAACGCACCAAACGCTGAGTACCGCTATAATTTTTTTTTCAAATTGAAGTTGTCTAGTTTTTTATATCTATTTACTAAAGGGGTTAATAAAATAAAATTTGATTTGTTTAATTTTTCTATTTACATACATACATCTACGTATATACATAAAAAGGTAAATCGTATATTCATATAAGAAACAAATGCCTTATGGCCATAGCTAGTTATATAAGAAATAAGTTTCTTATATAAAATAATTGTATATAAGAAAGAAACGCTTATAAGATTTTTCAAGTTTCGTGGATTTTTCAAGTTTCTTATATCCGCTAAATACTGTATTTAACTTTGTTAGATTTTATAAATGAGCTTAAAACACATTTTCCTGAAGAAGATACACAAAGGCGTATCGAAATATCGAAAAAATTTATCAATAAATAGAAAATATATTTATTGAGAATTGAGTGACCTTAAGCTCATTTATAAAAACTAACAAAGTTTTTGAGAAATAAAATTTTTTGAAATGCCTATTTTCATTTATTTATATTTTGTTACAAAATTTTGCAAAAATATAGGAATTCATAAAAGAAATAAAAAGTTTTTCCAAAATGTAGAGAAACGATAATACCAATCCCGAAATTCCGAAAAAACTTCTAAAAAATTTCCAAAAATGGGATTTTGTAGTTTTTTTGCTGTCATTCCAGCAAATATCCTGGGGGGACAAATTCCATTTGCATAAAACTAAATACTCATATTAATTCAGGTCCAAAAATGAACCTTTTCAAAAATATTTGTTGTATTTTTCAGCTGTCTAGATGCCGACATTTCGTTGGTGCTAATCAACTCATCAGTAGACTTGAAAAATTCTTAAAATACTCATAACTAAAACTAAATACTCATAACTATAAAAAACAAGTAAAAATATTTAGGTTAGAGGCGTGCGATTTGAGAAATTTTGGCCTAAAGTCGGTTTTGTCTAAAAAAAATGGGTTAATTTCAGGATACTACCCTTACGCAACAGGACATAATTTTCAAATTTTTTTTTCTTTAAAATATTTTTTAAGCAATATGCTTTTAAAAAAATATAAACAACATATACTTTACTTTGGAAAGTTCTTCCAGAAATAAAAAACAATAAACTTACTTTTTGCCCTAAAAATATGCTAAAAACTGACTTTTTTTGAATTTTTAAATTGTGTTGAATATAACTTTTTCTTTATAAAAGATTTTTTGCTCAAATTATTTTATCGTATTGAAAAAAAAATACTGGCAAGCTAATAAAACTTATTTTTGAAAAATTGGTTAGGATTTGAGCTCAAAAATGTGAAAATACTCGATCAGGGTTGGTAAAAACACGAAAATTTAATTTTTAAAACTTTAATATCTCGAAAACTTTAAGAGATAATATATACCTGTCGCGACATTTTTTGAAGAATTTAAAAATAAAAAAATATTTGCAAAAGAATTGGAAATGAAAAAATTAGATCGTTTTTAATTTTTCACATACCCCAGGTGGCCTACTTTGGGGGTGCGTTGACACGCCCACTTAAATGTTATATAGTCCAATCTCAAAACATAAGCTTGAATACACCTCTGTTATGCTTGTCTGAAATTTCATTGCAATCGAGCCATCCGTTTAGAAACGGCAGAATTATTTCCAATTTTTTTGCGAAATCCCCCACTGTGCGACATACTCCTTGTTTTTTAGCTCCGGATCAAACCATAAAACCAAAACGACACCAATAAAAACTCACTTTACCAGAATATGTATTTTACTTTTGTGCATCTGGGCCGATAACCTTTGTTGTGAGCTTTTAGGTGTTATTAAGCAGAACACCAACTATTGATACTTTAAAGCAGGGGTGCCCAAAATCTTCTTATGGAAGCGCAAACACCAATACGTATACACTTTATTGACGCACACAAAGAAAAACCGAAATAAACTCATAACAAAAAATGATATGGGAGAGAAGAAAACAAACTCCGAAAAACTTTTGCCAAAAAACTTTTTCCAACACACACACACACATTTTGTGTATATGAGAGAACCAGCGCCATGTGCGAAAGAAAACTGAAAAAAAATGTAAACAAACAGTTTGTTATCCGTTTTATTTTCATTTTTTATACATAGGTTTTATATGCAAAAGATTGCTGCTTCATATTTCAGCAATAACAAATGGTGCTCATATATGACAAATTGCATATTGTTAAGCACATCAATACGCTTCTTTAGAGCTATCATGTACTTTTGCACCAGCTTTACAAGAGGAGATATTATATACACACAAGTACATATATGGCAGCACGTGCTTATGCTAGCGCCATATGCGACACAAAATGGGGAAAATGTAAAAAGAGAGATTTTTATCCGCTTTGTTGACATTTTTTATGCATGTTAAAAGCAAAATTACGTTCGTTAACTTTTTTTTACGCTTGTTCTGTTGTTTTGGGAAAAAATTTTTAACAAGAAATTTGGATGGTTTGTGTTGTGATTAATTTTTAATGCTCAAACTTTATTTTTTTATATTACATTCAAACTTTATTTCTTTATATTACATAGAATGTAAACATAAAATAATTATTTCAGTGTATGGTGAATAAGATGTTGATCAACTAAAAATGTTTGGCATTACGATCTTGTATTTAAAACCATATCGCAGCACATGTATACAATATAAATTGCAGCTGGTATAAAATGGTAAGTACGTATAATGAGTAATTTATAGTTTTTTTCTTTCATTTTCAGAAAAAGTAAAAAGTTTTCCGCCTAAAATACCTTGGTAAGTATGTATCGTTCCTATAATATCATATTGTTTTAGAATTTAAACCTTTTTTTATTTTTCAGGTTTGCCAAAAAAACATTTCCCCTAGATTTGGTGTCTCTTTTATTTTGGCTTGAGATCTGTATTTTTTTTTTATATAATATCTATTTATATGTATTAAAAATTTAAATATATTGAAAAATTAAAAAACTTAAGCCAAAATAAGACAATTGGAAAAATCTGGATTTGTATTTCTGGCCGGCTACAGGTTAATGTACCTATCAAATATTTTACCATGTTCAGCTAGGATGGATTATCTTCAACTAGTCTTATGTAAGCATTAACAATAATAGCTTTTGCAAAATACGAAAAAAATAATAATTTGTTTTCCTTTCACACACATCACCAAGCCAAGTTTTAGTATTTCAACATGGGAAAGCACCCGAATTTTGATAAAGTTTCCAACAAAGAGCAGTTTAAGGAAACAATTCATGCCATGCATAATCATACATATGTACATATGTACTTGGTTTCGATTCCAGACAGGTAAGTTTCTTGCAGCAAAATGAAAATAATTCGAAAGTAAAAGAGTGTTTTTTTTAAATCTTTTATCAAGACGATTTGCACTTACGAATCATGGATGAATCATGGCTTAAAACTCATCAAATTGAATCTGTAAATGAATTGGTTCTGATACCAAACAGCTTGGAAGCGGTAATTGCAGCCAAACACATGTATGCAAAACTCTTTATATATTGTCACCGTGATTAATAAGGGACTTAATAATGATCGTTGTTTCATCGGCGTTCTTGATATATGTAAGTATATGGTTTTGAAAACTTTGAACTTTAAATACATACATCATACAAAGCATGTATGATGTATTTAAAATACATTTACATTTTCTCCACGTAATTAAACTAGAAAATACTGCATTCTAAAATCAAGTATTTGAAACACGAAATACAGTGTATTAAAAAATGTATTTAAAATACAAAAAACTGTTAATCAAAAAAGTTTTTTCATAAACATCAGCTTTTCAAATGTGGTATCAGACAAAAAAAACTATTGATGGCGAATGAATAAAATCAGCTAACAACAAAATCTCAATGATATTTTATTGAAGTAGAAACAATGGATTGAGAAATATGTAAGTGACAAGAAACGTTTGAAGAAAGGCTATAAGTATATCCAGGTCGACATTTGATTGATATTTTATTCTCTTGTTGTTTTAGATCAAAATGTCAAAAGCTGTTTTTTCCTTATATATAATTTTTTCATTGTTTAACTGCGACACAAAAAGGGGAAAATGTAAATAGAGTTTTGTATCCGCTTTGTTGAAATTTTTTATGCATGTGTTTTATAGGCAAAAGTTTGGTCCTTGATATTTTCAAACCACAATTTTGTGCTCATATATGACAAATTGCATATTGTTAAGCACAGCAATACGCGTCATTAGAAATGTCATATGCGCCCCCACGTATTTTACAAGAGCAGATATTCACCCATATTGCGAATGCCGACGTCGTTACAAGTAATGTCGTCGTGCAGTGTCATTGTATTGCCGCCGTCAATATTGAGAGTAGTTGCGAGTTATCGTCGACAAGTTTGTATTAATGAGGTCAATATTACGGCGTCGTTGACCTGAATTGACTTTGTTTCTGTCAACAAAATTTTTAGCGTCGACATGTGAATTTGCGTTTCAAACATTTCAGTTGGTGCCATGGAAAAAAAATTAAAAATCACAACTTTGCAGCAATTCGAGGTCCTTGTTGCCGAACTCCAAAAAAAACAAGCTTAGCAAAAGGGCTTGTAAAAAGTTCAAACCCTTACAAATTCAAGGAAGATTGGGAAGAAATAACTTTAAAATTAAATTCTCTTGGACCTCCAATAAGAGACAGTAACGGTTGGCAAAAAGTAAGAAACGTTTAAAGCATGTACATCTTATACATATGTTGTATTATACTTCTTCAATTTCAAATGCAAATAAAAAAAAAAAAATGTGCCACAATAAGGCTGAAATGAATGCTACTGGTGGTGGTACCTTTCTTTATTTTCTTCATCACTGCTTTCACTTGATTCAAACATAAAAAACATTTTTTCACAAAATTAAGGATTAAAAAATTTGGAAATCACGTTTATTAAATGTCAAATCATATGGAGATGATATTTTCGATCGATAACACGTCGACGTCAACACATGCGCACAAATTAATACCAAATGAGTGTCGAGTTGACGCCTGCGTCGACAAAATTTGAATGCGCAATGGGGCTGATTACCTCATCAATTAGTGGCACAGGGGGTGGAAATTGAAAAAAAAATCATTTGTTCGATCGTTAACTTTTTTCTTTTGTTTATACATTATTTATGCATGATCAGTGCTGCCATCATATTTTTCTGAAACAAAATTCAAATCTAGAGTAAAACACTAGTTGTAAGTTTAAAACTGCACAACGAATACACTAAATGGATTTTATTTTCATTATTTTAATAAAATGTTCTAACGGTGACCATATGTGTCATGAAAAATAAGAATTTTAGCTCTTCAAGCTGACCTAAAGTATGAAAAGTTGTACATATGCACATACATATAAAATGCATGCATAAGTTCCTTAACTTTGTTTACTCTAGCATTTGGAATACAAAATAAAGTGTAACAAAAATATGTATTTAAAATACAAAATACTTTCTATTTTATATATTATGTCCATGTTTTTCATCTAAAAGAATTTTCGTCCAAATGGATAATGGTAATTTTCACAAAATAACGTAATGGCAACACTGATCGTACACAAACAATTTTGCCTGTGCCTTATAAGCAAAAGTTTGATATCTCATATTAGGAATATAATATCTTGTGCAACTATTTAGCAAATTACATAATATCAAGCACAGAAATACGCTTCTTTAGAGATATCATTAGCTCTTCCACCAGTTTTACAAGATGAGATATCACCCCCTCAATTAATAGCAAGCGGCAGCGAAAATTGAAAAAAAATGTAAATAAAGAGTTTTTTTCAGCTTTGTTTACATTTTTTCTGCATGATAAAAGCAAAATAACATTCGTTAACTTCTTTTTACTCTAGTTCTGTGTTGCCAGAAAATTAAAGTTTGGGGTAAAAGATTCTGTTTCTCATACAATAAATTCAATGGATAAAGATACTTCTACATACATTTTAAACCATATTTTTCATACGGAAAAAACGATTTTTTAATTTACATACTTGAGTAACAAATCAATTTTGCCAGTACTGTATATGGAAAAATTTGACATCTCATATTGCGAATATAACTTCTTGTGCAATTATTTAGCAAATTACATAACATTAAGTACAGAAATACGCTTCTTTAGAGGTATCATATGCTCTTGCACCAGCTTTGCAAGATGAGATATTACCCTCTCTACTAGTAGCAAGCAGCAATGAAAAATATTTTTAAATACGTCTTAAACCATATTTTCCATAAAAAGACGATTTAGTTCATAAATATTATTAACATACTTGAATTATAAATGAAGTGTGCCATGTTAAACAACTTCTTTCATGTGAAAAAAATGCTTTGTGACTAATTGTACTCTGCAAATTTCAAGTGACTTTATTGAAATTTTTGCATTTGAGACTTGTAGGCATAAACATTTATTGGGAATAAAATTATTAACAAGAAATTTGGCTGGGTTCTTTTTTGGTTAATTTTTAATGCTGAAACTTTAAATATTTCTTTATATTACATAAAATGTAAGCATAAAATTATTATATTTTCAGTGTGTGGTGAGTAAGACTAATATGTATGGCATCATCAACTTATATTTGAAACCATATGGCAGCACGTTATATGAATTGCAAATTTCATTTGCATATGCGTATAAAGGAGGTAAGTATGGATAATGATTAGTTTTTAGTTTTTCATCTACATATTTTCAGAAAAAGAAAAAGTTTTCGGCCTAAAAGTATCTCGGTAAGTATGTATCGTTCCTATAATTTCAATTGTCTTTGAATTTAACACTTTTTTTTATTTTTCAGGCTATAAACATTTATGTATGTATATACATTCAATCCCAAAGCAAACTGTTGGAATTTTATCAAACCACATGGAAAATTACCAACACCTCGGAGACGCCAAGTTGGAATTGTTAAAGGAATTCGTTTGTTTTTATTTGGTGGTACTAGTCCTTATCCATATGAAACATCTGAAGAACAAGCATTTTTGATCGACAATAATGATACAAATATTCTTGATTTAAAAACCTTTTAGCAGTCATAGAAAATCGCATTGATACCACTTGGTTGCCTAGAAAATTAAGACTAGAAATAAAAGCTATGACACAACCGAATTCTATTGATCGACCCATAAATCATGCGGGTTAATTGTACTGTGCCAGCTGCAGAAAAACAAGAGACGGCGCTCATAGGTATTTAAGTTAATTTGAAGATTGATTTGTGCTGCACAGCACATACATATGTATCTTACTCAGCCAAACCGGTTACAATTTGTAATTTGACAATTTGCAAGATCCTCAATAAAAACAAGCGGATAAAAAATTTTTTATGTATGTACATGTCTTTTTCAATTTCCACCCCCTTGTGCCACTAATTGAGGAGGTAATATCTGCTCTTGTAAAACACGTGGGGGCGCATATGACACCTCTAAAGACTCGTATTGCTGTGCTTGACAATATAGAATTTGTCATATATGAGCACAAGATTGTGGTTTGAAAATATCAAGGACCAAACTTTTCCCTATAAAACACATGCATAAAAAATGACAACAAAGCGGATAAAAATCTCTCTTTTTACATTTTCCCCTTTTTGTGTCGCACATGGCGCTAGCATAAGCATGTGCTGCCATATATGTACTTGTGTGTATATAATATCTCCTCTTGTAAAGCTGGTGCAAAAGTACATGATAGCTCTAAAGAAGCGTATTGATGTGCTTCACAATATGCAATTTGTCATATATGAGCACCGTTTGTTATTGCTGAAATATGAAGCAGCAATCTTTTGCATATAAAACCTATGTATAAAAAAAATGAAAATAAAACGGATAACAAACTGTTTGTTTACATTTTTTTTCAGTTTTCTTTCGCACATGGCGCTGGTTCTCTCATATACACAAAATGTGTGTGTGTGTTGGAAAAAGTTTTTTGGCAAAAGTTTTTCGGAGTTTGTTTTCTTCTCTCCCATAAAAATGATTTCTTCAAGTGTTTCATACTCACGAAATCATTAAAACAAAAACACAAAAAACAAAAAAATTTACGCTTGGCACAAATGTGTACCAACAAAGCCTGCGTTCTTATTGCTGTGCATATGAAAGTGTTGTTGCTTTGAACTTGTGTGTATTTCATACAAAGAGTTGTGTATACATATTAGAATGCTCAGCCAATGCTTCGCGCTTTTACAAAAACAAAAGCGTACCAAGCGTATAGGCCGTGGACATCCCTGCTTTAAAGTAAATGAAACACCGTGTCGTTCAATTCAAGAATTGATAAAAGTTTATTTAACATTAAATTAAGTGTAAGAAAAATGTTCTTGTACAGTGAACGGTTAATATAGGAATGCGCTATTAGATACATACAAAATATTTAAGCTCCATAATTCATTATTCGAAAAACATAGAATCATAAAACACTGTTGATTGCATTTGGACTGATTCAGGGCTACAAAATACTTCAACAAATTTTTTCTCGCAGTGCATTAAATTTTATCTGTATAGAAAAAACAAGTTATTAACTTTGAGGAAATAACCTGCGCACTGGAAATATTATCGATCAAATAAATTCACATATTGCAAATGGCAACTACCAATAGCTGAAAAGGAAACAATGTCGCAATGACCATTGAAAATTAAGCATAAGAAAGAGAGAACACGATTTTTTACTGTGAAATCATATAGTAGCAGGCAAATATCAGAAAAGCACACAGAGCGAAAATTAGTTATAAAAATTATATACATATGTATGTACACATACATGTTGCTACTCTAATGCAACAGCTGCACTGATTTCCTTCGAAACTTAATTAAGTTACATATGTATGTAATGCATAAAAAAATTATTAAACAAGAAATAGAAAATTTGTAAAACTGTAAAAAAAAAAAATTTGTTACTCCGCCCTATCCGTAATCGGAAATTGTTAATTTTTGTCTTTTTTTCAACTTTTATTATTAAGGTTTTTAGCAGTACTGCTATTCAGTAACTTTTATTACGATAATCGTATCGTTAAAATAATTATACATAGCGACATTTTATCGATTTTACTATTCAGTGGCACTTTTTAACGATATTCGCTGTCGACTGCAATCAGCGGTTGCACTTTGCAAAATAATTTCGATAATTAACCGACAAAAAATTTCTTATTGATTATTTTAACGATATATTGTGTTTTGTTGTACTTTGTGGTGTTTTGTGTTGGAAATGACTTCCGAATATTTGGCGTATGAGTTTGCAAGAGATGAGTATGGTTTTGACTCTCCAACAGTTGATCGGCGTACTCTTCGGGACTTGAACAATCCCTTTGAATTAACAATCACTGAGTTCCAAAAGCTATATCGGCTAACTCCGACCTTGGTTGGAAACATAATTTATGATATTGATGATCACCTGAGGGGAACTACAGTAACAGCTATATCGTCAGAAACACAGGTGCTCGCAGCTTTGCGATTCTATGCAACTGGATGTTACCAGGTGCCCGTAGGAAAATAATGGGGAATATCGATGAGCCAATCATCCATAAGTCGTTGCATCCATCGTGTAACAGATGCGATTAACAGTTCAATGTTTTTCACAAAGGAAAGGTTCCCCATGACTGAAGTATAACGGCAAGCAGACAAGGCAATTTTTGCTTCGTCATCGTCACCTTTTGTAGCAGGAACTATCGGTGCTATTGAAAACCTACATGCAAATGGTATAAACAAATTTTCGTAAATAATCCAAAAATAAAATCAAACTTTTGTTCACCCCATAGATATGTGATCCATTTTTGAAAATTTTAAATGTTAATGCCAAATATCCAGCGGCACGTCATGATTCCTATACTTAGAGCTCCTCAGCTGTGCGAAGGGTAATGCAACGCAGTTTTGAGAATGGAAACCACAACATGATTTTAATTGGTATTTTGCTTACTAGATTTTAACATACCACTTACAAATACATACATATGTTTGTATGTAGATAAGTAACTTTATCCATGATTGGAATATCAAATTTTAGGTGATTCTGGGTATCCACTGGAACCATGGTTGATGACGCCTCTAACAAACCAGCCGGAGGGAAGTCCTAATATATAGTGAAACACATTGCAAATAATTTTAATATTAAAAAAATAATAATTATTAAATAAAAAGAGAAGTGGAAAAAATAAATAAACAATATCAAAGAAATTCATGTTAACAAACAGTATTTTTAAATAGATTTTTGCAGCTCTTGATGGTTCCAGTTTTTCTTGCAAAACATTTTTGAAAATGTTGCATTTATTGCAGAAAGGAAAACGGTATAAGAACATCTCAAGCTTAATAAATTGAAGGAAATATTTTTAACAAAAAAGCCAAATAACTAGGACTACAACAATAAAAAAAACATAAAAAAGTATTATTTGTAAAATATATTCATATGTACATATAAATAAAAAAAAACTAAAATTGTAATTCAGTCTTATAGGAACTTATACTTTATTTATGTTTTTAAAACCAATTCGTGAAAACAATGAAAAAAATAATAAAAGCATAGTTTTTCGCACATAAAAATAAAAGTGAAACTTCAATATCTGGAAGACGGTAAAATATACATGCATAATTTTTCAAAGCATATTAAAATACTAAAACTTCAAACAAAAACGTAAATTTCAGAAAAAAATATAAATCATATATCCATTTTTTTAGCAATGAAAATTGTCCCTTCCAAAAATGACTTTTTTTAATAATCTCAGTCTGGCAACGCTAAAGATGCCTCGAGCTACTGCAGCGATAATACCAACTAATTTTGTAATAGTTCACGGTAGTGTAGTTCACGGAATTGCATTTCACTCTTGGCAAAACTTTTCACATGGTCACATATCGGAAAATTGTTTTAAAAATTGATGATTTTCGACCACTGCCTGCTGTAGGGTACTTAGTCTAAATTAAACGAAATAAAATTTTTACACACTCCTAAGGAATTATCTTTCGATACATGTAAAACTAAATAATACAAAATTTTTTACGAATTCAAAATAATAAAGCCAAAAAAACTGTGAAAAACTAATGTTTTTCGGAGAAATTTCAAAGTTTTGAATTAAGTCCTATTTTATGATTTATCGGATCAAGATATTTCAATAAAATGATTCTTAGCTTATAAGAAATATAACGATGGGCTACAAATTAAAATTAAGGCTTCAACAAAAAGTTATAAGCAAAATCCAAAAGAAGTTGTGGCGAAAAAATTAAAAACTAATATTTTAAGACGAATCTCTCTTAAACTGTAAGAGATATGAAAACATGTTTCATAACAATTTTTCTTTGCCTTGCTAAGCAAAATCCAAAAGGGTAAAAATCTTTAAAATCGGCCAAGATATAAGAAAGTAGGTCATTTCAGCCCCCATAGCCCCACCCCTGTTTTAACTATAGGCTTAAAAAGATCTAAGACAAAATATATGACTCCTTGTCTATGACCACTGTAATTGTCAGCGAGATCCGTTTTGTGGTTTAGAAGTTCCGGACTTTTTACCACAAAAGACCAGTTTTCGGGCACCGATTGTGAAGCCACCAAACACTTTATTGACATAAATCTTACTTTAATCGTTTCATAAATGTCCCCTATGCTTTGGAATTGGAAATAACCATAATAATTACTGAGATATAGACAAAAAACATAACTCAATTTCTTACCACATGTATTGTTTAATAAAAATAAAATAAATAAAAAGAGCAAAAGCAACCAAGCGGAGTCGAACCAGCAAGTGCGGGTTCATAAGCAGCTTACACTACCATTCAGCCACCGCCGCTTGTTGATAATGTTCGCATTTTAGGTGTATACATGTAGAAATTTACCCTTTTTCTTATAGGTTTGATTTTCATTTAGCTAAACCAACCAAGGATGCGAAAGTTTGTACAATTGAACTTTGTCAAAACTATGAAAATCAAAAATACATAGAAAAAAAATTATTGTGTTCCTGATATCAATACGTATAAAATAGGATTGCTATGAAGCTTAAGAAAATTGTACAATATTGGTTCTAGCAATTATTTCAGTAAAAAAATCCCCTTTGGTAACACAAAATAAGGCTTCATAATACAAATACTAACCTGATCAACTTTCATTACATATATAATATGATAGATCATTTAATTTCTTTTTGTTTTCCTTTGACAAGTTAACTTGCCACATGTAATTATATGTACATAAATGCTATGACATAAATCTTAATCTTAAATGTGCATTTCTTATTGGTTTCTTCTTCTTAGCCACAAACACAGAGATGTTAAAACTGACATTTGAAAATGGCTCAAATCAACTTCTAGACAGATTGTGTAAAGAGCTAAGCTATAGTATGCATTTTTTACGAAAAATAAATGTAAACAAAACAAAAAATAACACGTTTTTGTGAACAACCACCACCGAAACAGCAAAAATTTAATAATTTAAAGTAAATTAAAAGCAAAAAATTGATAAAAGTGGTCAACTAAAAGTCCTCTTTGACTTAGGATTTGATTATACATATTTGAGTGTTTGCAAATTGATTACGAAGAGCATGTATTTTTTGCTCACAAAACCACCACTACAAAGTAAAATTAAAGCAATATCTTTAAAGTTACAAAATAAAACACAATTAAATAATGTTTAGCACATTATAAACAGTGAATACTATAAAGTTTTATATTATAAAAAACCATTTAATATACTTTTTAAGCATTCATAAATTTATAATACAAAAAACCACCACTTTTTCTGTAGAAAATGCTTTTTGTTTTGTTTTGATTACAAGTTCTCGAGCGATTGTGAAAACGAGACGTACAGAGCTTTGCGCTGACTTGCTACCTCATTCTGGTGGCGTTTCAGCTCTGTTCTACTTTGTGGCCACAAATAATATTTATTAAGTCAAAAATATAAAACGTATGCTTTTTATACCCTTCACATAAATGTGTAAGGGTATATATAAGTTTGTGATTCCGTTTGTAACGCATTGAAATATCCATCTAAGACCCCATAAAGTATATATATTCTGGATCAGCATCAATAGCGATTACGATTGAGCGATGTCCGTCTGTCCGTCTGTAGTCGTTGAAATACCGTTTCTGAGAAAACGGTTTGAGATAGAAACCTCATTCTTTCGCTAAAACGTGTTAAACCTCGGTAGTGGGTCTGCTATTGAAATTCAGTAAGATAGGTCCACGGATAGCCGAGATATATTAAAAAAACCGGGTTTTGAGGGGTATTTGTTGAAATTTTTTATTCAGATTTTTGAAAAAAAATTTTTTCTTAAAAACTAAGCCATATTATTTTTAGTGCCCATTAAATCCTAGAAATTAAGGAATTTTTGAAATCGGCCCATATATATCCGATAAGCCAAATAAAACAACTTTTGGCACCAAAGATCAATCAGAATGGTATATATAGGCTATTTGGAGGCAAAAGTGGAAAATTTTTCCACATCGGCCCATATACACTCGAGATATAGCGCCTCCCGTTTTCTCAAGAAGTCGGCTCTAAAAGCCAAATAAAACAACTTTTGGTATCAAAAATCGATTAGAATGGAACATGTAAGGTGTTTAACAGTAAAATTCGAAAATTTTTGAAATCGGTCCATATATATCTGAGATATAGCGACTCCCGATTTTTTAAGAAATCCGCTCTTTAAGCCAAATAAAGCAATTTTCGGCACTAAAAATCAATCAGAATGGTACATATAGAATATTTAGAGGCAAACGTGGAAAATTTTGGACATCGGCCCATATACATTCGAGATATAGCGCCTCAAGTTTTCTCAAGAAGTCGGCTCTAAAAGCCAAATAAAACAACTTTTGGCACCAAAAATCGATCAGAATGGTACATATAAGGTGTTTAAAAGCAAAATTTGAAAATGTCTGCAATCGGTCTATATATACCTGAGATATAGCATCTCCCGATTTTTCAAGAAATCGGCTCTATAGGCTAAATAAAACAACTTTTGGCACCAAAAATCAATTAGAATGATACATATAGGCTAGTCGGAAGCAAAACTGGAATTTTTTTTGTTATCGGCCCATATTTGTTCGAGGTATAGCGCCTCCCGATATCTCAAGAAGTCGGCCCTGGAAGCTAAACGAAACAGTTTTTTGCACTAAAAATTTGTCGGAATAGTACATATAGGCTGTTCAGAGGCAAAATTAGAACATTTTTGGACATCAGCCCATATGCACCCCAGATAACGCTCAACACGATTTCTCCAGAAGTCGCCATTAAAAGCCAAATAAAACAACTTTTGTATGTATGGATGTATGCATATACCATGCATACATACATACATACATACATACATCCATACATACATACATACATACATCCATACATACAAACATACATACATACATACCTACATACATACATACATACATGCATGCATGCATACATCCATACATACATACATACATACATATGTAGGTATGTATGTATCTTAATATGTATGTATGTATGTATGCATGCAAGTAGGTTAGCATAAACAATTTTTTTGCTTTGGTGTAAAAATGTGTATGTATGTACATATGTATACACGAGCTTGAAAATGAAAGTGATATAAAGAATTGTTGAAAAAAGGGTACGCAATGAAATTCTTTTAAACAATTGCGTCTTCAAATTCATTCACACAAAAAATCATTTTGTTTATCCCTACGTACCCTGCCGGCAACTCAGTTAACTAATAATGAATTACAAGCTAACTTTTTTACAACTGGTGGTGGTTGACACTTAGATTATTTTCAATGGAGATGACTGACTATTTTAACATTACGATGTCCTAGGAGGTAGTCAATTGTCCGACGCTGCATTACTTTTCAACTAACTTCAAGTTAACTACTTCAAAGTCAGTACATACAGAAAGAAATGTACAAATCAAGGCTGATTTTACATTTTTTGGTGGTAATAGTTACATATATTTTAATAAATTAAATTTCATCACACTTTTTTTTTTTTGTTAGCCTCTGGTGGGATCCGAACCACTAAGCCTCAAGACTGGTGAGCAGCCACCTTAACCCATTCAGCCATCGCTACATTTAAAACGAATGCGACAATAGGCAATTTAATTCAAGAGTTATTTACCGTGTATGTTAGTATTTGAATTTTGAGTGAACTCTGCACTACGTTTCGATTGTATTGTAGCTAATTTGAAGCTAGTCCATAAAAGTTAACGTGAAGTTAATTATTTTGGTAGTCGACTACCAATTTGCTGGCAGGGTACTTATGTACATATGTACATACACACATACATGTGTATGATGATACGCAATAGATCATCAACAACGTGCACAAGAAAAATATCATTTTTTAAAAGCAAGCAATGTAAATATGTATGTATGTATATATGTATGTATATAATCATTGTTGTATGGAACACACTGAAAATATTCAATAACAAAAAATTTATTTTAGAGTTTTCTATTATAGGTACATATGTACATACATACGTATGCATGTACCCACATACGTAAGTAAATTGAAAAGAAAATCACACTTAATGGCAATGTTTAGCATTATAATTCAAAAATAATGCAATTATATGCAATTTGTTGTTAAATAAATTTTACTATAACGTTAACTGATAAATAATTAAGAAATACATTTTGCTTTTCTTTATTTCATTGATATTAAAAAGAATTGGTGTCACCCAGTGGTTGAACTTGAGCATATTAAGAATTACTTAAATAAAAGTTTTGCAGCCTGTGTTAAATCCCGGTAGTAGATCTGATATTGAAATTCAGAAAAAATCGGCCCATATATACCCCAGATATAGCGTCTCCCGATATTTCAAGAAATCGGCTTTAAAAGCCAAATAAAACAACTTTTCGCACCAAAAATCAATCAGAATGTATGTACCATTGTGAAGGGTATTTAAGATTCGGCCCAGCCGAATATAGCACTCTTACTTGTTATAACTAAAAAAATGTTGCCTCATCACCAATTTGACAATAATAAGTAAACATCAGACATAAAAGTGACATTTCACACCATGATATAATAATTTGCATGAGCGCTCTGACGATTATATCATTACAATTACATAATATTTATAATTTTAATCTAGACCTGATAACTTCTCATTCTACTGTAAATTTTACAGTCATCCTAATATAAATTCATTACATATAGAAACATGTACTGCCAAATTTAATTGTAGGGAGAATTTCGTTACGGGTGGATATCAAAATATGTAGTGTCATTTTACTATGATAATAATTGTTATGATGGCGGTGTTATAATATATAATAATTTCTAAAACAACCTTCTTATAATATCAACTTTCAAAAACTAAAGCTAGATTTACATGACTGAAGGTATTTTGAAGTCTTATCAAAATTTTGAAAATTTATTTTGATGTGCTGTTTACACGTTTCAAAAATTTGATAAAAATATTCTTTCAATATTTTCAAAATCTTTCGATAAAAATTTGATCAAAATTTGTTGAAGCTAATTTACACTATTGGTAAACTTTTTATATTGAAAATATTGAGTTTGATCAGGTGATTTGCTTTTTTTGTGAAATAATTTATTATTATAAAAAAGCAATTAATAAGTATGGACGACGACACAATCATCATAGCATCAACATTTTTAATATTGGAGGAAGAAGTAGCTGATAATAATGCAAAGAAAAGAAGAAAACAAAAGAAACATTGGGTTCGACCTTACCTTTTGGATGGTAATGGTATTTATGCGTCTTTTAGGGAGCGATTGAAAAGGAATGATCCCTATATGAACTATACAAAAACTTTGTACGAATGTCACCAGACGATTTTGACTATTTGCTTAATCTCGTCACTCCATTAATAAAAAAGGCCAATACTAATATGCGGGAATCTATATGCCCTGGAGAAAGCCTGGCTATTACTTTAAGATTTTTAGCGACTGGGGACAGTTACGCAAGTCTGATGTTCTTGTTTAAAAGATCTAGATCATTGATATGCAATATTGTGCCTGAAGTCTGTGCTGCATTATATAAAGTATTAAAAGATGAATTTTTAAAGGTAAAAACCAATTTATTAAATAAAAAAACATATCTAAAATAATATTTATTGGTACAGATGCCAGCAACAGAGGAGGAATGGGAGAATATTTCCCAAAGTATAAATAAAACATGGAATTTTCCTAATTCAATCGGGGCATTAGATGGAAAACACATCGATATTATAGCACCAGCATACTGTGGAAGCATTCGTAAATAAACACAGCTGATATGTATTGAATCAAAAGAATGAACATGCTGTCAAATTATTTATAGTTATCAATATTGCTAGATGCGATTTTGATGCTTGTTTACACGGCATCAATAAAATCGTCAATTGTTTTGTTCAATAAATTTTGATCAATACATTTTGAACAAATTTTGCTGTTTACACGAGCTTAAAGCATTTTGAAAAGCAATTTTGAAGAAAATTTCAATCGTGTAAATCTAGCTTAACACATGCACAAACAAAAACTACAATATACACAGTTCGACGGGCTGAATTTACTTTAGGTTATTATAATATCCAAATTAAAAAAAAATACTTTTGCAGTATGGGATATAAAACATAATAGGTACTAACCGCCTTATTCATAAAAATAAAACTGCAAATAATAGTTAAGCTAAAATTGACCGAATTATATTTTTGCACATTTAGTAAGGATTATTTCTTACTAGTTTTTATTAATTACGAACTTTCAATGAAGATGTTTCCTAAACGTTTATTAAGGAGTAATATTTAAATAACAAAAAAATTATATTGGGTGTTTTTCGAAATAAGTCAAATGCTTTGTCAAGAGAATAGTCACAGAAGTTCGCCAAATAAGTTAAAAAATTACGTCTTCAAAACACACTCATTTGATTTAAATACTTAACTTTTGTTTGAGTGTATATAAAAGTTCCTACCATCCGCTGCCAAATTTCCCACAAATTAAAAATTGTTTGGACTTGGCTACCCTGACGACAACTCAAAATAAAAACAAGTGAGAGTGCTATATTCGACTATGCCGAATCTATTATACCCTTTACCAAAGTGTGTAATAGTGAAAACTTTTCAATGGGACATCCGCTGTCACTGCTGTACTCGAATTTTTCTTTACTTGTCAAGCGTTGTTTAATAATAAGCAAATTTTCATCGTGAAATCTATTTATCGTGAGATATACTGTTGCTTGGATTGTTTGAAAATGTCCAGTCAATACATTTTCCATAATTAGGTCTTTCTGCTTATGTTCGCGATGTACTCTAAAACTATTCAACTGAAGAACCCTAAGCTGAACTAAACTTCAAAAATTACATAAATCTTCTTATGTGGTAACACTACTTGTATGTACATATGTATGTACATGCAAGCAGCGATTTCATTCAGTATTGGTTTTGCTTGTGTTTGTTTTTTCTCAACCACACAACCGCACATCGAATAACTTCCCTGCCGGCAACTCAGTCAACTAGTAATGAATTATAAGCTAACTTTTTTACAACTGGTGGTGGTTGACACTTAGATTATTTTTAATGGAGATGACTGACTATTTTAACATTACGATGTCCTAGGAGGTAGTCAATTGTCCGACGTTGCATTACTTTTCAACTAACTTAACGTTATGTATGTACGTACATGCATTCGTATGATGTATATGTATACCCTGCCAGCAAATTGGTAGTCGACTACTAAAATAATTAACTTTACGTTAACTTTTATGGACTAGCTTCAAATTAGCTACAATACAATCGAAACATAGTGCAGAGTTCACCCAAAATTCAAATAATAATATACACACATACACGGTAAATAATTCTTTAATTAAATTGCCTATTGTCGCATTCGTTTTAAATGTTGCGATGTCTGAGTGAGTATGTTGGCTGCTCACCAGTCTTGAGGCTTAGTGGTTCGATTCCCATCAGAGGCTGACAAAAAAAAAGAAAGTAGGATGAAATTTAATTTAATAAAATATAATATTACCACTGAAAAATGTAAAATCAGCCTTGATTTGTACATTTTTTTCTGTGGGTACTGACTTTTAAGTAGCTAACTTTAAGTTAGTTGAAAAGTAATGCACACTCGGACAATTGACTACCTCCTAGGACATCGTAATGTTAAAATAGCCAGTCATCTCCATTAAAAATAATCTAAGTGTCAACCACCACCAGTTGTAAAAAAGTTAGCTTATAATTCATTACTAGTTAACTGAGTTGCCGGCAGGGTATATGTGCACATAAGCATGTATGCACATACATATGTATGTATATGCACACATATGCAGTTGTATTCATACGTATAAATTGTTTAAAATATATGTTCAAGGTATAAATCTTAATTGAAAAAGAATTATACATACATATGAGCATAGCTTTAAGCATGCAAGTATATATGTACATATGTACATTAGACATGTATGAACGCAGAACTTCTATATATGATCATACATACTTATGTATCGATAACCATATTTTTAGTACTATTAATAAATTTTTCTTTTTTTTACAAGCACAAAACTGCGAAGCTTTTTGCTTGTCTGCAGAAACACCCAGAGCCTTCGGCAGGAATCGAACCTGCGACCTCGAAGACTCTTGGTAGAGCACTCTACCAATTCATCCATCGAGGCGCTCAGATTTTAAATTTTAAAAAAATTTTGGTAGGATTTTCGTTAATGGTGTGGCAGCCCTGCTTCTGAGCATTCATTGAAGTGTGACGCAGACGTTCAGGGATAAACAACTTTTATTTATTTTAAGCATTATTTGAATAATTTAATAATACTAAAAAATTGTACCTATATTCCATATGGAAAAAATCTATGGACATTTAACATAATAAATAAAGTATTAATTCAGGTCCAAAAATTAACCTTTTCAAAAAAAAATATATATGTATTTGCTGTATTTTTCAGTTGTCTATATGCCGACGACATCTCGTTGGTGCTAATCAACTCATCAGTTTGTTTGAAACTTAACTACTTATTTCATAGTTCCCATGAACAAAATGAGAATCAGAAATGTTCAAACAAACCTTTAACACAGCAAACATTTCGTTCGGCAACACTTCTACTTTTCTTTGCAACATTCTATACAACGAGTCACCATTGGTTACTACGATTTGTATTTTTGAAAGTATCAAAAAGTAAAAGTTTTTGAATATTCAAATATGAACGTAATTATTTATTTCCTTTAAGAGCCAATTGAAATGTATTAATTCAGGTCCAAAAATGAACCTTTTCAAAAAATATTTGCTGTATTTTTCAGCTGTCTATATGCCGACGACATTTCGTTGGGCATATATGTAGATACTTTTTGATACTTTCAAAAATACAAATCGTAGTAACCAATGGTGACTCGTTGTATAGAATGTTGCAAAGAAAAGTAGAAGTGTTGCAAAACGAAATGTTTGCTGTGTTAAAGGTTTGTTTGAACATTTCTGATTCTCATTCTGTTCATGGGAATTATGAAATAAGTAATTAATATCAACTAAGTAAAGAAAATTAAAATTTAATAGCTAGGTGGACAACCGGCTGTTTCTGGATAGCAAACACCCTTCATCAGCACCCTGTGCCAAAACTGTGAAATTTGACACGTCCAAAGTTCATAGGGTGCTGATGAATAATTATTATCATAGTAAAATCATAATAATTATTATCATAGTAAAATGACACTACATATTTTGATATCCACCCGTAACGAAATTCTCCCTACAATTAAATTTGGCAGTACATGTTTCTATATGTAATGAATTTATATCAGGATGACTGTAAAATTTACACTAGAATGAGAAGTCATCAGGTCTAGATTAAAATTATAAAAATGTATTATGTAATTGTAATGATATAATCGTCAGAGCGCTCATGCAAATTATTATATCATGGTGTGAAATGTCACTTTTATGTCTGATGTTTACTTATTATTGTCAAATTGGTGATGAGGCAACATTTTTTTAGTTATAAAAAGCATACGTTTTATATTTTTGACTTAATAAATATTATTTGTGGCTAAGAAAAAGAAACCAATAAGAAATGCACATGCGTCATAGCATTTATGTACATATAATTACATGTGAATATTGGCAAGTTAACTGGTCGAAGGAAAACAAAAAGAAAATAAATAATCTATCATATTATAAATGTAATGAAAGTTGATCAGGTTAGTATTTGTATTATGAAGTCTTATTTTGTGTTACCAAATGGACATTTTTTTTTTTGATAAAATAAATGCTAAAACCAATGTTGTACAATTTTCTTAAGCTTCATAGAAATCCTATTTTATACGTATTGATATCAGGAACACAATAATTTTTTTTCTATGTATTTTTGATTTTCATAGTTTTGACAAAGTTCAATTGTACAAACTTTCGCATCCTTGGTTGGTTTAGCTAAATGAAAATCAAACCTATAAGAAAAAGGGTAAATTTCTACATGTATACACCTAAAATGCGAACATTATCAACAAACGGCGGTGGCTGAATGGTAGTGTAAGCTGCTTATTAACCCGAAATAAATAATTAAGTTTATTATAATTTAAAAAAATCAACCGTTAAGGTTGAACACCAATTTATTTCTCAAATTTTAATAACTAATTTACAATGTTTTATATTATAAAAATGCCTTTTAAGCTTAAAATTAATTATTAGGAAAAATACATGAAATTATAAAAATGCAATTCAAGCTTAAAGGTAATTATTAGGAAAAAATATCTTAAGCTTAATTATGAAAAATGCTATTTTCAGGTTGTCTTGAGCGGAAGTTCAGTTTATTGAACTTGCACACAAGACAAAACATTGATTTGACAAAAAGAGAAAATGGAACAATTATTAAGAATTGGACTGACAATTTCCTGTACGTCTAGTGCATTGGCCTTTGTATGGTTGGTAGTGTGTATGTAACTCCTCCCTGCCCAGTTTAAAGCGTAGGGATAGAAGGGACTGAAGATTTAGTATTAATGGATTCATTTTCTAATTGTCTACTGATTTGTTCAATTTCTTCTGGATGTAGAATTAATTTAGGAATTATGTTAAGTTTTGCCAAAATAATTGCCTCCGAAATATCATTGACATGACTTGTTAGTATATCAATATTATAATTAATTTGGTTAAGGTATTGAATCTCTCTAATTGAGGATTCCGAACTTTTTATTATATGGTTAGTTAAATTTGCCTGGTTATTTAGAAAATGCTGTATGGTTTCTTGCACCTGATTTATGTGTTTGGTTATATTAGAGAATCTTGCAATCATATTCAAATTGAATCTATGGTCTTTTGTTATATCGTCTTGAAGTTTTGCTTGGTTAAATTTAAGTTGTTCAATTTGACTATTTATTTCTTGGGCATCATATGCGTCCATGTTTCCTGTAATAAATTTTATTGCATGACCAACTCCATCAATTAGCCCTCGTTTACTCCGTTTGGTCATTAAACTATTTAGCTTGAGTTTTAGTTCCCTGAGTTTAATTTTTGTGGTGTCAGTGTAAATTCTTATTGAGCTGTTTTTTTCAAGTGTCCGAAGGGTAGTGTTAATCTTTTCGATATTTTCCTTATATATGTCCAGATTAATAACGTGGATCAGATTGCTGTAACCTGTTACTTGTCTTGCTGGTCCGAGGTCAATGGGTAGAATACCCTTGTTGTTCGTTAGGTCTCGAATTTCAATATGTTGTGCCGGAATTAAAGCGGCCCTAGAAAGAAAAGGTTTTTCGTTTCTTTTTAATACGGGATTTATGTATTTTCTGGTTGTTAGTAGGGGTAATTGTGTGTAAATTGTCCTCTTTTACCTTATGTTTGGAAAATCTCGAAGTGATTTTATTACGTCTGCAATTTTTTCTATATATTGTTTCGTTGTTTTGTCTACACTCAGGATCTTCCCTAGATTGGTTTAGTTTATTTGTGCGATTAAGAACCGAAGTTTCTAATTTCTCTTTAATTTTTAGATATAAGGTTTCTTGAAATTCATTAAGTTTTCTCAAGTAATCATGTTCATTGTTAAATTTTAGATTTTTATCAAATTTATATGTTCGGCCATGGAAGATCTCAAAAGGGGTTAGTTTTGTGGCAGAATGTACTGAGTTATTATATGTTAAAACAACTTCTGTAATTAGCTCCTGATGATCAGATTCTAATCTGCGGGTCTTTTTTTCTTCCAGAATTAGTCTATAAATTTCTGTAAACGTAGAATGAAGTCTTTCGACAGGTGAGTTGCTACTTGTTTGTTGAAATGAGGTGTAGTGTAGTTCAATACCATATTGTCTACAAAATTCTTTGAAAATATTACTTGTAAATTCCGATCCTTGATCACATATAAGCTTACTAGGAATTCCGTATGAGCTCAGGAAAGATTTAAGTACCGTTATACTATTCCTATTTTCAAGAACGTAAGCTGCTGCGAATTTTGAAAACTTATCTATAATTGTTAGATTTTGATGTTTATTTATTGTGTATATGTCGATATGCAGTATATCTAATGGTTTCGAAGGGGTTTCTGGTATTTTGAATTTTATTTTAGCGGGTTGCCTATCGTACTTCAGAGTTTGACATCTGTCGCAATTATTAATAGTTTTGGTAATTAGTTCTTTCATATATGGAAAATAATATTTCCTTTTCAAGTGCTCATAACACTCGATAATTCCTCGGTGATTACTATTTTCATGGTATTCTTTTACCAAAATTTCCTGGTCATCATTTTGTCTAATGTCTTCCAGAAATTCTGTACCCTTAATAATTTGAAAAGTTTATTATGTGAGAAATATTTTGAATAGGTGTCCTGTACAGTTTTAAAAATGTCGTCATCAGTATACATATATTACCGTTAGCCTATTAGGTGGAAAATATTTTTTTTTAATATATCTATCATTACTTGTTCGCTAAAATGGGGTCGTCTAATTATTCGCCTTTGTCTGTTTCTGAAAATTGTTTCTATTGTCATTGGGCTTCCCAATGTTGTTTTCTCTAGGACTACTTGCAAATTAAATTCATTAAGTGGCCTTTCAGATATGAAGATGCTTCGTCAAAGTTCTCGTCGGAGGAATGGATTGTGGTACCCTGTGTTCCTTGATTTGAAGCAGTGTCATTAATGTTGACATCCATATGATTTACGTCAATTTTTACACGACTGAGGGCATCGGCGTTTGTGTTCATTGCACCTTTTTTGTAATGGATCTCATAGTCATACTCCTCCAGCTTCAACCTCCATCTTACTAGTTTGGAGTTAGGGTCCTTTAGACTCATTATCCAAGTTAGTGGACGATGATCGGTGACGATTTTAAACTTTCGACCGTATAGATATGGTCGGAAATATTTAGTGGCCCATACTATTGCTAGCAGTTCCTTTTCAATTGTAGAATAGTTTATTTCGGATTCACACAATGTACGGCTAGCATAGCATATGGGTCTGTCACTGCCAATTGGGCCTTGTGATAATATGGCGCCTATGGCAAATCCGCTGGCATCTGTGGTGAGTACAAATGGCTTAGAAAAGTCAGGGTATTGAAGAATCGGATCATTAGATAATATATTTTTACATGTTTCGAAAGCGTGTATATAATTCTGGTTGAAGTTTATTTTGCTATTTTTCTTAAGGCACATTGTCAGAGGTTTAACGATTTTCACGAAGTCCTTGATGAATTTTCGGTAGTAGCCTACCAATCCCAAAAAGGATTTGATTTCTTTTGGTGTAGTTGGAATCGGAAAATTCTTTATTGCTTCTAATTTTGCAGGATTTGGTTTGATGCCTTCCGTTGAAACAATGTGTCCCAAGAATGCTATTTCTTTTCTTAAAAATTCCGACTTGTCCAATTGTATTTTGAAATTAGCCATTTTCAATCTTTCAAAAACTTGTCTTAAATTGTTAATATGTTCATCTAGTGACGTAGAGAATATGATAATGTCATCGAGATAAACAAGGCAGATTTTACCTACAAGATCCCCCAAAACATTGTCCATGACTCTCTGGAAGGTGGAAGGTGCATTTTTGAGCCCAAATGGCATCCTTATGTACTCAAAATGCCCACCTTCAACTGTAAATGCAGTCTTTTGGATATCTTTCGGGTCCATTTCGATCTGGTGGAAACCGCTGGCGAGGTCCAGGGTCGAAAAATACATACATTTGCCCAATTTATCCAGAATATCTGAAATATTCGGTAAAGGGTATCTGTCTGAGACTGTTTTTTCATTCAGTTTCCTGTAGTCGATAATAAGCCGCCATTTTTGTTTTCCGCTGGCGTCTTGTTTTTTTTGGGACTACCCAGACTGGAGAACTCAAAGGCGAGTATGATGGTTTAATTATGCCTTGTTCTAACATATCCGCTATTTGTTTCCTAACTTCTTCCTTATGAATATAAGGATAGCGATATGATTTAGTATAGATTGGGATTTCATCTATTGTTTTTATGGTATGTTTAATTTGGTTTGTAAACGTAAGATTCTGATTGTCTTTATAAAATACTGAGTTAAACTGTTGACAAAGTTTAAGTAGAAGTTTCTTCTCCTCTGCATTTAAATGATCTATCCGTAACGAAAGTTTCGTATTTTCCTCATTATAATCTGCTACATACTCTGGGTTAATACAGTTAAGTTCTACATAGTTTGCGGAATTATAAGGTTCTGCTTTTAAAGGTTGTTCGAGATGTAATATTTGGTCGTGATTTGACTTGTTGGTTACTTCCATATTACTTTGCCAATTATTTGCGTTGTAAATACCTTCAGAAATCTCGAGTTGTTTTGAGATATTTGTTTGTGTGACAAAGATTTCACCCTTTTCTACGTCAACAGGAAGTTGTAAAATGGTTTTAGAATTACTAGGTATTAGATACTTATGCGAGGTTATGGTAGGTTTCATTTGTAAAGGGATAGTGCTTTTTGGGGTAATTAGGATGTTATTCTGCAAGTCGATATTTGCTTTAAGGTTTTGTAACGCATCGATTCCTAGAAGCCCGTCAAAGTAGTTGTGAAACTTAAAAATTAAAAACTCTAAGTGACCTTTTTCTCAAAATTCTGTGAATATTGGTAATTTGGTTTTTGTGTTCAGGGTGTATTTGTTGGATATAGTCGTTATAGTCACGGGTTGACAGTTTATTCGGTTTTCTAATGGTACGAACTCGGGGTTGATAAATGAGGAGGATGCCCCTGAATCTATTAGGAATCTTAATGGGCGACCAAATGGAGATGATATTAATATAAATGGTAATTTAGTTCCATGTTTATTTATGTCTATGTATCCCGTGGGATTTTCAAGGCTGATACTTGAAAATTTCCAGTATCATCTATATTGGCCATATTTGACGTTTGTTGATTCGGGTAATTATCCACAGATTGTATGATGTTCCGAAAGTTTGAATTTATTTCAGGTTGGAGGTTATGTCTGGTCATACCTGTTCTATTGTATGGATATATGTTTGGAGCCTCATGATTTGCATAATTATCTAAAGTCTGATCAAAGTTGTGAAAATTTGAATTAAAATTCATTCGGGGTTGAAAATTTTGGCTGGTCATACCTGTCCTGTTGTATGAATAAGGAGTATTTTGTCTAAAGTTTGATCGAGCCGTATTGTTGTCGGTCGGCTCTGTCTTTAAGGGCATTATAGCGTTACTAATGCTATGATTATTGTTTCTAAAATTATTGTTATTAAAATAGCGATTTGTGTTATATTGGGTATTTTGGAAATGCCTTTGTTCTGGACGAAATTGTCCGTAATATGGTCTCTGGAATTTATTTTGTGGAATTTGGTAATCCTTTATGTAAAATGTTTGCGCTTCATGGTAAGGTTTCAGTTGGCGTGGTTTGTATGGCCGTGGATCTTGTTTCACCGAAGTAATATTCTGCTCTTTTATACAGTAAGAGAGCGCTACTGGAAGAGTTTCAGGACGCATGGCGCGAACTGTTGCACCCAAAGGATCTTTAAGTCCGCTTAAGAATGCATTTAGGCACATTTCTGAAAATAATTCTCTTTTTGAGTTGATGACCTTTTGATCCTTTTCATTAATAAGAATATTGTTTAACAGTGCTGCTTGGGTCTCTATTATTTCAGCGTGAAACTGTTCAAGTGTTCGATTATTTTGTCGGATATTATGGAGATCTCTGATCAATGTCGTTTCTGTCCTTTTATCTGCGAAAGCAGATATCAAGTTGTTTTTAATTTCGTTCCAGTCTAATTGTGTTAGGTATGTATTTAAAACCTCATTTGCTGATCCTACAACTTTGTTCCTAATTGCCCTAAGTAGTATTTGTCCGTAGGGTGTCTGTTCCGTACCTTTTAGAAATAATAGAATTTCTTCTACATTAGTTATAAAATCATATAAAAGGCGGGAATTTCCGTCAAAACTAGGGAGGTCTTTAATAACATCTGGAATTCTTAATGAATTATAAATTTCCTGCATGTTTGGCAGATTCAGATGGCATCCTGGTGGTGCCGCGTAAGAGGAAGATTGTTCCTGGTTTTGCATTTCAGGAATACTTGGCAAACTTGAATGAATTCTTTCTGTTGTGTTGTCGAGGCTTTTTGTTTTTTTTTTTGTTAATTTAAACAAGGCTTCTGTCTTTGCCTTCCTTTTGAACATCAGAGACAGAGGTAGTTGTGTATATATATATGTATATTTTTTTTTGTTTTTATTATAGTTGAAAAACTTATTACTATTTTAAATATCTTATTTCTAAGTGCTTACAAATACAGCAGGAGTGGAGCCAGAGTCAGCATGGAGAAGTAGATTGGTGTAGGTTCTCAGTTGTAAATGGATTAAAATCCAACGGCGTCAATTTCGATGGACTTTGACTGTTGATGATCTTTTAACGGAGATGTTCTTTCCCCGTTCTAGGTGTGTTAAAGTCTTGTTCAATTACATTTGACAGAGATATTCTCTCCCTGTTTTATAACTTTTTAAGTAACGGAGATATTCTTTCCCCGTTTTTTTTTTGTTTGTTTTTTTTTATGTTTTTTCTTTTTTATATATCTTTTCTTTTCTTCTTTTCTTAACGTTTTTTAACAGAGATATTCCCTCCCTGTTCCATAACGTTTTGTTGATTCTAATATTATTTAGAGAGTTTTAATGTCACTTTGTAAAAATTTTCTTTAGTTATTTTTATATATATTTATTTTTTATTTTTATACCCTTCACATAAATGTGTAAGGGTATATATAAGTTTGTGATTCCGTTTGTAACGCATTGAAATATCCATCTAAGACCCCATAAAGTATATATATTCTGGATCAGCATCAATAGCGATTACGATTGAGCGATGTCCGTCTGTCCGTCGGTCCGTCTGTCCGTCTGTAGTCGTTGAAATACCATTTCTGAGAAAACGGTTTGAGATAGAAACCTCATTCTTTCGCTAAAACGTGTGAAACCCCGGTAGTGGGTCTGCTATTGAAATTCAGTAAGATAGGTCCGCGGATAGCCGAGATATATTCAAAAAACCGGGTTTTGAGGGATATTTTGTGTAATTTTTGTATTCAGATTTTTGAAAAAAATTTTTTTCTTAAAAACTAAATCATATCATTTTTAGTGCTCATTAAATCCTAGAAATGAAGGAATTTTTGAAATCGGCCCATATATATCCGAGATATAGCGTCTCCCGATTTTTAAAGAAATCGGCTTTATTAGCCAAATAAGACAACTTTTGGCACCGAAGATCAATCAAGATGGTATATATAGGCTATTTAGAGGCAAAAGTGGAAAATTTTTCCACATCGGTCCATATACACTCGAGATATAGCGCCTCCCGTTTTCTCAAGAAGTCGGCTCTAAAAGCCAAATAAAACAACTTTTGGTATCAAAAATCGATTAGAATGGAACATATAAGGTGTTTAAAAGCAAAATTGGAAAATTTTTGAAATCGGTCCATATATATCTGAGATATAGCGACTCCTGATTTTTCAAGAAATCCGCTCTTTAAGCCAAATAAAGCAATTTTTGGCACTAAAAATCAATCAGAATGGTACATATAGACCATTTAGAGGCAAACGTGGAAAATTTTGGACATCGGCCCATATACACTCGAGATATAGCGCCTCAAGTTTTCTCAAGAAGTCGGCTCTAAAAGCCAAATAAAACAACTTTTGGTACCAAAAATCGATCAGAATGGTACATATAAGGTGTTTAAAAGCAAAATTTGAAAATGTCTGCAATCGGTCTATATATACGTGAGATATAGCGTCTCCCGATTTTTCAAGAAATCGGCTCTATAAGCTAAATAAGACAACTTTTGGCACCAAAAATCAATCAGAATGATACATATAGGTTAGTCAGAAGCAAAACTGGAAATCTTTTTGTCGTCGGCCCATATATGTTCGAGATATAGCGCCTCCCGATATCTCAAGAAGTCGGGCCTGGAAGCTAAACGAAACAGTTTTTTTGCACTAAATATTTGTCGGAATGGTACATACAGGCTGTTTAGGGGCAAAATTAGAAAATTTTTGGACATCGGCCCATATGCACCCAACTTTTGGTACCAAAAATCAATCATAATGGTACATACATATGTATATAATATTATATACATATGTATATAATATTTGCGATCATGTATGAATGTATGTATGTATGTATGTATGTATGTAGATACGTTTGTATGCATGTAGGTATGTATGTATCTACATACATATGTATGTATGCATGCAAGTATGTTAGCATAAACAATTTTTTTTTTTTGTTGTAAAAATGTGTATGTATGTACATATGTATACACGAGCTTGAAAATGAAAGTGATATAAAGAATTGTTGAAAAAAGGGTACGCAATGAAATTCTTTTAAACAATTGCGTCTTCAAATTCATTCACACAAAAAATCATTTTGGGTTTCCCTACGTACTTACATATGTACATACACACACACATGTGTATGATGATACGCAGCAGATCATCAACAACGTGCACAAGAAAAAAGTAATTTTGTAAAAGCAAGCAATGTAAATATGTATGTATGTATATATGTATGTATATAATCATTGTTTTATGGAACACACTGAAAATATTCAATAATAAAGAATTTATTTTAGAGTTTTCTATTATAGATACATACATATGTACGTATGCATGTACCCACATACGTAAGTAAATTGAGAAGCAAATCACACTTAATGGCAATGTTTAGCATTATAATTCAAAAATAATGCAATTACATGCAATTTTTTGTTAAATAAATTTTACTATAAAGTTAACTGATAAATAATTAAGAAATACATTTTGCTTTTCTTTATTTCATTGATATTAAAAAGAATTGGTGTCACCCAGTGGTTGAACTTGAGCATATTAGGAATTATTTCAATAAAAGTTTTGCAGCCTGTGTTAAATCCCGGTAGTGGATCTGATATTGAAATTCAGAAAAAATCGGCCCATTTAAAAGCCAAATAAAACAACTTTTCGCACCAAAAATCAATCGGAATGTATGTACCATTGTGAAGGGTATTTAAGATTCGGCCCAGCCGAATATAGCACTCTTACTTGTTATATATATAACTTTTCTTTTCTTCTTTTTCTTAACGTTTTTTAACAGAGATATTCCCTCCCTGTTCTATAACGTTTTGTTGATTATTTCTAATATTACTTAGAGTATTTTAACGTCACTTGTAAAAATTTTCTTAGTTCCTTCTACTATCGTCATTTGTATTAAACATTTAACATCACTTCACATCACTGTTAAAGTCACTTAAAATTGATACCGCAACTGCCCGAGTCGACTGCGCCAAATAAATAATTAAGTTTATTATAATTTAAAAAAATCAACCGTTAAGGTTGAACACCAATTTATTTCTCAAATTTTAATAACTAATTTACAATGTTTTATATTATAAAAATGCCTTTTAAGCTTAAAATTAATTATTAGGAAAAATACATGAAATTATAAAAATGCAATTCAAGCTTATTAGGAAAAAATATCTTAAGCTTAATTATGAAAAATGCTATTTTCAGGTTGTCTTGAGCGGAAGTTCAGTTTATTGAACTTGCACACAAGACAAAACATTGATTTGACAAAAAGTGAAAATGGAACAATTATTAAGAATTGGACTGACAATTTCCTGTACGTCTAGTGCATTGGCCTTTGTATGGTTGGTAGTGTGTATGTAACTCCCGCACTTGCTGGTTCGACTCCGCTTGGTTGCTTTTGCTCTTTTTATTTATTTTATTTTTATTAAACAATATATGTGGTAAGAAATTGAGTTATGTTTTTTGTCTATATCTCAGTAATTATAACCCCGATTATGGTTATTTCCAATCCCAAAGCTAGGGGACATTTATGAAACGCTTAAAATAAGACTTATGACAATAAAGTGTTTAGTGGCTTAACAATCGGTGCCCGAAAACTGATCTTTTGTGACTAATCTATATATACCATTTTGGCAAAGGGTATAAAAACGATTTCAAATTTACTGCTCATTACATTATTTTTTTATGTAAAAAAATGTAAAAACTTGTAAAAACTTAAATTAATACCTTACTATACATACATATGTATGTACATATATACAAAAATTTAATACATAACACAAAGCACTTCAATAAAAAAAACCAATATACTTATGTATATACTTTTTTCGTATTTAACTACATTTTATTATGTGTATTTACATATATAAATAATACATAAATTTATAATATGTATATGTATATAATAAATAAAACTTTCTACATTCGTTTATTAAAACTATGTATTTAACTCCATTATTGTTGGCATCCATAACAAAATTTATTATCCTCCCATTTACACATTTTCTCGTGTTTGGTTTTAATAGTGCAGGTAGAAGATGTATTATTATAACATTCCTTAGACCTGCGAAAATGTATAAAATTTTTTCGGTTTGTAAATAAATTATTAATAAAAAATTTATGAATATGAATATTAAAATAAGTACGTATATGTACATATTCAAACTAGTTAAAACGAATAAAAAATTAGTTTCTAATAATTCGTTTAAAAAATAAATAATTACCGTGGTCGTTTTGATTCGCTTTTAATTCTTTGAAGAGCTCTATGCTATCCGCCGAGCTTTTGACTCGGTCTTCAATTAAACTCCAGATTGGTGTACAAAAACCTTCCCACCTTTCAAATAAAAGGTTTATTTTTTCAGGAAATACTAACGAAAAATCGGTATTTATCTACGAGGCATTGAAGAAAATGTTTATCATATTGCAGAAAGATAAAAAAGAAATATATTAACAATTTATATCCATATGCCTGTTTTAAAAGTGGTCATTCTTCCATTATTTCCAGTAAATTATGTTGTTGCATTACATGTGATCTTCGTAATGTAAAGGTTTCTTTCCATTTCTGACGAACTTCATATCAAGGCTCAACGTTATACTTTAGCCAATTTTTACTCGATGTTTGAACTTCATCTACATAAATGAAATTATTAAATATTTTTGAAAATAAAGTTTGCATATGTACTGCGTAGTACATATGTATAACAAAGGAAAATGGAAAATTTTTGCAAAGGGTTTAAAATACCCTTCATTGAATTTTTACATGAAAACTTTTAAGCATTTTTATACCCTTCACATAAATGTGTAAGGGTATATATAAGTTTGTGATTCCGTTTGTAACGCATTGAAATATCCATCTAAGACCCCATAAAGTATATATATTCTGGATCAGCATCAATAGCGATTACGATTGAGCGATGTCCGTCTGTCCGTCTGTAGTCGTTGAAATACCGTTTCTGAGAAAACGGTTTGAGATAGAAACCTCATTCTTTCGCTAAAACGTGTTAAACCCCGGTAGTGGGTCTGCTATTGAAATTCAGTAAGATAGGTCCACGGATAGCCGAGATATATTCAAAAAACCGGGTTTTGAGGGGTATGTTGTGCAATTTTTGTATTCAGATTTTTGAAAAAAATTTTTTCTTAAAAACTAAACCATATCATTTTTAGTGCCCATTAAATCCTAGAAACGAAGGAATTTTTGAAATCGGCCCATATATGTATATCCGAGATATAGCGTCTCCCGATTTTTAAAGAAATCGGCTTTATAAGCAAAATAAGACAAATTTTGGCACCGAAGATCAATCAAAATGGTATATATAGGCTATTTAGAGGCAAAAGTGGAAAATTTTTCTACATCGGCCCATATACACTCGAGATATAGCGCCTCCCGTTTTCTCAAGAAGTCGGCTCTAAAAGCCAAATAAAACAACTTTTGGTATCAAAAATCGATTAGAATGGAACATATAAGGTGTTTAAAAGCAAAATTGGAAAATTTTTTAAATCGGTCCATATATATCTGAGATATAGCGACTCCTGATTTTTCAAGAAATCCGCTCTTTAAGCCAAATAAAGCAATTTTTGGCACTAAAAATCAATCAGAATGGTACATATAGACCATTTAGAGGCAAACGTGGAAAATTCTGGACATCGGCCCATATACACTCGAGATATAGCGCCTCAAGTTTTCTCAAGAAGTCGGCTCTAAAAGCCAAATAAAACAACTTTTGGTACCAAAAATCGATCAGAATGGTACATATGTATAAGGTGTTTATAAGCAAAATTTGAAAATGTCTGCAATCGGTCTATGCATATATACCTGAGATATAGCGTCTCCCGATTTTTCAAGAAATCGGCTCTATAAGCTAAATAAAACAACTTTTGGCACAAAAAATCAATCACAATGATACATATAGGTTAGTCAGAAGCAAAACTGGAAATCTTTTTGTCATCGGCCCATATATGGTCGAGATATAGCGCCTCCCGATATCTCAAGAAGTCGGGCCTGGAAGCTAAACGAAACAGTTTTTTGCACTAAAAATTTATCGGAATGGTACATACAGGCTGTTTAGGGGCAAAATTAGAAAATTTTTGGACATCGGCCCATATGCACCCAACTTTTGGTACCAAAAATCGATCATAATGGTACATACATACATATGTATATAATGTTTAAAAGCAAAATTCGAAAATATTTGCGATCATGTATGAATGTATGTATGTATGTAGATACGTTTGTATGTATGTAGGTATGTATGTATCTACATATGTATGTATGCATGCAAGTATGTTAGCGTAAACAATTTTTTTGCTTTGGTGTAAAAATGTGTATGTATGTATACACGAGCTTGAAAATGAAAGTGATATAAAGAATTGTTGAAAAAAGGGTACGCAATGAAATTCTTTTAAACAATTGCGTCTTCAAATTCATTCACACAAAAAATCATTTTGGGTTTCCCTACGTACTTACATATGTACATACACACATACATGTGTATGATGATACGCAGCAGATCATCAACAACGTGCACAAGAAAAAAATAATTTTGTAAAAGCAAGCAATGTAAATATGTATGTATGTATATATGTATGTATATAATCATTGTTTTATGGAACACACTGAAAATATTCAATAATAAAGAATTTATTTTAGGGTTTTCTATTATAGATACATACATACGTATGCATGTACCCACATACGTAAGTAAATTGAAAAGAAAATCACACTTAATGACAATGTTTAGCATTATAATTCAAAAATAATGCAATTATATGCAATTTTTTGTTAAATAAATTTTACTATAAAGTTAACTGATAAATAATTAAGAAATACATTTTGCTTTTCTTTATTTCATTGATATTAAAAAAAATTGGTGTCGCCCAGTGGTTGAACTTGAGCATATTAAGAATTATTTAAATAAAAGTTTTGCAGCCTGTGTTAAATCCCGGTAGTGGATCTGATATTAAAATTCAGAAAAAATCGGCCCATATATACCCGAGATATAGCGTCTCCCGATATTTCAAGAAATCGGCTTTAAAAGCCAAATAAAACAACTTTTCGCACCAAAAATCAATCAGAATGTATGTAGCATTGTGAAGGGTATTTAAGATTCGGCCCAGCCGAATATAGCACTCTTACTTGTTATGTGTATGTTCGTATGCATACATACGTATACATATAGATTCTGTATATTTCGATAACTATTTTCAATTTATCTACACATATTTTACAAGTTTAAAAAATAAGATAATCTACTTAGGATAATCCACATTTAAATAATTTAGGGTTAATGAAAACAGCCTTGTTTTAGTCAGTTACATACTACCGTATATTTATCAGTCACATTTGTGACCTTGCCTCATTGAAATAAGCGGATGACATTTAGATCTGGAAGGTACTAACTTTATTCGACTGATATGTAGAATAAATACCTCAAAAACTTTATTGTGCCCTCACTTACCCTCATACGAGATTATAAATGGGTATCGATAAGAGAAATTGTACTATAACCTGCGTCTACAATCCTTTAAACCAATAATTCAATGGTCTAATATAAATTCGGAACCTTACAGTAAACTGAACTAATAAAAAGGCAGTCAAAAATTATTTAAATTTTTGCTGCGTTTTCATAATAAATATTATAGGTTTATTATACTTTTATTTGAGAAATATTACATAGAAATATATACATACATACACATGTACATATGTCAAATAAGAGCTTAATAATTCAAAAATTATTTTTATAAATAAGGGTGTTAATTTACAAAAAGTTTAGTTAAAGTTTAGTTAAATATGTTAAATTTTGAGCATTAAAACTATGTTCTGAAAATACATATACTTATAAATTTTTCTCAAGCAATTTAAAAATGTATTTTACAATGTTAAATGAAAATCAATTAAGTGGTTTGAGAAATGAGCTTTGGCATGTATTGTAACACTTTTACATTGAGAAATTAATTTCGGTAAAATTGTTTCTTTGTATTAAAAGTATTTGTTTACGAACATGTAAACTTATTATATTAGATTAGTACAAAAACTTCATTCCTGACTCGTTGATGAATATTGGTTCTTTTTGTTTTTAACGAAAGTTATTGTTTCTTAATTATTGCTATGGTCGATTTCTGTTGACACTTATTTATATATATATATATATATATATATATATATATATATATATACATATATATATATATATATATATATATATATATATATATATATATATATATATATATATATATATATATATATATATATATATATATATATATATATATATATATATATATGTATTTCATTCAAACTAGATCCTTTAAGTAATCAAAATATGTACAAAAACCCACGGTTGCAAAATATACGAATTAGGCCTTTTCTGCATGAGGCCAACAATGTACATAAATTAGCTCATTTTTATTGGCAAATTATTAGTTTTTTAAATCAACAGATTTTTTCGATTTAGAATATTGTTAGTAAACTTAAAGAGCTAACACTTTTAACTTAGAATAAGTTATGAAAAGGAGAAGTTTTAGCAATGTTTGCGACCTTTAAATGAATCCAACAGTAGCAGGTATAGAATATACATACATATGTATGTGTAAAATTATGATCAGGACTTTCATGAGACGAAAATACAAGTTTTATTCAATCTGAAAGCGAAGGTAAACTAATGAGATTGTATTCATTAATTGTTAATATTTTTGTTATCGAAAAACCTTTTTCGTACAGAATCAGCCCTATTATCTGCGCCCTCGTCGAACAACACAACAACAAATGTCATGGCAACATTTTGTGATGTTGTCCAAACTATTAAGGACAGGCGCAAATCATTAAACCCTAATGAGGAATTCGGACGCTACATGAATGAAGGCGATGCTGAAAACATAAGAAGAAGTCTTGGAGGTTTTTTGTTTAAAGAATTAAGTGAGCTCAAACAAAAACAAAATGCAGCGACAGAGTTAAAAGAGAATTTGAACCAGCTTTTTAATTGAAAGTGCAACGATGAATGTGATATTTTCTTAATATTAATATTGCCAACGAATTTGCTATATTTTTTTATCAAACATTAATTTTAAGATTGCCAATGACTGTGCCTGATTTTTAGTTTTTTTACCAAACATTAATCTTAAGATTGCCAAAGAATGTGCCTTAATTATACCCTTCACATAAATGTGTAAGGGTATATATAAGTTTGTGATTCCGTTTGTAACGCATTGAAATATCCATCTAAGACCCCATAAAGTATATATATTCTGGATCAGCATCAATAGCGATTACGATTGAGCGATGTCCGTCTGTCCGTCTGTCCGTCTGTAGTCGTTGAAATACCGTTTCTGAGAAAACGGTTTGAGACAGAAACCTCATTCTTTCGCTAAAACGTGTGAAACCCCGGTAGTGGGTCTGCTATTGAAATTCAGTAAGATAGGTCCGCGGATAGCCGAGATATATTCAAAAAACCGGGTTTTGAGGGATATTTTGTGTAATTTTTGTATTCAGATTTTTGAAAAAAATTTTTTTCTTAAAAACTAAACCATATAATTTTTAGTGCTCATTAAATCCTAGAAATGAAGGAATTTTTGAAATCGGCCCATATATATCCGAGATATAGCGTCTCCCGATTTTTAAAGAAATCGGCTTTATTAGCCAAATAAGACAACTTTTGGCACCGAAGATCAATCAGGATGGTATATATAGGCTATTTAGAGGCAAAAGTGGAAAATTTTTCCACATCGGCCCATATACACTCGAGATATAGCGCCTCCCGTTTTCTCAAGAAGTCGGCTCTAAAAGCCAAATAAAACAACTTTTGGTATCAAAAATCGATTAGAATGGAACATATAAGGTGTTTAAAAGCAAAATTGGAAAATTTTTGAAATCGGTCCATATATATCTGAGATATAGCGACTCCTGATTTTTCAAGAAATCCGCTCTTTAAGCCAAATAAAGCAATTTTTGGCACTAAAAATCAATCAGAATGGTACATATAGACTATTTAGAGGCAAACGTGGAAAATTTTGGACATCGGCCCATATACACTCGAGATATAGCGCCTCAAGTTTTCTCAAGAAGTCGGCTCTAAAAGCCAAATAAAACAACTTTTGGTACCAAAAATCGATCAGAATGGTACATATAAGGTGTTTAAAAGCAAAATTTGAAAATGTCAGCAATCGGTCTATATATACCTGAGATATAGCGTCTCCCGATTTTTCAAGAAATCGGCTCTATAAGCTAAATAAAACAACTTTTGGCACCAAAAATCAATCAGAATGATACATATAGGTTATTCAGAAGCAAAACTGGAAATCTTTTTGTCATCGGCCCATATATGTTCGAGATATAGCGCCTCCCGATATCTCAAGAAGTCGGGCCTGGAAGCTAAACGAAACAGTTTTTTGCACTAAATATTTGTTGGAATGGTACATACAGGCTGTTTAGGGGCAAAATTAGAAAATTTTTGGACATCGGCCCATATGCACCCAACTTTTGGTACCAAAAATCAATCATAATGGTACATACATATGTATATAATATTATATACATATGTATATAATATTTGCGATCATGTATGAATGTATGTATGTATGTATGTATGTATGTATGTATGTATGTATGTATGTATGTAGATACGTTTGTATGTATGTAGGTATGTATGTATCTACATATGTATGTATGCATGCAAGTATGTTAGCATAAACAATTTTTTTGCTTTGGTGTAAAAATGTGTATGTATGTACATACATATGTATACACGAGCTTGAAAATGAAAGTGATATAAAGAATTGTTGAAAAAAGGGTACGCAATGAAATTCTTCTAAACAATTGCGTCTTCAAATTCATTCACACAAAAAATCATTTTGGGTTTCCCTACGTACTTACATATGTACATACACACACACATGTGTATGATGATACGCAATAGATCATCAACAACGTGCACAAGAAAAAAATAATTTTGTAAAAGCAAGCAATGTAAATATGTATGTATGTATATAATCATTGTTTTATGGAACACACTGAAAATATTCAATAATAAAGAATTTATTTTAGAGTTTTTTATTATAGATACATACATACATACGTATGCATGTACCTACATACGTAAGTAAATTGAAAAGCAAATCACACTTAATGGCAATGTTTAGCATTATAACTCAAAAATAATGCAATTACATATATGCAATTTTTTGTTAAATAAATTTTACTATAAAGTTAACTGATAAATAATTAAGAAATACATTTTGCTTTTCTTTATTTCAATGATATTAAAAAGAATTGGTGTCACCCAGTGGTTGAACTTGAGCATATTAGGAATTATTTAAATAAAAGTTTTGCAGCCTGTGTTAAATCCCGGTAGTGGATCTGATATTGAAATTCAGAAAAAATCGGCCCATTTAAAAGCCAAATAAAACAACTTTTCGCACCAAAAATCAATCGGAATGTATGTACCATTGTGAAGGGTATTTAAGATTCGGCCCAGCCGAATATAGCACTCTTACTTGTTTTTTTTTAATAATAATAAAAATATACTTCAAACTGACAAATATTATTTTAAAACAAGTAAGAGTGCTATATTCGGCTGGGCCGAATCTTAAATACCCTTCACAATGGTACATACATTCTGATTGATTTTTGGTGCGAAAAGTTGTTTTATTTGGCTTTTAAAGCCGATTTCTTGAAATATCGGGAGACGCTATATCTGGGGTATATATGGGCCGATTTTTTTTGAATTTCAATATCAGATCCACTACCGGGATTTAACACAGGCTGCAAAACTTTTATTTAAATAATTCTTAATATGCTCAAGTTCAACCACTGGGTGACACCAATTCTTTTTAATATCAATGAAATAAAGAAAAGCAAAATGTATTTCTTAATTATTTATCAGTTAACTTTATAGTAAAATTTATTTAACAAAAAATTGCATATAATTGCATTATTTTTGAATTATAATGCTAAACATTGCCATTAAGTGTGATTTTCTTTTCAATTTACTTACGTATGTGGGTACATGCATACGTATGTATGTACATATGTATGTATCTATAATAGAAAACGCTAAAATAAATTCTTTATTATTGAATATTTTCAGTGTGTTCCATAAAACAATGTTTATATACATACATACATATATACATACATACATAATTACATTGCTTGCTTTTACAAAATTATTTTTTTCTTGTGCACGTTGTTGATGATCTGCTGCGTATCATCATACACATGTATGTGTGTATGTACATATGTAAGTACGTAGGGAAACCCAAAATGATTTTTTGTGTGAATGAATTTGAAGACGCAATTGTTTAAAAGAATTTCATTGCGTACCCTTTTTTCAACAATTCTTTATATCACTTTCATTTTCAAGCTCGTGTATACATATGTACATACACATTTTTACACCAAAGCAAAAAAATTGTTTACGCTAACATACTTGCATGCATACATACATATGTAGATACATACATACCTACATACATACAAACGTATCTACATACATACATACATACATACATTCATACATGATCGCAAATATTTTCGAATTTTGCTTTTAAACATTATATACATATGTATGTATGTACCATTATGATCGATTTTTGGTACCAAAAGTTGGGTGCATATGGGCCGATGTCCAAAAATTTTCTAATTTTGCCCCTAAACAGCCTGTATGTACCATTCCGACAAATTTTTAGTGCAAAAAACTGTTTCGTTTAGCTTCCAGGCCCGACTTCTTGAGATATCGGGAGGCGCTATATCTCGAACATATATGGGCCGATGACAAAAAGATTTCCAGTTTTGCTTCTGACTAACCTATATGTATCATTGTGATTGATTTTTGGTGCCAAAAGTTGTTTTATTTAGCTTATAGAGCCGATTTCTTGAAAAATCGGGAGTCGCTATATCTCAGGTATATATAGACCGATTGCAGACATTTTCAAATTTTGCTTATAAACACCTTATACATATGTACCATTCTGATCGATTTTTGGTACCAAAAGTTGTTTTATTTGGCTTTTAGAGCCGACTTCTTGAGAAAACTTGAGGCGCTATATCTCGAGTGTATATGGGCCAATGTCCAAAATTTTCCACGTTTGCCTCTAAATAGTCTATATGTACCATTCTGATTGATTTTTAGTGCCAAAAATTGCTTTATTTGGCTTAAAGAGCGGATTTCTTGAAAAATCAGGAGTCGCTATATCTCAGATATATATGGACCGATTTCAAAAATTTTCCAATTTTGCTTTTAAACACCTTATATGTTCCATTCTAATCGATTTTTGATACCAAAAGTTGTTTTATTTGGCTTTTAGAGCCGACTTCTTGAGAAAACGGGAGGCGCTATATCTCGAGTGTATATGGGCCGATGTGGAAAAATTTTCCACTTTTGCCTCTAAATAGCCTATATATACCATTTTGATTGATCTTCGGTGCCAAAAGTTGTCTTATTTGGCTTATAAAGCCGATTTCTTTAAAAATCGGGAGACGCTATATCTCGGATATATATGGGCCGATTTCAAAAATTCCTTCATTTCTAAAATTTAATGGGCACTAAAAATGATATGGTTTAGTTTTTAAGAAAAAATTTTTTTTCAAAAACCTGAATACAAAAATTGCACAAAATATCCCTCAAAACCCGGTTTTTTGAATATATCCTGGCTATCCGTGGACCTATCTTACTGAATTTCAATAGCAGACCCACTACCGGGGTTTCACACGTTTTAGCGAAAGAATGAGGTTTCTATCTCAAACCGTTTTCTCAGAAACGGTATTTCAACGACTACAGACGGACAGACGGACCGACGGACAGACGGACATCGCTCAATCGTAATCGCTATTGATGCTGATCCAGAATATATATACTTTATGGGGTCTTAGATGGATATTTCAATGCGTTACAAACGCAAATGTGAAGGGTATAAAAATAGACAGCAATTCAGTTATATTTGTTGATATTGAAAAGGTATTTCTCCTTCATTTATGAAGTACTGGCTGAATTCATTCTTAATTTTGTCTATTGTTTCGCTGTTGTAGGAACGTTGTCTTGTGAGAGGATGTAAAGATGAGTCAATTGCATCATTCCGCCATTCTCCTAGAGTAATGCTACCATCTGCATTATCACGATCAACCAAAGAAGACGTCAAGTAAGTTCTTGCGTTCCTCATCATTAAAAAATTGTGTAATGCACAACAAGCAGTGGTTATTTTTCTTGCTTTTTCGGGATTAAGCTGTATTGGGCTGCGGAGAATGCGAAATCGTGCTGACAATATGCCAAATGCATTCTCTACAACGCGTGGTGCTCTCGATAGGCGATAATTATAGATGCGTTGAATACCATCAAGCCTGTTCTTATTGAAGGGTTTGAAAAGATTTGTGCTTGCAGAAAATGCATCATCAGCCACTAAGACAAACGGCATGCATTTTGACCTTTCTGGCAATGGCACAGGTTGAGGAAGATGGAGAGAATTTTTTTGTAGCGCATCATAAAATGCAGTTCTCCGGAAAACGCCCCCATCAGAAACTCGACCATTTGTTCCTACGTCTATGTAAATAAATTTATATGACGCATCGGCAATGCCCATAAGCACAATACTATGTGTGCCTGCCAAATAGAAAAAAAGAAGATTATTTAATTTCTCAATTATTTTTGTATAAATTTTGCATAACCTTTATAATTATAAAATACGCTTCCTGAATTCTTAGGAGCCGCCATCACCACGTGCTTGCCATCTACGGCACCAAGGCAGTTTGGAAAATTCCATTTTTCCAGAAACTCATCTGCAACGCTTTTCCACTCCTCTTCATTCGACGGAACCTTTTAATTAAAAAATATAGAATATTGTATCAAGTCGTATTTTATTTTATTTTCTTCAAACGACTTGACACCTTGAATTTTCTCTACAGAATAAAATTATTAGGCATATTGAAAATAAATCAAAGTGCTCAGACAAAATATTACAGTATATGCATACTGAGGTTTTGAATTATAAATAGTTCAGTGTTGTCGATTCATATAATGGTACAATGAACTATAGCCATTTTCAACACACCTCCTCAAAACAACAATATGCATATATCACAACAAACGAATAATAAAAATTTAACTTTCAAGAATCAAGGTGGCAAGTCATGTCCTGGGAGTAACATCAGACTGGTCCAACATTTGTTGCATTGATTGGGAAAACCCAGAAAAACCCAATCAGATCAGTATATAACACAATATAAGAAAAATTAACAACAATAATAATAATTTTCAAAAATTGAACAATAATAATAAAGAACAAGAATATAAACAAAAACATTGATATGTATGTATGAAAATTAGATTTTAAGCAGAAAAAAAAACACAAAAATTAGAACTCGTAATGTGCCATCAACCAGTTACCCCATTTGTTCTCTCAGCTCAATGAATCGCGGTACTGGTAGTACTTTTGTTAAAATATTTGCTCTCTTGAGAAATGATATTTTATATCTATATGCTTAGAACGTTTGTGACATGTAGGGTTATTTGCAATACTTATACAGCCTTGATTATCCTCATATAAAGTAATTGGTCTTATCAATTTAATTCTCAAACTCTCAAGCAATGATTTCAACCAGGGTTCCTCCCTTACCGCCTCAAACAAAGCCATATATTCTGCTTCAGTTGATGAAGCAGCTACAGAGTTCTGTTTCCTCGTATTCCAACATATCAGATTCGATCCAAACATCCAATAAGAAGGTTATCATAGCCATCATTCCTCTGAAATGTCAATTTCAAGTCTAAAGTCCCTTTAAGGTATCTCAAAACCCTCTTCAAACATTTCCAAAGCTCATGGTTATTCTTATGACAATATCGGCTTAATAGGTTAACTGATGTACACAAATCCGGTCTTGTACACAGCATTACATACATTAAACTCCTACATGGTGCATCACATTCTTTATCAGAGTTCAAAGCATCATGATCAAGTTTACTTGGGAGTGGCGAATCTACAGGCTTACATTCGGCCATTCCAAATTTCAATAGAACATTTTTAATATAAGCTGATTGACTTAAATTCAGCTGACCATTACTTCTGTCTACCCTTATACCAATAAAGAACTTAATTTCAGACAGATCAGTCATTCTAAACTTACTCTTCAGATAGGACTTGAAACTGTTCAAAGCTCGAATATCTCCCGTTGATATAACTAAATCATCCACATACAATAAAACATATATATTTTCAGTATTGTGGCCCTTGTCAAGAATGTAGATGCAACGATCCACAGGTGAGTTAACAAAGCCAATATTCCGTAGTGCCTCTTCGAATACATCGAACCAACATCTAGCAGCCTGTTTGAGACCATAAATTGCCCTATTCAATCTGCAAACCTGATTACTACCACAAACCAGACCCTGAGGGGTCTTCATATAAATCTCTTCCTTTAATACACCATTCAAAAACGCAGTTTTCACATCCATGTGATGTATCTTAAGATTGTACTGATTTGCCATTGACACGATAAGCCTAAAACTAGAGACTCTTGCAACTGGTGCAAAAGTTTCATCATAGTCAATCAAATACTCCTGCGTAAAACCTCGTGCAACAAGTCTCGCCTTATACCTACACGGTCTACCCATTTCATCATGTTTAATTGTAAATACCCATTTACAATCCACTATATTTTTTTTTCTAGGTATCTGAACAAGTGTCCATGTTTTATTTAACGAATGCGATTCTAGCTCCTCCCTAATAGCCTCCTCCCACTGTTTTCTATCATTACTATGCCTGATATCATCGAATGATATCGGTTTACTGCCTATGGGAGACTGAGCATTCATCACACAATTATCGAGCATCTCCTTATACGAGATCTTCGGTTTATTCTTTAATCTATCACTTTTTCTAACATTTAAGTGCGAGTCAAATTCCTCACCCGTAGGATGAGATACTATTCCACCACCATCTGGTTCAGTACTTTCTTTCCGCTCTACCATTCCACTAGGCTGTATATCTGATAATGTATCAAATTTACCATTCTGATCGGTTCCGGGAACACTTCCCATTTCCACTTGATCACCACTCTCGGTGTCATCACACAAACCGTCAAATTTTGAAACTGAAAAATCATGGAAGGGTATACTGGTCGGATATGAACCGAATGGGTATAAAGTTTTCAATGTTGTAACTGGAAAATTTGCAATAGCAAAGGATGTTATTGTTGATGAAGCAGATATGGTCAGTACTAGAGCTGTGATTGGAACAGAAAATATTCTATAGGTTATGGGCCCAGAATACGCTCAATCGCTGCAAAGAAGTAAATTCAATTAAGACGATAACAATATACAGAATGGATAAAGTTAAAAGGAATATAAAGCCATTTGATGGCGAAAAGTATTCTATATGGAAATTCCGTGTGAAAGCTCTTTTGAGTGAGATGGGTGCGCTTAAGGCGGTTGAGCAAAATTCTGAGCAAATGACAGAGGAAGAGCTAAAATTAGAAAGAAGTGCAAAGAATATAATAATTGAGTATTTAAGCGACTCTTTTCTCGGATTTGCAACTAGTGAGTACACGGCAAAACAAATTTTTGAAAATTTAGATGCAATCTATGAAAGGAAAAGTTTGGCCACACAACTCTCCGTTCGTAAGCAGTTGCTGTCTTTGAAACTCAAGGGAGACACTTCCTTGCTTAGCCATTTTAATATTTTTGATGATTTAATTACCGAATTGTTGGCGTCAGGCGCGCAAGTTCAGGAAATGGACAAAGTGTCGCATGTGCTTTTGACTTTACCGTCATCTTATGATGGTGTAATTACTGCAATTGAAACTTTGTCAGAGGATAAACTGACCCTAGCATTTGTGAAGAACAGACTTTTGGACCATGAGATAAAGTTGAAGCATACCAGCAAAGATACCAGCTTTAAAGTTCTACGAGCAGTAAATGAGGGAGATAAAAAGTACAATTTTCAAACTAGGAATGGCAAATTTCAGAATCAAATGCGATTCAAATCTAAAAACATCAACAAATTAAGAAGCAGGCCTAAGTGCTTTCATTGTGGTAAGGCTGGCCATGTGAAAAAAGACTGTTTTATATATAAGCGAAATAAGGAGACAGAGAATGGTAATGGAGAAAGCAACAAGCATGCGCAAATGGCGACAGAACAATCCAAACAATCAGAGTCAGGTTTTGCATTTATGTTGAGACGTGTTAGTACCAAAGAAGAGAAAATCAGTTTCCTACTGGACTCTGGAGCATCTGACCATTTAATTAATGATGAGAATCTGTTCAACGATTTTAGCCTTTTGGAATCACCGATTAAAATTGCAGTGGCAAAGTGTGGAGAATTTATTTACGCAACAAAAAAGGGCACAATAGAGTTATCGTGTGATTATCGTGCCCAAATTATTTTGAAAGATGTGCTATTTTGCCCAGATGTTCCTCAAAACCTCATTTCAGTAAAAAGAAATCCTGCATTCTTTTTACTGGTCTTACGATTGTATTCCATCCAGGAGGTGTGACAGTGAGTAAGAATAGCAAAATTATATTAGAGGGCATATGTGTTGAGAACGTTCCTATTGTCAAATTTGTCATACCAGGTAGAGTATATGCATCAAGGGCGAGTAGAATAGACAATTACAATCTTTGGCATGAGAGGTTAGGACACATCAGTAAGGGAAAATTTTTGGAGATTAAGAATGGTTATATGTTTGAGGATATTGATTTACTTGGCAATGTACGGCCAAATGATGAGTTATGTGAGGCATGTATAAAAGGCAAACAGGCTAGACTTAGTTTTCAGAAATTTAAGAATAAAGATCACATTAATAGGCCATTATTTGTTGTTCATTCGGATGTATGCGGACCGATATCCCCTGAAACATTGGACGGAAGGAATTATTACGTGGTTTTTATAGACCAATATACCCATTACAGTACTACATATTTACTGACTTATAAGTCTGAGGTTTTTATCGTTTTTAAAGATTTTATTGCTAAGAGTGAGGCACACTTTAATTTGAAAATAGTTAATTTGTATATTGATAATGGCAGGGAGTATTTGTCTAACGAGATGCGAGAATTTTGTGTTGAAAAAGGTATAAGCTACCACTTAACGGTTCCACATACTCCGCAGTTAAATGGTGTATCCGAAAGGATGATAAGGTCTATAACGGAAAAAGCTCGTGCTTTAGTTATAGGGGCAAAATTACAGAAGTGTTTCTGGGGTGAAGCTGTACTAACAGCCACATATTTAATAAATAAAATTCCAAGTAGAGATTTGAATGAATTTCTTAAAACACCATATGAAATGTGGCATAATAAAAGACCAAGCTTGAAATATTTAAAAGTATTCGGTTCGACAGTATATGTTCATATAAAGAACAGGAAAAGGAAATTTGACGAAAAATCATGGAAGGGTATACTGGTCGGATATGAACCGAATGGGTATAAAGTTTTCAATGTTGAAACTGGAAAATTTGCAATAGCAAGGGATGTTATTGTTGATGAAGCAGATATGGTCAGTACTAGAGCTGTGATTGGAACAGAAAATATTCTATAGGTTTTTTTTTTTTATTTTTTTTTTATTTTTACTTATAGAATATTGTATCAAGTCGTATTTTATTTTATTTTCTTCAAACGACTTAACACCTTGAATTTTCTCTACAGAATAAAATTATTAGGCATATTGAAAATAAATCAAAGTGCTCAGACAAAATATTACAGTATATGCATACTGAGGTTTTGAATTATAAATAGTTCAGTGTTGTCGATTCATATAATGGTACAATGAACTATAGCCATTTTCAACAAAAAAAAAAACGTAATTGAAACATTGCAACTAAAAATACTGTTCCTTCATAAAGTCTGCTTTTAAAACATTGTAAATAGCATCGCACACTTCTGGCACAATACCTGATATCGTGCATGGGGGAATCCTACAAACATATCGCAGCGATGAGAAACTTTCGCCAGTTGCTAAATACCGCAAAGTCAGAGCTAATCTTTCAGACGCAGATATTGGTTCCCGCAAATGTGTGGTTTTCTTTGTTATAATCGGCGCCACGAGATTCAGCTTTATGTAAAAAACACGAACACATATTTAATGTTAATGAATATTGTAATCAAATTACCAAGTAATCGAAGTCATTTAAGCCCATGCGCACGAAGTTTGTATAAGTTAAGGCGGCATATGAAGTGCATTTTCTTTTTGCTTCTTATTATTATTTGCTCTCAATTAGTGATCAACTAATTATCAATTTACTTTTAAGCCTAGTTCTTTTAATGTTTAAAGTCAGTCTTATGTCTGGCTTCGTTTGATAAGCAATCCCCATCAAAGAGGAAAGCGAATAAAAATTAATTGTCATACACTGAATTATTAATAAACTGTACTATTAAAAACCGATTGAACAAAGCTCATTTAAAAAGAATAAAAGGGAAGTTAATTGGCGCCCAACGTGGGGCAGTTGAGGCTAAATAAAAACTCATTCAAAACCTATATAGAAAAATTAGTGTCTCATAAATTATTGAAAAATTTCTTAATTAAGAAATTAACAAGGAAGCTAAAACTAAAATAAGGTTAATAAAGACCAGATCTAAAAAAGTCACGTGTTAAAATTTTTACATTAAATTGAGTTGATTCTAAACATTCAGAAATTATAAATGATCAATAAATATTAAAAAACGTGTGTTTTGAATGAAAGATTTGAATGAAAGATTTGATAAATGAAATGAATGAAAGATTTGATAAAAATAATACACGAATTTTAAATGCCATTATCATTCAACCTAAACTAATAATAATAAAGCTAAGGTTGGTTAAACTTTGCAAAATTAATTACACATATTGAGTTTGAACAACGTTAAAAACTTTGTAAGGAATCTTAAATTTGTACTTGACTAGAACTGTACTGTGAAATTTAAGCCTACTAGATTCGAACTTCATATAAAAAACCAAATGATAATTTTACGGAAAAGACAGAAAAAACATTTATCAAAATAATAACTTGTATTGTAAAAAAATATTAGAGAAGCGGCATCGAAACTCTTTACAAAGGTTGAGACTAGACTTTAAAACTGGAATAAAAAAGGCATAAAAATTATGTGAATATTAAACCTTTTGAAACTGAATTTGTGTAAAATTGAATACCGTTAAATATTACAAGTAATATAAAGAATAAGTGATAACTTTACAGAAAAAACATTAATCAAAACCATAAGCTGCGATGTACAAGAAAAAGTTAAAGTAGAAACGGTATCGACATTCTTTGTGAACGTTGAGACTTAAGTTGAGATAAATTAAAACTTGACTCAAAATCAAGTAAAACCATAAGAAACTGTATTGAGCAATATTAGTAAACGATCTTGGAGACCATATGGAGAAACTAAAAAAAAACAACATCTCTTAACCTGTAGGAAGAAATAACTGCAAAGAGAATTACTCCTTGAGAAGAGAATTTAAAGAAGAGCTGTACATGAATCGAGAATAATTATAAGTTAAATTTACATAACTAGCAGAGAGCATAATATTTCAGCTTTATAAAATTTATTTTTTAAATTTATTTACTTACATTGACCTAACCTACCTCATAATTGTTATTCAAATTTAATTGTAGTTGCTGTCTAAGAACATCCAAAATAATTTTCAAATAAACTAAATATTCATGACATACAAAATTTTATACTTAACATTTAAACTGTGTAATCCTTGCATAATTGAAATTATATTTGTCTAAAGTAACTGGATTTTTTTTGGGCCAAATTAAGTAACATTAAAATCCTTATGAATATAGACGACTTCATATCAGATATAGATAATCTTTCGATTAGATTTGGAAATATTTTTTTTGATTCTGAGAGTATGGATGCTAATACCGTGCAAGCCTTACTGAGTGCAGCTTTAACACAAGCTACTGAGCAAGCGCGCCAGAGTTTTCAACACACTATTGACGACCTAACTACAAGATTATCTGTCTTAGAAAATCCTATACAGGTTGAAGAATATAGGCCCATAAGTATAAGGATAGGTGTGAGGTGCAGTGAATCTCTGGATATAGTAAAATCTATTCCGGAATTCAATGGAGAAGCTAGCAAGTATATGTCCTGGCGTCAAGCAGCAATAACTGCCCATAAATTATATGAACCTTACGAAGGCAGCTCTACATATTATCAGGCTGTAGGAATTATTAGAAATAAAATTGTAGGATCCGCTGACTCTGTACTTAGTTCATACAATACAGTGTTGAACTTCAAGGCAATTTTGTCAAGGTTAGATTTTTCATTTGGTGACAAAAGATCCATATTCACGCTAGAACAAGAGTTGTCGACATTGAAGCAGGATTCTCAGGGAATAATCAAATTTTATGATGCAGTTGAGAAACAATTGTCATTGATTTTAAATAAAGTGATGATGACTAATGAGGGTAACACACCTTTAATTGATGCGCTTAATGAAAGGTATAGAGAAAATGCATTGCGTGTATTTATTTCCGGGTTGCGACGTCCAATGGCAGATATCTTATTTTCGTGTAAACCTTCCGATATGCCTTCTGCTCTTGCTCAGGAACTAGAAACCAACCAGGCGCGATATAACTTTGCAACAACTTTCTGTAATAATTCAACTCAAGGCGCTACTTATAACTCACCGCATTATCAACATATTCGTCAACCTCTGTCTTATAATAGACCCATACAACAAAACTTTCCTCTTTGATATCAGTTCAACAACAGGTATGAACTACCACATAACCAACGCTTTATTAACCATGGAAATGACAATAGATTTGTCAGTCGCTTTACCAATTCACGTCAAAATCCTGCGTATAATGGAAATGTTCATAGAATGCAAAATTATGATGCCAACTATCGTCAGAATGTTGAGCCTATGGAAATTGATAGTAGTAATCGCTATAGTCAACAACATAAAAAACGACCCGCTGATAGTTTTCGTCAAAATGTATCAAAGGCACAACGGGTTTATCATTTGAATCAACGTTATCCTACGGAAAACCGCTTTGAATTCGATAACGATAATATATCTAGCTTTAATTCCAATGTTTTTTCACCTGAGCCTCAGCTGCCTTATAACTCACAAACTGAACTGTCTGAAGACGTGATACATGATGAAGTTAATTTTTTAGAGATAAGTCCTTCCTACCGTACATAAAAAGATCTATCGGTGGCAGGACGTTAAATATATTAATCGACACAGGCACATCAAAAAATTACATAAAAAATCTCACATTTTTGAAATCAATCAACTTCGTTGTTGGCAGTCATAGAGTTCGGACGTGTTTCTTTTCCCGCCTATATTAATAGCATATTGAAATACATATAAATTTGGTTTAGATCAATATAGCAATATAACATAACGACATAAAAAAGGAAAAACATTGTTTTATTCGTGTGATTTAGAAATGCACAAGACTTAATAGATTATAAATAAAAAAATAAAAATAAAACAAATCAAAATACCAAAACTTAAATCCTACTTGTGAAAAGACATTAAATTTTTGTCAGGAAAAAAATATAAAAAATGAACAAACAACAAGAGAATCTTTCTATCAATACTCTCTGTAATGTATGCAATAAGGCGCTACCAACGACAGGTGATTATGTTAAGTGCAATCACTGTGGTGGTAAATACCATTATGTACCCTGCGCTACGGTTTCTGAGACCACATATCAGAGCATGACAACCGATAGGAGAGCTGCGTGGAAATGCCACATATGTAGAGGGGAAAAAGGCAGAAGCAAATCACCAAATGTTGGCTACCAAGAATTAGTACATGGAGATAAGCCACAACAGCAACAAGATAAAGAACAAGATAATGATAAAATGCAAGTTAATCCGACTATAAAAGACATTAGAACAGATTTATTTTCATTCAAAAATAAAATCTCTACGGATTTAAATGATATTAAATCAAGCATAGCGCAATTAACTGCCAACGTCACCGCCAGTCAAAACGTATTAAGAGAAGAGATGAGCACTGCATTTATAAAACTAACTGATACAGTGTCCAGCTTAACAACTCAGGTCAGTGACCTAAAAAAGGAAAATGAAGAGAAATGCAGTCAGCTAAAGAGATTAGAAAGCAAAGCCAACTCATTGGAACAACAATTAATAAAAAAAAACATTGAAATAAAAAACGTAAATATCAACATAGATGGAAGAGAACTGATTAAAAAAATCGCCACCTCTTTGAATATTGATATTCAAACATCTGATATAAGTAATGCATACAAAATTAAAAAACAAAACAAACATATAATTGAATTCTGTTCGCTAAACAAAAAGCAAGAGATTATGTCTAAAGTACGTCGTCACCAAATAAGTGAAGAGATATTTGCAAATGAGACTTCAGCCCGCATAAATAGAGAACCTGTCGCTAACAACAGTGAGCATACACAACCAATATATGTAAATGATCAGCTAACTACTACCAACCGTTGGCTAATATGGCAAGCCAAAAATAAGGCGAGAGAAACTGGGTGGAAATTTGTGTGGTTTTCCAACGGTAGAATATATGCTAAAAAAAGCGAAAACTCTACATCTTTTTCAATATTGAACGCTGATGATATCGATAATATTGTCTAAACAATTTTAATTGCATATGAAATAGAAAAGAAAATAATAAATAAATAAATCAAATCATTATTTTATTACAATGGATAGCATATACTCTAATTCAATTGATCATTTTACACAAATTAACACGGAGCATTTAAGTTATCCAATCTCAATAATCTTTTTAAATATCCGTTCAATGCGTTTAAACTTTAATAATTTTCTTGCGTCAATGAACAATTTACTAGCAAACATCAAAGTGATAGTATTAGCTGAAACAAACATAACAGAAGAAGAATGTTCTTTTTATTGCATTAGAGGGTTCCAAGCCACCTTCAAGAATAGAATTGGAAAAAAGGGAGGAGGACTAGCTATATATGTTAAAGATACTATTGACTATACTAATATGGAAGTAAATACATGCTCGTTCGAGTTAATTCATATAAACATAGAATCGAATATAAATATGTCGCTCTATGCTATATACAGACCACCGTCTGCCAATATAAATCATTTTATATTAGATCTTGACAAAATACTAAGAACAACAAAAATAAAACAAAATGCAGTCGTTGTAGGTGATATCAACATTGATCTCATCAAAGAGAACTTTACCACAACTGTCTATCTTGATATGCTTTCATCGAATGGAATGCAATGCCTGATAAATAATTGTACAAGAGAAGACTTAAACAAGAACACGAAAACTTGCATTGATCACATATTTCTCAGAGCAAAAGATATAAACTCACGTGCATATACATCCATTGTACAATCAAAAATATCAGATCATTTCGCTCTCTTTTTCTGTTTAGCTGAAAGTGAATCTATAATAAATGTAACTAATAATGATACCCAACAAACAAAAGTATTATGCAACACAAAACTAAATCAATTAATACGCTCAACCAACTGGTACGATATGTTAAATTATTCGAATCCTAATGAAATGTTTAATATTATGCAAGAAAAATTCAACAATATATATAGCAAAACAATAATTAATAAAACCAAAAAAACAACTAGAATTTCAAACCCATGGATGAATAGTATATTAATAAAAAAATGTGAGATTAGGGATAAACTTTACAAACGATGGCGAAACAAAAAAAATAATAAAAATATTGAACATGAATATAAAAAATATAGAAACTCTCTAAATAAACAATTAGTACATGCAAAAAATGAATATTATAAGAATAAATTTTTTGTAAACAGAAATAATATCAGGATTACATGGAAAATTATTAATGAAATATTAGGCAAAAAATCTAACAATTTAGATGACGAAATAATTAAAAATTTTAATAATATTAATGCAAATGAAATATGCAATAGCTTTGCGATGAACTTCAATCAAAATGTTAGTAAAATACTACATAAGTGTCAAATGAAAACTTTTAATCAATCATCCGCTAGATTTGTAAATTCTTTTTATATGAGGAATACCTTTGATTATGAAATTTATAATATAATGAACTCACTAATTATAAGCAAATGTCCTGGAATTGATGGAATAAGAGCTGTTGACTTAAAAAATAATTCGGATATTATGACTCCGATTATAACACACCTAATAAACCTCATCATTAATACTTCAATAGTGCCTGATAAATTTAAAATATCAATCGTTCGTCCGATATATAAAAACAGTACAAAAACAGATTTCAATAATTATCGACCAATATCGATATTACCGGTAGTAGAAAAAATATTTGAGGAAGTAATAAAAAGAAGGCTCACGGAATACTGTAAAAAATATAAAATAATCAGCGACAACCAATACGGATTCCAAGAAGGAAAAAGCATCAACCAACTGCTGGGTAACTTTGCGAATTTCATCAATGAACAGCTAAGTAAAAACAACCATTGTCTTACGTTGTTTATTGACTTCAGCAAGGCGTTTGACACCCTATCACATGAAAAAATGATAAATATATTAGAACGAATTGGAATAAGGGGTTCAGCATTGGAAATGTTCAAAAACTATCTGGCATGGAGAAAGTTCCATGTAAAAGTTGATGATAGTATAAGCAAAGAAACCAACGTAGACTACGGCGTACCGCAGGGATCTAAACTAGGCCCCATACTATACATAATATACTCAAATGAATTGATAAAATCATTATCAATGTGCAAAACGTTTACTTTTGCTGATGATACTGCCATTATTGTATCACACAAAAACTTAGACGAGGCTATAAATTTAATGCAATATCAATTAGATACGGCGATTCGATGGTCCCACGATCACGGATTGGTAATAAATGCAAGTAAAACTAAACTAATGCATATAAAACCTCCTCATTTCCGATACGCAAACATATCGCTCAAATTTCATGATAACGATTGTCTTCACCACAATACGATGGGCACCTTCAACTATGCTAAAGATCAGTGCTCAACAACAATTGAAGTAGTTAATACGTACAAATATCTTGGAGTGTTTGTTGACCAGAACTTTAAGTGGAAAACACACGTTGAAGAAGTCCGTAAAAAAATTAGAAAGGCATCCTTTATGTTAAATCATTTAAGCTATTGCTCCAATATCTCTGTATTGCGGCAGGCATACTTCTCCATGGCTGAATCACACATTAGACATGGCATTACAGCATGGGGCTACTCAAGACATTGCCAAAAACTACAAAAAACACAAAATCAATTACTAAAACTACTAAAAACACAAACTAATATCAATAGGCAACAAATCGTAAATGTTCAAGGAGTCAACTATACAAACAACAATACACAAGTACTTGGTAATAATATAGCTACAGACATTTCGGTACTAAATATTAATAGCATTTATAAAACAACATTGGCCATTGAATTTTACAACGATACCACAAACTTAAGACAAATTGATCACAACTACCTAACAAGACGAAACACCGAAGGAAGATATAAAGTCAAACATGCTAAAAACGAATACGAATTGATCACAACTACCTAACAAGACGAAACACCGAAGGAAGATATAAAGTCAAACATGCTAAAAACGAATACGGAAAAAACACTCTAGCAGTAACTTTACCAACAATATTCAATAGTATACCAACTGATGTCTTATGTCAAGCAAACCACATAAGGTCCAGGAAGAAAGTTCTAAAAAGATACTTTGTCAACCACCAATAAAATTTTTAATAAGTCAATACTCACTATTTATTTTTTTTTTCTAAAATTAAAAAAAAAAATTTTATTTTTGTTACTATGCTTAAATTGTGCATTTATATTTTAAACTTAACCTGCAGACAAGCCTTTATGGCTTCGCGGGATACATACTTTAAAAAAAAAATTGTATGATTTTTATAATAAGTAAATAAATAATAATAAAAAAAAAAAAAAAAATTAAATCACTTGAAACCCCCTTTGTAGTAAAATCAGTTAATGGAAATTCGGAAATTTTTTCAAAGTGTGCAATACATGTACTGGATACAACAGCTGATTTTTTCATTTTGCAAGATTTGTCCTCGTTTGATGGCATAATTGGTTACGATTTTCTGAGTACTATAAAAGCGCAAATTAACTGTAAAACGGGTATACTAAAATACGAAAATGGGGAGGAAAGGTTGTCACTTTTTTATTGCAATGAAGTTAACAATTTGGTCACCCCAGAAACTTCTGACGTACCGCCTCACTTGACCGGTAGGCTCAGAATGGTCTTGGAAGCTAACAAAAGAGTATTTGCAGATCCAGTAGAGTCCCTTCCTTTTGTCACCAATGTCATTGCCACTATTAGAACTGAGGATGTAGAGCCTGTATACTCCAAATCATATCCCTATCCGTTGGCTCTAAATGATTTTGTTAATAAAGAAATAGAAGATTTACTGCAAAATAACATAATAAGACCTTCTCGCTCTCCGTATAACAACCCTATATGGATAGTTGATAAGAAAGGCTTCGATGATATAGGGAAGCCAAAGAAAAGACTTGTAATTGACTTTAGAAAACTAAATTCAAAAACCACAAGCGATCGGTACCCAATACCCGATACGTCGGCCATACTGTCAAATCTAGGAAAATCTGCTTCTTTCACTACCCTCGATTTAAAATCCGGTTTTCACCAAATTAACTTGGCCGAAAATGACAGGGAAAAAACAGCGTTTAGCATAAATAATGGGAAATTTGAGTTTTGTCGGCTGCCGTTTGGGCTAAAAAACGCGCCTAGCATCTTTCAGCGGGCAATAGACGATGTTTTGCATGAAGAAATCGGAAAGACCTGTCACGTATATATCGATGATATTATAATTTTCTCGCCATCGGCTGAAGCACATATTTCTGATATCGATAGAATCTTGCGAAGACTTTATATGGCAAATATGCGAGTATCAAGTGAAAAGTCAAAGTTCTTTAAAACTTGCGTTGAGTTTTTAGGATTTTTGGTTTCGAAGGATGGTATAAAAACCTGCCCAGATAAAGTAAATGACATTATCAATTATCAGGTCCCTGAAACACTGCGTAGCTTAAGGTCATTCCTAGGGCTAGCGGGCTATTACCGCCGGTTTATTAAGGATTATGCGCTCATAACCAAACCGCTTACCAAATATCTTCGCGGACAAAACGGCAATGTTTCAGCAAGATATTCCCGAAAAATCAAGATTTCTCTTGATACTGAAGCTCTTGGCGCATTCCAGAAAGTTAAAGAAATATTAGCATCAGAGGACGTGTTGTTACTTCATCCGGACTTTAATGAGCCATTCGACCTCACTACCGATGCGTCGTCTAGTGCTATCGGTGCTGTATTGGCTCAGAGGGGTAGACCCGTAACGATGATTTCGAGAACTTTATCCGCAACAGAAGAAAGTTTTTCTACAAACGAGCGTGAACTACTAGCTATTGTGTGGTCACTCCAGAAGTTACGAAATTATTTGTATGGCGCGAAAAATTTGAACATTTACACGGATCATCAGCCGTTAGCATTTTCTCTTTCGGAAAGAAATCCCAATACAAAGATAAGGAGGTGGAGAGCATTTATTGAGGAATTTTCGCCTAAGTTCCATTATAAGCCTGGAAAAGAAAATTTAGTTGCAGATGCACTGTCTCGCCAATATATGCATTACATGGAAGGTGATTCGGGGACCACAAACGCAACTATGGGCTCCGATACTTTATCTGCGACCGAGGGATCTGTAAGGTCTGACACTTTAACAGCGTCAGAGTTATCCACAATTGTAACGATACATAGTGAGGAATCTTCTACAGAAGTTATCAAAGCTGTCTTAAATCCCATCAATTGCTTTAAAAATCAGCTTGTCTTAATCGAAGCATCAAACTCATCTTTAGTTTCGGAAACCGTTTTTGCTAACCAGGTCAGACACTTAATAAATTTCAATAAAGTAACGGAGATAATGAAGTTGTTGGAAAAAGCTGTTAATCCGAATGTTGTTAACTGCATTTACTGTGATGATCATACCTTAGGGCAAATACAAGACAACATTATAAAGAATTTTCCGTCTGTGAAATTTGTATTTAGCAGGAAAATGGTGATAGACATTCACAACCCTGATGATCAGCTTGAAATAGTATCGAGCACACATAATAGGGCACATCGCAATATTCGGGAAAACTTAAATCAAATTCTTGGAGAATACTATTTTCCAGGCATTCGAAAGAAATTGGAGGAAATAGCTTTAACTTGTAAAACTTGCAAAGAGGCAAAATATATCAGGCATCCAAAGAAGGTACAAATTGGGAAATCTCCCATCCCTGAAAGTCCAGGTGAGCTGCTTCACATAGACATTTTCTCCACCGATAGGACACATTTTGTCACTTGTGTGGACAAATTTAGTAAGTTTGCTCTAGTTTTTCCCATCGAGTCTCGATCAATTTTAGAAGTTAGAACCCCTTTGTTGTCAATAATGAATTTTTTTCCAAAAGCTAAAACGGTAGTATTTGATAATGAAAAGGCTTTTAATTCAGAGACAATCAAATCTATTCTCGCTAATCAGTTTGGTGTTGAAACATTTTCGGTTCCACCGGCGCATAGCACGAGTAACGGTCAGGTTGAACGTTTCCATAGTACTTTAGCAGAAATTGCAAGGTGCCTAAAGTCAGCGGAAAGGTACGATGATACGAAGGAATTGGTTCTTATTGCTGTGACTAAATATAATCGGACAATACATTCTGTGACTGGACTTAGGCCCACAGATATCATTCACTGCATCCCTGAAAAGTTAAGGCTATCTGTAAAGAAGAAGCTAAGCATAGCCCAAGACAGGGATTTGACTTATCACAACACATATAGAGTAACTAGGAACTTTTGCCCGGGGGACAGGGTGTTTGTGGGGACTAATAGGAGACTCGGTAATAAATTTAGTAAAAGGTATGTGGAAAAAATAGTTCAAAAGGATATGGGAAGTTATGTTCTGATAGATAGTCGGCCTGTTCATAAGGATAATTTACGATAAAATTTTTCATTATTTTTTTTCTAAGTCTAAATTAATCTTGATCTGAGCTCAAAATCATGCACACATTTTAAAATAAGTAATAAACGTATCATTGAATTAATTTTATTTATATCAACAGTCGAGGACGACTGTTTCTAAAGAAGGAGGGTAGTTAAGGCGGCATATGAAGTGCATTTTCTTTTTGCTTCTTATTATTATTTGCTCTCAATTAGTGATCAACTAATTATCAATTTACTTTTAAGCCTAGTTCTTTTAATGTTTAAAGTCAGTCTTATGTCTGGCTTCGTTTGATAAGCAATCCCCATCAAAGAGGAAAGCGAATAAAAATTAATTGTCATACACTGAATTATTAATAAACTGTACTATTAAAAACCGATTGAACAAAGCTCATTTAAAAAGAATAAAAGGAAAGTTAATTTATACAGCGAAGGTTCTTCAGAACGCAATTCCTTCAGAAGTTTTTGGCAATATCCTTCCATTTTACGGCGTTGCACCCAAGCTCGAACCCACTTTCTTCTGGATCTTTTTTTTTGTTTTTGCTGGGTTTCTGAAACTGCTATAGCTCCAGCAGTTATTAATAATAAATCTCCAATATCACTGTCGCTAAACATTTTAACTTTTCTCATTGCTTCACAAACACAATTTGATACTGTTTGACAGATGGATTTTATAAACATAACAACATTGTTTGACAGAGGTTTGTCATACACACCGGGCATATAAAATTATTAGTATAGTGTAAAGGGGTGTACACAAATATTTGTACCAAACATGGCTGACACAAATTTTTCTGTTATTTGGGGAAATAAAATTCAAACATATATTAGTGCAATCTAAACCCATGCTCAAACATTTTTCACAAAGCATACTATTAGCCCAAACAATTATTTGTTGTGTTTGGACAAATATTAGCATAGTCTAAACGCACCTTTACATACATAATCATAAAATTATAAAGAGAAAAAACGCGGAAAGTTAAACAAAAGAAAATAAATACAAAAACAAGAGTGTTGCCACTATTCTAAACTAGGTATTTTTGAAATATATATTTTTTGCTTTTATATCATTGAATTTACCAATTTTATATCATTGAATTTATCAATTAAAATTCGAAATTATTCATAAAATTAAAACATTAATTATAAATTTAGTTAAACTTCGTTTAAAAAAATTTGTTTAATTGAATAAATTATCAATAATTCATTTGGCTCATACAATATATTGTCAGGTAACCACAATATATTTTCGAACAAAACAAAACAGCTGACAGCTAAAAAGTAAAAGGTAAATCACGAAGATTATGAACAGAAGAATTTTTTTTCTTGAAAAGCAAGCAGTGTCTTCAGTAATTTGTGATTTTTTCAATTTATTTTGTATAAAAGATATAATATTATTGCATGAATAAGTAAAAAACACATTATATAAAGTACTCAATAAGTTTTTTATTTGGTTTCTGACAAAATAATTGTAAAACATGTGCAAGTGATTTAAAATTCGTAGTCGTTTAGCTGACCGGTTTCAAATCACGAAATTACTAAAAAATTTGTGCACAGAACACCATTTCAGTGATTTCAAATCACTTTCGTGAAAAGTGATTTCCAGCACATACCTGTATTACAAATATTCAAGAATTATGTAATGTCATGATCCTACATTTTATTCATGACAGAAAAAAAATTTCCTGGCTAATATACTTTTACTATTTGCATTTGCTTTCATTGTATCTTCTTTGACAAACTAAAAAACTAAATTCAAGGGAGAGTTATTTTGCATTCGAAATGTAAAACCTTAAAAACGGCTGAACGAAATCCTTCTGCAAGTTTGTTCGTCATTGGTATGCGAAGATTTAGGAAAAATAATGATATGAAAACTCGTAACTCCGTTAAAACTTTGTTTATAAATACTACACGAACGCTTTGAAAAATTAAGAAATCGAAAAATTTCAACATGCATTAAGTGGCAATTTTGTTAAAAATTGGGTTCAACTAGTTAAATATACAAAATTTTAAAATAAAATAACAACAATACCAAAATTAAAATTCATATGAATTACATATGTATAAGTATGTATGTATGTATTTGGTTGCGTAGAAAACCGAGCATTATTCATAGTAGATACGCTTTAATTAAATTAGGTGTTTAATAAAAATTAAATACACAACACTGCAACTCTGATTATAATTTATCCATTTGCTGGACTTTAAATACAGCACTGTCACTGTTCCACAAATCTGGTAATTCAATTGCATAAAGCAGAGGTGCCCACGGCCTATACGCTTGGTACGCTTTTGTTTTTGTAAAACCGCGGAGAATTGGCTGAGCATTCTAATATGTATACACAACTTTTTGTATGAAATACACACATACACACATACCCTAAGTTCAAAGCAACAACACTTTCATATGCACAGCAATACGAACGCAGGCTTTGTTGGCACACATTTGTGCCAAGCGTGAATTTTGTTGTTTTTTGTTTTCATGATTTTGTTGTTTTTTTTTAATGATTTCGTGAGTATGAAACACTTGAAGAAATAATTTTGTGTTATTAGTTTCAACTGCACAGTTTATTTTGTAGAATGAATCCCACGTGGAAAACAAGGTATGATTTGCTTTCAAATAATCAAGACGTTTAGTAAATATGATTTGGAAAGGCATTTTAATACAGTACATACATTTTGTGAAAATGAAATTTAATTTTTTTCCCAGTGTACCTAATGAAATATTTCTGTTTTTCTTTGTGTGCGTCAATAAAGTGTATACGTATTGGTGTTTACGCTTCCATAAGAAGAGTAAAAAGAGAAAGTATCATTATTGGCTTGTGTTCTTGCTACATACCGATCTGCATTACCGTTGTTCGGGTTGTATCCTTGCTATTATTACTTGTGTGCTGTGTGGCCATAGTCGTATATCTTTTTTAACTAAGCCATATGTTTATGGTCAAACTCTTTTCCTGCCTGCCTAATTTGATAAAATATGGAGGGCTCTAATTTAAATTGTACAAGTACTGCAACGGATCGAATGGTGTCTTGCTGGTTGTGTTTGAAACACTTCCATTTGAAATGTTGTGGTCTTAAGGCTCGTGATGCAGATGCCTTGGCTGATCCGCTAAAATCCCTTCACTGGACTTGCACGAGTTGTAAAGATGTGGGAATTGAGTTTTATAACTTATTTCTCGAAACTCGAAACAGGAATTTGAAAGAATAAGCAATGAATTCCGAGGGCTGCAGGCTAAGTTAACCAAATATGGTGAATTATTTAGTGTGTTCCCGAATTTAAATGCATTTGTCGGCAACCAAGCTAATGCTTCTCCTAGTCAGAAAAAACCTAAGACAAAATCTACTGCATCTCAAAACATAACGTCGACTCAAGCTGTCATTGCCTCTCCGTTTACTTCTCCTGCAATACTTTCACCGAATTCTCAAGGTTATGGGCTAGATTCCCAGATATCTGTACCACTCCGTTCTCCGTTGCCAAATATAAATGCTGCTAGTTCAATAAATACGCCTGTTGTTGTTTCACCTAGCTCATTAGAAACCACGTCGCAGTTACCAGTAATATCTCTTAGTCGTCCACAGCAACTCCTCAATGGTGCAAATGGTTGTACATCTACATTTGTTACAAGTACTCAGCCAGGTGCTCCAAGGCCGCTAAAAGGTATACCACCAAATAAGCATATTTTTGTATCCCGCCTAATATCGGAAACTACAGCTGAAGATGTTGAATTTTATATTAAATCTAAGCTAGATGTGACCAATGATATATCAGTATTCGAATTTGAGTACTCCCGCCCGTAATCTATAACATCATTTAGTGTTACTGTACCTAAGGTGTTTTTTAGGACTTTACTTGATCCTAATTTTTGGCCAGCAAGCGCTTTTGTTCGAGAATATTCATATAATGAAAATCGAAGAAATATGATACTACCCGCATCTGCTAATTCAAAAAACTAATTGCTGCCTCTGAATTGTCGAATTGTGGCCCGTCAACTCGTCCTCTTAACAATGACTTAAAAATCTTCTTTCAAAATGCATCTGGAATTCGTACTAAGTTAGCTGATGTCTTTAAATTCACTGTTCAAGCCGATTATGAAGTCATTGTAATTGTGGAATCTGGGTTAATAGCGGATATATGTGATGGTGAATGTTGTGACTTGCATCAGTATCAAATATTTCGTGAGGATCGTGATTTGGAGAGGTTGGGTAAATCTCGTGGCGGAGGTGTCACGTGAAAAGAACATTATTGCCGTGAAAAGAACATTAAAAGCTAATCTTGTTGCTCTATCGGATACCAATCCTGCAATAGATCAACTCTGTGTATGCATCATGAGCTTTAAAAATCTGTTTATTTCTGTTTCGTATGTTCCACCAAAAAGTGATGATTCTGTTTATGCTGCCCATGTTCTAAATGTTGTTCACCTATCGGAGGCTGTTGGCGCTGAAAATCTCTGTGTATTTGGTGATTTTAATCTTAGTGAGATTGGATAGAGAAATTTGTTCAATGATGGCTATCTGTCGCCACTAAATGTTAATAAATCGCATGAGATAAATCTTGTGGATTCGTTTTTAAGTCTTGGTTTGGTACAAATTAATTCTTTCAGGAATAAATTAAACCGCATCTTAGATCTAATATTTGTGCCGGAAACACTAAAATACTCCTTATCTGATTGTCCGTTTCCTATGTGTATGACTGACTTGCATCATGTCCCATTAATGTTGGAACTATCACAGTTCGCCATTTTTTCTGTTTGTAAAAATGATAACTATACTTATAATTTTAAGGCTTGTGATTATAGTAACTTAAACGCTGAAATTAATGTTATAAATTGGGAAGGGATTTTTAATGCTAATGATATGGAAAATTGCTATAGCATCTTTATAACCACTTTGAATACTCTAATTGATCGTTTTGTTCCCCGCTTGCCACCAAAAATTCACAAACTTCCGTGGTACACTAAAGGTCTAAAAAGATTAAAAAACCTTAGAAACAAGTTCTATAAGCAGTATAAGGTAACTGGTGATGCACTTTATAAAGCACGCTACGAGCATTATATGCGAGAGTTTAACTTTCTTGATAAGTTTTTGTATAAGCAATATTTGCTGAATCTCGAAACTTCAGTAAGAAATAACCCAAAGCAATTTTGGAATTTTATTAGATCTAAGAAGTCGAGTTCGGTGTATCCATCTGTCATGCATTATGAAGGAATAAGTTTAAATTCTGGGGATGACATTGTAAATGCCTTTTCATTGTTTTTTCAATCAAACTTTGTGGTTGGCAATGACTCTATAGTTTGTAATGTTTTGGAATTTATACAGCCAATTGTCAATTTTGGTTGTGTTCAATTAACAACTGGGGACATCCTAAATAGCATAGAAAGTATTAAAAATTCTTCTGGTGTTGACATGGATGGTTTCAGCTCATTTTTCTTAAAGAAATTATCTGAAAGTTTGATTATACCTTTACAGTATCTTTTTAATAAATCCTTGGCTGAAGGTCGTTTTATTGATAGGTGGAAAGAAGCTTCTATTACTCTTATTTTTAAAGGATGTGATAAAACTGGTGTTAATAATTACCGTCCCATTGCAAAGTTATCTAATATATCAAAAATTTTTGAGCACATTATCAAGGAAAAGATGTTTTTTTCAATAAAACGCTATATTTGTAATGAACAGCATGGATTTTTTCCTGGCCGTTCTACTGCTACAAATTGTGCGGTTTTTAACCACTACTGTATTTCTGTTTTTGAAAAACATTATCGAGTTTCACATAATATACTCTGTCTTAAGCTAAGGAGAATGGGCTTTCGTGGCTCATTTCTCAATTGGTTACGGTCTTATCTTTCTGATAGAAAATATACTGTTGTTCTGGAAGATTTTGTGTCCCTGCCATACACTGCAACATCCGGGGTACCACCGGGTAGTATATTAGGGCCGCTACTTTTCTTGATCTTTTTTAATGACATTGGAAATTATTGTTCTGGTTCACAGTTTTTGTTGTATGCTGATGATGCTCAAAATGTTTAAAGAAATAATATCAGACAATGATGCATTTGTTCTTCAGCCTTGTATCGATGAAATACCACACTGGTGCAATATGAATAATATGTCCTTAAATGTAAATAAATGTTGTCAAATGTCCTTTCGCAAACCTAATATTCGTTCTGTGAATGCTTTCCAGTACAAGTTATCTGATTGCAATTTAGTAGTGGTCAATCAAATGTTAGATCTGGGTATCATTTTGGACTATGAACTTAATTTTAATGCTCATCTTGACTACATGATACCTAAAGCCTATTCCGTCTGTTCTTTTATAAGAGGAAACTGTCAAGACTTTGCTGATCCCATTACTTTACGAATTTTGTATACAGCTTTTGTACGCTCTAAATTAGAGTATTGCTCGTTTATTTGGAACCCTATTTACGATGTACATACAAATAGAATTGAAAGAGTTCAAAAGAAATTTGTTAAATATGCGCTACGTAATTTTCAAACTTTGTCAATGCCAATTTCATATAATGCTCGTTGTTTGCTTTTGCGTTTGAAGCTACTTTCTGTAAGACGTACTATGCAATCCACTATATTAATTTATAACTTGATAAACGGTCATATCGATTGTGAATACTTATTAAAGTTAATAAAATTTTTTGTGCCACGTAAGTTTTTCAGATCCAGTAATTTATTTTATGTTTCTAGACATGGTACTAATAATGCAATGCGTGAGCCGTTGCTACGGGCCTTGCAGACTTTAAATAGCATCAATAATATCGTTAGCATTGATTTTTCTTTGCCGATTACTGATTTTAAATTGTTATTAGAATATACGGATTTATTTAATATATTTTGTAATTAAGTTATGTAGTGTATACTCTATTATACTTTATTATATTATATTTTATCACACTCGTTTCTATTATTCTTATTCGATTTGTATGTTTAATCGCTTTGTTTCATTTCCACATCACTAGTAATGTAATTAATCGCACTTTCTTTTACTTTCACTCAATTGGAAATTGTACATTGTAATTACAATAACAAATAATAAATTTGTAGTTTTAAGGATACCGCTATTTTTATTTATAAGAACTGAATTTGTCAAATAAAGAACAATCTTTAATTAGCCTTTAGATCGGCAGTTTTATTTTCAATAAAGATTACAGGCGTTAACTGCCTTAGCTACATCTCCTAGGCGTCTCAGGCGCCGGAATCCTTTCCATCCCTTTTTGCAAATTATTTATTTTTTTTATACACGTCACTCACCCCTGCACTACAGTTATTATTAGCCTGTAAGGATATTGTATTCCATAGGCTTAGATGGATAAATAAATAAATAAATTATAAGTATCCACTGAATTAAATAATTATATTAAAATCATACCGCGGTACTAAGAGCTTCGTTTACCTTACCTGGTGACCAAAAACCCTTTTTGCTTTTCCACGAAGAAATCAAATTTAACTGTCATAAAATTGCACACATGTACACGCACATGTGTTTGGCTACACATCCTTAACAAACATACATACATCCATGCACATGTAAGAACATGCATGCTCATATGTTTAATTGCATTCCCAAGAATTTTTGTTAAGCATTTGGGTGTGTGTGCACGCTCAGAATATTAACACAACGGGTAAAGGAAGAGGTTAGGATACCGTCTAAAAGGCCTTTGTGCTTCGCGAAAAGAAAAAAACAATATTACTTTAACTCCTTTCCATTCTCATAGAAGAGAAAATTTATAATATACATATGTAAATACATTTTAAAATTTCTTCCGCACGGAAGTTATAGACTTGTAAAAGCAATTAGATGGGAATATTAATTGAATGAACAAAATTCTGTAGGATATCTTTAATAAGGCCTAATTTAAGTTCGTCTCAGTTTTCCCACTGTACCGAAATATGCAGAAAAATCGACCACGAAAAAAATGCGAGTTAGAGCCTTTCTAAATGGGAGCAACGATTTTTTCTATGAAAAGGAAATAAAGGAGTAACACTATTTTTAAAATTTGTTGTTGTTTTTTTGAATCGCTTCTAATTGTTGCGTTGGCTTAGGGGGTATGTGGTTCGATCTTACTTGGGATAAACGAAAAACTTTGCAGTATAAAAAACAAAATTGAAAAAAGAATTAAGAAAAAAAAATATTAGGTTTCATTTGTAATTTCGAATACAGGGCTTATTGTAAAGCCATTTGGCAGACCTTTCAGAATCTCTGGCGAAAGAAGCGAGTGCCGTCGACTCTTCCCAGCAAACATGCACGCTTGACTTACATACATTTGTATCTATGTATGTACATAAATACACTAGAGCACCGACTTGCGTCGTTAATGGGGACCGGAGAAACGCGACGCAAATCGAATCACTTTTTTCTATATAAATGCACTGAAAAATTTCAAAATTTGTTGGGGAAACTATTTAAAACAAATCAAAAAATGTTGTATTTTTGATAAAAAATACTAGTATGAGTACATTTTTATTATTTACTTAATTTACTTCAACAAATGTTTATATATACATATTATAAAGAAATAACAAAACCATAAATTAAGAGAAAAAAAAACATAAAAATTAAATTCATTTACATACATACTATTCATAAAAAGTATATGCAATAATAAATTTTATTTTTTTGCAGAAGTAGTACTCTGCTCATTTTGAGAAAAACACATGTGAAATGTATTTGGCAACATTTTCTTTTTGCTGCAAAATAATTGAAGTGGCAATTCTTCCACGTGAAATTTTTAGCAACAGCTGACTGCTTATATTTTGTTACAGACCGGTTGACCTGGTGGATTCCCAGCCTAGCTCGTTTGGACTCCTTCCTTACTCAGGCGGTTCTAACCCTTGCCACCAGACGCGTATCTTAACACAAAAATTTTCATGATTCATCTAACACGGACACTTACCGATTCACACCACGTAGATTAACCAGCAGAGTTGGATGGTCTCCTCTGCCATGCCCTCCCAACCTTGTCGCGGTTTTAGTCCACCGAAACCATTCTGTCTGCGACCCACTTTGTGAAGAATTTTACCTTCGCCTTACCTATCTACCATCTCCTGTATATTTCTTTTTATTAAGCCAACATTATTTTCTTTTACTTATATTCAAACATTACACATTTTATCTATACCTTTTTTGTTTTTTTGTAAACTTAACATTAATTACATTACATAAAACATTTATTTACATCTAACTTTTGACCCTTTTTTTTCAATTAAATTTCTTTTACTATTTAATACCTTCAATGGCTTCTTGAGCGATTGAATTATTATTTAAAAAGAATATATATAATGCTATTGTTTTTACATTTGTACTCTTTTTTTTATAATTTTTTTGCATCAACGAAACAGATATACATAAATGTATATTTGTTTAATTCTTTCTACCCTTTGCTTTCTTAATATTCTTTTCTTTTGCTTTGTTAGACCTTAACTCAACATTTCTCTGATATTCTCCCGCGATTTAATATTTTGTTCCTACCACTAAAGGAGCTCCCTGAGTTGGCTAAATTTTGCTTCACTAGCAAGGATTTCGTCCCAGATTTACTTTCCTTTTTTTTTGCACAAACGACACACGTTGGTTAAGCTCTATCACTCATCCTTCTGGGAATATATATATATATATATATATATATATATATATATATATATATATCTGGAAGACGGTAAAATATACATGCATAATTTTTCAAAGCATATTAAAATACTAAAACTTCAAACAAAAACGTAAATTTCAGAAAAAAATATAAATCATATATCCATTTTTTTAGCAATCAAAATTGTACCTTCCAAAAATGACTTTTTTTAATAATCTCAGTCTGGCAACGCTAATTATATCTAAGATGTCTCGAGCTACTCCAGCGATAATACCAACTAATTTTGTAATAGTTCACGGTAGTGTAGTTCACGGAATTTCATTTCACTCTTGGCAAAACTTTTCACATGGTCACATATCGGAAAATTGTTTTAAAAATTGATGATTTTCGACCACTGCCTACTGTAGGGTGCTTAGTCTAAATTAAACGAAATAAACACATACAATAATTCCTGAGGAATTATCTTTCGATACATGTAAAACTAAATAATACAAAATGTTTTACGAATTCAAAATAATAAACCCAAAAAAACTGTGAAAAACTAATGTTTTTCGGTGAAATTTCAAAGTTCTGAATTAAGTCCTATTTTATGATTTATCGGATCAAGATATTTCAATAAAATGATTCTTAGTTTATAAGAAATATAACGATGGGCTACAAATTAAAATTAAGACTTCAACAAAAAGTTATAAGCAAAATCCAAAAGAAGTTGTGGCGAAAAAATTAAAAACTAATATTTTAAGACGAATCTCTCTTAAACTGTAAGAGATATGAAAACATGTTTCATAACAATTTTTCTTTGCCTTGCTAAGCAAAATCCAAAAGGGTAAAAATCTTTAAAATCGGCCAAGATATAAGAAAGTAGGTCATTTCAGCCCCCATAGCCCCACCCCTGTTTTAACTATAGGCTTAAAAAGATCTAAGACAAAATATATGACTCCTTGTCTATGACCACTGTAATTGTCAGCGAGATCCGTTTTGTGGTTTAGAAGTTCCGGACTTTTTACCACTTTTTTATACCCTTTGCCAAAAGGGTATATATAGATTAGTCACAAAAGACCAGTTTTCGGGCACCGATTGTGAAGCCACCAAACACTTTATTGACATAAATCTTACTTTAATCGTTTCATAAATGTCCCCTATGCTTTGGAATTGGAAATAACCATAATAATTACTGAGATATAGACAAAAAACATAACTCAATTTCTTACCACATGTATTGTTTAATAAAAATAAAATAAATAAAAAGAGCAAAAGCAACCAAGCGGAGTCGAACCAGCAAGTGCGGGTTCATAAGCAGCTTACACTACCATTCAGCCACCGCCGCTTGTTGATAATGTTCGCATTTTAGGTGTATACATGTAGAAATTTACCCTTTTTCTTATAGGTTTGATTTTCATTTAGCTAAACCAACCAAGGATGCGAAAGTTTGTACATTTGAACTTTGTCAAAACTATGAAAATCAAAAATACATAGAAAAAAAATTATTGTGTTCCTGATATCAATACGTATAAAATAGGATTTCTATGAAGCTTAAGAAAATTGTACAATATTGGTTCTAGCAATTATTTCAGTAAAAAAATCCCCTTTGGTAACACAAAATAAGGCTTCATAATACAAATACTAACCTGATCAACTTTCATTACATATATAATATGATAGATCATTTAATTTCTTTTTGTTTTCCTTTGACAAGTTAACTTGCCACATGTAATTATATGTACATAAATGCTATGACATAAATCTTAATCTTAAATGTGCATTTCTTATTGGTTTCTTCTTCTTAGCCACAAATAATATTTATTAAGTCAAAAATATAAAACGTATGCTTTTTTATAACTAAAAAAATGTTGCCTCATCACCAATTTGACAATAATAAGTAAACATCAGACAGAAAAGTGACATTTCACACCATGATATAATAATTTGCATGAGCGCTCTGACGATTATATCATTACAATTACATAATATTTATAATTTTAATCTAGACCTGATAACTTCTCATTCTACTGTAAATTTTACAGTCATCCTGATATAAATTCATTACATATAGAAACATGTACTGCCAAATTTAATTGTAGGGAGAATTTCGTTACGGGTGGATATCAAAATATGTAGTGTCATTTTACTATGATAATAATTATTATGATGGCGGTGTTATAACATTTAATAATTTCTAAAACAACCTTCTTATAATATCAACTTTCAAAAACTAACACATGCACAAACAAAAACTACAATATATACAGTTCGACGTGTTGAATTTACTTTAGGTTATTATAATATCCAAATTAAAAAAAATACTTTTGCAGTATGGGATATAAAACATAATAGGTACTAACCGCCTTATTCATAAAAATAAAACTGCAAATAATAGTTAAGCTAAAATTGACCGAATTATATTTTTGCATATTTAGTAAGGATTATTTCTTACTAGTTTTTATTAATTACGAACTTTCAATGAAGATGTTTCCTAAACGTTTATTAAGGAGTAATATTTAAATAACAAAAAAATTATATTGGGTGTTTTTCGAAATAAGTCAGATGTTTTGTCAAGAGAATAGTCACAGAAGTTCGCCAAATAAGTTAAAAAATTACGTCACTCATATAATTTAAATAACTGGAGGCTGGAGTAAACTTTAATTATTATGTTAAAAGTCCATAGATTTTTTCAATGGGGAATATTGGAACATATTTTTAGTATTGTTAAATTATTCAAATAATGCTTAAAATAAATAAGAATTGTAGGTACCAACTTGTTTATCCCTGAGCGTCTGCGTCACACTTCAATGAATGCTTAGAAGCAGATCTGATACAGCCTTAACAAAAATTTTACCGAAAATTTTTTAAAATTTATCAAAGTCCATGCATACTTGTTTCCATCAAAAACTTTTGCATAAGCAAGAAGTTCACAAATGATGCACACACGTGCATACATGTATATTTATTAATATGTAGTACTAAAAATATTGTTATCCATACACTGAAAAAAAAGTGTGAACTAAATTTTAGGTAGACATGAACTTCAAAATATTACACAAATTTCCTTAATTATCATACTTAAATTAAGTACATAATTGTATAAAACTATAATAAATTTTCATGCATAAACTAAAAATTTCATAATTTTAAAGAATTTTTTACTTAAAATAAGTAATTTAAATTTAGTATGAAAAGTAGAAATTTTAGTAAAAAACTTCCTCAAATTTAGTTTAACTTTGCTCATTAACTTTAAAGAAGTATATCAAGTTCTTAATTTTAAGGAAAATTTTTCTTCAAGATAAAGAAAATTTACTTCGATTTCATAATGTTTACTTCGTTGTAACTAGGAGAAGAAGAAAAGAATGATTAGCTCCATGGATGGACGAAATTGTTTTTTTTTGGCGGGCTTCAGCTTAAATTACATATGTGCAAAAACAAAAGTAAATAGTGAGCAGAGGTATAAAAGGGACGATAGCGGGAAAGTCCGGCGATTATTGAAAGCATAGATAAAGTGAAAATAATCATTTTTGGTAATCGGTGAAAATTAAAAGGAACACTAAGAAATTAAACAAGCAGTTCAGCTAAAATTGAGTGTATGAACACTTAGAAAAGCTGTGAAAAAAAGGCCGCCCTGTTTAGTACAAAGAAAAACAAAGATCAACAACTTAACCTGGCTATTTTCCTGGAGAAGAAGTTCGAGGCAAAAACCATTTCTTACAAGAGCGCCCACAGGAAATAGCCAGGTAATAATTCTGTGTACCAATTTAGCTACAACAGGAAGAAATCAGAAATTCCAAAAAAATAAAAAAGTTGTGAAGGTTTTGAGTCACTCGCGGTAGGCCAACTCTAAAGTGAAGCAAAAACCGTAAACTAACCAGTAAAAAGGAGGAAAACAAGATTTAGTTCGATAATCTTGAAAGAATAGAAATCTGGCAAAAGGAGAGCCGAAACAGGTCCCGATAGGCATACATATGTATACTTTTTATCTATGTGATCAAGTCCTTTATGTGTTCAGTGGCGTCTAATACATGTATGTCCGTCCAAACAAGTGTTAAAACTACAAAAAATTAAAAGAACAAGTTTATTGCTAGAGAAAACTACACAAAGCTGTTGAATAAAGATAAGGTAGTATAAATCAGTATATATATATATATATATATATATATATATATATATATATATATATATATATATATATATATATATATATATATATATATATATATATATATATATATATATATATATATATATATATATATATATATATATATATATATATACTGATTTATACTACCTTATCTTTATTCAACAGCTTTGTGTAGTTTTCTCTAGCAATAAACTTGTTCTTTTAATTTTTTGTAGTTTTAACACTTGTTTGGACGGACATACATGTATTAGACGCCACTGAACACATAAAGGACTTGATCACATAGATAAAAAGTATACATATGTATGCCTATCGGGACCTGTTTCGGCTCTCCTTTTGCCAGATTTCTATTCTTTCAAGATTATCGAACTAAATCTTGTTTTCCTCCTTTTTACTGGTTAGTTTACGGTTTTTGCTTCACTTTAGAGTTGGCCTACCGCGAGTGACTCAAAACCTTCACAACTTTTTTATTTTTTTGGAATTTCTGATTTCTTCCTGTTGTAGCTAAATTGGTACACAGAATTATTACCTGGCTATTTCCTGTGGGCGCTCTTGTAAGAAATGGTTTTTGCCTCGAACTTCTTCTCCAGGAAAATAGCCAGGTTAAGTTGTTGATCTTTGTTTTTCTTTGTACTAAACAGGGCGGCCTTTTTTTCACAGCTTTTCTAAGTGTTCATACACTCAATTTTAGCTGAACTGCTTGTTTAATTTCTTAGTGTTCCTTTTAATTTTCACCGATTACCAAAAATGATTATTTTCACTTTATCTATGCTTTCAATAATCGCCGGACTTTCCCGCTATCGTCCCTTTTATACCTCTGCTCACTATTTACTTTTGTTTTTGCACATATGTAATTTAAGCTGAAGCCCGCCAAAAAAAAACAATTTCGTCCATCCATGGAGCTAATCATTCTTTTCTTCTTCTCCTAGTTACAACGAAGTAAACATTATGAAATCGAAGTAAATTTTCTTTATCTTGAAGAAAAATTTTCCTTAAAATTAAGAACTTGATATACTTCTTTAAAGTTAATGAGCAAAGTTAAACTAAATTTGAGGAAGTTTTTTACTAAAATTTCTACTTTTCATACTAAATTTAAATTACTTATTTTAAGTAAAAAATTCTTTAAAATTATGAAATTTTTAGTTTATGCATGAAAATTTATTATAGTTTTATACAATTATGTACTTAATTTAAGTATGATAATTAAGGAAATTTGTGTAATATTTTGAAGTTCATGTCTACCTAAAATTTAGTTCACACTTTTTTTTCAGTGTATGGATAACAATATTTTTAGTACTACATATTAATAAATATACATGTATGCACGTGTGTGCATCATTTGTGAACTTCTTGCTTATGCAAAAGTTTTTGATGGAAACAAGTATGCATGGACTTTGATAAATTTTAAAAAATTTTCGGTAAAATTTTTGTTAAGGCTGTATCAGATCTGCTTCTAAGCATTCATTGAAGTGTGACGCAGACGCTCAGGGATAAACAAGTTGGTACCTACAATTCTTATTTATTTTAAGCATTATTTGAATAATTTAACAATACTAAAAATATGTTCCAATATTCCCCATTGAAAAAATCTATGGACTTTTAACATAATAATTAAAGTTTACTCCAGCCTCCAGTTATTTAAATTATATGAGTGACGTAATTTTTTAACTTATTTGGCGAACTTCTGTGACTATTCTCTTGACAAAACATCTGACTTATTTCGAAAAACACCCAATATAATTTTTTTGTTATTTAAATATTACTCCTTAATAAACGTTTAGGAAACATCTTCATTGAAAGTTCGTAATTAATAAAAACTAGTAAGAAATAATCCTTACTAAATGTGCAAAAATATAATTCGGTCAATTTTAGCTTAACTATTATTTGCAGTTTTATTTTTATGAATAAGGCGGTTAGTACCTATTATGTTTTATATCCCATACTGCAAAAGTATTTTTTTTAATTTGGATATTATAATAACCTAAAGTAAATTCAACACGTCGAACTGTATATATTGTAGTTTTTGTTTGTGCATGTGTTAGTTTTTGAAAGTTGATATTATAAGAAGGTTGTTTTAGAAATTATTAAATGTTATAACACCGCCATCATAATAATTATTATCATAGTAAAATGACACTACATATTTTGATATCCACCCGTAACGAAATTCTCCCTACAATTAAATTTGGCAGTACATGTTTCTATATGTAATGAATTTATATCAGGATGACTGTAAAATTTACAGTAGAATGAGAAGTTATCAGGTCTAGATTAAAATTATAAATATTATGTAATTGTAATGATATAATCGTCAGAGCGCTCATGCAAATTATTATATCATGGTGTGAAATGTCACTTTTCTGTCTGATGTTTACTTATTATTGTCAAATTGGTGATGAGGCAACATTTTTTTAGTTATAAAAAAGCATACGTTTTATATTTTTGACTTAATAAATATTATTTGTGGCTAAGAAGAAGAAACCAATAAGAAATGCACATTTAAGATTAAGATTTATGTCATAGCATTTATGTACATATAATTACATGTGGCAAGTTAACTTGTCAAAGGAAAACAAAAAGAAATTAAATGATCTATCATATTATATATGTAATGAAAGTTGATCAGGTTAGTATTTGTATTATGAAGCCTTATTTTGTGTTACCAAAGGGGATTTTTTTACTGAAATAATTGCTAGAACCAATATTGTACAATTTTCTTAAGCTTCATAGAAATCCTATTTTATACGTATTGATATCAGGAACACAATAATTTTTTTTCTATGTATTTTTGATTTTCATAGTTTTGACAAAGTTCAAATGTACAAACTTTCGCATCCTTGGTTGGTTTAGCTAAATGAAAATCAAACCTATAAGAAAAAGGGTAAATTTCTACATGTATACACCTAAAATGCGAACATTATCAACAAGCGGCGGTGGCTGAATGGTAGTGTAAGCTGCTTATGAACCCGCACTTGCTGGTTCGACTCCGCTTGGTTGCTTTTGCTCTTTTTATTTATTTTATTTTTATTAAACAATACATGTGGTAAGAAATTGAGTTATGTTTTTTGTCTATATCTCAGTAATTATTATGGTTATTTCCAATTCCAAAGCATAGGGGACATTTATGAAACGATTAAAGTAAGATTTATGTCAATAAAGTGTTTGGTGGCTTCACAATCGGTGCCCGAAAACTGGTCTTTTGTGACTAATCTATATATACCCTTTTGGCAAAGGGTATAAAAAAGTGGTAAAAAGTCCGGAACTTCTAAACCACAAAACGGATCTCGCTGACAATTACAGTGGTCATAGACAAGGAGTCATATATTTTGTCTTAGATCTTTTTAAGCCTATAGTTAAAACAGGGGTGGGGCTATGGGGGCTGAAATGACCTACTTTCTTATATCTTGGCCGATTTTAAAGATTTTTACCCTTTTGGATTTTGCTTAGCAAGGCAAAGAAAAATTGTTATGAAACATGTTTTCATATCTCTTACAGTTTAAGAGAGATTCGTCTTAAAATATTAGTTTTTAATTTTTTCGCCACAACTTCTTTTGGATTTTGCTTATAACTTTTTGTTGAAGTCTTAATTTTAATTTGTAGCCCATCGTTATATTTCTTATAAACTAAGAATCATTTTATTGAAATATCTTGATCCGATAAATCATAAAATAGGACTTAATTCAGAACTTTGAAATTTCACCGAAAAACATTAGTTTTTCACAGTTTTTTTGGGTTTATTATTTTGAATTCGTAAAACATTTTGTATTATTTAGTTTTACATGTATCGAAAGATAATTCCTCAGGAATTATTGTATGTGTTTATTTCGTTTAATTTAGACTAAGCACCCTACAGTAGGCAGTGGTCGAAAATCATCAATTTTTAAAACAATTTTCCGATATGTGACCATGTGAAAAGTTTTGCCAAGAGTGAAATGAAATTCCGTGAACTACACTACCGTGAACTATTACAAAATTAGTTGGTATTATCGCTGGAGTAGCTCGAGACATCTTAGATATAATTAGCGTTGCCAGACTGAGATTATTAAAAAAAGTCATTTTTGGAAGGTACAATTTTGATTGCTAAAAAAATGGATATATGATTTATATTTTTTTCTGAAATTTACGTTTTTGTTTGAAGTTTTAGTATTTTAATATGCTTTGAAAAATTATGCATGTATATTTTACCGTCTTCCAGATATTGAAGTTTCACTTTGATTTTTATGTGCGAAAAACTATACTTTTATTATTTTTTTCATTGTTTTCACGAATTTGTTTTAAAAACATAAATAAAGTATAAGTTCCTATAAGACTGAATTACAATTTTAGTTTTTTTTTATTTATATGTACATATGTATATATTTTACAAATAATACTTTTTTATGTTTTTTTTATTGTTGTAGTCCTAGTTATTTGGCTTTTTTGTTAAAAATATTTCCTTCAATTTATTAAGCTTGAGATGTTCTTATACCGCTTTCCTTTCTGCAATAAATGCAACATTTTCAAAAATGTTTTGCAAGAAAAACTGGAACCATCAAGAGCTGCAAAAATCTATTTAAAAATACTGTTTGTTAACATGAATTTCTTTGATTTTGTTTATTTATTTTTTCCACTTCTCTTTTTATTTAATTATTATTATTTTTTTAATATTAAAATTATTTGCAATGTGTTTCACTATATATTAGGACTTCCCTCCGGCTGGTTTGTTAGAGGCGTCATCAACCATGGTTCCAGTGGATACCCCGAATCACCTAAAATTTGATATTCCAATCATGGATAAAGTTACTTATCTACATACAAACATATGTATGTATTTGTAAGTGGTATGTTAAAATCTAGTAAGCAAAATACCAATTAAAATCATGTTGTGGTTTCCATTCTCAAAACTGCGTTGCATTACCCTTCGCACAGCTGAGGAGCTCTAAGTATAGGAATCATGACGTGCCGCTGGATATTTGGCATTAACATTTAAAATTTTCAAAAATGGATCACATATCTATGGGGTGAACAAAAGTTTGATTTTATTTTTGGATTATTTACGAAAATTTGTTTATACCATTTGCATGTAGGTTTTCAATAGCACCGATAGTTCCTGCTACAAAAGGTGACGATGACGAAGCAAAAATTGCTTTGGCTGCTTGCCGTTATACTTCAGTCATGGGGAACCTTTCCTTTGTGAAAAACATTGAACTGTTAATCGTATCTGTTACACGATGGATGCAACGACTTATGGATGATTGGCTCATCGATATTCCCCATTATTTTCCTACGGGCACCTGGTAACATCCAGTTGCATAGAATCGCAAAGCTGCGAGCACCTGTGTTTCTGACGATATAGCTGTTACTGTAGTTCCCCTTAGGTGATCATCAAGATCATAAATTATGTTTCCAACCAAGGTCGGAGTTAGCCGATATAGCTTTTGGAACTCAGTGATTGTTAATTCAAAGGGATTGTTCAAGTCCCGAAGAGTACGCCGATCAACTGTTGGAGAGTCAAAACCATACTCATCTCTTGCAAACTCATACGCCAAATATTCGGAAGCCATTTCCAACACAAAACACCACAAAGTACAACAAAACACAATATATCGTTAAAATAATCAATAAGAAATTTTTGTCGGTTAATTATCGAAATTATTTTGCAAAATGCAACATCTGATTGCAGTCGACAGCGAATATCGTTAAAAAGTGCCACTGAATAGTAAAATCGATAAAATGTGGCTATGTATAATTATTTTAACGATACGATTATCGTAATAAAAGTTACGGAATAGCAGTACTGCTAAAAACCTTAATAATAAAAGTTGAAAAAAAGAAAAAAATGAACAATTTCCGATTACGGATAGGGCGGAGTAACAAATTTTTTTTTTTACAGTTTTACAAATTTTCTATTTCTTGTTTAATAATTTTTTTATGCATTACGTATGTGACTTAATTAAGTTTTGAAGGAAATCAGTGCAGCTGTTGAATTAGAGTAGCAACATGTATGTACATATAATAATTTTTATAACTTATCTTCGCTCTGTATGCTTTTCTAATATTTGCCTGCTACTATATGATTTCACAGTAAGAAATCGTGTTCTCTCTTTCTTATGCTTAATTTTCAATGGCCATTGCGACATTGTTTCTTTTCAGCTATTGGTAGTTGCCATTTGCAATATGTGAATTTATTTGATCGATAATATTTCCAGTGCGCAGGTTATTTCCTCAAAGTTAATAACTTGTTTTTTCTATACAGATAAAATTTAGTGCACTGCGAGAAAAAATCTTGAAATTAAAATAAAACTCCTATTTGAGTCACATATGTAAGTATATCAAACATTATTCAAATTAAGTCATATTTTAGAACCAAACGTAATTAAAGGAAAACTGAGAACTAGTCGCATGTTTGCTTTTAATCGCAAATAATGTGTCTCCCATTAATTGGAAAATGTTTGTATTCATTGCTTTCCCTTTCACCTATTGCTTAGGAAATCCTCTAATCTACTTCCGTATAATTATATATATATATATATATATATATATATATATATATATATATATATATATATATATATATATATATATATATATATATATATATATATATAAATATATATACAATTAGCTACAATACAATCGACTTGTAATTCACTTTTTGTGTACTGGCTATAAGCTAGCTGAAGCGTAGTGCAGAGTTAACCCAAAATTCAAATAATAACATACAAACATACACGGTAAATAACTCTTTAATTAAATTGCCTATTGTCGCATTCGTTTTAAATGTTGCGATGGCTGAGTATGTTGGCTGCTCACCAGTCTTGAGGCTTAGTGGTTCGATTCCCACCAGAGGCTAACAAAAAAAAAAAAAAAAAAGTAGGATGAAATTTAATTTAATAAAATATAATATTACCACTGAAAAATGTAACATCAGCCTTGATTTGTACATTTTTTTCTGTGGGTACTGACTTTTAAGTAGCTAACTTTAAGTTAGTTGAAAAGTAATGCAACGTCGGACAATTAATAATTGATAACGGATAATCTAAGTGCCAACCACCACCAGCTGTAAAAAAGTTAGCTTATAATTCATTACTAGTTAACTGAGTTGCCGGCAGGGATAGAACAAATACACATGAGACGATGAGTCTTATATGTGTATATGTTGTAAACAGTGATGCCCGTTAGCTGTGCTCAAAAACATCATTATTGGGAAAAAACCGGCAAATTAAAAATTTGAAGATTAAAAATAAACTTCTTTGTTGATGAATGCCTGTGTACTAATTTGAAAAAAAAAAAATACATAAATGAACTATTGTATATGTTAAAGTATATTTCACTGTACATAATACATATAAGTTACTAGTATAATAATTTATAAAGGGAATAGGCTTTTGATAAAAAGTCATTCATGAACTAATAATACATGGTGTCAGAAGTTGTAATAATACATATATATACATATATAAATAAAATAAAATACGAAAAAAAAAATTCATAAAAGACATTTTATTGAAAAAAAAATCAAATAAAACAAAATAAAAAATGGCGAACAAGAAAGAAGCGAAACAAGTTCCAGAAGCTGGTAGTCAACTGATTGCGGCAAGATTACCACAAATCAACCTTAAAGCCACAAATATGTCCAGAGAGTGGAGCATGTGGATCACTCACTTTATAAATAAAATCAGTTTAAAATATTTATAAGAGCTTCCAACCTGGAGGAAGCGCCTGATCAACGCAAAGTTGATGTTCTGCTCAATCATCTTGGTAGTGAAGCATTGGATATATTTTGCTCATTTAATGTGAATGTAGATACCATAAAATGTTCTGGATACTCGTTCTTCGACCTTTTTTTATTTAACTTTATTAGGTTTTGTAAATGAGCGTAAGGTCACTTAATACTCAATAAATATATTTTCTATTTATTGATAATTTTTCGATATTTCGATACGCCTTTGTGTATCTTCTTCAGGAAAATGTGTTTTCTAATATTTTATAAATTTTCAAATTTCAAAACAAATCGTAATGACAAACTAATTGAAACATAAAAAGGGTTTTACATTCATAAATAGGCTTTATATACATCTTATTATCTATACAATTATTTATATCTATACTAATGTTAATAATTATTTTATAGATAATAATAATTATGTACTAAAAGTAAGAAAGTTAGACGAATATAACTTAATAATATGTTTCTAAAAAATTTTAAAATATAAACCATCTTGCCAAGTTTTCATCTTGTGTACCTTTATGATATCTGAAACTCGGTTAACAGAAGTATTAGTATTTCAAATGTGAAAATATTCTTTATTTAAAATTCAATTCATACATACACTCAGAAAAGAAAACTTTGTCAGTAAAATTAACTGAAAAAGAGTGTTTTCATAAATGAATGAAATAAATGAAACTTCATTTAAAATAAATGAAACCTCATTTTTCATTTAAATTTACTGATCCCTTCATTTGAATTGAAATGTTAAAAAATCTACGGAACCCAATCGGTAAAAATAATGATTTTTACTTTATTCTAATTGTCAAATAATTAATGCGTAATCAACTTGTTAAACCTTGTTTTATTTTTTCTTACGTGGTCATTATATTAAGTTAAGTTCATCTTTAAACGTTTTTTTCATTTAAAAATAACTGCACTGATTACTTCTGGAATAAACTACGGTCAGTTACTGCAAAAATATTCTGAGTGTATACTTATTTGACTATGTACTATTTATGATTATTTAAAAAAAATGTATTATTTATATGTGATGTTAGTCGAACGATCTTAGAATTTCAATGGCGCTGACATATATGTATGTAGCTGGAAATATACGACATTTTTTAATAAAGCCACTTAGTTCGAGAGATGAAAACTAAGATTTAAGAACAGCGCACATTCGTCTTGTTGGTGAAGCATACAATACTCTTACACCCGCTGACTGTCCGGGGCTGCTTATTCGTTGCAAGACACTTATTCGCAGCTAACCTTTATATATAAAGGCCGTTCACTATCCGCAACCTGTGACCCGTCCGGTAACCTTCAGCTTGGCCCATGTTGAAACACTTTCGAGGTTCTACTGCCGGAATCAATAACGCTACTGAAGCTCAAACTATGTGGATTGACGATCTGTCTGATATTACCTAACTTTTTTCTATTAATTATGTGTGGGATCTAATTTCATTGCTTTTGCTCTTTTCGTTCGTTTCATGTCTCTACATAGCTGTTTCTTATTTATATATGTTACTGTAGTTAAGACTAAAATTTGCAGCCATGGCACACGACCTTCTCAGCAGCTAACTAATGACTGAATCTAAGCCTAAGTTTCTCTGTATTATGCTTGATCTATTTAAATCCAGTCCTTTGGTGTAGTTCGTTATATCTATCGCTACACGAAGAATTAGCTTAGCGCAATGGTGATTTTGAGATTGAAGTTTACTTATAGTTCACGGTCTATGCAAAAATTACTTCAGATAATATGTTAATTTTTTGTGGGTTTGATGAGAGCTTGAGGTAAGACGTGAGATTTCCCTCCGTACTTGGAGATTACATAAAAAGGACAATAGAAGAAAAGAGAATGAATACTACATATCTCATCGAAGGACCTCTTTATACACAACATTATTTGTTTTTACGCCTGGTGAAAGTAAGTAAAGATTGTTTGGTGAACTCACTCTTGAGCAAGCTACGTAAAGTTGACCGTGGGAGAAACAGTCTTCACTTAAGTCAACACCGGCAACTTTTAAAGACTGTCCTTGCGATTTATTAATAGTGATTGCAAATGACACTTTTAACGGAAACCCCTTAAACTCAAAAGTAAAATCATTAAATATTAGAGGTATACGCGGAATGAAAACACATTCACCCTGTCCACAACCTGTTAAAATTATAGCTTCTACTACATTCTTATACAATTTTTTACCGCGAAATCTGGTACCATAGCTTTGGTGGTTTAAAATTACGGAGAAGCATAACAGGTGTTCCCACTTTTAAAGTAAGGCTATGTGGCGGAAATCCGGGTGGATTAAGTGAATTAAGAAATTCTATCGGATAATGTACGGCATCATCTATTTCTGTAACTGAGTCTATTGATGTGTATTGCATTTCAAATGATACAAAAGATTTTAATATAATGTCATTTATTATACATAGTTGCTCTCTCGTTTTTCGGTGTTAAAATTGCTCGATTTGCTTGACGTCGGGATATGTGTTTTCAATTAATTCATCCAAGTCTCTTACAATTGTACCAAGCTCAGCAGGAAAAACTATTTTGTTCTGTATATTAGGAAATTCTCCGTTCCCGATTTAAAGAAGATTTTCAGCAAATACCTTTGCTGAGGAATCACCTCTTAAATGAACACGCATATTTTTTTCGAGTGAGACTTTGGTAATAAGGCTCCACAAGTATGATGATTTGAGACATGCCTTCACTTCATCTGCGCGAGTTCCTCTAGGAATTACCGGAAGGGTTTGTCGAAAATTTCCCGCTAATAATACGGTTATTCCTCCCATTACAGAGCTGTTTGATTTTATATCTTGCAAAGTCCTGTTAAGTGCTTCAAGCGCTCCTTTGTGTGCCATTGTACTCTCATCCCAAACAATCAGCTTGCAGACTCGAATAACCTCCGCTAAATTGCTCTGTTTTGATATATTACACACAGGAGTTTCTATGTGATTCAAATTCAGTGGAATTTTAAAGGGTGCATGTGCCGTTCTTCCCCCTACTAACAATGTTGCAGCAATACCTGATGATGCTACTGCCAATGCTATGCTACCTTGACTTCGAACTTTCTTTAAAAGAAGATTTAAGAGAAATGTCTTTCCTGTACCGCCAAGTGCATCAAGAAAAAATAATTGGCCCGTCGAATTTTCTATGCTTTTTGTAATCGTTTTATACACCTTTTTTTGATCATCCGTTAAAGAATTTCTGTGAAAAGCTACTTCTTTGTTCAATGCATTAACGTCATAGTTTGTTTCTACCAAAAGCTCTGCATTTGTTGCAATTTGATGTAGTCTACTTGGTGAAGGTAAACCATACTTATCTGTAAGCTCTCCTCCAATTAATAATAATGCGTCTTCAATTAAAATGAGGCATTTGTTGTAACCGTCATTAATATTTTGAACCGCTTGACCCAATTCCAACTCGAATTGTTTTCTTACATCCTCGGAAAGATTATCTTTGTGCTTTTCCCAAAGAGTGGAAGCATTTGAAATTTGGCAATTTCTTAACAAAATTGCAAAAAGGTGTCGAAGTTTTGCTGGATAGTCGCTCAATGCTGCTTCTTCGAGAGCTGCATCCCAATGCATGTCGTCTTTTAGTAAACCCATTGCTAGACATGCCGACTGAAATGTAGAATGCACTTCCCCATTTACAGTTTTTAAAAAAGAAAATGATGTTGGTCCCCTAATGGTATGTAATAACAATCTAAGGTAGAAACACTCACTATTATTTGGATGAATCGTGTAAGCTCTTCCAAGAACATCATCTTTTTTAATGCTTTCCCATCCATCAACATTTTTTCCGCGTTTTCTTCTTTCAAACTTTCCATTTTTCCAAACGAAATATGACGACACTTCTGAATAAGGAATCGTTTTAGCAAAACTTTCATATTTACACAATTCAAAAAACGCAAAAAGTGTTGTCTGAGGAGGATTATTTATTCCCTGAATAAGATTTTCAGATGTAAAATATATTCGTAAATAAATGAATAAACGGATATACGTACATATATAAACATGTTTGAATAACTCGCAGACAAATTTTAGCATTTTTATGAACATAAAAAATCGAATGTATGTAGGTACCTATGTCGATATCGATGCTTTTGGTGTAATTTGCCGTTTTTTTTATTTCATTGTCTGTTTTTGTTTTGATGTTCGACTCCATTTGAACATACAAGCACTAACAAAACTATAGAGAGAAACTTTTCAAATGGTGCTTGTTTTGTTTTGGTGAGAGTCATGTCCCAGCAGTCCATAAGTTATTACAAATTAAAACCCATCCGATTGTATAACATTATGTCAATAACAAAAATGAAACAAAAAATAGTAATTCGTTTACAACTAGCATCCGACTCAGATTTGCCTTTGTCTCATTACATTCTTAATTGAAATGTTAATAAGAAGCGAAGAACAAAACAAACACGAAATTATTTTCGTGTTCTTATTTGCATCTGATTTGGATGGCTTAGTAAGGCAGTTTTAACTATGAGTTTCATTTGCTTTCTGTATTTTTTGTTCCGTTAGTTTTTTTTTTCAGATTGTTTTTGTTCTTTCAAAGTAAGTAGCAAAATCAAAAGTGTTTTAGAAGTGAATTGATTTCCAATTAAATCTGATGATGAAATGACGGCAATAGAGCATAAAATCCAAAAAGATTTCCAAAAATTTGTAAGAATATTAAATTATCACACACATTCTACCAATTTCATTACTTTTACCTTTTCGATTTCAGGTTAATATTAATATTATTACGATTATTATTACTCCAGGCGGTCTTGTCGAAAACTTTACAAAAATGATTGACATGATAATAAAAAATGTGTAAGAAACAATTAGATACATATGTACATAAATTACTTTATACATTCCAATTTATTTATTTATATTTTCCAAATTACAATAAATAAATATTATTAAATTTTTGTTGATTTTCTTATTTTATTAATCTATCTGCTACTAGATACAAATTGCATTGACATACATCTTATTGCACTCCAAACCACCATAACAGTTGGACCCATCTAAACTTCAGTTACAATGTATATGGTATTGGATAAATCGTACGTCCTAGGCCATCGCTGTGTAAATGTAAGTAGGAATTGTATACAAATTTCGGATGGGTCGGACTTACATTGTCAGTGGTCTCAGTTGGAAGATGTATGTGACAAAAGTTTCACTGGGGTTTTGTTATGCTTGTTTTGTTGATAATGTTTACACTGAAATGCACGGCTTGGAAGTAGTGTGCTTTAGAATACAGAACTTTCAATACATTTTGTGCAGCTCTTTAGTATGTAGGTATTTCAAAACAGAAATATCAAAATAGAAACTCACACAAGTGTGTGTGTATCATCCCTGCAAGAACAGTGTCGGTCATATGATCCATCATATGACCGACACTGCTGATGGATTCATACATCAGGGTTTCTATCATTTTCTTAAGGGCAAAATGAAAAAACTGATGTAAACATTCGTGTACGTGTGAGTTATTTTTTTAACCAGCGTTACCACCTCAGCAAAGCGATCATTCGAAATCTTTTTTTCAAAATGCCCACAATATTACATGCAATGCTATTTATTTCTTTATTAGAGTTAAAAGAGTTTTTTCGAATAATGAAAAAAAAACTATACAAAGAGAACAAAATAAATTATTTTAGACATATTTAGAGAAAAACAGTAGTCAGTAGCAGTTTTAACAATAGAAAACTGAATTATATGGAAAAAACATCCACAGCACTATGTTTTTTCAAAAAAAAAAAAAAACCAAATGAACCTATAAAAACATTAATGCATAAACGTAGTTCCAAATGAAATTACCAAACTATACGGGAAAATCGAAATAATAAAAAAATCATTGTAGTGGCAATGCTGAAAGCTTTCCATGTGTTAGTAAATAAGCTGTTACTGTGTTAGTTTCCATCAGCCATTTCTTGCGGGGATGTGTGTATATACTTTGTGTGTTTTTCTCGCAAAAAAAAAATTTGGTCAGCGTAACACAGATTAACATGGTATAAGTTAGGTACAATGTACCTAGTACATATATGTACCTGGTACATATGTATAAAGATTTGTGTTTCTGAATTTAAGCAAAAGAACAGGGAACAAATATGTATGTAAGTGAAATTTTATTTTATTTCATCACACATCTTGCTTGTACGACAAAGACAAATATTATTTAGCAACGCATACAAAAGCAACAATCAGGCATAATTTGGTACGAACAGATCCAACTGTACTTAAGTCTAGTATGTGCTACTTGCATTAGGTCCTGAATTATGAAATTATAGATTTGGCCCTTTTATACCAGTTTTTACCCCCTGACCAAAGTGAAAACTCAGGATTTCATAAAAGTACCAGACACCTCTCCAATTAGTTTTATTAACCTTTTAGGCCCTTTTTGAATTTTTTTTCTTACTTGTATTAGGCTAGGATATATATGTATATAGATTACCAATTTATCCCTTTTTGTTCTAAGGAGTCTAATTATTGTTTCACTTCTTTCCTGCTCTTATCCGCCTCTGCAATTAAAAAAGTAGCAAAATTCTGTTTTACCTCTTTTATTAACCTAAAAATCAGGATCTAAGAAAGTATCAGACACCTGTCCTATTATTTTTAGTAAGGTTTTTAAGTAGTAACAGAAATGTATTGCAATTGCCAAGTTGTTTGTATAAAAAGGACAAAACATTGTCGTACAAGAAAACCGTAATTTTTTATTTTTATTTTGGTGATAAAATTACTTGAATACATACTACTTCTGAGAGCTAATCTGATAAAGCAAACAAACAAAAACATCGCATGCCAACTTTTGCCTGTACGGGAAGCATACCTGCATATCATAATGCAACTAACTATTCGGCGGGACTCGTTTTCTAATTTTATTAAATTTTTAAACCTTACATAAGAAGGTTTAATGAAGGCGAATCGCAACAAAACTTGGTTTTGTTTGTGATTGGGATCGAGCCAAAAGTTATATAGAAGCGGAATTGCTACACTTAATTCAATCGGGTAATCCGTCTACTGACACGTCTAACTTAATTTCGGTTGTAAATAATGCCGTTACAAACTCAACGAAACTAAAATATTAACAGTAAATTATAAGCAAGAAATGACACCTTGGATAAATGGGAATTTGAAAAGTTAATTTCCTATAAACATAAATTACTAAGGTTAAGAAGAAAAAAAAAACAGAAAATATGGATATTAGAGAGTACAACGAATTACTGGTGTTATAAAAAAAAAGCTCTTAGAGAGAGTGGAAATAATTTTTTCAAAAACAAATTAGAAAATATAAAACATGACCCAAGAAAGTGTTGGAAATTCATAAATGAAAATCTGGGTAGAATTTCAAAAAGAAAGAAAATACCTTGAAGATGCAAATGGCGAAGAAATTAGTGAAGATTTACAAAAGGCGGAAATTTTAAACAATCATTTTATTCAGTCTATATCAAACTTAAGATCACAAATTAATTACTGCCAAACAGATAATTTTAATTCACTGCGAACACTAACTCCAACAAATAACCTATATAAATTCAGATACACTACACAAGATGAAATGAGAGATATTATTTTGAAATTAAATTAAACAAAAGTTGTGGACATGACAATATTTCAGCAAAAATTCTTTTAATATGTGTTGACGAATTAACCCCTTTTTTTAGTAAATATATTTAACAATATGGTTAGCACGGGGATGTATCCTAACGTTTTGAAAATTCATAAGGTAGCACAAATTCCTAAAGAAAAAAATATACATACGGTTGACAAGCATAGACCTATAGCTGTATTATCAGTGGTAAATAATGCGCTTGAATGAATATTACACAACCAAATTGCTACGTATATGCATGATAACAACTTACTCAGTGATTTTCAGTATGGGTTCAGAAAAGTATGTTTAACGGAAGAAGCAGTTGTTAATGTTGTAAATTGCATCTGTAAAAGTTTGGGTGAAGGAAAAAGTGGAGTTGCTGGAATTTTTTACGACTTCAGTAAAGTCTTTGATCTTAAGGTGGGATCATACGATTGCCGCAATGCACCAATTTTTGTTACATTTTGTATGCCAATCGTGTGATACAACCCTGATGCGACAACCGTGTGAGCACTTGACATACAACTAATCACCAATAAAAATTCTAAAAAAGCACCAATATTTATTGTGTTCTCATGCGGCAACCAAAGAAGACAATGCCCGCCAATAATCTACATACATATATATGTATACATTTATTTAGTTTCAAAATTGTTTAAACGCGTCTTCCAAACATGATTTCTGCTTTTCAATCAGTAAAATTCAATTGTTGTTACTATTCATTTTTTGCTTTTTCAGCCCGCACAACATTATAATAATAGCCGAAGCAATTGTCTCTCTTTTTAATGAACAAACCATATTTTTAACATTTAATTATTTTTTTTTTTTTTTTTTGGGGAAAACAAAGTTTGTCATCAGCTACAAAAGCTGTTTATCAGAGTTGCCGTATAATATAAAAATCGTGTGACTATAATGCGGCAAATTTTGGTACTAAATTGTTTTGCGGCAATTAGCGACAATAAAATTTCAGTAAAATGTCACAATCATGTGATTGCAGAGAATTTGATCGGGACAAATTTTTTATTATGCTCCAATTCAGCCCAATAAAAATTGTGTAAAATTGGTGCATTGCGGCAATCGACATATTACTGCAAAAACTAAAATTTTATGGAATTAATGGAATAGATTTGTATTTACTAAAAGGCTATCTTAATAATCGGCAACAATTTGTTCAGATTGGGTCTTGCAAAAGTAGTTGCAGATTTATTTTACATGGAGTGCCGCAAGGCAGTGTGCTAGGCCCATTATTATTTACAATTTTTGTTAACGACCTGCATAATCTTGGCCTTAGTGGGAAAATATTTATGTATGCCGATGACGTTTGCCTATTTTATCCCTGCCAATATGAAAAAGTAGTCAAAGCTTATATGGAACATGATGCTGCTATAATATGTGAATTTGCAAGAATTAATAAATTGATCTTGAATGCTAGTAAGACACAGCTGCTTAGATTTAAACCAAGCCACAGTAATGATAACTTTTCGGTCACCATTGATGGCAGAGAAATAAAAGAAGTTAAGTGAATAAAATATTTGGGAATAAATATACAGAATAATCTCGCCTGGGACATACATTTACAATCCCTTAGGATGAAGGCTGCACAAGCTGTTGGAATCCTATATATATTTAAACACAAATTTCGTGAAGATACGAAACTTATTATTTATAATGCTATAATTCACAGCCATTTTAACTACCTGGCTATTTTATATGGGTTTAAAAAAAATAACCAGTTAAAATCATTACAGCGAATGCAGAACAAAGCCTTAAAGACAGTTTATAATCTCCCAATGATGCATCCAACTATACCGAAAAATGTCAAACAGTTTTACCTATCTATGGTATTTACAAAATGCAACTCCTGCTATACGTATTCAAGAGCTTAAACAACATTGGACATCACACTATTCGATTTAATAGAAAGCAAATTGTATATAATACGAGGAATAATGAAAATTTTAGAATATCCTGTTGTAGGTTTGAAACAACCAAGCTGAGGACAGAGTTAATGGGTAGCCGTGAGTTTGATAACCTGCCACTAAACATAAAGAAAGAAAATAGAATATCAATATTTAAAAAACGACCTAAATAACATGTACTAGAACATAGAGATGAGCTATTAGTATTAAATACTGAATTACTGATTAATAATATCTATATACATACATACATTATATATACATAAGTTACATGTAAAAAATAATCTTGTCAACTCGCCTCAATAATGTCTTTAGGCGCTGAGGCAATTTATATATATGTATATAAAAATAAAAAACCACAAATTTAACAGGAAGCCAGAACTACCCCAATTTCAGTTTGACCAATCAAATTTATTAATCTAACCCTTCCTGATCTATCAAAATGGATCCCACAAACAAGCGGTTCATATTATCTACAAAAAAGTTAAAAACCTTCTGCAGGAAAAGTGAAGGCGAAGATATCGCAAATCAGTGTCAGGATTTCTTAGAACGTAAAATTAGGGATGTCGGCAATCACTGGGGGAAAGTAGAAGCCTCTTTTGAAGTGGTCATGATGTCCGCACAAACTGAAGAGGTAAACGCTGCCGCCCAGGTATAATACGAAAGTTGCTTAGATAGCTACTACCAAACTGTCTCTAAATTTTCTGACATAGTCAGAACACAAAGAGAAAGCATGAACGCAAACATAACCATGAATGCAGTAGATAATACTTTGCCTTTCCCAGTGCCTAGTTCAGGCCTTAAACCCCCGCCTTGCGACACCCAAATTTTTTCGGAAATCTATGAAGAATGGCCCGCTTTTCGCGACATATTTTCAGCTATCTATATTAATCACCCCCGATTAACTCCCGTGGAGAGATTATATCATTTACGGATTAAAACGACAGAGGCAGCCAGAGCGATTGCCAACAGATTCCCGCTCACAGATGATAGTTTCAATCTAGCTTGGGATGCTCTTAAAACTAGATATGAAAATGTACGAGTCCTAGTCAACAATCAAATCCAAAAACTTTTCAATATACCAGTAGTCAGAGTTGAAGATAGCAATTCGCTACAGAGTATTCACAGTTCGGTCATTGATTGCTTATCGATACTACAGACCTTAGGAGTATCAACCACGGGCTGGGATCCATTATTGGTTAACTTAGTTTATTTCAAACCACCCCATGAAACTCTCGCTCAGTGGGAACAGTCTTTAAACGCTTGCAATTTCTTACTCACTATCAGTTCAGGAGAGAATAGATTTCGTTTTTAAAAATCAATACTGCAATAACTGTCTTGCAGTCACTCACACAAAAGCAAACTGCAAAAGTAAAAATACCTGCTTCACGTGCAGAAAAAATCTTCATACTCTACTTCACATGCGAACAAATAATTACCAACCGGCAACAGCAACTCATACTTCCGATCATATGCTATGCATGCTAGCACGAGTAGAATGGCTATTCAAAATCTACCACTAAAGAAAACGGTAGAACAAGCTAGGATTTTAAGTACAGAACAGCCTGAGCAAATAAACTCAAATCACACTACTAATTCCACCAACATACTTTTGCGAACAGCCCTGGTTCAAATCGAAAACAGAGGAGAACTTTTCACACTTCGTGCGCTGACTTTTTTATCAGAACTTTTATATCAGAAAAAATAAGGGCTCGCTTAAACATTCCCTTCACAAAATCTCATTTTGAAATCGTAGGAGTAGGAGGGAAGAGTCAAACCTCAGACAAAGAATGCCAATAATTATTGTTTCAAAATACAGCAACTCCCGAATTCCCATAAAGGCTGTAGTACTTCCTAAAGTCACAAACAAAACTCCAACCATCTCTTTCAAACTCATTAATTCAGAAAAACTCTCACACTAAGAATGTGCTGACCCCCGTTTTAATATATCCTCTCCCGTAGATTTAATATTAGGAAATGACGGAGAAAGACACATAAATCTCGATGGTATCAAAAGGGACGTGATTGGTTCCGTATCCGCATATAAAATTATATTCGGCTGGGTCCTTAGTGGTCCAGTACAATCTTTGCCTAGAGTCTCATTATCTTGTCAAGCTATTCATCCCGAAAATGCAAGGGCAGATAAATCTACTTCGAAAGTTATGGGAACAGGAGGAAATTTCAGTACCCAAAATAATGTCGGCAGAAAATGAACACTGTGAAGAGTTGTATGCGCAAACGACGAAACGACTAGAAGACGGGCGTTACATGGTGCGTCTACCATTTGTAAGAGTTTCCAGAAATAAGATTTCTAGCTCCTTCGAGATTTGCTGCCCTTAGTCAGTACACCAGAATGGGGCAAACTGAGCAAAAAATCCATAGCTTGATTGCCAATGTCAAGAAGTACTAAACGAATATATTGAACTTGGTCACATGCAAGAAACAACATCACGGGAATATATTTGCGACAACAAATATAACTCGTTTTACCTCCCGCATCATGCTGTAGTACGCCCGAAGAGCAAAACAACACAAGTCCGAGTAGTTTTCAATGCTTCACGCAAAACCAATTCTAGGTTCTCTTTAAAAGAGTTATTATATACAGAGAATTGCCGACAAGCATATTTAATGGCCTTTACACTGAACTGGCGTTTTTATCGTTATATTATCAGTGGGGACATTCAAAAAGTGTGTCCTCAGATACTGGTCCATCCCGAGGACCGACCCTTTCAAAGAATACTGTTTCAAAAGTTCCCCCGGGAGGCAGCAAAAGATTATGAGCTCAAGACAGTGACATTTGGGGTCAATTGTGCGCCCTTTCTGGCAATACGCACGTTATTGCAACTAGCTTCTGACAGCGACAAAACGTTCCCCAAAACATCCCATATCCTGCGAAATGAAACCGAAGTGGATGACATCCTCACAGGTGGCCATTCTATCGAAGTATGTAATCATAGCCTAGAACAACTCAGGCGAGCTTTAGCGTCAGTAGCATTCATGTTGAAGAAAATCACAGCAAACGACTCACGTTTGCTAAAGTCTATTCTACAGGCCGATCTCTAGGATTCAGAGTTTCTTAAAATTTATGATTCCAGTTCCACCAAAACTCTCGGTATTCGCTGGAACGCGTTTGCGGATACTTTTACCTACTCCTATGAGTCCAATCCCTATTGTCGCAACCGTGACAAAACGTCAGATTCTAACCTAAGTTGCCAAACTGTTTGACCCGGCTGGCTGGATATCGCCAGTAGTGTTAAAAGGCAAACTTCTTATCCAACAACTCTGGTTGGAGAAAATTGGTTGGGACGATCCCGTTAGTGAAGAATCCGAACTAATGTGGAACGAAATTGTTACGGATCTACCTTCTGTTCAAAAAATTAAAATTCCACGATGGATGAATGTCGCTTTCGTCGACACCATACAAATTCACGGGTTCGGCGATGCTTCCAAGTTAGCATATTGTGCGACAGTTTATATTCGCACCCAGTCTACTCACACTAGTCTTTGCAATTTGCTAGCTTCTAAAAGCAAAGTTGCTCCGCTAACAGCCATAACACTTCCCCGACTTGAACTTTCAGGAGCGCTACTGGCAGCCAAGCTTATTTATCATATCGTGGATTCTCTCAATCTCAAGAGCTTCGAAATTTTTCTATGGTGTGATTACTCCATTGTTCTGAGTTGGTTGGCAAAACCTCCAGCAACATGGAAAGAAATTTATGTTGCCAATAGAGTATCCCAAATTCATGAACTTCTGCCTGAAACCAAATACCGTCACATATCTACCCATTTAAATCCCGCCGATTTAGGCTCGCGAGTTTGTAAGCCCCAAGATTTGATCCACAATCCTCTCTGGTGGAACGGCCCCCATGGCTCGTTAACCCACCTTCTGCGTGGCCCAAAACAGAACCTTTGAAGACAGTCCACCCAATAACTTCAAACCTTACTAGTGGCCAAAAAGGTACAGAAGAATTTATTTTATCTCAAAATTACCTCGTTAATACATCAAACTCTCAGCTTAGCAATAGCTCAATCGACATTCTAAAAAATTTCTCCTCGTATACTCGCGCTTTACGAGTTTTATCATATGTTTTTCGTTACATTCGTAATTTAGGAAAAATTTCGCAAATCCAACTTTTCTGGTGCGGTACTCAAGCCATAGTTTATCTCAAGCAGAAGTGAATTCTGTAAAAACTCACCCAATTCGATTAATACAATGGCATTGCTATCCAGCCGAATACTCGGCTTTATCAAAGAATAAGCTATTGCCCAAAGAAAGTTCTTTACCTGTGCTAAATCCCTTCCTGGATACCGCTGGTCGGTTCGGATCAATGGGAGATTAGCGAATGCCCCTCTACCATATAAAGAACGTTTTCCGATTATTATGACCTACCGTTCCTGCTTAAGTGAGCTCTATTTACAGTATTTGCACGAAACTCTGGCCCACGGAGAATGTAATTTGATGTGTCGTATGGCACAAACTGAATTTCACATATCCAGAATTAAGCAGAACGTAAAAAAGATCATAAGATTTTGTAAAACCTGCATCATTTATAAGAAAAAAGCTTGCGCTCAAATAATGACAGCCCCTCCATTTGAACGATGTACTATCACCGCGCCTTTCAATACCACTGGGACCGACTTTGCAGGGCCCCTTGAGATAAAAACGCTCCCATCGTTAAAGGATACGTATGCGTGTTCGTATGCTTCTCCACGAAGGCAGTTCATCTTGAAACCTGCTCTAAACTTTCCACAGGCCTTTCAGGCTACCTTCGCTAGGTTTGTGCGAGGACGTGGCTTTCCGCATCGAATTTACTCCGAGAACGGCCGCAATTTCGTAGGACCGAGCCGTACGTTACGCAGAGAATTTACTAAATTTATTAAACTGGTTGCTCATGATATCGCCCAAAAGTATATTTCCCACGGATTTGACTGGGTTTTTATTCCTCCGCGTGCCCCGCATATGGGCATTTAAAACGGATCGCCGTTGCCCATCGTTTTCAGTACGAGGATTTCGCAACGGTGCTAGCTCGTATTGAAGGGGCTTTAAACTCTCGGCCAATATCTAGATAGTGGCGTAACATATATATATATATATATATATATATATATATATATATATATATATATATATATAGTTATTTATTTGTATATGTGCTTAGAAAAAGTATAAATAATTATAAATAGGTAATCTGAATTTGTATGTTCGTGGCATTATTTTCTTAAGTGTGCACGTAAGTAAACATTTGAAATAAAAATTAGACTGAAAACATTTTTCTTCAAGTGCAATTGGCGCGTATCTTAACAAATGTTAATAAGCACATCTATTCGCATACATATGTATGCTCACTAAGTCAAGGGTAAACTGTTGAGTATTTTATAAAGTGTCTCCATTACGTGATATTTAATATTGGTTTAGTAGTAGATTTTTTCATCTCTTCCTAAACTTTAGCGCAGCTTCGTAAATTTTTAGACCAGCAATGGTGGTGGTAATCCGTCTGCCAACTACATATATTATGACAATCGAAACAACAACAATTTCAGTGTACGTATGTGTGAATACTCAGTTCTAGGAATCTGACAAAAATTCACACCCAAATGAAATATCGCAGCTCATTCATAATCCGCGCGTTTTGCAACAACGAACATTTCTATATGTATATCCATCACAGAACAATAAATAATATAAAAAATGAAGAGTTACATATTATATTAACTGTGTTTGTAAAAAATTGTAAAAACGCCGTGCCGTAAATCGTTTTGATAGCAATGTAAAAATTTGGCCAAAATAACAAAATCGAAATCATTTCGCAAGTTTATGGCAGTTTTTGCACGTACGACTTTCAGTCGCAGTTAAAGTAAATTAATAGTTTGTTTTAATAAAAAATTAACTAACGAGCAAAGAAGTAAATAAGTACATACGAATGTGTTTTGTTTGTTGCTTCAGTTGAGTAATAACAAAACATCATGAAAATGAAATGGCAATAGTGTGTGAAACGCTTTATATTTATTTTTGATTTTCGGGAAAAAGTATAACTTAGCTAATTAAAATACATTTTTAGGTTTTTTAAGAAATTCTAAAATTCTGGGAAGGGAAAATTATTGGTCGGCCGTCAAATTATTCGGCAAATAAACTGAAAAGTAAGTAAAGATAAATATTTGTTTATGGGTACCTATAAAAAAATATTGAATAATATGGTGTACATCATTAATTGAAGAATTATCAAGAGGTAAGTTTATTAATTTAATTAACTTTAAAACAAATAAGCTAAACGGCTATTCATATAATTGTACGACAGTTACAAGTTTTCTTTTGAAGAAAATTTTTTATTTGCAATTGTTTTTGGAACGAAGTTCCTTAACGCGGCTTGCTGGTAGTGGAAACACCTACCAATAAATATTAATTAGTTGTGAAAACGGACACTATCAGCTGCTAGATGTCGCTAAAGTCAAGTATGTCACAACAAAAAACAGCAATGTTGAAAAATTGGCCAACAGTTGCTTTTCTTCGTTTTGTAGAAGATTGACAAAAAAATACTGCATGTGTCAAAAGTAAAAAATAAAACGTTCCAAAAATTCAAAGAATCATAAAATTTCAAACACAACACATTCGAAGGTGAAGAAAAAACGTAAGGAACTTCGTTCCTAACGGGGGTCCCCCGACCGCATTTACCTTTTTTATATGCAATGTTCGACCTTTAGTTTAAATATAAATAAAGATAGGTTGTCCTTGAGTTCACTCTTATCGGCTTTATTTTTTGGCGTTATTTTCAATATTTCGGTACCCCTTTGTGAACTTATCCACATTTATTTGCTTTTTGCTGCTGATCACTGCCAATATTATTTTAAAGTGCTTTATTATATTTATATCAATACCAGTAATTGAAGATGTGATATCTGGATTTTCGAAGAGGATTGTGTTACCGTGTTCCCATCATTCAAAGAGTTTGCTTCTGAAACTATAGGCTTATTTAACAACACATATCCCTGGAAATCAATGACACCAACTTTGCATAGAGTATTGACACATGGGAAAGAAATCATAGAAAATAGTATGCTGGACTTAGGTGAATTAACAGAAGAGTCCCAAGAAGCTAGAAACAGAGATGTTAAAAAAATTAGACTCTTCAACACACGTAAAGCTCAAAAATTTTCCAAAATATGGACATGATGGAATATTTGCTAATATCATCGGATCCAGTAATATGCTCCATAAGAACAAAGTGGTTACCCAGTATTAGCTATGAAATAGAAAAGGAAGATTCTGAGTCAACGGAAATTAATGACTTTTGCCATTGCAGATCATTTTGTAGAGAATTGTTAGCTCAAACTTGTATATAACTCTTAAACAATATATTATAACAAATAAGAAAGAATTTCTGCATATTATAGCCCTTGGTACAATAACAATAAAACTTTTTGAATAAATTATTCCAATGCGGTTTTTTCAACATTTACTGCGTATGTTCTCGATAAATTGACTTACAAAACACAACATCGATATGATTTGCAATGGAATAATTACAGAAACAAACTAAAAAAACACAGATTTTCTTACAATAACACGGAAATGTATACACGCAGGGTAATATCGGACCATAGAAAACATGTAGACAGGTAGATAAAAAGGAGAGTGAGCACATTGTTGTATTGTGTAATCAAATTTTCTGCCTGCTATATTTTAACACAGATTCATTTCTTAATACAAATAAGCACTATAGTTCATAAAATTGCAGATACAGTATGTATTGAGTATGTTATGGGGGTAGCAAATAATGTGAAAAATAGTGCATGTTTGCTAAATGTCATCCGAGGTGTGCGTTTTGTGATCGTTTTGCTTAGTATGTTAAGTTAAAATATATATGTATTATATACTGTTGGACAGGTAAATAAGTGTTTTTTTACATTTTGCATGAGTTTTGATAATTTTGTAAAAAAAAATGTGGGATTTCACTGAAAAAACCTAAAAAAATCTCTCGCACAAGCCTAGCGAAAGGAGTACATTTCATATATTTTTTTTTTTTGGATTCGAAAATGCATAAAAAAATTTTTACTTAATTTATCTTCCAACCCCTTTCACCAATCAAAGATGATGGTGTTTTCTAATAAATAACAGAAATATTAATAGATAAAAATTAAATTGAGTATAATTTTCAAGCAGGTAGATAAAATGCTCCCAAGAATTCGACTATTTTTAATAAATCTGCTCTCCTACTCACAGTTTTCACCGGGCGGGTAACAATAAAAAGCCAGATTAAATCTTTTAAATATATCTAATATAATTTTTAAAAGTTTTTAAAAAATTCGGTGGGCGATTTTTGTTTTTTACCAATCAATTCAGAAGTTTTTTGAAAAATTGTCCATGGCTGGGTGTAACGTGCATTCTTTTTTCAGTTTAAAATTAAAAATACAGTAAATTTCAAAGCCTTTACTATGACAATTTTTAAAAACTTTTGTTTTGATTAAACATTTTTTTTTTAAAAACGTCAAACAATTAAGCTTCATTTTTGTCAAAATTTTTCACTAATATTTCAAAGACTTGATTTTGATCTCGTTTCACGAGCACACGTTTCACGATAATCAAAAATTTTCTTTTGTGTAATATTGAAATATATCTAAGAAATAGTTTAAAACTATTTTTAGGCCTTTGGCTATGCCATTACTGGAGATATTTACAAAATAAGAAACAAAGCCAAGGCCAAAAACAAAAATTTCGAAATTCAAAACCAAATATCTTTTAAACTATTTACGATATCAACCAAAACTAAAATGCGTTTTGTTAATCTATTAATTTTCTTTTCGCAAAATGTAAATTTTTAAAAATCGGACCATATTTACAAAAGTTAAGAATTGAACAAACTTTTTCATACCCGAGGTAGTCAACTTTGACACCCTGTAGGTCAACGTGTGATATAACAGGGTGGTTCAAATTTAATTACTTTTAAAGCCTAATTCCTCCTCTATGATTCTTTCATACATTGTTATATAATCAGCTTGCTGGTTTCAAAGATACAGATTTATTACCCTTTTTTTTGCGTTTGGGCCCACTGTGCGGCGGTGGCTGAATGGTAGTGTAAGCTGGTAATCAACTCGTATTTGCTGGTTCGAATCCGCTTGGTTGCTTATGTTCTTTTTACTTTTTTTTATTTTTTTTTAAACAATACATGTGATAAGAATTGAGTTATGATAGTTTGTCTATATCTCAGTAATTATAAACCCGATTGTGCTTATTTCCAATACCAAAGCAGAGGGGACATTTATGCAACGATTAAAGTAAGATTTAGGGCAATAAAGTGTTGTTTGGTGGCTTCACAATCGGTGCCCGAAAACTGGTCTTGTGACAAATCTATATATATATATATATATATATATATATATATATATATATATATATATATATATATATATATATATATATATATATATATATATATATATATATATATATATATATATGTATATATATATATTTATACCCTTTTGGCAAAGGGTATAAAAAAGTTAAAATTTTAACAAGGTATATTTCGAGAAATAAAACAATGGACAGAATCATTTGTTTTCAATCTCTAAAAATTTTGAGTTGAGCCACTCTTGGACTGGATGTGCGATATGTATCTATGTATTCACTTTACGAAATAACAAGCTGTATATGTACCGTTAAAGCTTGCTGTAAGGGATAAATCTAAAAGTAACTTGAAAATGTGCAAATGGAAACAGAAACAATTTTTTCCGTGTAAAGAAAAGTATCTGCAAAATAACAAGGGTATAAACGGATATGGGTTTAATGGCAGGTTTATTGGGGGTTATATATTTCCTTTTCATTTTTATGAAATCATAAATCCTTACATTGGACGTATCTGCAGATACACAAATACATTCGCGCATTACATATCATAACGACACAAATTTACGACTAGAACTCCAATACGTATCTATGTGTTCATATTTTCACTTACACTTATTTGGGCATACCCAGCTACCAATTGGATGACTGTTGTTGATGACATCATCATGTCCTAAGGGTGACTGCGTATATATATATATATATATATATATATATATATATATATATATATATATATATATATATATATATATATATATATATATATATATATATATATATATAAGTGACATACACACTAGCAACATCCCCTAAAACTAATGTAAACTAACAACCAATACTTAATGATAAGAAGAAATCTTAAACGAATAACAAACCATACTTAGAGATAAGAATAATCATAAGATAAACAACGATAAGACTTAGACTAGTTTTAAGATTCTCATTTTTAGTATTAAGATAAATCTTGTTAAATAAAGGGCAGTTTATGAAGAAAACTCAAAGAATACACACCGTGTATTTCATTTATATATATATATATATATATATATATATATATATATATATATATATATATATATATATATATATATATATATATATATATATATATATATATATATATATATATATATATATATATATATATATATATATATATATATATATATATATATATATATACAGGGTGGCGCAAAAATTAACTCCCGATGTTTTTTAGCTGTAATTAAAAATAAATGAAAAACTTTGATTCTTCTTGTGGATTATTTTTATTTGGTCTTTTAGTTTTTTTTTTACATCAAGTCCAGAATATGATGTCATATAAATGGCCGCCGCCACAGTTGATTGTCATTGGAGCCCTTTTTATAGCATTTTCCATCACATTGGAGATAGGTCCTCACATTCTTGATGGATATTGTCTTCAAGAGTCTGAGGCTTGTTGAGATAAAACCGCGACTTCAAAAAGACCCACAAAAAGAAGTCTGCAGCGGTCAAATCAGGCGATCTTGGTGGCCAGTGCAAATCGATAAAACGGGAGATTAGGCGCCCAGGAAATACATCCTTCAGCATATCGGTTGTGGCACGGGCAGTGTGTGCCGTAGCACCGTCCTGTTGGAACCACATGTTTTCCAATCCCAATTCATCAAGTTGCGGCAAAAAGAACTCGTTGATCATAGCTCTGTAGCGCTCACCATTCACAGTAACCGTTTGGCCCGCGACGTCTTCGAAGAAAAAAGGTCCGATGACTCCTCCAGCGAAAACAGCACATCATACAGGGACTTTTAGTAGATGTAATGGCTCTTCTTGGGCTACACGCGGATTTTCAGTGCCCCAGAAGCGTAAATTTTGCTTATTTATGTACCCGCTAAGATGGAAATGGGCCTCATCACTCATGATTATTTTTGATGAAAAATCAAAGATGGCTTGAGCGTATGTTAGACGCGATTGGTGGTCAGTAGCTAACAGCTGATGTACCGTCTGGACTTTGTACGGAAACATCTTCAAATCTTGTACTAAAATTCGCTGTAAAGCCCGTCGACTGATACCCATTTGCGTGGCACGTCGTATGGTCGATGTCGACGGCGCTTCCATGACAACCTCGGCTACAGCAGCAATATTCTCTGCAGAACGGCTACTCCGGGGTCTGCCACGCCTGGCAGCATCTCGTGTTGTGCCAGTCTCTTCGAGGCGAGCGGCTTAACGGAGCAGTGTTTCATCAGTAGGCGTTGCACGGCCAGGAAATCTGCGACGAAATTCTCGTTGTGCCAAAGTCACCGACCGATTATTGGTCAAATAAATAGTCACCAATATTCCGCGTTCTGGAGCAGTGTAGCGTAACATTGCTTATTAACGTGTATTTCGCATGTGTTTACTACACAAATGTCAAAACAGAACTGACATTAGGGGCCAATCGCAAAATTTATAGCATTTTCTGATAGGAGGATTACTTTTGCGCCACCTTGTATATACACATATATACAAATATATGCCTTGTCGGACATTGAGACTACTAAAATAATTAACTTTACGTTAACTTTTATGGACTAGCTTCAAAACAATCGATTTGTAGTTCAGTTTTTGTGTACTGGCTATAAGCTAGCTGAAACGTAGTGCAGAGTTAGCCCAAAATTCAAATAATAACATACACACATACACGGTAAAAAACTCTTTAATTAAATTGCCTATTGTCACATTCGTTTTAAGTGTTGCGATAGCTGAGAGGGTATGTTGGCTGCTCACCAGTCTTGAGGCTTAGTGGTTCGATTCCAACCAGAGGCTAACAAAAAAAAAGAAAAGAAAGTACGATGAAATTTAATAAAATAAAATATTACCACCGAAAAATGTAAAAGCAGGCTTGATTTGTACATTTTTTTTCTGTGGGCACTGACTTTGAAGTAGCTAACTTTAAGTTAGTTGAAAAATAATACAGCGTCGAACAATTGACTACTTCCTAGGACATCACCATATTAAAATAGTCAGGTGTTTGCATTGAGAAGTAATCCAGGCCTCAACCAGTACCTGTTAATAGTTAGCTGTAACTTAGCTTAAAGTTAGCTTGGTTTCCGACAGGGTGTCTATGCCTTTTATTTGATATAAATAGATACTTCGTGTTTCAATTTACAATCATTGTTAAATTATTTCTTGTCCTCGTTTTTCAACTTCAGCTTCACATGAATGATTTGAAACAAGAACTTCAAGGATCAGAACATTGCATGTGTGAAATGCGTAATGGGGTGTTGCATAGAAAGAATAATGAGGGCAGCCTAATATTTTATTTTCCGGAGGTAATGGATAATCATATTTTATACAAATATCATGAGATGGAGTAAATAAAATGTATGACCTCATTCTCAAAAATGTTTGGTTTTCGAAGGTCGAGACGAAAGCTAGTAGGCATGTAGAAAATTGTATGAACTATATAATGTATTCCTCAAAGAATGAAAAAAATAAGCGATTTTTACAAAATCTTGTAAAACCAATGAATCCTTTCGACACAATTCACATCGATCACTTTGGGCTGTGGATAATGGAAGAGCAATGAAACACGTATTGGTGATAGCAGATACTTGCTCTAAATTTGTTAGGCAACAAGTTCAAGAGAAGCTATTTTGGCATTGATTGATTACTTTAATAATCGTGAGATATGCTTCACTTCGGGTGACTTTAAAAATATGAACAAAAATGGTTGTAGTGACCACTCATTAATCATGTTTTTTCTCTGCGTGTAGTAAAGTTTCGTCTATTGCTATCAACTCTGCTGTGTATGTGGAGGTAATATTGACATTTTTATTGTGTGTTTATCCGTAGTAATACTACATGCTGCATCTTTGTCAATGTAGAACCGTTCTCTTAAATTTAGCAGGATTTGTGTCTGATTTTCCAAAAGGATGGAGACTCCAGGGAGAAGCCAGTTTCAGACTGTTTTTGGCATTTGGAATCGTCAGGGGTATTTCAAGCTGCATGCAATGGTTGTCTACCCTATAAATAGTAGATCCTACTTTAGGAGTGTTTTTGCATAATTTAGCCTTTCTAGCAATTTTTGAGAAGATTATTCAATTTGCCACATCTATTATGGTTTTAAAGATTTTTGTTGTTAAAGTATTCTTTTGTACATTTAACGGTTTGATGTTAGTCTCAAGTAACGTACTTTTAGTAGGGGTTGAACGCAGAGCGCCTTGCCAAGTTATTATGGCTGAGTTATTTATGCAATCAATTTTTCTTAGTTGGGATTTAGGAGCGTATCCATTAAAGGGTGGGCCATAGTTAACTTTAGAGAGGATAATACCCTTCGATGTAGATACAAGGAGTATTGGTGTTACATTGGTATTTTAAACTTGAAAAACATTTAATAATATTTAGTCTATGCTGCAGGGACTTTAACTAGTTGTTAGTATGGTCATTCCATCGGTAGCAGTTGTTTATGGTAAGGCCTAAAGTTCTTAAATTGTCTACCTTTACGAGTCCAACAGCAGCTGACTGGATAATGCAATGAAAGTTTCGAAATCTACAAATGTGAATGTATTTTCTCTTAAGAAAATTAATTAAAATGCTTTTCTCTCTTCCTGAACGTGTAATCAGGTAAAAATTGCCGGCATATGCACAAAAATCTATCTCCTTATGGCGAAATATTATAAAACTTAGTCTATTGTATGCAATGATGAACCCTTTGGTATGCCGTTGAAAGAAGAAAAAAGCGAAGAATAACAGTTGCGTATGCGGGTCGTAATTTTCCTGTTAGTCATAAAATTTAAAACGTAATCTATAATTTTTAGTCATACCTTTTATTCCCTCAACTGCTCCACTATGGCCTTATTTTTTTCAAATGTACGCTCGAAGTCTAGTGATATTATAGTCGCATGTTTTTGTACGAGAGACACTTCGCAATTTGGTAGACTACTTAGAGCAGACTACCAATTGTCGGGCTCCCTTTTCTAAAAACAAACTGATGGTGGTTACTGGTCAGTTTGCTTGTGGAGACAAATCAGCATAACCTGTTCGCTATTATTTCAGGCAAGACTTTGAATAAGCAAGGGTTTAGTGAGATGGGGCGGTTACTTTTGTTTTATCTTCACCGGGTTTTGACGAGTGTCGTAGCATCTGTAACATTTTGTAAGAGATTCTATCTATACGCGGTGTTCTACCTCTCAACTTATTTAGAGTTGAGTTGAACTCTATAAAGCTAATATTTTCGTAAATTTCGAGACAAGGTACTGGAAAAGATGAGTCATTCAGCGCTTTCGTTTCCGAGCCCGGAAGATAGAATAGTAGTTAAATCTGAAGAGTTATTCTACCAAAACATACCGAATTCATTTCCCATTTGAAGTGTATCATTTAGCCTTATAAAGGGTGTTTTTTTTTTCGGTGTATAAAATTTTAAGTTGCATTAAACCAACGATGGATTTCGATTGACATGAATTTTATTTATCTGAAAGATAATCTTGTGGCATTGCATTTTAAATATGATTTCTAGCATATGACCGCCACGGCTGGTGCGGATGTAGTCCAATCTGGACGTCCAATTTTCGATGACTTTTTCCAACATTTGTAGCCGTATATCGGCAATAACACGGCGAATGTTATCTTCTAAATGGTCAAGCATTTGTGGCTTATCCGCATAGACCAATGAATTTTCATAGCCCCACAGAAAGTAGTCTAGCGGTATTAAATCACAAGATCTTGGAGGCCAACTCACAGGTCCAAAACGTGAAATTAGGCGGTCACCAAACGTGTCTTTCAATAAATTGATTGTGGCACGAGCTATGTGACATGTTGCACCGTCTTGTTGAAACCACATCTCCTAGACATCAGGGTTATTCGATTTAGGAATGCAAAAGTTAGTAATCATGGCTCTATACCGATCACCATTGACTGTAGCGTTCTGGCCATCATCGTTTTTGAAGAAGTACGGACCAATGATTCCACCAGCCCATAAAGCGCACCAACCAGTCAGTTTTTCTCGATATAACGGTGTTTCGACATACACTTGAGGATGAGCTTCACTCTATTCGACCAGACGTGCGCTTCATCGCTAAACAAAAAAACAAAAAAAATGGACGCAGTGCACGTATTCCGCACAGAACCATTATTTTCGCAATGAAATTGCACTATTTGCAGGCGTTGTGCAGGCGTGAGTCTATTCATGATGAATTGCCATACCAAACTGAGAATAAATCACTTGACAGCTGTTAAATCGGTTGCTATCTTGAACAGTAGTGCCAACTTAAAGTTCTATACATCGAAAAAAACACCCTTTATAAACACTTAATTGCTACTGCTTTAATATGAAGTTTATCATTGATAGAACGATTACTTACATACGTTAAATTAATTTATTTATAAGTACGCTTTTAATACTTTTATTAATATTATTTTAAAAACTTGTTAGCATATTATAAGTATTGAAAATGTTATTCTGCTATATTAAAAGTAGTTTTATATATTTTTAGGATTACTTTATACACTTAAACTCGCCTAAAAGTTTTTCATAGGCGGATTGAAAAGTCTTTCGTAATATTAAGGACACAAAAAATGTAATGAACGAAACTAAAGAAGTTTCGTTCCATTAACGTAGCAGTCGTTGCTATAATGAATTCTTTCACTGCATTTCACTGCACATTTCATTGCATTAATGAATCATAACCAACATAACGGCTTCGTTCCTGCTAAGAAGCGTTTTTCTTTCAGTGTAGCTTGCCCCCTTCTTAATTTTCGTTTAGCTCTTATTTTATCCTGGATATGACGAGAAGTATTATATTAATGTGTTGTGCATGGTCTTGACTAGCACCTTTATAAGCATTTCATTAAAGGAAACAAAATAATTATTCAACTCACCTTCATTTTTAACGATACGTCCATGACGAGTTTCGTCTCTAGAATTTCTCTGAAGCAGTTCCAATCAGTTTCCTTGTTGTATATAAATTTGCTTTGATTCTAAAGCTGCACATCAGTCATATATTTAAGTATGACTGGAGAGTGACCTGAAGACAGCGCGAAGCATGATTTTAAGTTTAGATTGTCATGTCATGTGTTCTTTCTTTGTAAGAAAAAATCTAATAGATCTGGTTTTTTATTAATGTTTGTTGGCCTATAAGTCGGATATCCAGTACTTGCAAACTTGGAATTGTGTTCATTTATTGACAATAATAAATTCTTCCCTTTCGTTGAAATTAATCTAGATCCTCAGGTTATATTTTTTGAATGAAAGTCGCCGCCCGCTCTAAACCTGTTGTTAAGAGATTCGAGTAGCTCAAGATAGGTATTTAATTTTTGAATTATTATACTTTGGAGGGCAATAGACAGCAGCTATGACAAGTGGACCGTATACGTCTTCTATTAAGACTTCAATATGATCTTTTTTAAAACCTTGAATTTCAGTGCATTAAATGGAGTTACGTATTACTATTGCTGAACACCCATGTGCTGCATTGTCGGGATGATTATTGTGAAAAAGTGAGAAATTCGGTATGGAAATAAAGTTCTTTTCTGTAAAGTGTGTTCTAGAGACGAGTAATACGTCAACTGAAATGCGTTTTAAAAAAAAGATCTTAATCATAAGCTTAAATCGATGCTAACAAATGTTAGCGAAATATCGAAAAATTAATAAAGAGAAATAAAAGGCCTAAAGCTTTAAAAAATAGTTATATTAATTTTAACAATAAAGGTCAAAAATTATAGATAAAATGAATACATATATTGTATAAATTTCATTTCACTGTTTTTACAGCTTCAGAGTTACGTTTAATTACTACTTTATGTTGTATGGGGACACCTAGTAATTTTCGACTTCTTGTTGTTGTTGCCATTTGCTGTTGTAAGGCATCTGGGAATACATACACTGTGCGAATTGCGGCTCTCTATCTCTTACGGTTCGAGAGTTATAGCATTTTCTCTACATTGTAAAGGGACACCTGGTAGTCTTACAGTTGCTGCTGTTTTTAGCTATTGTTGTTGTGGAGCATATGTGAATATATATATTGTGCAAATTTCATCCCTCTGTGTCTCACGGTTCGCGAGTAACGGCTAATTGTTACTTTACTTTGTATAGGGACACCTGGTATTTTTCGACTTGTTGTTGTTCTTAGCATTTGTTATTGTAGGCCATATGTGAGTACAGTATTTTTCGGTTAATTGCACATCAAAATTTGCACAATTTTTTGTTCAATTAACCGGGGAATTAGCCGATACCCGTTTAATTGAACAATTCGTTCAATTACAAGAACCCTATTTAATTGAACAGTTTTTTCAATTACAGAAATCACGCATAGTTGGAACTATGTACTAATGAATTAATAGAAATCGCATATGTGCACTTTAAGTTTTTCAAAATAATTTTTTTTTACCTTAAACGAAAAAAAAGCAAGTAACAGCAAAAAATGTACATATATGTGTATAGTAGAGATGCCACACAGTGTTCTTCACAAATGATGTCAAATATGTATGTGCAAAAATGCCAGATTATTTTTCAATGCAATTAACCAGGTAAAAGTAAGAGGAAATTTATTTTTGATGACATGAATTTTGAACGAATTAAGCGGGAAAATCAATTAACCGGGTTCAATTATCCGAGGAAATTCACATGGTGTTCGTATGCAATATTTTTTTAGCCCGATCATGTGGTTCAATTAAGCGTGGAAACCAATTAACCGTAGGGTCAATTAACCGAAAAATACTGTACATATATTGTGCACATTTCATCTCTCTGTCTTGTTTAGGAGTTACGGCTAATTTTTACTTTACGTTGTATAGGGACACCTGGTAATTTTCGACATGTTGTTGTTTTTAGCATTTGTTGTTGTAGAGCATCTGTAAATACATATATTGTGCGAGTTTCAGCTCTCTGTCTTTTACTGTTTAGCAGCTACGGCTAATTGTTACTTTAGGTTGTATTGGTACACGTGGTAGTTTTCGACTTGTTGTTTTTAGTATTTGTTGTTGTAGCGGCAAGGTACAATAACATCCTGTGAAAATTTCAGCTCTCTAGATCTTACGGTTTCGGAGAATGGACGCTGTGACGGACGGACATACTACTCTCGGCAATAGGGTTCCGTTTCACTCTGGTGAGTACGGAACCCTAAAAATTAATGGGTCGTAATCAACATAACGGGGCACTTTGATGTTCTCAATATTCGAGTAATCATCCAGAAAGGTTTTCCAATGTTTGAGAGTGGATGGACAAATTTCGACATCCCACTCAGTTTTCTCCTTCCAAATTTGTTCCATTATGATTTTTGCAGTTATGATTTTGGGGGCAAGCCTACCGGCGAGGTCAAAAAGTTTGGCAATGTCTGATAGCACTACTCGTTTAGTAAAAGTTTTTTGAATGGAGAGCTGAATAAAAGAAATCATTTTCTGCATTTCATCCGAGGCCTAGAGTTTTGGAGGTACTAGAATCAGATAACTTTAGAAAGTTAGAATCTAAAAGATCTGTATGAGGTATATCTTGCAAAACAGATTGTTTGTTTGCTGTCCATTTTCTGAGAGAGAAACCAGCCGAACTTAAAACTTTCACCATATCATTACGTGCTTGAATGGCGGAGTCTAAATCATGTGCCCCAAAAAGCACATCTTCAACATACATATAGTTTCTAAGAATTTCAGCGACAACTGGATAATCACTTTCACACTGTGCGGCTAGTTTTATTACAGTTCTAATAGCTAAATGTGGGGCACAGTTGACGCCAAAAGTAACGGTACACATTTCAAAAGCATTAAGTTTTTCTTCGGGCGAGGTACGAAATATTATTCGCTGAAACGAAGTCTGATTTCTATCTACTAAAATTTGCCGATGCATTTTTTCAATGTCGGCGTTAAAAATGAAACGAAAAAGTCGCCACCTGAGAATTAATATTGTAAGATCAGCTTGTAAAACGGGACCAGGGTACAAAATGTCGTTAAGACTTGTGCCATTGGCTGAGGGGTTTGACGCATTAAAGACAACTCTGAGATTCGTTGTCGTGCTATCGGGCTTTATTACCGCGTGATGGGGTAGGTAATACGAAGTATTCGAACATGCAGACAGATTGGGCTGTATCCTGACCATGTGGTGGTTCAAGTATTATAGGTAGATTTCACGCTAGGTTGTTTTAATAAATGGGCTTCATTACGAAGATACTGTGCTATAGCATTCTGACGAGAGTTTCCCACATTTCGATCAACAGGAAACTCCCTTTTGAACGGAAGTGAAACTACAAATCTGCCCTCTTCATTTCTGTACGTAATTTGTCTCTATAAATTTTCGCAGTAAAGATCTTCATCGGATAGCTGTTTAGCTTCCTGTACTTCTTCTAACTACCAAAACTGACTTAGTTGGCGAGTGAGTTCAACTTCGGTGTAAAATGAAGAAGCAATTATGCTAGGGATGGAAGAGGAAATCTGTCCGGTCACAATCCACCCAAATACAGCGCATTGCGCCACTAAATTATGATTACTTTCCAACTTGACTCCATCGCGGAGTATATGTGGGTATACGTCACCTCCTAACAACAAATATATTTGATTTCCTGTGTATACATCATTAACAGCCAGCTTCAACCCCTTAAAAATTAAATAGAAGGAGCGAGTGAATGAGAGGGCAGCTGGCCAGTAAGGTTCTTAACAACTAATGCATTGACATTGGTGGAAAAGAGCTTGTCAATAGGCGAACTGATAGTTATTTCACAAAGTTGGTGAGATGTGGCTGTAAGAGAACCGCTTAAACCAACAACTTGAGCATGAGAGCGTATTGATGGCAAGGCAAATTTTCTTTTAACAGATTGAGAAATGAATGATGCTTCAGAAGCAGGGTCGATAAGCGCTCGAACCGTAAGTCTAATATCTGCCACACATATATCTACTAGAGCAGTACCAAGAAGAATAGAAGTATAAGGAGTGGACTGTAAATGCGTTGTGTATATTTGGCGAATTGCCTGTGAAGTAACAGAAGTGGATGGAATGCCATCGGGATTCTGTATTGCACGAAAATGCGTTTTATCAGAGAGCTTCTGGCTACTGTAAGCGGTTTGGTTGCTGTTCGTAGATATGGGTGTGCTATGAAGTAGGGTGTGGTGTTTCTGTTTGCAAACATCACAAAGATATTTGCTGTGGCATTTTATCACCTCGTGAGATCTAGCCAGGGAATTGATACAGCGTTTTTGGGTTTTGACTGTAGACCAGCGTTGATCTACAGACATTTTGAGAAAGGATGGGCATTGTCGCAGGGGGTGAAACTGTAAGCAAAGAGTGCATTTATTCGCTTTATTGGGGGCCACGTTGGTATTATAACAGTTAACTTTCTTAACCTCACGGCTGTTATTTGATTTTGGATACGAAGTATTCTTAATTGAGTTAAAAAAGGGTATGTTATCTAGAGGTAAAAAATTCTTTCATTTGGGTCCAAGTGGGCAAGTCCCAAATATCCCGATGATGCTGCTTATACAAGTCGAGAGTAACATCTGAAAGACATGTGGAGTAAAGATAAACGAAAATCACATCCCATTTATCAGTTTCTATGTTAAGCAGGGATAGATTAGTGATACAGTCGTTTATAGTTCGCTGAAGTGCTTCGCTGGATTTAAGCTAAATAATGTTTTTAGTTGTGCATTAAAAAGAACTTCTTTGTTCTCGTACCTTTCAAAGGGGTTGTTCCAGGCCATGTCGAATCTACTGCAGGATCCTTCTCCTGATCTTTGTTTTCAAGCGGAACTAAAAAAGATTCATAAATAGGTCGTAGAGACGTCCAAATATGAATGACTTCATCTTTGTGAACCGCTAAGGTACGAACACTATGCGTATCTGCAGGGAGACCTGCAAAATAAGCCTGAAACAGGATGACACGATCAGAAGCAGCAATAACTTACGGTTTTTGATTGTGATATAATTTATAATAGTTCTAATCAAAATTCACAAAAATATATCAAACATGAAAATATTGTGCTATTCGTGCAGTAATTCGCATAAATTTTTATTATTTATGTAGTTGAAATATTTGTTTTATTTTGCAATGTGAATTTTCTATAAATCAAATTGTATGTTGGGATATTCGATGTAAAACCTTCAACACATATGTAGATATGTATGTGCACAAATGTATTTATTTTTAAAATTTATATTATCAGCCTTATTATGAATTCCGAGTGAATATCACTCATAATGGAAAATCTCCGTCACGAATTCGTACAAAAAGGTATCATGAATTCCGACGGCTTCGAAGTTAGTGTTGCCATCCTCTTGACCTAAGTTCGAATTTTGCACTAATTTTAAACTTTTTAAATGAAAAACAGATGTGTTTTGTTTACACTCCAAGGATTGTTAAAAATATTTTTCAAAAAATATAAAGGAAATACAATGAATTCGATTGCTGCAGCCGTTTCAGTGACGGAAGAGAAACAAAAGCTGTTACCGAATATAGCGCCAAGTCTTGAGGAATGGTCACAATTCCCTTGATTTGGATTACAAGGCATAAGTTGTTAAAACCAATCACAAATTATGAAAATATGTACATACATATGTATGTGTTTTCCAATTTTTCGTTTAGTTTTATTAAAAATTTCCGGCTGAACAAATCTGCACAATTCGATTACTAATTGAATCTGCCTGGTGTTGGAAAAGATGTGGATGTTGCAAAGGCTTTTTCGTACCACTTTTTGTACACACATTTAATTTTGTACATAAAAGGCAGTATTTTTTGTTTAGTTTTTTTTTCTTCATTTACATGGTTAATTATTTTTCAAGCAATCTATCAGATGTTGCAATGGTGTATATGAAGCGATTTTTTCAACACATAAAATCAGCAGTCAGTTTGTATTACTTTTTTGTTTCAAATCAGGGCAAAACCAATAAGTATTTTAAAATATACCAATTAATTATTAAAGAAATATAATTTTATAACTACTTAAAAGTTTTTTTTTTCTCAATTTAAAAACTTATTTTCAGTTTATTCTTATTTTTAACTACTTTTTGTATTCTCCCGACAGTAAGAAGAGTTCGTATAAATTTTTAATAAAAAAACACTAAAAGTACGCTTCATTCGGAATTCATAATACCAATCTCCTGAATTTCGAAAACTTCATAGCTACGTCGGAATTAGCGTGAATTTTTACGACGGAATTCATAATAAGCATCTAACTACGTACTTTATTTTATGTTGATAAATATGTATATTTTTGATGCTAATTCTTCGACCTTTGTTGTTTAGTATTTTAATTGTTTGAGCCTTAAGGTCACTTGTTTTTTTATAAGTGTATATTGAATTCAATATTTCGATATCACAATGGATATCTTCTTCAGGAATGTTTCGATGTTTTTTCAAAAACCTTTTCTTTTTAACAATTTCAAAAACAAAAACAATTTATACTGACAAATGTTTGAAAATTACATACACTTAAACAAAATATTTTAACATATATACATACATAATAATTAAGTTTCCATGAATACATGCACACACACATGCACATACGTTCCTACACACCCACATGCATCCACGTCTACACACACGTATACATGCACCTGCACACCTATATCGACATATACATATGCACATACATACATGTATACCTATGCATGTATATACATGCATACATACATACATAAATACATATGCATAAACGCACACACACATACATACATACATGCACATAACCGCATATTACATATACGCATATACATGTATATATAGATACATATTAACACTGAACATAACATAACATATTTTTTAGTTTTATATAAAAAAAAAAAATGATGAAAAATATTTTTAAATAATTCAAGACAAAACATCCTACTTGTGTATTCTATTCCCTACTATGTTTCCTATATACCAAATGTCTATAGTTCTGAGCTAATCCGTCTGTATCTGATTTAAAATTGATTCTATTTCCTAATGGTACTTTGATAATATGTAGCATTTCCAACATATATCTACGTTTATAATAGCACTCTGTGCCCAAAATTGAAGTACCCTCAAAATCAGGGTAGTGATCAAAATCACGACAGTGTGTTGACAATGCTGTCCTCTTTGATGAATTATAATTTCTATATTTCTGGTCAGATTTATGACCCGCTAATCTAGTCTTCAACTTATTATCTGTTGTGCCTACATAAACCTTATCACACTGCTCATTATCATTACCCTTGTAAGGTATTTTATAAACTAAATTGGACCTTTCTAACTTATCTAATCTATCTTTAGTTCTACTAAAAAGTGTTCCTACTGTATTCTGTACTTAAGTGCTATTTTATACTTAGTGTTGTCATATATATTCGAGTCTACTAATCTTTCTGACATCCCAGGTACATAAGTTAATGATTTGTATATTATAGGTTCATTATTAGTATTAACATTACTAATCCTCTATTGTTGTATTGTTTTATCAACCTGCAGATGAGTTCCTTGGGAAAACTATTATCCTTCAATATATTTCTAATTATATCCTTATTCTTTCTATGAAATCTGTAGTCACTAATTGTCAATATCTTATCAATTAGATTCCTTGCTGTATTAATAATCCTTTTCCTCGGATGTTTAGAAAAATAATTTATAATTCTACCTGAAGATGTTGGTTTTTGATACCAATCCATTAATAACCTATTATTTTTCCTTATTACTATTGTGTCTAAATATGTAATCGAAGAATTTGATTCCTTTTCAATAGTAAATTTGATATTTGTATCGAATGAGTTAAAGGTGGACAATAACAAATCTATTCCACTCTCATCCATTATACAAAATAAATCATCAACATATTTCGTGATAATTTTCGGTCTTATAGTCAATTTCTCTAAACATGTATCTAATAATCTCTCCATTACAATATCACCTATAATTGGAGATGCAGGAGAGCCCATTGGAAGCCCCCTCTGTTGTAAAAATATTTTATTATCATATTGAAAATATCTATTGTCAACAATACAAAACCTTATCAGCCTTATTATGAATTCCGAGTGAACATCACTCTTAATGGAAAATCTCCGTCACGAATTCGTACAAAAAGGTATCATGAATTCCGACGGATTCGAAGTTGGTGTTGCCATCCTCTTGAGCTAAGTTCGAATTAGTGTAACCAACTTTTTAAATGAAAAACAGATGTGTTTTGTTTACATTCTAAGGATTGTAAAAAATATTTTTCAAAAAATAAAAAGGAAATACAACGAATTCGATTGCTGCAGCCTTTTCAGTGACGGAAGAGGAACAAAGGCTGTTAGCGAATAGAGCGCAGTCTTGAGAAATGGTCAGAATTCCCTTGATTTGGATTACAAGGCGTAAGTTGTTAAAACAAATCACAAATTATGAAGATATGTACATACATATGTACATATGTATGTGTTTTCCAATTTTTCATTCAGTTTTATTAAAAACTTCCGGCTGAACAAATCTGCACAATTCGATTTCTAATCGAATCTGAATGGTGTTGAAAAAGATGTAGATGCTGCAAAGGCTTTTTCGTACCACTTTTTATACACACATTTAATTCTATACATAAAAGGCATTTTTTTACGTTTAGTTTTTGTTTGTTTGTTTATATGGTTAATTATTTTTCAAACAATCTATCACATGTTTCAATGGTGTATATGAAGCGATTTTTTCAACACATAAAATCAGCAGTTAGTTTGTTACTTTTTTGTTTTAAATCAGGGCAAAACCAATAAGTATTTTAAAATATACTAATAAATTATTAAAGAAATATAATTTTATAACTACTTAAATATTGTTTTTATTCAATTTAGGAACTTCTTTTTAGTTTGTTCTTATTTTTAACTATTTTTGTATTCTCCCGACAAAAAGAAGAGTTCGTAGAAATTTTTGAAAAAAAACGCTAAAAGTACGTTTCATTCGGAATTCATAATATCAATCTCCCGAATTTCGAAAATTTCGTAGCAACGTCGGAATTCATGATAGCATTTATACGACGGAATTCCGTCGGAGCCTCCGACGGAATTATCCCACAATAATTATTCAATAGTCACTGAGATCATATGTATTAATTTTTAGCAAATACCTATGAACTGAATTTATATGTACAAATTAGTGTGTATTTTCATTTTTAAATACATATACATACATTGTATATAAATGAGAAAATTGTTGTTTTTCTCATATCAGATGCAAAATTTTTGTTACTTTTTTTTTTGCAAACTTAAGTGTGCTCCTTGCACGAAACTGTAAAAATTGGCTGTAAATTTTGAACCATAAGAGATAGAAACTATAAATCCGCACAGGATATGTAGTTACGAGGCTCTACAGAAAAAAAATTTAAAAACTTAAAGGGTGCTTGAATACAAGAAGCTGAAAATAGCTCTAATTTTGGAGCCGTAAGCGATAAAGCCCTAAAATTTGCACAGGATATGCCATTACCATTACGTTACATTTACAGATACCAAAAATGACCGTAAGTAAACATTTGAATGTTGCAAAAATCGTTGTATTTAGTTTAAAGACAGTAATATTTATGAGTTGTAACTTTTGAATTGCAATAGATAGACTTGAAATTCTTACATGTGGCTAACTAGCCGCCACAACAGCAAATACAAAAAAAAAAAAAAACGAGAAGTTAAAAACTAGAGGGAGCGCCCATATAAGAAGCTGTGAATCATAAGAGATAGCGACTTGAAATTTGCACAGAATTTGCAGCTTCCAGGCATATACAACAGCATATACCTAAAACAACAAAAAGTAAATACTTACATAAATGTTGCCCTTTACAAAAGGTTATACAGCTGTAACTTTTGAACCATAAGGTACAGAGACTTGAAAATTTTACAGTATGGGAAGTTGCGAGTCCTCTACAATAACCGATACCAAATATAACAACAAGTAAAAATTTAATTGTTAGTCCACTTACGGGAGCATACTTAAGTTTGAATATTAGCTGCAACTTCGAGCTGTTGAATATATAGAACTAAAATTTTCACTGTATACATATTTGTCTGCTACAACAGCAATTACTAAAAACAACAATAAATAAAGATTTTAACATACATGGGGCACTATTCTTCTGCTGAGTGTAATGGCACGGTATTACAACGGAGCCCTTGTTGTACTTATTCAATTTGTTTGGATATGCCAACTGTGTATAGCTTATATAGGCTATGCTTTTCTTTGAAATGGAGAAAATTTTTTGGATAACTCGCTTCATTTATAAGCCCATTTTCAATGTGTTCTTACTTTTTAAAATTGTCAGTAAATGCTCACACCGCATCTAAACAAATCATTTTTCAATAATTATATAAATTTACTTTAAGGACCCTTTACAATACTGGCAGGTACCTATCCAGGGATGTTAGAAGGATGCCACATATTTTATATTGTTTAGAAGTAATAGTTGGATGCTTGGTTGGTGAGCATATGAGGCTGAGAAGGATAGCACGCCGAGTTGTTAGATATATGTATGGATTGCGTATTCGCGATCACGCATCTTCCTATGAGAATATGTTTTTTGGATGCAGTTTCTCTAACTTTGCTAAGATGAGAGCTTTACTGATATTCTTTAAGGCTGTTAAATATAGATGTCCTCCATACATTTGCAATATGTTTACGTTTACCCACAGTTCCAGATATCCACAAATTGTACTACCACGAATTTCATCTCCTTTGTATGAAAGATCGTTTTTAGTCAGAGTGGCAAGAACTTGGAACAGGCTTCCAAGGGATCTTAAGGTGTTTACCCCCTCGATATCAACTTTTAAGAACAAATTATTAAGTCATGTTACAACTAGTACCGATCATTGACCCATGTTATTATGTCTATTAAACATTGTACCTTGTCTTTCCTTTCTTTCTTCCCCTTTCCTCTTCTTTTTATTTATTTTTAGTAACATAAATACATACATAACTGTATATTTAAAATATTGTAGTCTAAACAATCAAATATGGCTATACTAATAAGGCTCGATTGTATACTGTGCATAATTTGAAATAAATAAAAATAAATAAAAATTCTAAAAACAGTTTAATTTTTTTTTTCAAAAGTGTTTCTTAGTGCAAAGAGCACACAGATATCCGAAATCGGCATATCCTCCAAATCCAAAAAAATTAATTTTTGAATAATTCGCCCATTTATAAGTTGATTTCCAAATTTCATTACGCTTTTTCTGGGGTATAATGGGCATATAATTACGGTATTCAAAGGGTCGTCCTAAAGTCAGAAGTCTTAAAATAATAGCACGAAAATATATGACTGCTGTGAGCAACCTGTCATAAAGTAGTGCGCTATTTAAAATATGAGTCAGCTGTTAAAAAAAAGAAAGCCATTTAAATATTTTTGTTCATAATGCCAAAATAAGTGAAAAAACTAGCTATTAGATGTTTTGATAGCTGATTCAAGTAAATTTGAAATCAAATATGTCCGTATTTACGAACATACATATACATATGTATGTATATATTTTAATGCATTTATTTCTTAAATGATATTAAAGTGAATAGATAAATTTATTCAAACAAAAACAGCTGGCGCCGGTTGAACGGAGTCGATTCATGTTTTGGACGGCGGCCAATACACAAGCGTGTGTGGGCTGCCAGTCTTCTAAGATTAGTATCTCATTTTTAGGTGAAATGCATGGACATGGATGTTGATATAAATATCTGCGAAACACACACATGCGTACATTCGTATCGTACACAAACATGTTTAGTCCACACTATCACACTTTGTGAGCACACATTTCATTTTTACCATATCGTACGACTGAGTAGGATAGTAAAACAAGGCCTTCAGCTATTAAACAAATGCATTCTTGTTTGGATACATACATACATATAAGCGTTATGCGCATATAAGGGGTTTTTTATGTAAATATAAAATATTTTTTTTGAATATAATTTGCGACAGGTAAAGAATATCACCGGCTCGACGAATGCGTTTTAGCCGTTCGCCTCAGATGTATGCTGTTAGCTTATGACGAATCACTAAACACAGTCGATAAAGTCTTATTAATTTATGACTATTTTTGTTTGCAGCACAACAACAATTTTTTTAAACTATCATAAAATGTTAGTACTTTCTGACATTATGACACAATATGAGACCGTTTGAATACCGTAAATATTTTTCGCAAACAAATTCTAAATAAAACTTCAAAAAATTTATATTTAGCTAATGGGTTGTTTGCAAACTGATCTTTAAAGTTATTCCTGCTTCGAGGAAAAAGTTTAGTATTTAAAACTATTATAAAAGACAGATGCAGGTTTCATCAATAAATTATTTTACTGAATCGAAAATTTAGAAAAATAATATAAATCGGCTGAACAGCCTTTCCAAATGCTGCAACAGGTTAGTTAAACATTTCTGGAAATGGGATGGGTATGCATACCAGTTTTCTTGGCACAATTATTTTCGATTTACTTTATTATCAAAGCCTTTCAAAGGGCAAACAACTTTGAAATGCTCATAGCAGTAGGAAATATACATAGGTACTGCATATAACAATAGAACGCTGCTTAACATATGTACATATTTAAGCATGTGCAGCAAACGATCGTCTGCTTAATTCATTTGAAGGTTTTACTTTACAAATTAGCTCTAAATAAAATTCTAAAATTCTTTAGTTCATGGGGTTTTTGACCCTGTCCTTTAGACAGTCATGGTACCATTCAGTCTGATATCCAATAATTCTTCACTTTATTTGGCCAGTTGTATCATTGAAATTTTCGTATCAGACGTTCAGCGATCACCTGCATATGTATGTAATATGCAAAAAAAATTGCAGTGAGAATAAATGATTAAAAATACATTTTTTGACATAATTTCCTGAAAATTCTTCGTTTACTATGATATATTGTTTACTAAAATCAAAACAAAAAAACACACACACACTAATCCAGTGGTTCTTACTAGCGGTTAAAAGTCAGAGTGACAAATTAAAGAAAACCAAATTCAGTAGTAATATTATTTGGCTATTTCAATAACGCAGCCTTTTAATATAAAAGTAAATGCCTGAAAGTTGCAATAGACTAACTTACAACTCGGCGTTCAGTGAAATTTTGTGAAAGTAATTTTTTGACATTTACAATGCCGTGATAGTACTTTCATGAAATTTTGGTGTACGTATTATGAGTAAACATTTCATTGAAATCTGCAACTTTCATGAAAATTGTACTAAAATATGAACTGAAATTTATAAAAATGGGAGTGTGTAAGCAAAGAAGTGGGAGACTTTCGGGCATTTACTTTCACGTTTATATGCTACGGTACTGAGAGCTAAATGATACATATTAATTTATTCTGTATAGAAATTACATATGTATAACATTTGTATATCAAATATGAGTAAAGAACACAATTGATGTAAAAATGTTTATGATATTATTAAAATTTTAACAATAAAAATTATTTTAAAATGTTGGTCTATAACCTTGTTTTAACGATAATTTTGTAACTTTGTTTGGTAAACTTTTCGCTTTGATGATATTTTTGAAATTAACTTTTACGTTCCTTTGGAAAGACACAAAAACTTCACGAGTGTCTAAGTACAGTGTAAGTCTGTACGAATTTTTCTATCGCATATTTTTGTTGAGAACACATTTTTAGTTTTATTTCATGCGAACTTTGTTCGCATTTGTGAGGGAGTCTGTAAGTACGTACAATATTTTTCATGTAGTAATGTAATTACATATTTATTTATGTTTGTGTCTTTGCCATTCTAGTGGATTAGTCATTAAAAATTAACCAAAAATATCAAAATGAATCCTGACTTTGAAGGGCGCACAAATCTCAGAATAATTGCAACTTAAATTTTTTTGTTAAATATTTTCGTCTTATTTTTCAATTTTATATAATAAAAGATAACAAGTACCCATAAATTTCAAATGTTAACGATAAGTACGAAAATGTGTCAAACTTGTGGAAAGGTTCGTAAACAGTCTTCTGATATTTTTACACTTGTACATTTTCAATATAAATTCACATTTCTGCACCTGAAACAAATCCATACTTTTAAAAACAAATTATAAAATATAGAAAAGATAGAAAGTATATAAATTTCCACTAAGTTCTTGCTACTTATGAACAAAAATGTCTTTCTTTTGCACTTCGCAACAACAATCATAAAAATGTATACAGAATATTTTTTTTTAGCGAAGCCGTGATTATATCAAATAAATTTCTAATTTCAATTATCTTATACATTTAAAGCGTTTTTATAAAAAGCAGTGTTAGTAACACTGACTCATACACAAGCATAAACTTCCTTGTTGCACATCAAAATTTGACGGCGGCGGTAGAGAAGATAGGGAATATACTGAGAACATGCCAACAATATTTTGAGTTATTATATAACATAGTTTCACAACCTGCAGCTGAAACCGAATGAATATAAAAATATGAGGCGAAATTGCAACAAAGGACACATAAGCAAATTATCTTCAGTCTTTATATAAAATATAGAAAATCTTTGGCAAATATATAAATATTTTAAATAATCTAAAAATATTTTAAATAATTGACAATAGTTAAAACGTTCATATAATGAATACAACAGAAAAGCTATCATTTCCATTGCTTCGTGCGGATTACATACTTATGTATGTATATGAAGTTGGCTGAGAAGATGTTATAGTATCACCTACTAGTTCCCCGTAACGATAGTGTCTCACTTTATTCCCTTAATAAGAATCGTTCCACATTTTATTATTTCAAACAAATTTCCAAAGAATAAATATTCGTTAATACTTTATTAATTTTTAATTCCATAGAATTGTTTACTAAAATATTGATATTAACTTTAATATGCAAATGCAACAATAAACAATTATTCCAGAAAAATTTCCAAAGAATTGTTTACTTAAATATTAATATTAGCTTTAAACTGTATTCTCTTTTCAGCTGCATTTCCAACAACGAAAATGCAGCAACAAACAAAATTTTAGTATATAAGCTTAATGAAAAATAAAGAAAGTGAGTTATAATTCCAAACAACACCAAACGTCTTTTTTTGTAGTCAAAGCTTTTTCCGCAAGTAAAAGTAGAATACTGTTTTTCTTTTTAGTGCGAATATTTTTTTTATTCATATAGGGAATATTCGTTTACCTAGTTAAGGCCACTTTTTCATAACACATTGCATTGACACCATCACACTTGCACGTATTATTTGAATTTTTGGCAGGTATTAACAAGAATGATAAAATACAAGATTACGACAATCCGCGCACAAAATTGAAATCTTCTGCGCATGTTCACCAACAACGTCACACAAATTGAATTTCTATTGGCTGGTTATTTTCAGCTCAAATTGAAAAAAATATGACAGTGGGACAATATATTATATTTTTCCTGCAATTTTTGCTACGAAAAATTAAACAATTTTTATGTTACGTTATTATTATTTTATTGAATTTCCTTTTTCGTTTTTTTAAACTTTTATAAATTTCTGCATTAAGCAACCTTATTCTAAAGTACATTCTGCATCTGAAAAACATTTTTTTTTACTTCTTCATCTGCCTCAATGTCCTTAAATGCTGCTATAAATATTTTTCTGCTACTTTGCATACATTTGCCCACTGCACATTTCATGTTTATCTTGTTATTTTTTAAGCTTTTATATGGTTGCCAACTTTCGTACAATGTACATTAAGTACACAAAAATTATATATGGAAATTTCCGCAATTTTTTGATTTTGCTTGTTAACTGTGTGTTCGATACTAATGTCTTTGATTATTTGTTGAACTTTTAAATAATAAAAGACATATCTACCCGTGGCTGTACAATAACACTAAAGAAAAAAAGTCAGGCATTTTGTTGATAGATAAAAACCTGTGAAGTCAAACACGTGCGAAAAGGAAACCAAACACTTGTATGAAATGAGTTTCTGTGCATAAATCTACACCAACTTATTTACTACACATTTTGAGATGTATATATTTTTAAAACCTTTTTCAATTTGTAGAAAAATTTCCGCTAAATGTAAGCACATACATATGTATGTATGTGTATTCCGCTGCTAAAAGCGGAGAGGATCGTAAAAATAATTATAAAACTGTTTACCTACGATTCAGTATGATATCTTTAGTGTAGGTATGTACAAATATAAGATTTGCATGATGATCATAAAATAATAAAAGGGCAACTGGCATTCAAAGTAAATTTCCAGATATTCGCATATGTGCTGAGATATGCAAAATTTGTAAATCACTTTTTCCTTCGGTGCACAGTTTGTCAATATATACTTGTTTTTTTATATGCGCATAACACTTCTGTGCCCTCTAAAATCACCATATCTATAGTACACAAATGTAATACAGCCGCCATATAAAAACAGTATAGTTTTCAGTTCGAAATTTTTTATTGAAATTTCTAAAATTAATGATTAAAAAACACATAAAATTTTATTATTCCCCTATTTTGCACTGGCTGACACGCAGTCAATTCAACTTCAGTTTTTCTTGCGAATTGAAATAGCAAAGCAGTGCCCCGATTTCGTGATCTCAGAACGTATTGCAGCACATGGCTGATTACATATTTTGAGAAATAACAATAATAATGTATGCTGGTTGATATTGTGTCTTTCGGAAACTTGCGTTTTCGACTGTGCTTCTTTCGCTTTTCTGACTTAATCATTCCAAACAGCAAAAATACGGTTGCAATGAACTTAAAAAACCCCACAGAAAATATCTATGTATGTACATACATACATATGTATGTTCCCAATGTGTATCGTAATGTAAATTGCATAAATTAATATTTAAACTATTAATCATAACAATAAGTTAAAAAATTAATTAAACAGGCTATTTCTTTACAAAATATCTTTGCTTCTTAAATAAGAATAAATCAAAATTGTATGCAAAATCCACATAATTTTTTAATCGCTAAAAAGTTTTCTTTAATGAAATTGGGTGACCCTATCGTTCTACCAACTACGCCATCTAACGGGAAAACATGCGCATGTCGCAATCTTATATTTTATCATTCTTGGGTGTTAATACACAGTATATTAGTCCAGACTATAAGTTGCACATAAATTAAAACAATATGTAATATTTCGAGTACATCGTATTAAAAATTCTTTGTTTTAATAATAAAACTATGCTTGCTTTACAATATGACACCTTGTTTTATTTTATGAAGGTAAAAATCGAAACACTATTTTAAAAAATCCATCGAATTACATCGTTTATTATTTTTTGTCGAACTCATCGTATTTCGGGCAAGAAGGAATTTGTAGAATGAAAATGTTACGAAATGCGTTTTGCATTTAAAAAAAGAGAATGCAAGTCTGTTGCGACTATCCGAAACTCTCGTAAACTTGGTTAACTTTAAATAAATTTAAAGGAAACTGTTTCAAAACAGGCACTGTTTGACGTTGGGACTACTTTTCAGTGGAAACAGCTTACGATTTTAACATAGGGATGTCCTAGGCGATAGGACGCTGCGTGATATTTGAACTAATTTAACGCTAGCTACTCAGAAGTTAGTGTACACATAAATAAATGTAGAAACCAAAGCTGGTTTCATATTTTTTGGTGGTGATAATTTATTGTGTTAATTTTGTTTCTATTCTATCTTATATTCTTTTTATGTTTTGCTTATTTTATTTTCGTACTTCCTCATCTTTTGTTAACCAAAACAGGAAAAAAAGGATAATAAATCTGTATCTTTTAATCGTGGGAGCTGATCATAAAACAATGTATGAAAGCTTGCTGTAAAGGATATAAAAAATAAGAAAAGGATAAATCTAAAAGTAACTTGAAAATGTGCAAATGGAAACAGAAACAATTTTTTCAGTGTAAAGAAAAGTAGCTGCAAAATAACAAGGGTACAAATGGATATGGGTTTAATGGTAGGTTTATTGGGGGTTATATATTTCCTTTTCATTTTTATGAAATCATAAATCTTTACATTGGACGCATCTACACATACACAAAACCATTCACGCATTACACATCAAAACATAGAACGACACAAATTTACGGCTAGAACTCCAATACGTATCTGTGTGTTCATATTTTCACTTACACTTATTTGGACATACCCAGCTACCAATTGGATGACTGTTGTTGATGATATCATCAAGTCTCACATCTTTGAGATGTGTGTTGAAGATGTTGAAAATTGAAAAAAGCTGTTTACATTACATTTTCAACATCTTTCATCTGTCAAATATTATTTCACGTGTTTGAGCAAACTAAAAAACATTACACACAATAACTAAAAAACATTATTTTATTATTTATTACTAAAAATAAAAGTTATGCATTACTAATTTTATATTATGTTTAATTTAATTACATTGTTTGTTCACGCTCATTGTAAAAAATTTTGACACTTGTATATTTTCTAGTGATGATATGAATTTTTATCATTTTTTTAACTTCTTTTTAGTGATGAAATTAAAATAATCGAAAGATGTTGAATACGGCGAAATGAGAAATGAGAATTGTAAAGATGTTGAGTTTTTTTTCATATAGAATTTGTATAGCATCTTCCTAGCATCTTGACAAAATGATGAAAGATGTAAGATGTGAGTAAGTGTAAAAAGCCTATAAGGATGAATGCGTATATATATATATATATATAAGGGTGTAAATATGTATATATATATGTATGTATATATATATATATATATATATATATATATATGTATATATATATATATATATATATATATATATATATATATATATATATATATATATATATATATATATATATATATATATATATATATATATATATATATATATATATATATATATATATATATATATGTGTATATATATATATATATATATATATATATATATATATATACATACATATATATATACATATTTACACCCTTATATATATATATATATATATATATATATATATATATATATATATATATATATATATATATATATATACATATATATATAACGATCACAAAACGTCTATATGTATATCCTTAACAATTAGTTATATGTATCAGCAACAGTCTTGCCATTGGTAGCTGGCTATAACCACATACTACATACATGAAAGTGAAAATATAAAGAAACACACTTATTGGAAATCTAGGCGTAAATGTGTGCCGTTATTTGTTTTGATGTGCAATGCGCGCATCTGTTTCAATATTTGAAGATACGTACAAAGGTTTATGGTTTAATAAAAATGAAAAGATAAAATATATAACCCCCAATAAACCTGCCATTGAGCCCAGAGCCGTTTGTATCATTGCTCTTTCTCAGCTACTTTTTTCACACTCCAAAAATTTTTGCTAAGTTTATACATACATTTGGATGTATGTACGTATGGAACACTCAATTCAACAGTGAACTTTTGTGAACATACACACACCCACGCACACAAATACATATATTTATATATATATATATATATATATATATATATTCTGGATACTCGTTCTTCGACCTTTTTTATTAAAGTCTGTTAGGTTTTATAAATGAGCTTAAGGTCACTTAATTCTCCATAAATATATTTTCTATTTATTGATAAATTTTTCGATATTTCGATACGCCTTTGTGTATCTTCTTCAGGAAAATGTGTTTTCTATTATTTTATAAATTTTCAAATTTCAAAACAAATCTTAATGACAAACTAATTTGAAAAATAAAAAGGGTTTATCATTCATAAATAGGCTTTACATACATACTTATTATCTATACAATTATATATGTATATCTATACTAATGTTAATAATTATTTTATACATAATAACGTTTTTAACATAGCATTTTTTTGGTTTTTTTAGTTTTTTATAAAAAAGAATGAAAAATCATTAATGTAAAAAACTAAGATATTATGTTCTGAGTCCTGTTTTGGTTTTTTTAATTAGATGTCTATAATTCCTAGCTAGTCCATCTGTATCCTTCTTAAAATTTATATATATATATACGCAATTCATAAGGCTAAGGCAATAAAGTTAGAAAAACGGGGGGTATTCTGTACAAGGGGGTTGACATGAGAGACCATGTTTCACTATATCACGTTTAATGAAGTTTGTTTTAGAATCGCCATAAACTTTTCTGAAGAAATAAAATGAAATTTTCAATTTCCCCTACATGCTAGATGTGATTTTGCGTTTTGAAGAAAAACATTTCAATATCAACTTCCACCACCAAATTCTACCTTTCCCAAGCATATAGTTTAATTTTGCTTTCAATGAAATTAGGAATTCATTTTAATCGTCAAGTAGCCAAACAGAAATTATTCCACCCCAATAACATGCCATTCCCAAATTAACAGCGCTCGTCAACCTCAAAAAATTATTGAATTTGTTTTATACACATTAAAAAAATAAAGTTGCTTATAATCGACTGGGCGGAAATACCCTTGATGACAGTTACTTTCTTAGAAGTATCAGGTATGAATGTACGTATATATGTGTAAATATATATATATATATATATATAATATATATATATATATATATATATATATATATATATATATATATATATATATATATATATATATATATATATATATATATATATATATATATATATATATATATATATATATATATATATATATATATATATTAGGGCGGGTAGATTTGTAGGGAGTGAAAAAATTCACCAATTTCCCTATGATTTCCGTATTCTATGGGTTATTCCATGAAAATTTGCCGAAGGAACCATACCTCTATCGTAAAAATCGAGTCCCCTACTTTTTGTTGGTAAAAAGTTCAAAAGTTACGGGCATTTTTGTCCAAATTTTGGACCATTTTTTTCATGATTTTGTCCAAGAATATTACTTTAATGGCCATTTTTTGGCTCAATCCATTATTTAATTCAATTTACAATTCAAAACGAAGAGTTTAAGCCCAAATTTATCGAATTGGGTTGATTAATTCATGCGATATTGCTAAAACAAAATAACACATAAAACCAACTTTTTGATTTTTTTTTTCTACAAAAAAAAAAACATCATGAGAGACCAAATGTTGCAAGCTACTGCGTTGGGTATTTGTTGGATTTTGCGATAAACCAGGCTCTGAATCCATTTTTTAAACCGTCACTAAAATAATTAAATATGTTTTTCATAGAATAATAATATAACTATTAACTATAATAGTTAGCAATGTTTTTACACTTACCTTTAAATCTTTTCTAAATTTCAAAATAGTTTGATTATTTGTTAGTTATTTCCAGTCCAATCGTAACGTAAGGTTCGTAAGCTTCGTAAGTCAAAAAAATTGGGCCAAAAAAATGGCCATGAAAGTAATATTCTTGGACAAAATCATGAAAAAATGCTCCAAAATTTGGACAAAAATGCCCGTAACTTTTGAACCGTTGGACCAATGTTGGAGATTTTTTTTGTAAATTGATCAAAATGAGCTCACTCGGTGTTTGGTACTTTTATGAAATCCTGAGTTTTTCACTTTGATCAGGGGGCGAAAACTGATATAAAAGGATCAAATCTGTAATTCTACATTTCAGTACCTAATGCAAGTAGCACAAAAATTCATCAGTTCAATGCCAGGTAGCTGTGCAAAGCAGTAAGTAGACTACTACAAAAAATAACTCAAGGCTTATTAATGACAGGTACAAAGGCAGATGGCTACTGCTTTGACCTGGTAAACTGTCAAATACACATAACAGCTACACAAACGCAAAAAAATGGAAGACAGAATAGAGAGTAAATCTACTAACAAAATGCGTAGGGTTATATATATATATATATATATATATATATATATATATATATATATATATATATATATATATATATATATATATATATATATATATATATATATATATATATATATATATATATATATATATATATATATATATATATATATATATATATATATATATATATATATATATATATATATATATATATATATATATATATATATATATATATATATATATATATACTTCTAATTTGTATCCAGCTGGAAACCGTGATGGCGAATGTGCTATTGATATATCCATTGAAGATGTTTCCAAAGCAATTTTTTTTTTTTTTTTTTTTTTTAATGAAACAAACACAAAACTGCGAAGCTTTTTGCTTGTCTGCAGAAACACCCAGAGCCTTCGGCAGGAATCGAACCTGCGACCTCGAAGACGCTTGGCAGAGCACTCTACCAATTCATCCATCGAGGCGCTAAAAATAAAAAAAATAAAAAATTAATACTCTGAAGGATGATACAAAATGTTCAATCGGCTCATATCCCCCGATATTTTTCAAAAAGTGCTCTCTTAATATTGTTGATATTATTACAAAACTTTTTAACATATGTCTGAAACAAGGTACATTTTTGAATTGCTGGAAAATTTGTTCTATTTCACCAATTTTTAAGTCAGGTGATCGTAATATGATAACTAATTATAGACCTATAGTAAAACAAAGTCCGTTTGCTAAGATTTTTGATATGATTTTAAAGGATAAACTATTCTACCAAGTCCAAGGCTTTATTTCCCAACGGCAACATGGCTTTATGCCACATACATAGATCTACTTGTACTAATTTACTTATAATAACTCGCGAAATTATTACTGCCACGGTGAAGAGGTCTCAGTGTGATGTTATATACACCGACTTTGCTAAAGCATTTGATACAGTCAGTCATCATATTTTGTTACGTAAGCTCCTTTCATTTGGAGTTTCAAAGAATCTATTACTATTCTTTAAGAGTTTTTTGACGGACAGGAAACTTATTGTTAAAATTAAAAATACTTCTTCATCATTCTCAATTGATGCCTATTCCGGTATACCTCAGGGGACACATATTGGTCCTTTACTTTTTATACTTTTTATTAATGATTTGCCTTTAGTCTTTGAGTATTCTAAATGTTTATTATTCGCGGATGATTTAAAGCTATACTCTTGTATCTTCAAGGGAAGACTGTCATAAATTACAGTCTGATCTTAATAGGCTGTCTGACTGGTGTTATAATAATGGTATACATGTCAATGTTTCTAAATGTTGCTCTGTATCGTATACTCATATTTTAAATCCTATTAAATTTGATTATACTATAGATGGCCTTATGCTTAATCGTGTACTGGAAGTAAAGGATTTAGGAGTATTTTTTGACGATAAGTTAAGTTTTTCTAGTCATATTTATTATGTTGTGTCTAGAGCCTATTGTATGCTTGGTTTTATTAGAAGGAATTCTAAAGACTTCAGGGACGCATATACCCTCAAGTCTTTATATACCTCTTTGGTTCGAAGTATTTTGGAATATTGTTCTATTATATGGAATCCCTATCATTTAGGTCCATCAAATCGCATTGAACGCATTCAGAAAGTCTTTACTAAAACTGCTTTAAAGTTAATTTGGCCTCATGAACTACCATCCTACGAAGTTAGGAGAAAGTTATTAGGCTTACAATCATTAAACGATCGAAGAACATGTTCCTCACTATTGCTTGCATATAATGTTTTATCAAATAATATTGATTGTTGTGAATTAAAAAATTACTTTGCTTTGTATTGTCCTCCAAGGGAGTTGAGAATTAATCGTATGTTTGAAGAGAGTTATCTTAGAACTAATTATGCAATCAATGAGCCAATTGCAAGATCCTTACATTTGTGTAATGGTTTTACCCCTGTGTTAAATTTTAATGTTAGTTATGATACGTTCAAATTAATGTTATATAAATATTACAATTAAATGTATGAGTAATCTGTAAGAATATAATTCTGTAGATGAAATAATAATAATAATAAATAATAATATATATATGTATATATATATATATACGCACATATGTATATACGCACATTCATGCCTGATACTTCTAAGAAAGTAACTGTTATCAAGGGTATTTCCGCCCAGTCGATTATAAGCAACTTTATTTTTTTAATGTGTATAAAACAAATTCAATAATTTTTTGAGGTTGACGAGCGCTGTTAATTTGGGAATGGCATGTTATTGGGGTGGAATAATTTCTGTTTGGCTACTTGAAGATCAAAATGAATTCCTAATTTCATTAGAAGCAAAATTAAACGATATGCTTGGAAAAAGTAGAATTTGGTGGTGGAAGTTGATATTGAAATGTTTGTCTTCAAAACGCAAAATCACATCTAGCATGTAGGGGAAATTGAAAATTTCATTTTATTTCTTCAGAAAAGTTTATGGCGATTCTAAAACAAACTTCATTAAACGTGATATAGTGAAACATGGTCTCTAGCATTTCATGTCAACCCCCTTGTACAGAATACCACCCGTTTTTCCATTTTAATTGCCTTAGCCTTATGAACTGCGTATTGCATAAAAATGTTTATTCTTTTTCATGTCCTGTCGCATTTTTCCTCAGTATAACAAAATCTCATATATGTGTATAAATATAGATATACATATATATATACATACATATGTATTTGTGTGCGTGGGTGTGTGTATGTTCACAAAAGTTCACTTTTGAATTGAGTGTTCCATACGTACATACATCCATATGTATGTATGTACATACATATATCCTTAGCAAAAATTTTTGGAGTGTGAAAAAAGTAGCTGAGAAAGAGCAATGATACAAACGGCTCTGGGCTCAATGGCAGGTTTATTGGGGGTTATATATTTTATCTTTTCATTTTTATTAAATCATAAACCTTTGTACGTAACTTCAAACATTGAAACAGATGCGCGCATTGCACATCAAAACAAATAACGGCATATATTTACGCCTAGGTTTCCAATAAGTGTGTTTGTTTATATTTTCACTTTCATGTATGTAGTATGTGGTTATACCCAGCTACCAATGGCAAGACTGTTGCTGATATAACTAATTGTTAAGGATATACATATAGACGTTTTGTGATCGTTATATATATATGTATATATATATATATATATATATATATATATATATATATATATATATATATATATATATATATATATATATACATATATATATATATATATACACATATATATATATATATATATATATATATATATATATATATATATATATATATACATACATATACATATATACATATATATATATATACATATATATATACATATAATAATAATAAGGGTGTATTCACAAAAAATTTTTCAGGCTTATAAGCCTCTTATTTGACATATTTGTATGGAAAATTTGTCAAATAAGAGTTTAATAAACCTAAAATATTTATTATGAATAAGAGCCTTACAATTTTTAAGTGTAAGTACACCATTGTTTGATTTTAAGGATTTATATTGGCTTAAAAACTTATATTTTGTTTTAAAAGATTGAACAACTCTTCGAATACAAATCAATTGATCGGAAACGTTTTTATAAGTAGATTACTAGCAAATTTAATTGCCAAGAAGGATATTGTAGGCCTAATAAGAAAAAGATTATTTTTCCAAGACTGCAAAAAATTCATTGCTTTGGTTAATGTTAATTAAGTATACAAACAGAAAGTAAAATTGCGTGAGCTTTGGTTGCCGAGTGGTTAAAGCGGCTGTGCCAAAATTGTGAAATTTGACACGTCCAAAGTTCATAGGGTGCTGATGAAGGGTGTTTGCTACCCAGAAACAGCCGGTTGTCCACCTAGCTATTAAATTTTACTTTTCTTTTCCTAATTGATATTAATTAAAAGTAGTGACAAACCAAGGGTTGAACTTAAGCCTGCAAAAGTAATTTAATATAAATGTATTACAATACAGAAGTTCAATGAAATTAAAATTTACAGTAAGAAATAAAAACACTAATATTATAAATTTATGATGGCGTTATATATATATATATATATATATATATATATATATATATATATATATATATATATATATATATATATATATATATATATATATATATATATATATATATATATATATATATATATATATATATATATATATATATATAATTTATATATATATATATATACATAATTTATATATATTATATATGTATATATATATATATATATATATATATATATATATATATATATATATATATATATATATGTATATATATATATATATATATATATATATATATATATATATATATATATATATATATATATATATATATATAATTTATATATATATATATATATATATATATATATATATATATATATATATATATATATATATATATATATATATATATATATATATATATATATATATATATATATATATACATAATTTATATATATTATATATGTATATATATATATATATATATATATATATATATATATATATATATATATATATATATATATATATATATACGCATTCATCCTTATAGGCTTTTTACACTTACTCACATCTTACATCTTTCATCATTTTGTCAAGATGCTAACATCTTCTTATACAAATTCTATATGAAAAAAAACTCAACATCTTTACAAGATGTTCATTTCTCATTTCGCCGTATTCAACATCTTTCGATTATTTTAATTTCATCACTAAAAAGAAGTTAAAAAAATGATAAAAATTCATATCATCACTAGAAAATATACAAGTGTCAAAATTTTTTACAATGAGCGTGAACAAACAATGTAATTAAATTAAACATAATATAAAATTAGTAATGCATAACTTTTATTTTTAGTAATAAATAATAAAATAATGTTTTTTAGTTATTGTGTGTAATGTTTTTTAGTTTGCTCAAACACGTGAAATAATATTTGACAGATGAAAGATGTTGAAAATGTAATGTAAACAGCTTTTTTCAATTTTCAACATCTTCAACACACATCTCAAAGATGTGAGACTTGATGATATCATCAACAACAGTCATCCAATTGGTAGCTGGGTATGTCCAAATAAGTGTAAGTGAAAATATGAACACACAGATACGTATTGGAGTTCTAGCCGTAAATTTGTGTCGTTCTATGTTTTGATGTGTAATGCGTGAATGGTTTTGTGTATGTGTAGATGCGTCCAATGTAAAGATTTATGATTTCATAAAAATGAAAAGAAAATATATAACCCCCAATAAACCTACCATTAAACCCATATCCATTTGTACCCTTGTTATTTTGCAGCTACTTTTCTTTACACTGAAAAAATTGTTTCTGTTTCCATTTGCACATTTTCAAGTTACTTTTAGATTTATCCTTTTCTTATTTTTTATATCCTTTACAGCAAGCTTTCATACATTGTTTTATGATCAGCTCCCACGATTCAAAGATACAGATTTATTATCCTTTTTTTCCTGTTTTGGTTAACAAAAGATGAGGAAGTACGAAAATAAAATAAGCAAAACATAAAAAGAATATAAGATAGAATAGAAACAAAATTAACACAATAAATTATCACCACCAAAAAATATGAAACCAGCTTTGGTTTCTACATTTATTTATGTGTACACTAACTTCTGAGTAGCTAGCGTTAAATTAGTTCAAATATCACGCAGCGTCCTATCGCCTAGGACATCCCTATGTTAAAATCGTAAGCTGTTTCCACTGAAAAGTAGTCCTAACGTCAAACAGTGCCTGTTTTGAAACAGTTTCCTTTAAATTTATTTAAAGTTATCCAAGTTTACGAGAGTTTCGGATAGTCGCAACAGACTTGCATTCTCTTTTTTTAAATGCAAAACGCATTTCGTAACATTTTCATTCCCTTGCCCTAAATACGATGAGTTCGACAAAAAGAAAAACGATGTATTTCGTTAAATTTTTTAAAATAGTGATTCGATTTTTTTGTATATATGTATATATATATATATATATATATATATATATATATATATATATATATATATATATATATATATATATATATATATATATATATATATATATATATATATATATATATATATATATATATATATATATATATATATATATATATATATATATATATATATATATATATATATATAATATATATATATATATATACATATATACATACATTCATACATATATATATATATATATATATATATATATATATATATATATATATATATATATATATATATATATATATATATATATATATATATATATATATATATATATATATATATAGGGAGACAAGAGACAAATGAAAATGTTATTCTTTATTACGGCTTACCGATATATTTGGGCGTTAGCTAAAGGTACTATTAATATACTATGTAAGTGAACGATGAACTGTCGTTTAAGCAATTTTCATTATTACAACTTGTCGGTAAGAAAAATTAGTATCTCGTTAATTTGTGGCAATATTTGTGAAATGTTTAGGCCTGAAAGAAGTGCAAATTTACGAAAAATTTATTTTCTTCAGGAAATTTTCCCCAATTTATTAACTATTTCAGTTAGGTATAGCGAACATATAACTGAATGCGGTAAATACCAAGGCTAAGCCATTCGCAAATTTACCGGTTGGAGTTTTGTTCGATTATTGTTCACACACACTTTTTTTAAAGGAGTTGTAATAATGGCCCTTAGGGCTATTAGTATGATAATATACATATATGAAAATTGTGTTCGTCTCTTTAAGTCTTCTAATTTTTCAACGAATAAAGAAAAGGCATGTATCTAACTCGAATGCTTTCTTTGAAGAATTAAAAACACGTTTATGTATGTAACTCTTGTAATAAATAACACTGTGCTAGTTGAAAAAACCGACAGAAGGGGCACCCAGTGACTAAACCTAATTCGGGTGCGCTGAATTTAGTGATGGTAACTGTTTTTTTAGGTAAGCTCTTGTTTTTGAGATATACGGTTATTTTAAAAATGAAGGAGGTAAGACAACATATATTCCCTTAACTCAAAAACGATTTAAAATCTTGGAAAGAACACAAAATCCAAAACTCGGCAATAAAATTATGTGTCAATAACTGCAAAATTACGTAAAAAGTTACGGAATTTTGCCTTTTGTGTATCGATATGTAAGTTGTTTTTTACTTCCGTCAGTTAAAATTGCTTTATTTTGATAAGCAAACAAAATGTTTCTTCCATACTACTTTTTAATAAAAAAATTTTTTACTGTAAATTTAGGTTAGCTAGGTTAGAAAACCCAAGGGTTGAACTTAAGCCTGAAAAAGTAATTTAATATAAATGTATTACAATACAGAAGTTCGATAAAATTATAAATTTACAGTAAAATGTTAATAACGCATGGCACGGCGTAAATGTTCAAATTGTATCAATAAAAGAGCATCTAGATCTCAATGATGCAAATAACAGAACATGTGGAAAAAAGCTTTCATATAAACAGAAAGCACAAATAACAGTCTTCTGAGATGATAAAATATCGTCCAAGACTGCAAAAATATCATTGCTTTGATTAATGTTAATTAAGTATACAAACAGAAAGTAAAATTGTGTGAGCTTTGGTTGCCGAGTGGTTAAAGCGGCTGTGCAAAAATTGTGAAATTTGACACGTCCAAGGTTCATAGGGTGCTGATAAAGGGTGTTTGCTACCCAGAAACAGCCGGTTGTCCACCTAGCTATTAAATTTTACTTTTCTTTACTTAGTTGATATTCATTAAAAAGTAGTGAAAACCCAAGGGTTGAACTTAAGCCTGAAAAAGTAATTTAATATAAAATTTTTTTTTTTAAATTTTTGAGGTTTCGTCTGGTGACTGCTTGAAACTGCAATTTTTAACTTCTTGCAAATAACTTCCAAAGTTGTGCACCGATTTTAGTCATTTAAAGCTTTTTTTGTTTATTTGTTATGAACAAGTGAAAATTCATTAGCATAACTTTATTTTTGGATTTTTTATGCTGTTTAAAGAACAAAAAATTTCGAACTTTTGCAAAAAATTTAATTTTTTCATCGAAAAAAATTTTCATTTTCTAAGCCACCAAACTCATTAAAAATATTTTACAGTTATTGAAAGACATTTTTATTGCTGAATTTCGGTTCTTGTGTTCTTTCCAAGATTTTAAATCCTTTTTGAGGTAAGGGAATATATGTTGTCCTGCCTCCGCCATTTTTAAAATAACGGTATATTTTAGAAACAAGTGATAAACTAAAAAAACGGTTAGCACCACTGAACTCAGCGCACGCGAATTAGGCTCTGTCACAGAGTGCCCCGTCTGTCGGAAAAAAAAGTTTCAAATTCAAGCACAGTGTAAGTGTTCATAATTATCTTAAAAACTTTCATATTCTGCGTGTGAAAAACACAAGACTATGTAATAAAACTTCTTCATCGTTATTGTTCACCAGAATGGCTTTTTATTAATTGCAATAACTGTGTTAATGCAGTTAATGCTCTTGTCGGAAGACAATAACTTATATAACAATAGATTTTCTTTTTTAAATTCATATTCTAATATTTGATAATTGCTGTCTTTTTAATTCCTACAATTTTTGCGTACTTTTTCCATATTTTCACAACACATTTTTGATCAATAGTCGATGTTAGTTAAATGTAAATATTTTAAGCGCGAGTTTCTCATTTTCAACACTTTCCTGTGGACTAGGATTTTTGTTGACTTGAAGAGTTTTAAAATGGCAATGCTGTGGCCTGAAACGCGCACAAACAAACTTGGTAGCACTTTAAGCACGGACAAACGTAATATTTAGTTACCCTACTAAAAGTATTTTATAGCAATGACAGAAACCGTTCTTATTAGCAACTGAGATAAAATATAGTGCAGCAAAAGTGATCCCTTTTCTAACGGGTTATCCATTTGCGGTTTCAAAAGTAAACGTAAATAAAACACATATAATATTTTTGTTCATGATAAATTTTTTATTATAAAGTTTGAACGTTGACATTATGTGTGAAACACTACATCATTTAAATGACCACCATGCGAAGTGTTGCAAGCATTAATTCCTTTGAGGTAATTTTCGACCACTTTTTGCCACATATTAGGCGGTATCTCAGCTATACCTTGACGAATGTAGGTCATTGTCTTGAACAAACACAAAGTCAGGCTCCACGCCCATTTTTTCAGCAGATTAAATCAAATTATTTTTCAAAATACTTGTTCATAATCCTTACTATAAACACAAGGTTACTTACCTACACCGTTTGCACTCATAGCGGCCCAAACCATAACACTTTCACCTCCACTAAACGTTTTTGCATGTTCGCTTTGGAAAGAAGAGGTTTCAAGCATTTTTTTTTTCCTCCATTAGGTCTTTCGCAAGACCCACTTTTTTGAAAAGTGTTTACAACATAATGAATAGTAGTATGTGTTTTATCAATATCCCTATTTCAAGTGTTGATTCACCGTCTTTCCACAGTTTTAAATTTGTTTCCTTCAAATCCTTCGAGATTTGCTTTTCCGGCACATTTTCTTTTGTTGTGTAAGAAGACACAAATTAATTATAGTAAATAATTTTAGCTACTACAAACCCAAATTTATAATGTCTTTTATAAACACTTTATAACGGAACCTTCACTTTATACAGAATAACAAGTGTAAAAGTTTTTCTGCGTTGCAGTGCTGACAACTTTTTTATTTTGAGAGATAACATTAATACGATAAGCTTTAGAGGTAAAATTAAATGAGCAGGTGGAAATAGATAACATATTATATAATTAAGAAAAATAAAGGGCAATCACCCTCCCTGGTTTAATAGAACGTTATCATATCTAAAAACCAAACGTAATAGACTCCATAAAAGATTTAAACGAAGTAATAGTCAGGTGGACTGCAGCTCTTATTTAATTGCAAGTAGTCACTTCTATAATGAAAACAAAATATGCTATGACAGATATGTCAATAATATGAAAGCTAACATCAAAAACAATCCAAAATTGTTTTTTAAGTTTGTAAATGCCAAACGTCGAGTATCATCTTATCCTACAACTATAAAATTCAACGGTTACACGTATTCTAATGATGATGATATTAGCTATTAATATTTTTGCGGAATTCTTTGCTTCAACATTCTATGATGAAACTTTTGATTGTTCACATATCCATATGAGATTTCATCAGCTTCTCCAATTTTTATCTCCTCACTGGATATATCAGTCAGTAGTCTTGCAGAACCTTAAATTGTTATACATAAATTGTCATACATACCCGGCCCTGATGGTATTCCGAGCAGTATTCTGAGAAATTGTGCCGAAGCATTAGCCTATCCTTTAACTCATTTACATATTTAATGTTTCGTTGAAAATCGGTTTAATCCCTGAATGCTGGAAAGAATCTTATATTATTCCTTTACATAAATTCGGTAGCCGTAGTACGGCAACAAATTATAGAGCAATTGCAAAATTAAGTGATATTCCTAAATTACTGGAGAAAATTTTAATCGTTATGCTTAAGCGCGAAATATCAACAATAATTTCCAATAAACAGCATGGATTTTGAAGTGGGAGATTAACAGCAGCAAACTTAATGCAATTAACATTATACATCAATGATAGTTTTTATAGTAGCCAGCAAACTGATGTAATATATATGGACTTCAGCAAAGCCTTTGACAAGGTAAACCACAAGATTTTGGCAGTTGGATTCACGGTAAATTTCATACGTTGGATAGAATCCTATTTAAAACACCGTAAACAATGTGTAGTTTTTAATAACTCAAGATCAAAGTACATTGATGTTATAGCTGGAGTTCCTCAGGGGAGCCATCTTGGCCCCCTCTTATTTCTTATTTTTATCAACGATCTCCCGAACGGGAATTCGGAAACATTCTAATGTTTGCTGATGATGTTAAACTTTTCTCCAAGATAACAAATGAAAACGATGCCTCTTCTCTCCAAACTGATTTAAATAGTTCATTTAACTGGTGCAGAGTAAACCTCATGGAAATAAATCTGAGTAAATGCAAATCAATGACATTCACAAGATATTCACCGCTTTCAACTAAGTATTTCATTAATAATACAGAACTTATAAGTGTGGAGTCAACTTTAGATCTTGGAGTTTACTTCGACAAAAAACTTAATTTTAACTCGCACGTAACATATACTGTCAACAAAGCAAATAAAATTTTGTATTTTATTAAGCGCTGGGCGAAAGAATTCAAAGATCCTTACATCGCAAAAAATCTGTTCACTACACTAGTGAGACCTATACTTGAATACTGCATAGTAATTTGGGATCCGCTATATAACTCTCACATTAATAAGGTAGAGTCAGTCCAAAAACAATTCCTGCTGTTTTGTCTAAACCATCTCAATTGGAATCGAACCGTAAATTTGCCACCATATCGCAGCCGACTAGCTCTTATTAACCTCCCTACATTGAAAAGCAGAAGAGTTGTAGCTAACATCTCATTCCTTTTAAAACTTTTAAAAGGAGATATTGATTCATCTAATCTCCGCGATAGAGTAAACATTAATATCCCCACCAGACAACTACGATCATACGCTCCACTGCATCTTCAATTTCATAGATCAAACTTTTTAAATTTTGATCCTTTCCGTAGAGTTTGTGGCGAAGTAAATCGATTTTATGACCTCATTGACTTATCTGGCAATATAGATGTTATTAAGCGAAGACTTCTTTTCTACTTAAACTCCAGTGAATATACTTATAATTGCTTTTAATATTGTAATGTAATTTATGATAGGCCAATTCATCCTGTTCTCTACTATATGTACTAATTTCTCAGCTGTTGTATGCATTTAGCTGAAATAAATAAATAAATAAGTGTTTCATACTCACGAAATCATTAAAAAAAACAACAAAATCATGAAAACAAAAAAACAAAAAACAACAAAATTTACGCTTGGCACCAATGTCTACCAGAGAACTTCAAAATCACGGTTTTTCTTGATTTTATTCAGCACAAAAACTTTTGTTCATTTTAAAGAATACAGAAAAATTCAATGATGATTCAAAATCATATTCATTCTGCTGTACACATCAAATTCTAATTATGAGTAGAAATAACAAAAGCATTTTATGAGCAAGTTCGCACAGGCAAGAGAAGGGCTTGCAGTAAATTCATCGTGTCCAAACGATCTTATTCTCTTTAACTCATACAACATGTTTCAACCGAACATTTGAAACAAATGACAGTATGTGTACAAGTTTGATCATTTGCAAAAAGGCTTGTCTTCTGTTTTTTATTGTTAAACATGTGTCCGGTTAATGGATCAAATTTAGGTGAATTGCATACGCCAAAATACACGTGCAAATATGGCAGACTGTCATATTTCGTAAATTTTAACTTAACAAAAATTAAATAACAAAAAAAAAAGATCGACACACCACTGTAAAGGATCTCGGAGTCGATAGCCATGGCAGCTCGTACTCCTATTTTTTTCCTATTAATTACTATAATTTTATTATGTAGTTAATGCTAAATAAATAAATAAAAAAAAAACACCCAAAAATAACAATAAATATAATTTGCAATATCGAACTGCAAATAAAATTAATATTTTCGTACAAAAATTTCCTATTTAGTCATAGATAACGCGAATAGACATCAAAAATAACTGTAAATTAAAACAAAAATTCTGGCTTTGTTCATAGGAATGAATGAATTCATACACAATGATTACTTGCTTTTTGTACTTCAATGTTTATCAAAAGTTTGTGTTTTGAGTGGAAAGGACAAGAACGAGAGTAGACAAGTTTGATTCAGCAATTGGTTCGATTGCCTTAAAATGAACAAACACTATTTTAAAGTTCGAACAAGTTTGTTTAATGCATTTATTCGTTTGCTTTAAAATGAACAACAAAAGAGAGTGTGTGGGCAAGTTTGATCATATGCAAATAAAAAACAATTTTTTTGTGCTTTTGTTATTGTTGAACGGTTTTTTTAATCAACAAGTGTACCCAGCAAGAACAGTGTCGGTCCATCATATGACCGACACTGCTGATGGGTTCATACATCAGCGTTTCTATCATAAGGGCAAAATGAAAAAAATTATGTAAACATTCGTGTACGTGTGATTTTCTCTCTCGCTTAAACTTACAAGTTACGTGCACTGGTGAATAATATGGTTGAACTGGTCACTCTACAGCTATTTTCCTAATCAGCAATGATGTAAACATTGTGGTAAACATTATCAGCGCTGATAAATCATACCTGATGTACTTGCAAATCACGGCTGATTAATCATCGCTGATAGATACATACATCATGCCTGACTAATCATACCTGATGTATTATTCTGTCAGAGGTGACCTATCATCCATGATGTATAAACCAGTCAGATCTGACCGGTACATCATTCATAAAAAAAAAATTTTTGATTCAAATATATACATAACAATTACTTTATTTTAGATAAAAAAAAAAAAATAAATAAATATAATTCAGTCTTTAATTCAACAAAATAAATAATAAAAATTAATTCCTAGCTAATATATTATTTTAGGTCTAAGAATAGATCTTAATGTTTTCTGAGCTTTTCTGCCGTCTATATGCCGCTGATATTTCCTATAGACCTAAAATAGTACATTTTAATTTGCTCTAATGGTAAATAAATATTGTTAAATTATTTATTTAAGCTTTTTGATCTTTGATTTTTTTATAAAAAATAATTTTAAACAATTATTTATTTATTTTCAATATTTCGCCAACAATTTGTTGCCATCTTCAGGAAAATAATTATAAAATTCAAAAAACAAAAACAAATTATTGAAAAAATTTGATTAGCAAACATTCAAAAAATATACAAAAAATATTTTTCTCGCCGTAGAACTTGTTTGTTAATTTGTATTTTTGTTTTTTTATATTTATGTTGTTCATGAATGTTGTTAATACATTTTAAGGCGGGAAAAATATTTTTTGTATATTTTTTGAATGTTTGCTAATCAAATTTTTTCAATAATTTGTTTTTTGAATTTTATAATTATTTTCCTGAAGATACCAACAAATTGGCGAAATATTGAAAATAAATAAATAATTGTTTAAAATTATTTTTTATAAAAGAACCAAAGATCAAACAGCTTAAATAATTAATTTAACAATAAAAAGATCAAATAATATAAAGGTAAATAAATATTTAAGGTAAGGTGTTCCTAATTTTTTTTAACATGTTTTTTGGTGTAAGCTTTTTGTTTAGAGCGGTGGTGGCTTTTTTCAATGGCCTTCCTAACATTTTTCTCGAATTCGCCAGACCCTTGCTGGGGAAACACATCTGAAATTATAGAAATAAAATGTAAAACCATTAATAAAAATTTTATTACAAATAAGTTTCAACGTTTACATGCCTCTTAAAATTTTGTCCCAAAGGACTGATTTCCCCAGCTCCAGCTTTTCCCACCGTCCCTCCCAATTGTATTCTTCGAGCAGCTCATCTGCGAATAGGTTTCGAATGACGCTGCTGACGTCTTCAGAAATTCCCTTTGACTTTAGCAAATACATTTTCTGTAAGAAGCAAAATTTAAAATTTCATAATATTTGATAATAAAAATTAAATTTTTACCATTGCAGAGGCGAATTGCTCCGACCGGAGTCTTTGCTCTACCTCCTCTACATCTTGTAAAGTTTTGAGAGGGAGCATGGTAGCTACTTCTTCCAAGAGTGGGTCGGTGGCCTCTCCCGTCATACGATACACCGACGCCTCTACTTTTTTAACGGCTATTTTCGTCTCCATTAGCAGGAGTGATTGCGCCTTAAATTCCGAATTCGTAATATTCTGTAAAACTTGTATATTTAAAAATAAGAAAAGGTATATGCTTGAATATACTTACATTTGCCTCGTTGCGTTCTAAAACAGCAGCAACTTTTTCTTCGTTGCAGACTATTGCGGCCTGGCCTTGGCTCAGAATGGCCTGATTGGCTAATATGGTAGCTTGCTAAAACATGAAAATAAAACAAATGTATATATATATATATATATATATATATATATATATATATATATATATATATATATATATATATATATATATATATATATATATATATATATATATATATATATATAAGAGATTTCGTTCAAACAAAACAAATTTTTACACTTACATTTTCTTCTATATTTTGTACGCGCCCACTTTAAATGAGAAAAAGGTTAATGAAGCAGGTTTTAATAAGTAAAATAATGTAAATTACCTTCGTATTTGGTGTCGCTAGAAATTACATAGTTTGTTCTACTTATTTGATTTCCTAAAAAATGAAAAGTGTGAGTAAAAACAATAAATAATTATCTGTATTTTCCCCTTACCTTCTAAATTTTGCGAAATCTCGCTTGGTTCAAAAATATTGTCTGACTGATCCATTTGTTTATTATTATTATTATTTATATATCAATATTATTTTTTATGTATATATATAAATTATTATTATTATTATAAGATTATAATAATAATAATATTATTCTCACTGCTTATTATTAGCAATGCTATTAAGTTTGACTCTGGTGAATTAGTGATTAAATTCGTGAAACAAATTGTGAAGGAGGGGTATGAGAAGAAACTTGCTATTGTATGGAATACAAAAATATTTGAAATCTATATCTTCCCTTTTAACTATTTTCATTTCACTACTCAGGTCGCTGGCAATGACAATGCCAAGATCTCTGAATGATTGAAATGGTTGATCAAAGTAATTTTCAGTTGATTCAAAAGCTCGGCAAACAAATTCGTCATGTCCGGAATTCGACATGCTAAGTATTTTCATGGGTCCTACCTTTCCGCTATAACAAAGGCTATCTTTCTCTTTTTTGAAATTTAATATAAACTTCCTGTTTTTAGAAACTTCCCTTAAGCCTTGATTGAGTACAGATCTTTCATCGAGCCTAAGAAACAGCTGCTGAAGAATCTTGTTCTTAATGATTTTTTGTGATATATTGCATGTAATTTTCGAACCTATGTATATGCTGAAAAGGAATCTAATGGTCCATATTGCCTAACACAATTCGACAAATGCAATATTCCATGAACATTGAAACTAACTAACTCATCACCATACAAAATACCGAAAAAGTTTACGAAATCTTGCAAAACTTTTTGTGCAATGTCAACCCTTTCTCCGTCCAATATTTCAGTTGACAAAAGCCTTATGCCGCTATGAAGCAACAAAAAATGATAAAATTGGTCGCTACTAATGCTATCTTTTAGAATAAAAATACCTGTGTATAGCAAAAATTGTCTAAACTCAGTAGACTTCCAATTAATTAGCTCATCCAGGTTTCTTGGTGTACGGCAAAATTCCGAAGGAACGTATTCAGCGACAAAATTAATTTTTTTATTTATATCAACAATATTCCCTTTATGAATTAAGATCTTAAGCAACTTCTTAGTAACCCCCAAATCTATTAAATGCATACAATCCAAAGGAAACTGAGAAACCATTCCAAAACCTGTTTCCTCCAAAATGCTTTTATTTTCCTTGAATTGTTCTAAATGATGAGAAGAATTTAATCTGGAAGCAAAAGTTAAATCTGTTCTTAAAGTGCCGACTTTTTTAGAAAAACAAACCCTCTTCTCCTTATATTGTCCTTCCTGACAACATTTGGGGCAACCATTTTTTCCGTTATGGGACACAACCCCTGTAACAAAAGCTCTTGTTGGAGAATCGCAAATGAAGAGACGAACCGTGAAACGCAACAACTTCTGATTTGACCCTACTCTAACACCACTTTCTTGAAGAACCTTTACTTCAGCGCAGAAATCTGACATAAAACTGTTTAAATCTTTCGGCTTCTTAAATCCTGAACAACAAGCAATCAAAAAAGGGCTAACATAAGGAAAATCTACAACTGATCCAAGAATGGGCCACAAAACTCTATTGGAGCTCTTAAAAAGTTTAAGCCCATCGACGCCGACATCGATCGAAACTTCTTCCTTTCCTTCTAAGTAGTCAAAGGAGGCTCCAAGAAAATATTTTTGAATGCCTAAGTATAAAAACTCTCCTACAGGTATTGTTGATATATTAATTTTTTGCCTACTCGTCCTCAAAAGAGTTTTCGCTGACGTAGGTAAATCTTCCACTCCTAATCTATTTAAAGTACGCAATAAATCTTCTAATGCGTTTTGTGAAATTTTATTCCTGACTGCCCATAGTTTCAACTCCTTACACTTTGTTTTCCCATCAATGCTTACTGTAGAAAAAACTTCTTCCACAACAGGTACTAACTCCCGCTCACCGTTACTGTTACCTAAACACTCTCCTCCTGAAAAATCACCCGACGCAAAGCCACTACCTAATATATCTGCTGCTGATGATGGTGCTGGATCAGGAAACATCAGTTCCCTTCCTTTATTTTCTATAATTCCTGATGCAATACCTCTACCTAAACAACCTGCTGATGTCGATGGTATTGCATCAGATATTGCTTCTTCCCTTACCTTATTGTTTCCACTATTTTCACATGGAGTCAAACTTTTAAATTTCTTTATATTGCACTCATATATTTTTTTTTTTTTTTAGAAATGCAATTTTGAAGATTTCTCTTCTTCATATTTGTATTTTTATTTAACACTTATCTTTTTATATTAATTAGCTTATAATTTATTTATTTAATTGGTTTTTTCCACTTTTTCGTGTAGTCTGTTTATTTTAATTGTTTTTTTTTAGCAGTTTTTAGGTTTTTTTTCTGAAAAATTTTTTCTGTTTTCTTAATAACAACTTGCGCGTTTGAAAATTTGTAAAACGAAATAAATTTTTTTTAACGCATATACATTTGGGTATTTCCAAAATATTCGTAATGGTGGAAAAATGCAACCCTGCAATACAACATTTTATATATAATTGTCTCTCTCTTACGCATACATTTTTTGCCGCTATAAAACAGCGTTGCCATCATCAATATTTTTCCATCATCACCATTTTCTTTTAAAAATCCCCAAAATTTAATTTTATGGAACAAAAATATTAAGATTTTTTATGACATTTGTTTGAAAAAGCTCAATAAAACAAAACCATACATAAACATAAAATTAAAATAAAAACAACGACTTTGCAGATACAAAAAGTATAAAAAATATAATTATCAATACAAAAAATTATTAATTTTTAACTAAACTACCCAAAACTCCAAAAGTACAATAAAAACAACGATTTCACGAATACACTTTAAAAAAAAATTAACAATTGTGTCTATGAAAGCCATGTAAACATAAGCGTTATCCCAAGTATATTTTCTAAGACAATACAGAACATATTTTTGATGTTGGATCATTAAGCTGGCATCGCTGCCAGCAATAAAAATTGTTATGGGTGTGTTTGTGAATAAGTTGTTAATGTGTTAGTTTCCATCAGCTATTTCTTGCAGGGATGTTATTAAAAATTTTACATAACGTGTCAGTGAACGATGATCCTCTGTAATTTGTTGGATCACCTTTCTTCAAAAGCGGGATCAGTATAGATTTTCTAAAACTGGATGGAATATTTTCTTTTATAAATATGTTGTTCAATAAATCTAAGATTTTATTGACGAAACACTCGGGCGCATATTTGTAGAACTCATAACTTATTCCATCATAACCAGGAGCCTTTTTGAGTTTCAGCGAACGAATCACAGAGGAGAGCTCAATTAATTCAATTGGTGAGTCTAGAAAAGCATCAGTAAAACAAGGCATACATCACTGTAATTCCTTTGTCTGATTTACGTTCTGAAGCAGGGAACTGAAATGAGCATGGAAGTCGTTTATTGTTAAGTCACCTCTTTTCATCACCGTACGTGAGTTACATGCACACTACCAACCATACAAAGGCCAATGCACTAGACGTACAGGAAATTGCCAGTCCAATTCTTAATAATTGTTCCATTTTCACTTTTTGTTAAATCAATGTTTTGTCTTGTGTGCAAGTTCAATAAACTGAACTTCCGCTTAAGACAACCTGAAAATAACAATTTTCATAATTAAGCTTAAGGTATTTTTCCTAATAATTACCTTTAAGCTTGAATTGCATTTTTATAATTTCATTTATTTTTCCTAATAATTAATTTTAAGCTAAAACTGCATTTTTATAATATAAAACATTGTAAATTAGTTATTAAGATTGGAGAAATAAATTGGTGTTCAACCTTAACGGTTGATTTTTTGTTTAATTAATATAAAGTTAATTACTTATTTGGCGCAGTCGACTCGGGCAGTTGCTGTATCAATTTGAAGTGACTTTAACAGTGATGTGAAGTGATGTTAAATTTTTAATACAAATGACGATAGTAGAAGGAACTATATAAAAATAACTAAAGAAATTTTTACAAAGTGACGTTAAAACTCTCTAAGTAATATTAGAAATATAAATAATCAACAACAACGTTATAGAACAGGGAGGGAATATCTCTGTTAAAAAACGTTAAGAAAAAGAAGAAAAGAAAAAAGTTATATTAAAAAAAATATTAAAAAAGAAAAAAAAAAAAGAAGGAACTATATAAAAAATAACTAAAGAAAATTTTACAAAGTGACATTAAAACTCTCTAAATAATATTAGAAACATAAAGAATCAACAAAAACGTTATAGAACAGGGAGAGAATATCTCTGTTAAAAAACGTTAAGAAAAGAAGAACAGAAAAGTTATATATATATATATATATATATATATATATATATATATATATATATATATATATATATATATATATATATATATATATATATATATATATATATATATATATATATATAAAAACAAAAAAAAAACGGGGAAAGAATATCTCCGTTACTTAAAACGTTATAAAAGAGGGAGGGAATATCTCTGTCAAATATAACAAGACTTTAACACACCTAGAACGCGGAAAGAACATCTCCGTTAAAAAATCATCACAATCAACAGTAAAAGTCCATCGAAAATTGACGCCGTTGGATTTTAATCCATTTACAACTGAGAACCTACACCAATCTACTTTTCCATGCTGACTCCGGCTCCACTCCACCTGTATTTGTAAGCACTTAGAAATAAGATATTTAATAGTAATAAGTTTTTCAACTACAATAAAAATATATACACAACTATCTCTGTCTCTGATGTTCAAAAGGAAGGCAAAGACAGAAGCCTTGTTTAAATTAACAAAAAAAACAAAAAGCCTCGACAACACAACAGAAAGAATTCATTCAAGTTTGCCAAGTATTCCTGAAATGCAAAACTAGGAACAATCTTCATCTTACACGGCACCACCAGGTTGCCATCTGAATTTGCCAAACATGCAGGAAATTTATAATTCATTAAGAATTCCAGATGTTATTAAAGACCTCCCTAGTTTTGACGGAAATTCCCGCCTTCTATATGATTTTATAACTAATGTAGAAGAAATTCTATTATTTCTAAAAGGTACAGAGCAGACACCCTACGGACAAATACTACTTAGGGCAATTAGGAACAAAGGATCAGCAAATGAGGTTTTAAATACATACCTAACACAATTAGACTGGAATGAAATTAAAAACAATTTGATATCTGCTTTCGCAGATAAAAGGACAGAAACGACATTAATCAGAGATCTCCATAATATCCGACAAAACAATCGAACACTCGAACAGTTTCACGCTGAAATAATAGAGACCCAAGCAGCACTGTTAAACAATATTCTTATTAATGAAAAGGATCAAAAGGTCATCAACTCAAAAAGAGAGTTATTTTCGGAAATGTGCCTAAACGCATTCTTGAGTGGACTTAAAGATCCTTTGGGTGCAACAGTTCGCGCCATGCGTCCTGAAACTCTTCCAATAACACTCTCTTACTGTATAAAAGAGCAGAATATTACTTCGGTTAAACAAGATCTACGACCATACAAACCACCCCAACTGAAACCTTACCATGAGGCGCAACCATTTTACATAAAGGATTACCAAATTCCACAAAATAAATTTCAGAGACAATTAAATTACAGACAATTTCGTCCAGAACAAAGGCATTTTCAAAATAACTAATATAACATAAATCGCTATTTTAATAACAATAACTTTAGAAACAATAATCATAGCATTAGTAACGCTATAATGCCCCTAAAGACAGAGCCGACCAACAATAATGAGACTCAATCAAACTTTAGACAAAATACTCCTTATTCATACAACAGGACAGGTATGACCAGGCAAAATTTTCAACCCCGAATGAATTTTAATTCAAATTTTCACAACTTTGATCGAACCTTAGGTAATTACGCAAATTATGAGGCTCCAAACATGTATCCTTACAATAGAACTGGTATGACCAGACAAAACTTCCAACCCCAAGTAAATTCAAGCTTTCGGAATATCATACAACCTTTGGACAATTACCCGAATCAAGAAACGTCAAACATGGACAACTGGAAATTTTCCAGTATGAGCCTCGAAAATCCCACGGGATAAACAAACACGGAACTAAATTACCATTTATATTAATATCATCTCCATTTGGTCGCCCATTAAGATTTCTAATAGATTCAGGGGCATCCTCCTTATTTATCAAACCTGAATTCGTACCAGTGGAAAACCAAATAAACTGTCAACCCGTGACTATAACGACTATATCCAACAAATGTACCCTGAACACAAAAACTAAATTACCAATATTCACAGAATTTAGAGCAGAAGGTCACTTAGACTTTTTAATGTTCAAGTTTCACAATTACTTTGACGGGCTTCTAGGAATCGATGCGTTACAAAACCTTAAAGCAAATATCGACTTGCAAAATAATATTCTGATTACCCCAAAAAGTACTATCCCTTTACAAATGAAACCTACCATAACTTCGCATAAGTATCTAATACCTAGTAATTCTAAAACCATCCTACAACTTCCTGTGGATTTAGAAAAGGGTGAAATCTTTGTCGCACACACAAATATCTCAGAACAACTTGAGATCTCTGAAGGCATTTATAACGCAAGTAATTGGCAAAGTAATATGGAAGTCACCAACAAGTCAAATCACTACCAAATATAACATCTCGAACAACCTTTAAAAGCAGAACATTATAATTCCGCAAACTATCTAGAACTCAATTGTATTATCCCGGAGTATGTAGCAGATAATAACGAGGAAAATACGAAACTTTCGTTACGAACAGACCATTTAAATACAGAAGAGAGGAAACTTCTCCTTAAACTTTGCCAACAATTTAATTCAGTATTTTATAGAGATAATCAGAATCTTACGTTCACAAACCAAATCAAGCATACCATAAAAACAATAGATGAAATCCCAATCTATACTAAGTCATATCGCTATCCTTATATCCATAAGGAAGAAGTTAGGAAACAAATAGCAGATATGTTAGAGCAAGGCATAATTAAACCATCATACTCGCCTTGGAGCTCTCCAGTTTGGGTAGTCTCAAAAAAAAAGACGCCAGCGGAAAACAAAAATGGCGGCTTGTTATCGACTACAGGAAGCTGAATGAAAAAACAGTTTCAGACCGATACCTTTTACCAAATATTTCAGACTTTCTGGACAAATTAGGCAAATGCATGTACTTCCCGACCCTTGACCTCGCCAGCGGTTTCCACCAGATCGAAATGGGCCCGAAGGACATTCAAAAGACCGCATTCACAGTCGAAGGTGGGCATTTTGAGTACATAAGGATGCCATTTGGGCTCAAAAATGCACCCTCCACCTTCCAGAGAGTCATGGACAACGTCCTGAGCGATCTCGTGGGTAAAATCTGTCTTGTCTATCTCGATGATATTATTATATTCTCTACGTCCCTGGATGAACATATTAATAATTTAAGACAGGTTTTTGAAAGATTAAAATTGGCTAATTTCAAGATACAATTAGATAAATCGGAATTTTTAAGAAAGGAAATAGCATTTTTGGGACACATTGTTTCAACGGAAGGCATCAAACCAAATCCTGCAAAATTGGAAGCAATAAAGAACTTTCCGATCCCAACTACACCAAAAGAAGAAAAGAAATCAAATCCTTTTTGGGATTGGTAGGCTACTACCGAAAATTCATAAAGGATTTCGCAGGAATTGTCAAACATTTAACAACTTGCCTTAAGAAAAATAGTAAAATAGACTTCAACCAGAATTACATACATGCTTTCGAAACATGGAAAAATATATTATCTAATGATCCAATTCTTCAATACCCTGATTTCTCTAAGCCATTTGTACCTACCACAGATGCCAGTGGATTTGCTATAGGCGCCATATTATCACAAGGCCCAATTGGCAGCGACAAACCAATATGCTACGCTAGTCGTACATTATGCGAATCCGAAATCAACTATTCTACCATCGAAAAGGAACTGCTAGCAATAGTATGGGCCACTAAATATTTTCGTCCATACCTATACGGTCGGAAGTTTAAAATCGTTACCGATCATCGTCCACTAACTTGGATAATGAGTCTAAAGGACCCTAACTCAAAGTTAGTAAGATGGAGGTTGAAGCTGGAGGAGTACGACTACGAGATCCATTACAAAAAAGGCGCAATGAATTTGTATTCCGAGAGCCGATGCTCTCAGTCGTGAAAAAATTGACGTAAATTATATAGATGTCAACATTAATGACACCACTTCAAATCAAGGTACACAAGGTACCACAATCCATTCCTCCGACGAGAACATTGACGATGGCATTTTTATATCTGAAAGGCCACTCAGTGAATTTAACTTGCAAGTGGTCCTAGAGTAAACAACATTAGGAAGTCCAATGACAATAGAAACAATTTTCAGAAACAGACAAAGGCGAATAATTAGACGACCCAATTTCAACGAACAAGTAATGATAGATATATTTAAAAAGTATTTTCCACCTAACAGGCTAACGGTAATATATACTGATGACAACATTTTCCAAATTGTACAGGATACCTATTCAAAACATTTCTCACATAATAAACTTTTCAAATTACTAAGGTGTACAGATTTTCTGGAAGACATTAGACAAAAGGACGACCAGGAAAATTTGGTAAAAGAGTACCATCAAAATAGTAACCACCGAGGAATTAATGAATGTTACGAGCACCTCAAAAGAAAGTATTATTTTCCATATATGAAAGAACTAATTACTAAAACTATTAACAATTGCGATAGATGCCAAACGTTAAAATACGATAGACAGCCACCCAAAATAAAATTCAGACTACCCGAAACCCCTTCTAAACCATTAGACATATTGCATATTGACATATACACCATAAATAATCACCAAAATTTAACAATTATAGATAAATTCTCGAAATTCGCAGCAGCATACGTTCTTGAAGACAGGAATAGTATAACAGTACTCAAATCACTTAAATCATTCCTGAGTTCATTCGGAATTCCTAAGAAAATTGTATGTGACCAAGGATCGGAATTTACAAGTAATATTTTCAAAGAATTCTGTAGACAATATGGTATTGAATTACACCATACTTCATTTCAGCAAACGAGTAGCAACTCACCTGTCGAAAGACTCCATTCCACGTTTACCGAAATTTATAGACTCATTCTAGAAGAGAAAAAGACCCGTGGGATGGAGTCCGACAATCAGGAGTTGATGGCGGAGGTTGTTTTAACATATAATAATTCAATACATTCTGCCACAAAACTAACTCCTTTTGAGCTTTTCCATGGCCGAACTTATAAATTTGATAAAAATCTAAAATTTAGCAATGAACATGATTACTTGAGAAAACTCAATGAATTTCAAGAAACATTATATCCAAAAACTAAAGAAAAATTAGAAACTTCCGTTCTGAACCGTACAAATAAACTAAACAACTTTAGGGAAGACCCCGAGCATAGACCAAATAACGAAACAATATATAGAAAAAACTGTAGACGAAATAAAATCACCTCTAGATTTTCAAAACACAAAGTAAAAGAGGACAATCTGCACACCATTACCACTACTAATAACCAGAAAATACATAAATCCCGTATTAAAAAGAAACGAAAATCTTTTCCATTTTAGAGCCGCTTCAATTACGGGCCAACATATTGAAATTCAGGACCTAACAAACAACAAGGGCATTCTACCAATTGACCTCGGACCGGCAAGACAAGTAACAGGTTATAGCAATTTGATCCACGTTATTAACCTGGACAGATATAAAGCAAATATCGAAAAGATTAACACTACCCTTCAGATATTTGAAAAAATAGCTCAACGAGAATTTACACTGACACCACAAAATTTAAACTCAAAGAGCTAAAACTCAAGTTAAACAGTTTAATGACCAAACGGAATAAACGAGGACTAATTGATGGAGTTGGTCATGCAATAAAATTCATTACAGGAAACATGGACGCATATGATGCCCAGGAAATAAATAGTCAAATTGACCAACTTAAATCTGACCAAGCAAAACTTCAAGACAACATAACAAAAGAACATAGACTTAATTTGAATATGATTGCAAGATTTTCTAATATAACCAAACACATAAACCAAGTACAAGAAACCATACAGCATTTTCTAAACAATCAGGCAAATTTAACTAACCATATAATAAAAGGTTCAGAATCCTCAATTAGAGAGATTCAATACCTTAACCAAATTAATTATAATATTGATATATTAACAAGTCATGTTAATGATATTTCGGAGGCAATTATTTTGGCAAAGCTTAACATAATTCCCAAATTAATTTTACATCCAGAAGAAATTGAACAAATCAGTAGACAATTAGAAGACACCCTACACATTTTACCCTGTAATTCCTTTACCTATTAATAAAACTAAGATTATTGTAACAGAACCTTATATAATGTTTAATGAATTTAAGATTATATACATATCAGAAAAATGTTCAAAAATAGAAAATACCTTTTTTTGTTCAAAATTTAAAAACAAGGAAACAACTGTAAACTCTAGTTGCATTGGCCACCTCTTTAAAAACCAAGATGCAAAGTGTGTCATCAATGACGTCGGCGAAACGCAATCAATTTGGCAACCAGAATCTAATCTAATTCTATATAACATACCTAAAACACCGATCGAAACCACTTGTAGATTCAGCAACCACTTTTTGAACGGAACAGGTGTTGTACATTACAAACATTGTGAAGTATATGTACATAAATAACATAACCTGTAGTGACGAAATGAACACGTTTTGGGACGACGTATATATTGCCCCAGTCCCAACTTCCCAAATTCACGCTTCAGCCGAGATGGAAACACTTACCTTAAAAAAGCTATCGGATAACAACTTTAGCCAACAAAGTGAAATTATTACAATATCATCAAGACTAAATCTTCAAAGCTTTATTGAATCATTGTATGGGTACTTACAATTGGAGTTACAATTTATATCCTCAGAAGGGGATATACGATAAAAATTAAACAATCAACCCTAAATGAAGCTTCAGTCCAAGGCGAATTCATTACAGGTGGCCACACTAAGAAGTTAATGTGTTTTGTTTGTGTAATTTTCTCTTGAGCTGTCATAAGTTTTGTTATGGTTTTTTTGTTATTTATTGAAAACAACAAGCGAAAGCACATGGGGTATAAATGGTAATTTGCAAAATTTGTAAGTATTTTCTTAAAATGTTTACGTTTTTTGTTATTTAACAACTTTAATCACAAATTTATTTAATTTTAGATGCATATCAAGCAGTCCATCTACAGCCAATACACACAAGTGATCTGTGATACAAAAACATGCAACCATTGTCTAGGTATGAATTTATTGATTGCATTGCGTTTTCATTTATTAATAATTTTATTCATTTTAGATATCTGAATCTTAACATTCCATCAGCTTAATATTCTATCAGCACCAAATCTGCAACAGGGTATTTTATATTGGTGAAAATATCTGCATTGGAATTATTTATATGTACTATGTACATTGTGTCCAATTACATATGTGTTTGATCGATCCACTGTAATTTTCAATATAAATTGAATTGTAACATTAATTCAATCTCTTTTTAAATGTATTTGGTAGCCCTAAAAAGGGCTTTTTATTCATGTTGGGTTTTTGCCAGACTAGCTGAAATTGAAAGAAAAGAAATCAATGATTACTGTAATATATTTGTGTAAACAAATTTAGCAAATTTCTTATTTTGTATACTCACCTTGAATTAAAAGTTTAGTTTTAAAAATTTTCTGAATCCCAGAAACCTTTGCTTGGATTTTGCTTCCTTCATATTTCGATTCAATTGCTTGACACGGAAATAAATGCGACATTTAAAAAAGAACTCCTTGACATCGGGTGGTAAATCAACATTTGCATTTTTCTGCAAAAGTGTTTTCCTAAGCCCTGGGAAGTGCGCTATCGTGTTTCTCCCATTTATATAATTGAAAGCTACTTCCAATGCTTTAATTTTTATTAAAAAATTTATGCTGGGCTTCTTCAGCGAAGTTGTTGCTACTTGGTTTACCCATGTAAACGTATCCTCCTGGCATTCATATCCTTCAAGGCTAAGCTTTTTAATAACGTACCCTGCAATGTACTCCAAGGCGTCCTCGTGTAAAATACCGATGTCTTCCAAGCTCGATGTATCTAAGTCTACTGGTGTGGATTGATAGACATCTTCGGTTTCTTCTATGGGGTCATCGGTATTTTCCACATTTCAGTTTTGCTGAGAGACATTTATCTTTATTAATATTTGTGTGATGTTTTCTGTGCTTGTTCAGATACATATTTGATCATGATTTTACGTGAGCGTATACATTTCCAGTTAAACCATTTTTGTTGGGGTTGAAAATTAAATTTATTGTTTTTCGTAACGTTCGCTTTTATGATTTTGTTTTTTAGGGAAATAACCATCTCATCGATTGATAGGCACTGCACATTATTTGTGTTTCTGGAAAGCTTCTCAAGATTATCTGAATATTTCGTTGCGTATATGTATATCATTCCATCGAATTCTGTACGGAGACGACTGTGTAGCGACCAATTTGTTATTCGTTCGACATTTCAGCGTGAGTACAAGTGGCATATGATCTGAGTAAGGTTTACTCTCAATCTTAAAGTTCTCAACATGACACAATAAGCTCTGAGAAGCAATACAGAAATCTATAACAGAGCTGGCAACTGCACCACAAAAACTGAATTCGCCAATTGCATCACCAGAAGTTCTGCCATTGAGAATTATGCCACCCATATTTTCGGTTACCATACGTACCTATAATAGAAAACTCTAAAATAAATTCTTTGCTATTGAATATTTTCAGTATATTTGTTTCTTAAACAATGAAGATATAAGTACATACATACATATTTACATTCCTTGTTGTTACGGAATGATTGTTTTTTCTTGGCCACGTGGTTGATGATCTGTTGCGTAGAACCTTATACACATGTGTGTATGTAAGTACGTAGGCAAAAACAACATCTTTCTTTGTGTGAATGAGCTTGAAGACGCAAATGCTTAAAAAAAATTTAATTGTGTATCCTTTTTTTCAACAATTGTTTCCAGCACTTTCATGTTCAAACTCGTGTATACACATTTTAAACAAAACCAAAAAAAAAAATTGCTTATGCTAACCCAAGAATGATAAAATACAAGATTGCGACATGCGCATGTTTTCCCGTTAGATGACGTCATTGGTACAACGATAGGGTCACCCAATTTCATTAAAGAAAACTTTTTAGCGATTAAAAAATTATGTGGATTTTGCATACAATTTTGATTTATTATTATTTAAGAAGCAAAGATATTTTGTAAGGAAATAGCCTGTTTAATTAATTTTTTAACTTATTGTTATGATTAATAGTTTAAATATTAATTTATGCAATTTACATTACGATACACATTGGGAACATACATATGTATGTATGTACATACATAGATATTTTCTGTGGGGTTTTTTAAGTTCATTGCAACCGTATTTTTGCTGTTTGGAATGATTAAGTCAGAAAAGCGAAAGAAGCACAGTCGAAAACGCAAGTTTCCGAAAGACACAATATCAACCAGCATACATTATTATTGTTATTTCTCAAAATATGTAATCAGCCATGTGCTGCAATACGTTTTGAGATCACGAAATCGGGGCACTGCTTTGCTATTTCAATTCGCAAGAAAAACTGAAGTTGAATTGACTGCGTGTCAGCCGGTGCAAAATAGGGGAATAATAAAATTTTATGTGTTTTTTAATCATTAATTTTAGAAATTTCAATAAAAAATTTCGAACTGAAAACTATACTGTTTTTATATGGCGGCTGTATTACATTTGTGTACTATAGATATGGTGATTTTAGAGGGCACAGAAGTGTTATGCGCATATAAAAAAACAAGTACATATTGACAAACTGTGCACCGAAGGAAAAAGTGATTTACAAATTTTGCATATCTCAGCACATATGCGAATATCTGGAAATTTACTTTGAATGCCAGTTGCCCTTTTATTATTTTATGATCATCATGCAAATCTTATATTTGTACATACCTACACTAAAGATATCATACTGAATCGTAGGTAAACAGTTTTATAATTATTTTTACGATCCTCTCCGCTTTTAGCAGCGGAATACACATACATACATATGTATGTGCTTACATTTAGCGGAAATTTTTCTACAAATTGAAAAAGGTTTTAAGAATATATACATCTCAAAATGTGTAGTAAATAAGTTGGTGTAGATTTATGCACAGAATCTCATTTCATACAAGTGTTTGCTTTCCTTTTCGCACGTGTTTGACTTCACAGGTTTTTATCTATCAACAAAATGCCTGAGTTTTTTCTTTAGTGTTATTGTACAGCCACGGGTAGATATGTCTTTTATTATTTAAAAGTTCAACAAATAATCAAAGACATTAGTATCGAACACACAGTTAACAAGCAAAATCAAAAAATTGCGGAAATTTCCATATATAATTTTTGTGTACTTAATGTACATTGTACGAAAGTTGGCAACCATATAAAAGCTTTAAAAATAACAAGATAAACATGAAATGTGCAGTGGGCAAATGTATGCAAAGTAGCAGAAAAAATATTTACAGCAGCATTTGTCGGAAGCAAAGGACATTGAAGCAGATGAAGAAGTCAAAAAAAGGTTTCTCAGATGAAGAGTATACTTTAGAATAAGGTTTCTTAATGCAGAAATTTATGAAAGTTTAAAAAAACGAAAAAGGAAATTCAATCAAATAATAATAACGTAACAAAAAAATTGTTTAATTTTTTGTAGCAAAAATTGCAGGAAAAATATAATATATTGTCCCACTGTCATGTTTTTTTTTCAATTTGAGCTGAAAATAACCAGCCAAGAGAAATTCATTTTGGATGACGTCATTGGTGTACATGCGCAGAAGATTTAAATTTTGTGCGCGGATTGTCGTAATCTTGTATTTTATCATTCTTGATGCTAACCTACTTACATACATACACACATACATACATACCCTGCCGGCAACTCAGTTAACTAGTAATGAATTATAAGCTAACTTTTTTACAACTGGTGGTGGTTGACACTTAGATTATTTTTAATGGAGATGACTGACTATTTTAACATTACGATGTCCTAGGAGGTATTCAAAAAAGGAGGTATAAAAAAAAATGTACAAATCAAGGCTGATCTTACATTTTTCGGTGGTAATATTATATTTTATTAAATTAAATTTCATCCTACTTTTTTTTTTTTTTTTTTTTTTTGTTAGCCTCTAGTGGGAATCGAACCACTAAGCCCCAAGACTGGTGAGCAGCCAACATACTCACTCAGCCATCGCAACATTTAAAACGAATGCGACAGATATGGAATGATTAACGTCAGTACCTGCCATTTGGCCGTACCTGACGGTGATCAAACCACGTGGTGCAGTCAGGACGTTACACCACCGTCCGCGAGCAGCCGGAACAACTGCTCGGGTGGCAATTTATTTGCTACGTTACTTGGCCATAACAAACCCCCTTGCTCAGGAGTTGAGCTATCTAACCTCTGCTGCATTGCAATTCCCTAGACGGCAAGGGATACACGACCACCGTGGTAGCCCGAAGTCCCGAAGAGCATCAGTCCTTGAACCAACGCTAATGTTCCCGCCAATCCAGTTCCTTACAAAGCAGCGCCTGTTGCACAGCAACAGCACTACGGGCCCACTTGGGCAACCAAACACACACCCGAGGGTCTGTGATCAGTATAGCTACCAACGTTCCCTTCCATGCGAACTTATGGTATCAACCACAGCCAGTACGTTTCAGCCAAGGAAGGCTCCTCAACCTATGACCGGCGAGATGACTCCGAAGAGTCATCTCGGGGCTCCGGTCCCCGTACTGCCGAATTGCCCCTCGGTGAGGGGTTTCAGCAAGTCCCTCTGGATACGCCGCTATCCCTCGGGACCTGCCTAAGATTTTTAGCCATTAAGCCAGCCGAGGTATCCTGCACCCCTTCTACCCCGTTGACACGACACCAAGCTGGTTACGATCAGCAAGATGCATATTGTGCCCCCGGGGGGAACGAAAGCGACAATAGGCAATTTAATTAAAGAGTTATTTACCGTGTAAGTGTGTATATTATTATTATTTAAATTTTTGGTTAATTCTGCTTTACGTTTCAGCTAGCTTATAGCCAGTACACAAAAAGTGAATTACAAATCGATTGTATTGTAGCTAATTTGAAGCTAGTCCATAAAAGTTAACGTAAAGTTAATTATTTTAGTAGTCGACTACTCAATGTCCGACAGGGATGAACTATAAGTCGATTTTATTTGTAGTCGACTACCAATTTGCTGGCAGGGTACATACATACATACATACATAAGTATGTACATACATACATAAGTATGTACATACATACATATGTACATACATACATACATACATACATATGAGCGCCTCGATGGATGAATTGGTAGAGAGTACTACTAAGAGTCCTCGAGGTCACAGGTTCGATTCCTGCCGAAGGTTTTGGGTGTTTCTACAGACAAGCCAAAAGCTTCGAAGTTTTATGTTTGTTTCGTTAAAAAAAAACATACACACATACATCCATACATACATATGTACATGCTCGCAAATATTTTCGAATTTTGCTTTTAAACATAATATATGTACCATTCTGATCGATTTTTAGTACCAAAAGTTGTTTTACTTGGCTTCCAGGGCCGACTTCTTGAGAAATCGTGAGGAGCGTTATCTGGGGTGCATATGGGCCGATGTCAAAAAATTTTCTAATTTTGCCTCTGAACAGTCTATATGTACCATTCCGACAAATTTTTAGAGCAAAAAATTGTTTCGTTTGGCTTCCACGGCCGAATTCTTGAAATATCGGGAGGCGCTATATCCCGAGCATATATGGGCCGTTGTCAAAAAATGTTCCAGTTTTGCTTGTGACTAGCCTATATGTATCATTCTGATTGATTTTTGGTGCCAAAAGTAGTTTTATTTGGCTTATAGAGCCGATTTCTTGAAAAATCGGGAGACGCTATATCTCAGATATATATGGACCGATTTAAAAAAATTTCCAATTATGCTTTTAAACACCTTACATGTACCATTCTGATCGATTTTTGGTACCAAAAGTTGTTTTATTTGGCTTTTAGAGCCGACTTCTTGAGAAAATGGAAGGCGCTATATCTCGAGTGTATATGGGCCGATGTCAAAAAATTTTCCACTTTTGCTTCTAGATAGCCTATATGTACCATCCTGATTGATTTTTGGTGGCAAAAGTTATTTTACTTGGCTTATAAAGCCGATTTGTTTAAAAATCGGGAGACGCTATGTCTCGGGTATATATGGGTCGATTTCAAAAATTCTTAAACTTTTTGGATTATATGGGCATTAAAAATGATATGGCTAACTTTTTAAGAAAAAATTTTTTTTCAAAAATCTGACCAAAAAAATGACAAAAAATACCCCTCAAAACTCGGTTTTTTGCATATATCTCGGCTATCCGTGGACCTATCTTACTGAATTTCAATAGCAGACCCACTACCGGGATTTAACACATTTTAGCGAAAGAATGTGGTTTCTATCTCAAACCGTTTTCTTAGAAACGGTATTTCAACGACTACAGACGGACATCGCTTAATCGTAATCTCTATTGATTCTGATCCAGAATATATATACTTTATGGGGTCTTAGATGGATATTTCAATGCGTTACAAACGGAATCACAAACTTATATATACCCTTACACATTTATGTGAAGGGTATAAAAATGTACAAATAAACCCAAAATCAATTAATTTTATTTAATAAAACCTTTTCTATTGTACAAAAAATAATTCAGCATGTATTTTACTATAACAAAATAAGTACAATTTAAAAATTTTACAAAAAATATGGTATGTATATAAATATGTACATATTTATATGTACATACATATTATAAAAATTTTATGTTAATATTATTCATAAAAATTTATTGCTTTGTGCCTTTTAATTAAACTTCTTGTAATGTTTACATTAAAACACTCTGAAGTTATACATATTTTAAATAGTCCTTAGTAAACAAAATCGTCAAGGAATTTCTAATTTTAATTTTGTTTAAATTCACTTGACTAAAAATTTGTTCAGCGTTAGCAGATGAATTTGGCAAATCCATTAAATCGTTAGTAACACCATAGGAAAAGCCTGTTCATTATTTGATAACTTGATGCAGTTGATTTATTTCCAAAAAATATTAAAATCGGTTGAACTTTTATTTAAATTTTAAATCCGCATTTCTCTTACTTTGTTTTCAACTTCCTGGTACTCCTCTTTAGATACCAAATTAGGAAAAAAATTTAACAAGGGTATTATAGAAGCATTTTTATTTAAAACAACGGATGGATTAATTAAATTGTTTAAAACTCAATTTCTAAAGTCAAATCTTTTCTTTATTTGTAACTCAACATAGAACTCAATACAATTATCTACAAGTTAGTTATAAATTTCAACGTCAATTCTACACTGCGACATTTTTTTTTTTTACGTGAACACCAAGATAGACTTCATCTCTTCGTAAAAAATTGTCCTTTCACAAAACTTAATAATATCATTCATATAAATGAGTTCTATTTTATATAATCTATAATCTTTTATAAAATTTGTCAATACTACTTTAAAAAGCTTTGACATAGCACTATGCACACTATGCATACTATGAATTTACTTTGAAATGTTTTATTAATTTTATTTATGTATGTAGTTAAGAATATATTTTAAGAAACAAAAGTACAAGTGATTTATGTCATTAAGATTTTCTAAAATATCTTTAGCGGTATCGATTTTGTCGATATTAACAGCAAAAGCAAAATAAATTTTTAGAGGTTCATATAATTGCAGAATTCGAACAACGACTGCTTCCAATGAAAGCCATCTGGTTCGAGCTGGGTGAAGAATTATTTTTTTGGTTTGATTTATCTCGAAAAATTGTTTATTACGTTTTGTTCCGTTGCCAACATACATACTATGCTTGTTGTAAGTGATCGTAGGCATGCTATCTATTACTCCCTTTCTTTCTTGAGTAAATTAAGGTATAACATTTTTTTAAAGTTTTCTTTCAATTACTTTCTCGTAGTTGCCATAAATTTAAAAAGGGACGAAGCTAGAGAAACGTCAAAATACAAGAGCTTCTGTGAAAAAACGTCAAACTTCATTTTAGTGTTTTTTGATCAAAATTACGTCAAAACGACGTAAAATCGTCACATCTAACACGCCTGGATACAATCTGGTTTTAGCAAAAGTTCATATCGAAAGATCAAATTTATTCACAAATTGTCGCAGATGAGTTAAATGTTCGAGATCGTTTTTTGGTATGATTGTACCAAAACTGATCGAACCAAAAACAATGCTCGTGATCATTGACTGGCTAAGGCTATCAAACTTTCAAGCATACACAAACATTTAATGTTTTTTTAGAATTAAAACTTTTAGTTCGAAAACAAGACAGTTTTCTTTCAGCAAAAGAGGCAAGCGTAGTAATATACATGCACACATATACATATACATATATGGGTACTTAACAAATAATCATAAATTAAGAAATTTTAAGTTTTGGTATAACAATTTTTGATTTTAAGGACTTAAGCTTTTATGATTCATAATTTTAAAATCACAATAAAAAGCAAAACAGGCTTATTTGAACCGATTTGTAAACAATACATTTTTGTTAAAATATATCATGTTTAAATATACATTATACAAAAGGCTTTTTCATTACAGAATTTTAATAAAAAACAAGTAGCAGTGCTATATTCGGCTGGGCCGAATCTTAAATACCCTTCACTATGATATATGTACCATTCTGATTGAGTTTTGGTGCCAAAAGTTGTTTTATTTGGCTTATAGAGCCGATTTCTTGCAAAATCAGGAAACGCTATATCTCGGGTATATATGGGCCGATTCCAAAAATTTTAAAATTTTGGCTTTAAACATCCTATACGTACTATTCTGATCGAGTTTTGCTACTAAAAGTTGTTTTATTTGGCTTTTAATGCCGACTTCTTGAGAAATCGGGAGGAGCGTTATCTGGGATGTATATGGGCCGATGTCTAAAAATGTTCTAATTTTGCCTCTAAACAGCCTATATGTACCATTCTGACAAATTTTTAGTGCAAAAAATTGTTTCGTTTGACTTCGAGGACCGACTTCTTGCGGCGCTATATCTCGAGTGTATATGGGCCGATGTCAAAAAACTTTTCATTTTTGCCTCTACACAGTCTATATGTACTTGTTTGATTGATTTTTGGTGCCAAAAGTTGTTTTATTTGGCTTATAAAGCCGATTTCTTGAAAAATCGGGAGACACTATATCTCGGGTATATATAAGCCGATTTCAAAAATTTTTCGATTTTTAGGATCTAATGAGCATTAAAAATGATATGGCTAACTTTTTAGGAAAACAATTTTTTTCAAAAATCTGACCAATAAAATGGCCAAAACTACCTCTCAAAACCCGGTTTTTTGGATATAACTCGGCTATCCGTAGACAGATCTTACTGAGTTTCAATAGCAGACCCACTACCGGGATTTAACACATTTTAGCGAAAGAATGAGGTTTTTATCTCAAACCGTTTTTTCGGAAACGGACAGACGGACATCGCTTAATCGTAATCTCTATTGATTCTGATCCAGAATATATATACATATATACTTTATGGGGTCTTAGATGGTTGTTTCAAAGCGTTACACCCGGAATCACAAACTCATATACCCTTACAAATTTTTGTGAAGAGTATAATAAACATATTTATATTTCAAAACTTTTAACAGGCTTTTAAATTCATTTTTAGGGTTCCGTACTCATCAGAGTGAAACGGTACCCTATTACCGAGACAAGTACGTCCGTCCGTGAGTCCGTCCGTCACAGCGTCCATTCTCCGAAACGGTAAGAGCTAGAGAGCTGAAATTTTCACAGGCTGTTGTTGTGACTTGCCGCTACAACAACAAATTCTAAAAACAACAACAAGTTGCAATCTACCAGGTGTCCCTATACAACCTAAAGTAACAATTAGCAGTATTAATTTATATTTTTTAATGTTCTTGATACCGGTTTTTGACCCTTTATATAATTTTTCTTCGGTTAATTATTTTGAGTTTGAGGTCACCTTGAAAATATATACATAATTATTTATTAAAACAAAAGTGACGTCAAGCTGAAAATATGTAACCAGAGAAAAGTTAATTTATGCTTGTAATTGGCTTTTTGTATGGAAGTCAAAGTTTTCCTCTATTTTTAACTTTTACTAAGACTAAAACTCTTATTCTAATATCTATAATATTTTGTGTACTTATGGACTCTTGCTTTCTTTAATTACTTTACAATTTCTAGTACTATTTGTAACGATTAGTGTAACCTAGTTTTCATTGAATATGAACAATCAAACAGTCAAAGTCATAAGTTCGTTTCGAATTCTTTAATTCATCACTTGGTGGTCTGGGAAGTTTCCCGAATACACTTATTCAAAAGGTGTATTCGTATAGTCTGTAAAACATTTGGGGCTCGTAATGTTTCGTGGTGGTGCGGATTATTTCAAAAACCTCTTTCAATGCTAAATTCTGTTTCCCTACCTGTTTTAAAAATGGTGAATAACCATACTTCAAAACTACTTGTTTTACAAAGATTTTTGCCAATGTTTTTGTATCCTTGGATTCGGTAAGATTTTGCATTTATATATTGTTTTTAAAATTGCATAGTGAATACAGAGCTGATATTTTCAGAAGCTTTTCGTGGACTAACTGAATTCATTATGATAATGCAGATACTCTTTGATGGTATATCCAGTGCGTGCCGTTTATGTTAGTAATTAAATGCAGACATTCAATAAAAGACGCAAACATTATCATTTTTGAGTATGAATTTCTAGCTTCGTTTGTTTCTGTTATGCCGTCGGGAGGTAAGTTATTTTTGCCCTGTGTGTTTTGTATCGCACATACATACATACATATATACTTTTCAACAAACCGTCTTTTTGTTCATCCGCACACTTTTCCATCACTTCGACAATTGCGTACCAAATGATTTCTTTTCATCATGAAGTCTTCAAGTACAAATAAAAACTTTAAAATTTTTTTGCTTCAATCAAAGCCAAAAAAGAGAGAGCTCTCGATTAATTTTGCATTCTGGAATACATTTTCTTCATGCTTATATACGAGTACTTTTAAAACTTAACTTCCCCTGTAGTAAATTAAAAAAAACGCACCTAAAAAGCAGCAAGAATATTGTAATAAATTGTCAATGAAGCAATGAATCTACATTTTTTTTTAGTACAGCGTCAATATTCAATAACACTCAAATTTAAAATTTTTATAGAAAATATTATTTTCAGGAATGATCAGTAGTACAACTGCTGTCACATTTCCTGCAGAGTACGGACAAACTTCAAATGTATGCACACATATATATATATACATATATATATATATATATATATATATATATATATATATATATATATATATATATATATATATATATATATATATATATATATATATATATATATATATATATATATATATATATATATATATATATATATATATATATATATACTTTAATAAGTATTCACAATCGATATGACCGTTTATCAAGTTATAAATTACAATAAAGCAAACAACGAGCATTATATGAAATTGGCATTGATAAAGTTTGAAAATTACGAAGCGCATATTTAACAAATTTTCTTTTGTACTCTTTCAATTCTATTTGTATGTACATCGTAAATAGGGTTCCAAATAAACGAGCAATACTCTAATTTAGAGCGTACAAAAGCTGTATACAAAATTCGTAAAGTAATGGGATCAGCAAAGTCTTGACATTTTTTTCTTATAAAAGAGCAAACGGAATAGGCTTTAGGTATCATGCAGTCAAGATGAGCATTAAAGTTAAGTTCACAGTCCAAAATGATACCCAGATCTAACATTTGATTAACCACTACTAAATTGCAATCAAATAACTTGTACTGGAAAGCATTTACAGAACGAATATTAGGTTTGCGAAAGGACATTTGACAACATTTATTTACATTTAAGGACATATTATTCACATTGCACCAGTGGGATATTTCATCGATACAAGACTGAAGAACAAATGCATCATTGTCTGATATTATTTCTTTAAAAATTTTGAGGTTATCTGTGAACCAGAACAATAATTTCCAATATCATTAATAAAGATCAAGAAAAGTAGCGGCCCCAATATACTACCCGGTGGTACCCCGGATGTTGCAGTGTATGGCAGGGACACAAAATCTTCCAGAACAACAGTATATTTTCTATCAGAAAGATAAGACCGTAACCAATTGAGAAATGAGCCACGAAAGCCCATTCTCCTTAGTTTAAGACAGAGTATATTATGTGAAACCTTATCAAACGCTTTGCATAGATCCATAAAAATTGCATCAACTCGATTATGTTTTTCAAAAACAGAAATACAGCAGTGATTAAAAACTGCACAATTTGTAGCAGTAGAACGGCCAGGAAAAAATCCATGCTGTTCATTACAAATATAGCGTTTTATTGAAAAAAACATCTTTTCCTTGATAATGTGCTCAAAAATTTTTTATATATTAGATAACTTTGCAATGGGACGGTAATTATTAACACCAGTTTTATCACCTCCTTTAAAAATAGGAGTAATAGAAGCTTCTTTCCACCTATTAATAAAACGACCTTCAGCCAAGGATTTATTAAAAAGATACTGTAAAGGTATAATCAAACTTTCAGATAATTTCTTTAAGAAAAATGAACTGAAACCATCCATGTCAACACCAGAAGAATTTTTAATACTTTCTATGCTATTTAGGATGTCCCCAGTTGTTAATTGAACACAACCACAATTGACAATTGGCTGTATAAATTTCAAAACATTACAATCTATAGAGTCATTGCCAACCACAAAGTTTGATTGAAAAAACAATGAAAATGGATTTACAATGTCATCCCCAGAATTTAAACTTATTCCTTCATAATGCATGACAGATGGATACACCGAACTCGACTTCTTAGATCTAATAAAATTCCAAAATTGCTTTGGGTTATTTCTTACTGAAGTTTCGAGATTCAGCAAATATTGCTTATACAAAAACTTATCAAGAAAGTTAAACTCTCGCGTATAATGCTCGTAGCGTGCTTTATAAAGTGCATCACGAGTTACGTTATACTGCTTATAGAACTTGTTTCTAAGGCTTTTTAATCTTTTTAGACCTTTAGTGTACCACGGAAGTTTGTGAATTTTTGGTGGCAAGCGGGGAACAAAACGATCAATTAGAGTATTCAAAGTGGTTATAAAGATGCTATAGCAATTTTCCATATCATTAGCATTAAAAATCCCTTCCCAATTTATAACATTAATTTCAGCGTTTAAGTTACTATAATCACAAGCCTTAAAATTATAAGTATAGTTATAATTTTTACAAACAGAAATAAAGGCGAACTGTGGTAGTTCCAACATTAATGGGACATGATGCAAGTCAGTCATACACATAGGAAACGGACAATCAGATAAGGAGTATTTTAGTGTTTCCGGCACAAATATTAGATCTAAGATGCGGTTTAATTTAGTCCTGAAAGAATTAATTTGTACCAAACCAAGACTTAAAAACGAGTCCACAAGATTTATCTCATGCGATTTATTAACATTTAATGGCGACAGATAGCCATCATTGAACAAAGTTCTCCATCCAATCTCACTAAGATTAAAATCACCAAATACACAGAGGTTTTCAGCGCCAACAGCCTCCGATAGGTGAACAACATTTAGAACATGGACAGCATAAACAGAATCATCACTTTTTGGTGGAACATACGAAACAGAAATAAACAGATTTTTAAAGCTCATGATGCATACACAGAGTTGATCTATTGAAGGATTGGTATCCGATAGAGCAACAAGATTAGCTTTTAATGTTCTTTTCACGGCAATAATGTTCTTTTCACGTGACACCTCCGCCACGAGATTTACCCAACCTCTCCAAATCACGAACCTTACGAAATATTTGATACTGATATGCAAGTCACAACATTCACCATCACATATATCCGCTATTAACCCAGATTCCACAATTACAATGACTTCATAATCGGCTTGAACAGTGAATTAAAAGACATCAGCTAACTTAGTACGAATTCCAGATGCATTTTGAAAGAAGATTTTTAAGTCATTGTTAAGAGGACGAATTGACGGGCCACAATTCGACAATCCAGAGGCAGCAATTAGTTTTTTGAATTAGCAGATGTGGGTAGACGTACCATATTTCTTCGATTTTCATTATATGAATATTCTCGAACAAAAGTGCTTGTTGGCCAAAAATTAGGATCAAGTAAAGTCCTAAAAAACACCTCAGGTACAGTAACACTAAATGATGTTATAGATTACGGGCGGGAGTACTCAAATTCGAATACTGATATATCATTGGTCACATCCAGCTTAGATTTAATATAAAATTCAACATCTTCAGCTGTAGTTTCCGATACTAGGCGGGATACAAAAATATGCTTATTTAGTGGTATAGCTTTTAGCGGCCTTGGAGCACCTGGCTGAGTACTTGGAACAAATGTAGATGTACAACCATTTGCACCATTGAGGAGTTGCTGTGGACGACTAACAGATATTACTGGTAACTGCGACGTGGTTTCTAATGAGCTAGGTGAAACAGCAACAGGCGTATTTATTGAACTAGCAGCATTTATATTTGGCAACGGAGAACGGAGTGGTACAGATATCTGGGAATCTAGCCCATAACCTTGAGAATTCGGTGAAAGTATTGCAGGAGAAGTAAACGGAGAGGCAATGATAGCTTGAGCCGACGTTATGTTTTGAGATGCAGTAGATCTTGTCTTAGGTTTTTTCCGACTAGGAGAAGCATTAGCTTGGTTGCCGACAAATGCATCTAAATTCGGGAACACACTAAATAATTCACCATATTTGGTTAATTTAGCCTGCAGCCCTCGGAATTCATTGCTTATTCTTTCAAATTCGTGTTTCGAGTTTTTAAAAAAGTTATAAAACTCAATTCGCACATCTTTACAACTCGTGCAAGTGCAGTGAAGGGATTTTAGCGGATCAGCCAAGGCATCTGCATCACGAGCCTTAAGACCACAACATTTCAAATGGAGGTGTTTCAAACACAACCAGCAAGACACCATTCGATCCGTTGCAGTACTTGTACAATTTAAATTAGAGCACTCCATATTTTATCAAATTAGGCAGGCAGGAAAAGAGTTTGACCATAAACATATGGTTTAGTTAAAAAAGATATACGACTATGGCCACACAGCACACAAGTAATAATAGCAAGGATATAATCCGAACACCCGGTAATGCAGATCGGTATGTAGCAAGAACACAAACCAATAAGGATATTTTATTCAATTGAACTACCAGATTTGAGGAACAGTGGCAGTGCTGTATTTAAAGTCCAGCAAATGGATAAATTATAATCAGAGTTGCAGTGTTGTGTATTTAATTTTTATTAAAGATAAAAGTGCAAGAATCTTGATGAAAAAGAAAATTATTATATGCCTGAACAAGCACTATCAGTCACATCCACAACACACTGCAATTACAGATCACACATTTAGCGTCTACAAGACGCTGCAGACAATCATTTTGAAATAATAAAACCAATAAACCAAGTTGATAATATTAAACGGCAACAAAATGCACAACTTCACTGATTTTGGCAAATTGCAAAACGAGCTCAAGAAAATAGAAGGAAAAATTGGCTTCTTTATCATATTCTCATTGTTGAAAAATTATCTGTTTCAGCAACTATCATATTAAATTCTTGTGAGAATCCGAATAATCCAGTATAGTATACAGAGTATGAAAAAAAACGAATAATTTGTATGGCATAAACGCTCTATGTGTTGACGTACATGCAATCAAGTGAATTAGTATTTTAAAATATACACACTCGTCATTTGTCTACTTCACGTTGCCATCCCTGAGGAACGTTTAGCATGAAAGGGGTGGAGTTTAAAATCAGAATGGCTGCATTGAAATAATAATGGTTGATGTGCGTAAACAATATCATTTCATTCTCCATCAAGGGTTTTTGAGTTGATTTTAGTCGACGAAAAGAAAAACAAAATCCAAGTTCTATACGAATATATAAAATAAATGATTCTGTAAATTTATCAGTAATATTATTTCCTAAAATAATCATATTTACATTAAACACCATTACGCTAGGTTACACCCCCCACTTCGTGAGAATTCGTATTGGCTATATATAAACCGATGTCATAAATTTTTATTTTCTGCCTTTGAATAAGGTTATTTCGGCTATATATGGACCGATGTCGAAAATGTTTAGCTTTTTCTTTATATTACTCACATTTTATTATGACATCCATTTTTTTGGTACCAAAACAGGTTTAAGTTCGCATCTTGAGAAATAAATTTTCGCTATATCTAGACTATATACACCCAGAGAAAAATTATTTTAAAGTCTGGTTGCGATAACAATATAAAGTTCTCTATAATATGTAAAGTTTTGGCAAACAAGTTGTTTTCATTTAAAATGTAGTAAAATTGCTTTTGGCTACCACAAACACATTTTTTGTTAAACTTTGACTACGTTTTAGTTGTTGTTCGTAAAATGGAAATATGGTAACATTATTTTTGAAGAACAAATTACTACTGCTGAACGTTTGAACATAATTTATTTACGACAAACACTATATTTTTGATATATTAAATGGCAGCCAGAGTTTGTTGATGAAACAAACAAATTATAGGAGACTTTAACAAAGTTTTAGTTGTTGCCATTGACATCTGATTTATTTCTCAGTTTTGTGTTGTGTTTGAAAATTTGTTTCTGAAAATTTTACTCCCGTTCATTTTATATTGACCAATTAATATTGTTAGGCTGTAATCATATATTTCAAAAATAATATGTTTCTCTTCGAATATGGTTACCTCAACCATATTTTTTCTTAATGTGTACGGACCCATGTCAAAAGTTCTTATTTTTTGCCTTTAAGTATTTATATTTTGCTATGACAGCTTCCATTTACTGCCAAAACTGATTTGCGTTCGCGTAGAGGCCCAACTTCTTGAAACGGTTTTAACTGTATCTCGGCTGTATATAGTTAAGTGTAGAAAACTTTTACTTTTTCAATTTAAGTAAGCTTATTTTATATACATATGTGACTACTTTCTGGTAAATAAAACTGTTTAAGTTCGCCTACAAAGCCCGACTTCTTGAGAATTCGGTTTTCTCTCTATCTCATATATTTTAATTATTTGCCTTAAGAGCGAATTGAAATGTAATAACTCAGGTTCAAAAATAAACTTAACAAATGTTTTCTGCCTTTTTTAGGCCGATATTGGAAATTTTTCTTTTTTAGCTTTTAGTGGTCATGACAAATAATATAATATTTTCAACTTAGAGCAGAATATTTTTTTTAATTTTTATACCATATTCAAACTGTTTTCACCTTTCACGCTTTTCTGCTCATATCTTGGTTTTACAAACCGATTTTTTTGCATTTTGATAGCAAATACACAACACGATTTTTGAACAGTTTTACATCAAAATTTTGATTTCAGAGCTAAGTAGTTTTTCAGAAACGTTACTTCGACGGCCTACAGATGTACGAATAGGCAGACAGACTCAGGTCGCTAAATCGACTTTTCTATCAATACTAATGCAGAATATATGTATGCTGTTTATGCTGCTGGATGAGTACGTTTGACCGAAGCACGCGCTTTGCTCATCACGACTTCTTTTAAATTAAACCAATTTCTTGCAATTTACCAAAACTTATTTCATAATCTCTGTAAGAGTAGCGTGCTTCTTTACATACGTCGTCTTTCAGAAAAAAATATGTGTTTTGTCGATCTGCTAAAAATTTGCATGAAATACGAAAGTACTTCGTTATTTATGCATTTTACGATTATTAACAAACATAACCATAAAAATTTATGTGTTTGTTTGTGAATAGTATAACATGTGCTGTACAACTTCAAAATTTATGGTCGTTTAGGTGGCAACAAAAACAATTAGTAGAAATACATAGACAAAATTAAAAATACTTTTGTTAGTCGGAATTACGCAAAAGTGCGTAATATTTAAAAACAGGGTTAAATGATCCATTTAAATGATAGAATACCCATAAAAAGGATTTATTTGTTCGATGATCTGCTGTGACCTTGAAATTATTCGACAGAGCGATAATTTACTGACAAGCAGACTGAGCACAGACATAGAAAATCACAGTAACATTATTCGAAAGAAAATAGGATATTTTTTTTTGAAACTTAATTTTGCTCTAGTAATTTCAATGTAAATTATTACGATGTTGTACATAGTTCTATTGAAGCTGAAAGAGTTTATAAAAACAGTTTTGTTAGTGAACCCACACATTTGTTGTTTATGTATGCACATTATTCCATACAGCAATAAGACAAATTTTCAAGGTTATTTAGGCAAAGATTTAAGAAAAGACTATTTATGAGCGATATAATCGTAATCATTCGTATTCCACGTTTCGATTCGGATCGTAAACTTAATTTTTTTAATTTTTGGTACTCTACATCCCTTTCTGTTTCGGTTCGTTACGAATATGTATGTATACTAACTACACTTCGATCCTGCGTGTAGGCACAGCTAGAAGAAAGCATCGTGGCAACATGAGTATATGAAAACACCTAGTACGTAAAAACAGACATAAACAATGAAAAAATATTGTTGTGAAGTGCTTGGGAAAATATTGGTTTTGTTGGAATTTTTGCGAAAAAAGTAAAAAACACGAATGAAAAGCTTATAAAAATAAGTTTTAAGCACAATCCACACACTGCTAGTGATGTACTCAAGGCAAACGAAATATTAAATACAAAGAATTATTATTTCTTTACTTGCAAAACTGTTTTGTTTGCGTTAGATCTGCACTGACTTTTCCTAGCCAAAAATGAAACGCAGAGTCCATCAACAGAGATAGCTAAATGAATATGTTCTATCCTTCTCCGTCGATACAACCCCTCAAGACTGTAACTTAAAAAATAGTGGTGATTTTCATAAATAAGCTGTTAAGCCTTCTGGTAGTATTCTGTGATTGGAGTCAGGACAGAAAAACATAAATAAAATATAACATTTGGCCCGTCATTATTACATTTTGTAATTGCTTAAATGAGCAGAAATTTTTTGCAAATTGTAAAATATTATCTTGAAATTGTTTGTGAAAATATTAAATAGTGAAAATAAGTATATTGCTGCAAACAACTCAAAAGTGCAAAAATGAACTACAATCTGCTAATCGGGCAAAATTTCAATATTAGAAAATATTTATTTCAAAAATTTTTCTAAAAACAACAGTTGAAAAAATTGGATGGTATTGTAAAAAATCGGGAAAAAATTTTAACTTCCAAAAATCAAGCAAGAGCAAAAAATATTACTACCGCAAAAATGGACTTTTCAAAAAAAAAAAAAAATCAACTTAGATTTGAGTCTGAGTTTCTACTATTTTTGTCCTGTTGTGCTCTCTAGAACTGTTTAGCACTTCTTAGGTTAACTTTTTCATTTTCCATATTTTTCAGGAGATTTATCTCAAACGCTATTTTAAGTTGCAAGCTTTTCGCAGGTTGCCGAGGTTTGGCAACCAGTAACTTTGTTTAAGTTTAAGCAATTTAGAAATTTTTGGCAACTGTCTAACGATTTTAACAAGAATTTTAGCAAGAACTTTTAATGGTATATACAAGTAAACATATTTGTTTGCATTCTGTAAATATTCTAATCGATTAGGCTATTGTGGCCTCTACCCATGTTATTGCTGTATTGAATCATAATATTGCCACGTCCGGCCATACCATTTTCATTTTCAACGATAATATTGTTACTTTCAACCATACAATTGCAATTTCCAGCCATATTATTAAAAAAAATTTTAGAGCAAAGGAATTGCTGTCAAATTCAATAATAATATTGTCACGTGCAACTTACAATATAAACAGAATATAATTGGATTTAACAATAATATGGTTGAAAATTACAAAAGTGTGGCTATAATTGGCAATAGTATGTTTGAATGGGACAATAGTATGGTAGGAAATGGCAATAGTGTGTTCGAAATGACATTAATATGGTCCGACATGACAAGATAATGGTAGAATATGGCCGTAACATGTCTAGTGGCCACAATAACCTTATCACTGAAATTGTAACTAGTAGCAATGTGCATGTTCCTTAAACTGATTGTCAAATTGTTATTATGAGCTACGTGTTCTTAAGGACAATGTAGTTAAAATTCAAACCTTGGAATCTATCCACTATATTCAAATAATACAATTACTACGAGAAAAAAATATTTCACCTACAAACCAAAGGACCAAAAGGGTTTTAAAGTATTTTTACGCAACATGCACTATTCAACCGATAAAGAGGAAAGAAAAAGACAGCTAAGTGAACATGGCCACGAAGTAACTCATATTCAAAATATACTTCAAACTGGTACATAGAAACCATTGTTTTTGTTTTCACTTGAATTGAAATCAAACCAAAATAATAAAGGAATATATGGCCTCAACTCACCTTTTACACTGCAAAATTAGTTTTGAGCCTAAACGTCCAAATATGATTTTGCCTCAGTGCACTAACTGTTAGAAATATGGTAACACCAAAGAGTTTTGCACCAAAAATCCCGTCCGCGTCAAATGTTCTAGAGAACATAAAACTATTCAATGTCAAATTTTAATTAAAAAAAAAAACAATTCTGGGATCTAGATTAACACTACCGAAATAACAAATCTTTGGAGGCAGTTAATGAACATAATTGCAAATTTATAAGTACTGGAGAACCTACATATTGGCCAACGCATACTAGCAAAAAACGAGATCTGTTAGCCTTTTTCAACAAAAGGCATGATCATCTGTGTGTAAAATCATGCTTTAAATGATTTTCAGATCACTCTCCAGTAGTACTTAAATATACGACTGATGTACTCCATTTGTATTACAATAAATTTATATATAACAAAAATAAACTGACTGGAATTGCTTCAAAGAAATTCTAGAGTTAAAACTCGATAAAAACGTCCCATAAAAGACTACAGACGAGGTGGATAACGCTATACTACAAAATCGATTTTTCTATGTCAAATACAATGACAAGTGTTCAGAAATTTCCTCGATGAGAGCTCGCGTAAACCAAGATAGTATCCTCGGTCTAATTCTTAACTAAGTAACTAACAATATGATAGCTACATTTGCTGATGACACGGTTCTACTATCATATCATGAAAACATTAAATGGGCTATTCATAATTTACAACAACTGCTAAATAACACTTTGGAGTGATTTCGTAGTTGGGGAATACAAATGAACAGTGATAAAACAGTACAAGTAATCTACGCTAATAGAAAAATACCAAATATTCAGCCGGTTCAAATAAATAGCTCACCAATTCTTTTGGATACAAAGATAAAATACCTCGGAATGATAATTGACTCTCATAGGGAACGATCACATCACGCAAAAGGAAAACGAATTGAACAACAGATTCAGACAACTATTCTGGCTGCTAGGTAGATATTCCAAGCTATCAACTCAATACAAACTGCTCATATACAAAACGATCATAGTCCCTATTGGGAAAATGGTGTGGAAATTTGGGGCACTGCAAGCACAACGAACATAAAAATTATCCAAAGCATGCAGTCCAAAATATTACGAACTATATTCAATGCTGAATGGTATATTAGAGATGGGGATATACATATAGATCTAAATGTCAAAACAGTGAAAGAAGTTATCCGTATCAACAGCCTTATAGATACAGCTCGTTTAACACAACATACGAACACGGAACTCAGGCAGCTGCCGGCGAACGACACTCTGGCACCCAGAAGATTTAAGCGATATGCACCATCGGAACTAGTTAACCGTTACTAGAAGGGTCAAGTTGCTGTTTAAAAAAAAATGATTTTTATATGTAGTTAAATTAATTATTCAAGCTCTTGATCTTTGGTTTTTTATAAAAAATAATATTAAACAATTATTTATTTATTTTCAATATTTCGCCAACAATTTCTTGGCATCTGCAGGAAAATAATTATAAAATTCAAAAACAACAAAAAAAAAACGGTAATTGATCCTTGATTCTTGATGATTCGTGCTCAAGGATCAATTACCGCTTTTTTTTTGTTTTTGAATTTTATAATTATTTTCCTGAAGATGCTAACAAATTTCTTAATATTTATTAATATTATTTTTTATAAAAAACCAAAGAACAATAGCTTGAATAATTAATTTAACAATATAAAGATCAAATAATATAAAGATACATTTTTATATGTTGTATATCATATTTTTTGTTAAGATATGTACGATATAAGTTATCTTAAGTATTGATTCAAGACAATTAACACCCCAACTGATTACGTCCAATTACTTATTGTCACATTGCTGACAGGTGTAATAAGAATGGGTTAGTAAAAAATAAAAAAAATTGTGGAGAAATTTCACACTTTACATGAAAAAACATATTACAACACCGTTAATTTTTTTTTTTCAAAATCTGACTCGTCTTTGCATCAGTTTACAGTTATAAACTAGTTATAAATGAGTTTACCAAGAATTACTCAATAACTTAGTAAGCTCAATAAATTCCGAAGTGATATTTTATTTTCTCTCACCAACATTCAATTGATTTTTGTGTTTGTTCCTAATCTATCATAAGTCATATCAACGTTTCCCAAGTCTACGAGAGACCCCGGTATTTTTAAACATTAGGTATGCTCTAAGGTGGAACATTTTTATAATTTGCAATGGATAATTATTTATTGATTCTTGTTTTTTTGCAAATAGTCGGCGATTTGATTTCAAATGTGTCCAAAAAGAGGCAAAGCTATAATTAAAAGGTATAGGGATAAATTCAGTTCAACAGCACAATGAAAATACTAGTGTTTATAATTTTGATTGACGTGAAATGATAAGGCCTCATAATAGAATTTTGAAATTCTGTTTGTTGAGTAGCAATATGTTTGATGGGTTCACAAATTGTAACCACGCAGGAATATAAAACATTAAGCAGAAAAATTAAAATCTGGTTAAATGCATTTATACAATACAAGGCTGGAATTCGTGTTTCTTTTGCTGTTCCTTTCCTTATTGCCTTTTCTTTTTTTTTTCGTCTTGTTTTTGTATTTAAGAAATTTTTATGAGTTGTCATGTGTCAAACGAAAATCGAATTTACGACTTTGTAATTGAAGAACAGACAAAGAAATGAAAAATATCACACAGGCGCAGCAGAAACGTAATCTCAAATTTCAAAAAAAAGAAAAAAATGAAAAAGAAGCTAAAAGTGCTGAATTGACTCAAAGTTTCCAAGTAAACGCCATTGTATTTCAGTTTGTTTCTATAATGGCGGTAGAGATGATGGTGGTAGTGCTGATGATTTCGATTATAACAATATTTTGTGTGATCCAGCATGATGATAACTCCAAATTTATGTTTTGGAAAACGACGTACAACCATTAAAAAAGAGATTTACATAAAATTCAAAAAGTTGTTTAATTTTAAATGAAATAACTCGCTTGTTGTTCAAACCAGTTAGAAGCGACACACCAAAGATAAACGAGGGACTGCAATAAAAATATGTATACACTTTAAGTGCATAATTTTTTTAAAAAAACTATCTTGTTGCAAATATTGACACCCGTCAATTTTTGATACATTTGTAATTTTAGATTATTGTTTCGGTTTAAAGTAACTGAAAAACCAACAAGATTTGCCAATTTTATTTCAATTTCTTTGCTTATTTTAATATAAAAGCTTAAAAATGCTTTTATTTTTCAAATCATTTCAACAATACTTGGTCCCCTAGCACAAAAGCAATTAAAGCGATTTATCTATCCAAAATATTTTGTTTGTTCATAAATTTCTTATTCAATATGTAGTTATGTATATTTGTGTATATGTATGTATACATACATGTATACAGGCGCGGATCCAGCTAAAGCTTTTGGGGGGGAATTTTGTATGGCTTAAAATAGAACTAAAAATTTGTATTGAGAAATTTATTAAGTTTATTTAAAAAAAATCAACAATAAAGTAAAATAAAGCTTCAATTCAGTTCATGTATGTATGTATATATGCGTACTTAGATATTCACATGTTAATATGTTTAAAATAAATCAGTCGTCTTAAATAAGTAATTTGTGTTTTCCTTGTGAGGAAAATTTAGCCAGTACGAGGTTAGGATCAATTTCAATTTCATGATGAATATCATCATCGCTAAGCCGTTTAGTCTTTCTTCTGTCATTGTTGATCTTAGCCACGTTTTTATCCGACAAGTGAGCGGTCAACTTGTAGCATTACTTACAGGCATTGAAACGAAAATTTGAAATATTTTTTTAGATTTGGATAGATATCTTCATCACAGTTTTTTAAGGCTTTTGCAACATTATCTGGTATATTCTCATATATATTCCATTTTTGTTACCAATGCAGCAGCTCTGTCTCGAGCTTAGATGTTAGTAGATGTTTATCCATTTCTTCAAACTTAATCAACTCATTAGCTACTTGTGATATTAAATGTTTTGTATTTGACGCTATTCCACTTTGAGGTAGAAGCTTAGGTATGTTTAATACATTTAGGACCTCGGTTGAGAAACGTTGTTTGAGACCTTCTGAAATAAATTCAGTTAGAGGAATGTAACCTACGAGTACAACGCGATAGTAGTCTTCCACACTTTGTATTTGATTATTTCGTTAAAATCTAGGCTTTTCAATTGGAATTCCGATTTCAACGCAAACTAATTTTTTCTTTTTCAAAAACCATTTGAAATTGCTCTTTAGCTTTATATCTTCTCTCCTCAAGACACAATATCAAACTTTTTATAAGGCTAGATGCTTTTTGAAGATCAATATCCTTCTTTTGCAAAATAATGTTAAGCGGCTGTGTTATAGCAAGTATATCGCTTAAAATGTATATTCCACAAATAAATTCGAAAGTGCTTAATGAATTTCTTAATAATTGTGAAGCCACCAGACACTTTATTGATCTAAATCGTACTTTAATCGCTTTATAAATGTCTCCTCTGCTTGGGGATTAAAAATAAGCAAAATTGTTTTTATAATTACTGAGATGTAGACAAAAAATCAGAACACAATTTTCTACTTCATATATTGTTGTATGAAAAAAAGCAAAAGGAAGCTCGAACCAGCAACGTCCAGGTCGATGAGCAGCTAACGTTACCACTGACCCATCGCCGATTCTTGATGAGACTGGCATTTTAGATTTATACATGAAGTTTCGTGTCAGCATTTTATCATTTTTCTTATAGGTTTGATTTTTCATAAAACATAGAACTTTAAAAACATAGAACACACAAAAACGTTAAACACAAGAGACTCATAGTCTCATGTGGGTATGCGTTGTAAACAGTGATGCCAGTGAACTTTGCTCAAAAACATAATTTTTGAGAAAAAAAATCGGTAAACTAAAAATTAGGAGATTAAAAATAAACTTCTTTGTTGATGAAAGCCTGTGTATTAATTTGAAAAACAAATTGCTTAAAGAACAAATTATTGTTAGTAACTAAAATAATGAAAATGTTATACAAAAGTTTGTAGTTTATACTTTAGGGTAATTTCTTTTAATAACATTTGTAATCTCATGCTAACTGCTTTCAAAACTGCAAAACGACGTTTTTTCTAAATTTTTTAATGCATATGTGTTTCACATACATATATGTTTAACGTTTTTATTAAATCAGTTTTAATATTCCCACCAACACAACTTCATCTATAAAATTTTAAATATTTTTTAAGAGAAATAACTCTTTTTACTAACTTTATTTTGTAAGGAGACTCTAAGTTTCGTGTTGCTTAAGTTGATTTAATATTATTTTCTTGAGCTGAAGGTATTTTTATTGTATGTATTTTATACATTTATTCGAATATTTTTATCGATATTTCACTCTCCGGATAGCTTCTTCAGGACAATGAAGCGAAACATCGACAAAAATATTTAGATAAACACGATCTCCCAAAAATAATTCATCACACTTTTTAAATGTACAATTAAAATAAAACCCATAGTTTTATGCTTACAAGGTTAGTGGAAATCATTACTCTCGAGGAATATAAAAATACTTCCAAAAAAAAATTTTTAAGTAATTGTTTTTTTATTGGTTTTTTTTCTACCTTATTTTCTTCTGTATTGCAAAGTTTTCCGTTTACCTCTCGTAATAAAAAGGTACAACAAGCAATTTAAATAGATGTTGTATTACACTATGATACTGAATCAGGTTATTATGTTAGTATGAATTTAGCTTGATTTGTAATCAAGGTTTGCTCATGCCAATTTTAGTTACCGAACATCAGTTAAATGCAAAAAAATAAATAAAAATAATTTTTCATGTTTGGCCCATCTGGGATTCGAACTCGGATCTCTTGGCTTAATAGTTGGCGCTGTATAATAATGAGTTATATAACACACAAATAAAAGAATGCGTTATAAAATACACACAATGTAATGCAAAGAGTGTCAGGTATATAAATATAGTTACAAGATCCGGCACAGTCGAATATAGCACCCCTACTACTTGTTTATTTTCTAAAAGTAACAACATTAACAAACTGTTCATATTGCTGTATTTGTTAATTATTTTGTGTCTTTTTGCAATTTTGCTATTATAAAGAATCCTTTTTTTTGTATGCAGGACAATTTAACGCAGAGTTTGAAGTTCACGCTCCGAGTCAAGTATAAAATCAAATACAATACCAAATTTTAGCGCTGGCAAATGACTTCAGAAAGAGACAAAAGGAATAAACCCCATTTTTGCTTATCAAACTTAGCAAAAAAAAAAGCAGATGGAACGTCATAAGCCCCTGTTAGTACATCGTACATGGACATACATGGACTTGCGTAAAATATTTGCCACAAACGGGTACTCAACTTCTGAATCTTCTGCCAGCTGCAATAATGTCCTTATGGTGACATAAAGAGCATAATAAACACCGAAGGTTACAGTCTGTAATTTGTAATCTTTCACTTCCTCCGTCGGAGCTTAACGACATAATATTCGTTGAAATGGAGAATGAGCATAATAAAGCCGAGTTTGTCGATTGGACGTTCTGTTCGATGCATTGAAGTCCACTCTAAATTAATTACGGGATGATGGTGGAGATAACAAAATAGAAAATCTTTCGCCTTAGCATGAGCAATCGATCACATACACATACATACAGCCCGATATTCGTCAAGGATGCTATCATGTAAGGCTTTTGTACCAGATCTTCGTCGAAGGAAAGGTTCGATGCACAGAAATTGTCCCATTATACTAGACCAAGAAATTTCCGAGTTAATAGAATCATTAAATTCAGGCTTAAAGGGTAAACTAAGCAAATACCAACCTCCCAAATTACGTCATGTAGTTTTTCTGTAATTTTCCTCACAATATTTATCAAAAGGTATCAAGATTTTGCCGCTTAGGTGTTTCTTATAACTGCCAAAGTTTTTAAGATTTAAATTATCTTGCTCCGTAAAGTCAACTCGTGTTGAATATGCATGTAGAACAGATTGATGTGGAGGCCCCGTAATAACAAAAATAGTATTTTGATCAATATATTCCTCCGCATTTCGCCCATGAGAATTTGGGGATATAAATCAGCAGAACATCAACAGGTCTACAATAAAAAAAATTAGGGTCGGCCAATCGTAAATTTAGTAAATGCCTTGGAAGTTCATCATTAAAGTAAGCAATGGCAAATTACCGGAAATATTTAGTAATACCAAGAACTTTGTGCTCAGATTGTCGAATCCACAGGAGAACTTAATTATGGATGCAAAGTTTCCTTTGCTAGAGACCGCAGAAATATTTATGTGATTCTATAAACGTTCAAAAGTAAATGAACTATCTGAAGCAGGATCAATCAAACCCCGAGCAGGGTACGTCGTATCTTGATGACAAATATACACCATAGCCGTTTCTAATGGTACAATTCTGTCTTGAGACACGCGAAAAGCTTGGCGATTCAACGTAGGCGAATAAGTATAACCTATAAAATTATATGGTACAGTAGGTTCCGCGATCATAGGGTTAATTTCTCGGGAGCCAACACCCGAACTTATTATCTTTTAAATGAATATCTTTAGAGGGGCAATTCTAGTAACAAAATTATACACAGAAAAAAAAGCTCGTTGTAAATTTAAGTTTTTTCTACTTGATTTTAGTACGAAGCATGATTGAAAATTCCAGTACGGGCAACACACAAGTGCAGTTAAAACAAGTCGAATAAGAAGAGAATCAATTCCACAGAACTTGTGTGTGCTTGTATAAGAATTTAATTTTATTTCAATTTTTTAATGCTACGTGGACTGGCAGTAGCAAGATTCCAGGTTCACATCGGCAAAGAGATAAAATAATTTATCAACTATAATCAAATTAAGGAAGTACTGTGGAATATATTAGGTACGAATTTGGGATTATGTAAGCCTCAAAAACATCGAATTAATTATCACACTCAAAACAAATTCATTCCTTCCGTAGCTAAATCAATCCCAAATGGTGTCAAAAGTATGGTAATTACTAATGTTCTTAAATCCAGAACGGCATTCCTGTGTTTAAGCACGGTTTTGAGCTATATTTAATCCAAAACCAGGATTGGATATGGCTAAAATTAAGTATCCAGCGCTCAAAACATCCGTACTTAAAACAAGAACAACGTACTTGATTTGAGAAGATCCGTACTTTCCGAACTTTTGACACCGCTTGTGATTGATTTCTGAAAGTTTACTGACTTTCTCAGTGTATGTATGGCTACTGAGTTGAATCTACTGTATGTATTTAGTATACCTTATGCAAAGTATATTCAATAACAAACAATTACAAAATTATATCAACAATCATATATATGAAACAAAAATTAATATCAACAACAATAGCGGTTCTCACTCTTGATAGTAATTTTACAACTCTGTTATATTCACTACGATTTTTACCACAAAGCTCCAGTGACTTTCTTACCTCAAAGTCTGCATGTTCTTGCAAATATTCTAAAACTTGCTGAATTTCTTTATCTGTCCACCTTTTGTTGTGAATTTTGTCACGTTTTCTCTTCACCAGTATATTTTTATTTGTTTTTTCCATATATTTTATTTTCTCAACACAAAATTAAGTTTTGCCGGCAAAACGATTCACAGCACAGAATATCTGTGATTCCCAGTAATTTTTTTTTACAATGTTTACTAAAGCTTTTTGTTTGATTTTTTAATCACAGCGTAGAAAATAAAAGTTCAGTACAGTGATGTAAAAACTAGTACTTTAATCAAATCTGCTACTTTTACCAAATGTGCAACCGAGTTTACTATCAAGAGTGAGAATCGCTAAGAGAACAACAAATTGCTTGATAAACATTTGTGTGAGTGATAAATATTCAATTCGCAAAATCTTAGTAGAAAATATTTTACCCAATTACGCCCTATTAAATAATGAAAAGATATCCATTAGGGTGACAATTGTTTGTATGTAAGAACATGTTTTTTATAATATTAAAGTTTTTTTAACAGAAGATTGTAACAGTAGGTCTAGAATTTTTTTTAGCAATATCTTGAGCCAAATCGGTCAACGTTTCCTGGACGCGCATCAAAGTTGAAGGTCAGATATTTGCATATTTCACAGATAACGTTGGGAAACTTATTAATTTTCTACATTACTTTACAAAAACATCTGGATTCTGCAACCTCTAATAAAGAGGACATCAATCAGTTTTTTTAACTAACCCTTACATCTTCTTTTGGTCAAACTGGCTCACAAACTATTTCATTACAAAACTGTTTAATATACATATGTATGCATATTATTATTGTCAATGTTCACAAGTATACAAATTCTGTAGACTTTTAAAAAAATAACTTAAAAATATTTCGAGAAAAAAATTAAGATACAAATTTTCAATTATTACAAAGCTTTTACATTTTTCTAATTTTAAAGCAAAAAGTATGATCTGTGATTTGGTAGTTTTGTTTTAGCTTTTAAAATCTATATATCGAAATCTCTTTGTAGGGAATGCAGTTACCCATATGTGTGTACCACCTGTAAAATATTAAACCATATCAAAAAAAAAAAAAAAATTAAAACAAGTTATAAAATGTGATAGTTACTGATATTAAATGTTTTGTTATTTTTGCCATGGTATTCTTCAATTAACTGGATGCCTCTATCAACACAATTATTAACAACATTCAAGTTTTGTATTACTTGTTTCGCTCTTAGGTACTCTGCTATTACACTTCAAGAATGTGGAACATTGAGAAAAACTCCATTGAAATTTCAAATCTCTGGAAAACTTTTTGGTATTTTTTGAAAAAAAAAAAATCTAATAAAATAATCGAGTTGTCTTTGAATATGAAACTCCTTAAGTATTCCTTCTTTATAATTATTTTCTTTGATATTTCTTCATTTCCAGGTATATCTACAGACATCTTCGCCACTGGCTTGATTTTTGTTATGTTGCCTATCGCCCGCCAAACAGAGCAAAGCTCACACATTTTGCTTGAGTAAAACCGATCATTTAATACCTTTGATCATTTAATACCTTTGTCCACAATATTTTGATTAAATGTTTTGTAGTTTTCTAATTTTCTCAAAAACATAATACCGTTTAAACCAGCTTTAACCGCTTTATTTGAATCAAACCAAAAATTTGAATAACAACTTACAATAAAAATTGAAGGCTAAATACTCAAAAGCCATTACTTGAACAATTTTATATGTAGTTACCTCAACAAATAAAATAAACAGAAATATAAACGGATTTAACCACACCAAAAATGCTGCCGTTAATAAGCCATAGTTTGTTCGTTTAAAAAAAATAGCTGACTAAAACAGCTGGCTTTAAAAGACGGAAGATGTGGTTTAATGTGTTAGTGAATATCAAAATGGTTAATTTTGTATTTAACATATTTAAACAAAATAATTGTGGTTTAAAAAGCATAGTGAATCGCACTACAGAAGACACTCCAACACTGCCCTCTGTAGAAACTGCTGCCAAAACAATTTCGAATATATGCTGTCTGCAGCCTAGAAATAAAATTTCTCTTTCAATTGCCCTGTCCAAAAGCACACATTTACCTTTCAGTTGACCAGTGTTGGATGATGTTGCATAAAAAACAAATGCCTCCGTTCCAAATTATGTTTATCTTCTAAGCCGCAGAAGAAATTTCCGCTCCAGCCCAAGAGGGAATATCAGGCATACCTATAATTTACTCTAGGCCTGGAGCCGTAGCAGTTACAGCGAAACGGTCCTCTAATTTTCCTGTTATTGTCGATAACAATTTAGTGTCCAAATGAAGATTTTGTATAGTTTCTTCACATTGCGTTAATCTTAATTACGCCCTTTTTTGTTGTGTTGTCATTTGGAGGTTCGATTCAAAATATAATTACAAGCTCGATGGCGTCAAGAACTGGCACCAATAAATGCACCGCATCTATTTGACTTATTTGCAGCTTGTCGAAAACTTGACGAGAGGTAGATAGCGTGATTTACTACAAACATGTGTTTTTGTAATTAACGTTTTTGAAAAAAAAAAAACATCTACTAAAAAACATCTAAAAAAAAAACATCTACATTTCCGGCTACCAAAGGCATACACACATTCATTAAAAGCTTTTGCGGTAAGTTAGTTTCGGGACCACTTTGACTTAAAGGAAATATTACCAAAAGTTTGTTTGTGACGAAAATAAGTAAATTCTGTTAGAATAACAGCAAACACAAAAACCAATTGTAAATCAATTCGATGTTGGTGAGAAAATATAAAATATATTCCAATCAACAGAAAAACACATTGATAAAGTGGAAAGTTGATCGACAAGATTAAATATAGGCTGTCAATAATGAAAAGCCCAGGTAATAGGATGGCTATGAGCTGCTGCTTAAAAACAGTATACAATAAGTCATGGCTGATAAGCGACGTGGTGGTCGTGAAACAGGCATGGTATGTACTCCAGCCAGTAAGTCATCAACTTTACTTTTCTTGTCTTCTTTAAAAAGGTTGATCACTCCAATTTTATCAAAAAAACCTCTTTCTCAATTTCGAGGAAGTACTTCTTGTCTTCTTTAAAAAGGTTGATCACTCCAATTTTATCAAAAAAACCTCTTTCTCAATTTCGAGGAAGTAAAAACTGAACTAAAAAGCAAAGTTAAATTATTAGCAATTGTAAATCATATACATAGTTCACTATAAAATTAAATTAATATGTACATAAATCCACATTTTTCGTTGAATATTGAAGAAAATAAACGAGTTCAACAAATTTATTTCGTGTAGTTTGTAAAATATAAAAATACCTGACCATTGACCTGATTTGGTTCAAATTTTCAAAAATTATTAAAAAAATACATGTCGCATAATTTAAAAGGTATTGCCATATTGGAAAAAATCACCCTGTGATGATCTTTTCATTTCTGTGATCACAAATATTGAATTTAAAAATTTTCTTTTTTTCTAATAGCATTGGCGGTTATCATTCTTTTACACTGCACTTACACGACCATGTTCTGCTATCAAGTTTTTTTTCACATACTGCTTGTCAAAATTCAATAAAATTAATAGCTGTGACGTACGCTGCACGTAATTTCATAACAATTCGTTTTCAAGATGCCGTTAAGAAGAAAATTAAAAATAGCCGCTTCATTATAAGTACTATAAGAAATAAAGAAAATACAAGATGAAGAAAAAAAGCAGAGGGCAGAAAGGAGTCGATATGACGCCACATTCATATTCCACAGAACTTCGAGGCTTCATTATATTTGTTGGTTTGGCACGTAAACATTTTTATTTATATTTTTAAGCTTGAGTCTGTTTAATTTTTATCACCTTTAATTGCAACTTTCAAACAAAACAAAAAAATATTTGCAGACAGAACAAAAAAATTGTTGTCAGCTGTTTTGTTGATTGTGACTTGATGCATCAATTTTCAAAATTGTGAGTGTATTACTAAAAAAGTGTGAATGTATTAAAACTTGAAAGGCAAAACTTGATCGTGTGACCCCCAAGTTATCTACATTTGAGTATTCGGACTGCAATTCCCGAGTTCGCAAAGAAAGTCTCATATTTTCTGACTCTTTGTACTCAAAATTAAAACAACACCTAACTTTAACTAGCCGTTTTGAAAAAAAATGCACTATGTGCTTTCGGCAAGTTCCACCAAAAGTTGGCGCAATTCGTCCCAAATTCAAAAATGTATAACATCTAGTGCATTTTGTTTTTGAAAATGCAACTTTTTTTGCACAGAAACATAACATCTTTTTAACATTTTTGTTGTTTCAAAGCTACAGTAGCATAAGTTACAAATTTAAACATTCTGTACTTGTGTAAATTTTAGTACAAATAATTGTAGTCTTGGTAGGTTCTTAATTTTACGGCAAAATGATGGGAGAAATCATGATACAATTAACAAGGTAGCCTCGTCAGCTAAACCGTTAATCATCTGACTACTTTAGGTTGTCAAGAGATTGCAGATATGAAAGGCAGCCAAAACGAAATAGCTAGTCTGCGTAAGCTCAGTGCATCTCTCTTCTGTAAATGTAGAAGTGGCGTCTTTTTGACAGTTTGCATAAGTTGTACAAAAACAAAATGCATGTTGTTTTTATTGAAGTTGTTCTTATTGTAGCGAAAAGGTTACCTTGTTAGTTGTATCATGGGAGAAATGTATAGTGGACATGTTTGGCATGAGCGAGCGAGACAGACTGAATAACACTTAACGAAAGATATGTTGGTAGCAACAAAATTATCTTATAATACACGCTTTGGAAAAACATTCCATTTTCCAAAATGCTATTTGAGTTATTCGAAAATTTTTTTTTAAAAAAGTTCAATAGTCGATCGCCCTAGCACAAGCTTGAGAGCGGTTTAAGAAGTAAATAAATTCATCTAATTAAATTATTTTAAAAACGCTAAAAGGTGGGATATCATTTGTGGTTAAAAACATTTGAATGAAATAAATGTTCGTCTGACATAACAAAAATCTACACGGGGCCAAAATGTTGATATACACTTTCCAGAAAAATTAATCAAAAGTGGTATTTTTTCACAGAGTTTCGCTCATTTTTCTAAAGCGGTGTTCCCAAATAAATTTATCTAAACACAACCAAGCGCTTGTTTGTCAACAAGTGTCACGGAGCTACATATGAATGCGTACGAACATACACATGTATGTATGTATGTATGTATCTAAGCATATCTCGAAAAAATTAGCTATCTACCTACCTACAATTAAATTTTATGAAGTGACTATCTTCATGCCTCCAGGTTTTCTGTGCATAAATTAAATTCGTATAAGATAAGAAAAAAGAACATGGTTACCATTTTATACACTTTCATACACACACACACACACATACGTGTATTGCTAACATCCTGTTTGGAACCAGTGTGTGTGTGAGTGGAGACAAAATGAAACACATATGGTAATGCAATGAGGAGGGCTACAAACATATTCCAAGAATCGCCGGGTCCCATGTTTCTGTGTGTACCAAATTTCAAATGTGCAGATACATATACGCACAAACATATGTATGTATGTACAATGTACATGCGTCAATCCCCAATAACAATAGTATTACTCGTTTTGAAACAGAGAAATAGAGAAGAAACCAGAGAGAACAAAATTATAAATACATACAGCATAAAAAGCATGTCGGCACAGAAAAATCTTATATACATACATACATACATACATACACACATAGTATGTATGTATATGCATTTTTGTAGAAGACAAGAATTATTTAATATTTTAACTTAATAGTTCGAGCTTGTGGTCACTTGTTTTTTTTTTAATTCTTATTTAATTCAATATTTTCGGTATCGAAATATTGAATTAAAAAAGCATTAAAAAAACAAGTGGCCTCAAGCTCGAACTATTAAGTTAAAATAGTATAGAACAAAGGTCGAAAAATTAGCATCAAGCAGAATTATTTAAATAAAAATATATTGTTTTGAGTTTTGCAATCACGAAATATTTATGCCAAACAAAATAATTCGCGGAGTTTTGAAAATTTGCGAAAAAAATTAAAGAAAATGAATGCCGTTTTTGTTTCTACACAAAAGCACTTAGACATAACTCCACGAAACTTGTGAATTATTTTTCGATTCGTTAAATTCGAAATTAGCAGTAATAGCAGCAGAAATATAAAAGTTCAATACTTCAAACCATAGCTGTTGTGTAAGGATTATTAATCATAACCATTACTAATTATATATATATATATATATGTATATATATATATATATATATATATATATATATATATATATATATATATATATATATATATATATATATATATATATATATATATATATATATATATATATATATATACATATATATATATATGTATATATATATATATACATATATATATATATATATATATATATATATATGTATATATATATATATATATATATATATATATATATATATATATATATATATATATATATATATATATATATATATATATATATATATATATATATATATTTATTTTTTTTTTTTGATTTAAAGTAGAATAATTGATTACAATATTATTTTTCGTATGTGGGAACACGAATACTTTAAATTTTCCAAATAATTAGTTGGCTATTTTTACAATAAATTTAGAAATAAACTGGGCTAGTGCACCTTAACTAAAATATTAAGCTAAATTGGGTTGTAGCTAAGTTTTAATAATTTTAGGTCTCAAACTGATTGCGTGAAAATAAAATATAGATTTTAGAGGAGTTTTATATAATGTAGTTAGCGTTGCCAAAATGTTTAATATTTTGACAACAGAGTGTATTGAGTGTTTTTTTTCCATGATAGTGTGTACACTTACATAATTGAAGTAATTTGTATTGGCAAACATCATTACCGAGTTATAGAATAAGAATAATAATAGCGGATGTTCCAATAATTTCGTTTTGGTACAAACCTTGAATATAGCATTCTTACTTCTTTAATTTTTAGCGGCATCAAATCATGTTTACTAAAATGTTGTAAAATACTCCTGTTTGAATACAATTTCATTCCACCGTATAGTGGAATAATAGTGATTTAACACTAGAGTCTTGGATGGAAGAAAAATACTACCCATAACCCGTGAATAGTAAAAGTCCCATCTCCCCCATAGTCAAATGAGTTTCCTCATCGATCGCAACCTTTATATAACTTTAATGCTTTTCTTTATGAAAAAAAATACGCTAAAACGAGAAAAATATTGCTGTGAATCTTAGTAAGGCCCCGATTATGGTTCACAACATTTGTTCATTTATGTATGTATTTTTTGAAAAGTGATTATGGTTTACAACTATTGTATCAAGTGTTGTGAAAATCTTACAACACATAATCAGATGTTGTCAAAAACTTACGACACCTACTGAAGTGTTGTCTTGTTGATGTTACCAGTTAAATTACGAAAAAATTATAAAATTTGTAAGTGTGCATACAAAATTTTTTGCAAAAATATAAAAAAAAAAAACAATTAATTGTTAAAATTTATTAACAAAATATAAATAAAAATACATCTATACACATAATTATTACCCATTGCAATGGATTTAAACTGCAATCTATAATTTTTCGGTCCTTTCATTATCATAACCAAATTAAACATCAACATTTACATAAATTTTTATGGCTTTGTTTGTACTTTTCTAGCAAAAACGTTTTTCATTCTTTTCATTTTTACCAATGCAATTCTACGCGGTAGTTGCGGTGTTACATGAAATCCAACACTCCATGTCTTTTTGTTGTAAAACTTGACAATGAAACGTCAACATTTATTATTTTTCGCTTGTGTATGTGTAATGAAAGCAACATACGCGTGCATCTTTCTGGAAGTGTGGCTTTACTTGGTAGTTTTTTGTGTGCAGGCATGTATTTTTGCGGAAAGATGCTCTACAAATGAAAAACAACTCTGTGACATACACAACACCTAGATGTTGTGAACCATAATCACAAAAAGAGTTGTAAGTTGTGTTGTAAATCTTACAACACAACATTTAGATGTTGTGAACCATAATCGGGGGGTGAATTCCTGATAGCATTAATTGTGACATCAATAGCATAGTGGTTAGAAAAATTTGGAATTTGAAATGCAATCTGTTTTATGGCCTTATATTAATTATTCCCAATTAAATATTGATTGCGTTATTTTTAAATCGTAATTATTAATGTTTGATCTCTTTTGAAAAATCTTTATGCAAGAAGCATTTATTGCAAAAATAATTATACAGTTCACACTGGATCTGATATTTGTTTTCTTGGTAAAAGAGGAACATTTTTAATGTACGCTAAACTTTTTTGACATATGTATGGATGTATGTTAGACTTTTATTAAACTGTGTGGAGAATTTGTACACTCTAAATATTTGTTTGCAAAAAAAAAATAAAAATCGTAGTTAATAATTGCACTGATATATTCTTTGTAAAATCGAATACAAGCGAATTTGGTTATATGTTTTTTTAAAGTTTTGTTTTCGTGCTTTACAGTTTGAGCTGTTTTTATTGTTATTATTTCAATACAAAAAAAATAATTATTTTGTGCTTGAGAATTTGAACTCTTTTATTATTGTTTTAATATAAATATGCTATGCTTTTTATATTAATTAATTTTATAAACATTCATTAAAAAAGTACACGTTATTTTCTTCATTTTGTTGCGCTTTAAAATTTCAAAATTGACAACGCTGCGCTGCATCCCATCATCAGGAAAAGCTTTGTGTTTTTAAACGAATAAAGTTATCATCTACATAATTAACCAATATGATGTTTTCCAATTAATCTCGTAACTCCAAAAAAACTCAATATATCTTCCCAAAATTAATTTGACAATTTTCAGTACAGCATCAAAACATGAAGTATGTTACTTGGTGAGCAGTAATTTTTACGTTCTGAAATTTGACCAGTTTTTGAGAGAATTTTGTGCTTGCTTTCATTTGCGCGGACTTTACTCAAATATTAAAGAAATCGTTCTATTAATGCAGAAAATGTAACCCTATAAAATTTCTAAGCTGCTATTGTTGTTTCTGTTTCAGCTCTCACACAATCGCCACCCATAGCTGCCAGATAAAGTGGGATAATCATCGTCCAACATGGGGGAGAAAATCATCAAAACTGTCAAGCAATTTACTCAAATCGTCAAAATAAGAAACAACTCAGGGGACTGATGCACAAAACAAGTCTTTTATTTCAAAGAGTTAGTGTTTGTTAAATTGATTGATTTATTAGTTATCTAAAAAGTTCGTTGGCGTTTTGAAATTCCTTTAGCCTAGAAAGTTCTTTATTATAGTGTTAGTTTCTGTTCGGTCAAAGGTGACGTTGCTACTTTTGAATACAATTTTAACTTCGCATATCCAGGTTACAGGTGACCTAATTGGAAATTCCGTACATATTTTAATCTAAGATGTTTTTATATTTTTTTTAGTTTTAAAAATTAATTGTATTGTGTATAGTTTAAGCATAAAACGGGATTAAGTTTGCAAGTTGAGTCCCTTTTGAACGGAACTGCTATATCTTCACTAAATGATCAGCTACATCTTACTAAAAATTGTGCTCAACATAGTTTAGTGTCCTGCTTTCGTCCTAGTTTTTATTGTTTCGATTAATGTACATATGTATGTATATAATATATACATGTGTCTCTAAACAAAAAATACATGACAAAGCATGATCGATTTTTCTTGTTGACTTCTTGCTATTGACAACTACGTAAACAACAGTTTCCAACTAGGTATTTAACTTTGAACAAAATGTTCAAAGTTTCTTTGAAAGCGTTTGCAGCTTGAATTATACAAAGTTTCCCAAATAGGGGTATAAATCGTTAAATCGTCAACTGGTAATTTTTGCAAGTGAAATCGTCAAAATTAAATTGTCAAATCTGGCATGTATGCCACCACTGCCATCTCTATATCAATATAAATTGAATAAACCACCATTACATACATACGTTCATACATACATATGTACGTTCTCTTTTATACACAATTTCAATTTCATTTTTATACATACATACTTATGTACATACTACAAGTATGTATACCATACATACTACACGAATGCTGTTTATTCCGACCAACCATTTGTTAAATAAGAAAATCATACCAGAAATAAAGAAAATGAGAGATACATACCCACATACATACAAGCATACATCCATACTTACATTCCCTCCTGCGTGTGTGTTTGACTGTATTTTTTTTTCAACCCAATGAGTTTTTACAACAAAGTTTTATAGCATTTGGTCGTAAACTTCTTGTTGGTATAGAGCGCTGTGACGGTGCGCTCCTCCGTGTGAATTTTAACACAATAAACTCAATACACAGTACAAATAATAATAAAGCGACACCAGAAAATGGCACATTATTAATTTATTTGCAACATAACTACAAAATAACATAAAATAAACAAACAATAACAATGCATTACATTAATTACAGTAATAGTTCTACGAAATAAACAAAAATCTTTTATAATATTCAATACACAGGAAAAGCTCACAGCGTTTAAGCAACATCCATTTAACAGTCACAGTCCATTCTTGTCGAATACCGTCTCCACAAAATCCCCAAGATACAAAACAAGTGTGAATATAATGTAAATGCAAATAAAATTAATTCCTACTCATGTTAGATGAAACAGCAACTGGGATATTTATACATATTTTCCTGTCTTAAATCAACGAAATAAATATAGTGTACAATTAACAAACAATGTATGTAATAAAAATATTTCAATGAAATAAACCATGATAAAAGTTACGCAAAGGCGATTCAAAATACTTGAAAGAAAAGCAAATAAAAATTATTGTGAAAAAAGAAACACTTACAATTTCAACAGTTTCTAGTGTGTGATCAAATCAAGATAAAAGCAAAATTCTGACTAAGATTTTACTTTCAAGCAACAAAAAACAAGTGTAAGTAAACTTTGATTTGTTTATTGCAGATGTTGCTCAAATTCAATTGTGTACAAGAAAATATAAATTACAAAAAGTTTCTGATGAGGTGAAATAAGCGTCAAAGTCATGATTCAAGCTATGTATATTCAATTCACCTAAAACAATAAACAATTTATTTGCAATGAAAATACTAATATAATTTTTTGCACTGAAAATAGTATATCAAAAGAAATAAAGCTTAAGTAAAAAGTTTAACAAATTAAAATTCTCTATGCTTTAAAGTCCTCTGGTGCAAGGTGCAATTTCGAACACTCCTTTTTTTACTCCTATAACAGCTGATCTAACATGGAATATCTGGTTTGATAATAGGTATACAGTAGTTTTCCGATTTAACGAACAAAAAATTTTTTTTGTACTCGGTATAAGAAACAAACATCAAATCATGTAAAATCAGAACTGCGACTAAAAAATTATTATGGAGAAATGTAAACAAAACTGTACCGTTAGCTTTCGCGTTTTAATGGTTTTGTTCGATATCATTTGAGAATCAGTTGCGTGAAATAATTTGTGCTTATTACATCAAAAGGGGTAAATTGAGGAACCCAAAATCAAACACGAAGATGCCATTAAGCATTTCGAAACTTGCATTAAATGGCCCACCAAAACAATATTATACCCTAGACAGACGACAGCGTTAATGCGCATTAGTGGCCATTTTGTGCATTTAGTCGTGCAGTATCTACATTCGAATGTGAATTTAGCTCTGTCATAAATGCAACAAATCAAACTGCATTTATACTAAATTCAGTTACATAATATGGCAGCACCGTCGAAATCCGTCAGCTGTTGATATTTTGTTTACTATTGTGAATAGATAAAATGGAATCACAGACAAAAAACGCAATCTGTTTTAACTGTTGCAACAAATTGCTAGTGCACGCACAATTTTTGTATTATGGAGCAGTTTCATGAAAATAAATTTTAACTTTCTTGAAAATAAATGTTCATTTCCTATTAACAGCATACCTGAAAATTTTACACTCTGTTTTTTATCCATTTTGTGTGTAAAAGTAAGCGCTAAGTAAATATTTTAAATGAAAAAACAAAAAACCAATAGCAAACAATAGCTGTTTTTTAAATGCAGCTGTTTACTAATTGCAGAAACCGTCGTCTGTCACCGTAAAATTTTAATTCAAATTAGTCTGTCTAGGCTATTAGTAGCTTAAATTTAATGCTTTTGAGAGAGCTTCAAAGGGAAGCCATTAAAAAAAAAAAAGATATCAGTTCCAAAAAAAAACAGACTGTGCTTACCAAATTGTTTCTGCGATACAGTATATATATATATATATATATATATATATATATATATATATATATATATATATATATATATATATATATATATAAATCGGAAAACTACTATATACATACATATATATATACATATATATATATATATATATATATATATATATATATATATATATATATATATATATATATATATATATATATATATATATATATATATATATATATATATATATATATATATATATATATATATATATATATATATATATATATATATATATATACATATATATTTACTTAATTTCACTATAACAGGAGACTTTTTTCCTGCACCTATAATAGAAATTAATGCGCAGAGGTACATTTATTTGGCCACGATATCCATGCCAGTTGGATCATTATCGTCTAGTAGTTGTAAATATTTGCTTTAATTAATTAAATTATACAAAACATCGAGTGTAGCTTCGGCTGTGCGGCACGTAGCGCCGTCCTTTTGAAACCAAATGTTGCTAATACTCTCCTCTTCAATTATTGTGAACAAAAATTTGTTCAACATGGCCCGATAATGATCGTAATTGATAGTAACGGCTACTCCTTGCTAATTTTCGAAGACAAATGATCCAAGTATGCCTCTGGATCAAAATCCGCACCAAACAGTGACTCGTTTTGGGTAAGTCAGTTTTTTAATGACTGCGTGTGGGTTTTTTGTGCCCCAAATGCGCCAATTTTGCTCGTTTATATAACCGCCAAGATCAAAATGAGCTTCACCTGAAAAGATAATTTTTTTTGGAAAAATCAGTATCTTCTGTAAATCGATCGCAGGCCCTCTTAGCAAAGCGTATACACAACCATATTCGTTCAGTGGAAGGATAAAAACTAATTATCTGTCAAATCAGACATGAGCTAGTGTTACCATTCACGAAATAAGCACTAGGTGAAAAAAAATCATTAGATGGCGGACCCGTTATTATTCCGACAACAAATAATTCCGTTTCTTAAATATGAAATGCTGCCTTCACCTATACATAAACAGAAAATCAACATTTTTATTCAATAGTGTGGGTTCCAAAAAGTAGAAAACATTATTGTGGGTTGTGGTTCATCAATGTCAAACTATTTAGCAATATAACAAATGTTAAAAAATATTTTAAAGAAATCTCTACCTCTGGGCTTACAACTCCACAATAAAGGTATGGTCACACTTAAACTTTGGTTTGTCCCTTTTTTTTTTGTCTAAAAGACAGGACCACAACTTTGTGCTTTTCCTTTATTTTAGGTATATAAACAATTGACAGTGTATAAGCATACAAACAGCATCGAAAAGAGAAAACAGGAAAACAAACGCAACTAGTTATGTATATTAAATTCAATAACTTTCATTCAAACGTTTTATTTTATCAACGAGTACAAACAAAATTTAGAGCAAGTTTGAGTTTGCATGTGTTTACTCTTACAAAGTTTTTGCAAAATAATGTAATTTTTCATGGAAAATTTTGGTTTTGCTCGTTGAACAAACAAAGCATTAAAACATGCTCTGATGAAATTTTACGTTTTTTTTAAAGTTAATTCTAAGCTTTGGTGTTTGTTGAGTTATCCATATGTATGTATATGTATTCTTAGTTGTTAGCTTGGTCAAGGCAAATGTCAACTACAGAGAGTTGTCGTCCTGTTCAGATTATCAAATATTAGCTATATGCGATAATCTGACCAGTACGGTTGAGACAAAATTCAGTCAATCGAGTAAAGAAAGGATTTTATTAAATGTTCTTCACTGTACGACTGAGCGATATCGTTTCTAAAAAAAAAAAAAAAATCATTCAGGAAACAAACTTTTACATTTCAGTTTGTTTTTCATTTTATAGTTTTCATTGTAGTCAGCAAAAAGTTTACATTGACATGGTGCAATTTCATATTTCGCAAAATCTAGCGAGAATATAATCACTCGTTCTTGACTAGCTCCTAGAAAGGTGAAATGTATGACCGAGTACCGCAAACTTTTTCTTGGCAACATATTTGCCATGCCGTGTATGTCAAAGAAAAACTAATTAAGTTCAGTCGAATACTTGACTTCTCCAGAGCCGTCATGGAATTAATTAGGAAGGCCGAAAAAAAGCTTTTAGGAACAATTTTGCATGTGAGCTCCCCAAAGTTGTGTGATAATAGCTGACTGTATTCTGAAAAACTGTTGATGAAAGAATAACATAGGGATCATTCAGGCATTCTACTCATTCAGAATAACCTTGGAGTTAGTAAAGATGATAGAGAAAAATACCTATAGCTATTTTTATATGGTAGCCCTAAGGCTAAGAATTTCGATTTGTTCCAAAAATTTTAGAGGCAAAATCAAAAATCTTTTACTTTTTGATACAAATCGTAGTAACCGATGGTAAATCGTTGTATAGAAGGCTGGAAAGGAAAATAAAAGAGTTGCAGGACTAAAAAAATATTTACTGTGTTAAAGGTTTGTTTGAACAGTTCTGATTCTCTGATTTTGTTCATGGGAATTATGGAATAAGTAGTTGAGTTACAAGCATTCTTTTAAGAATTTTTTGAGTTTACTGATGAGTTGATTAGCATCAACGAAATGTCGACTGCTGAAAAAGACGTCTGACTTTTGTAAGGTCTATTTTTGAATCTGAATTGATTATTATATCTTTTCAAGTTTTTAGCTGCAATTATATTTTTTTCATATCTATAATTTTTTCCTTAATCCTTATCTAGTTTTTGCGTAACGCTTAGTTTTCCATCTTAATTCAATCTAAATTTTGTTATCGTGTTAGTCTAATAAAAATTTCATATACATATAAAATTCTCTTCATCAATGACAAATAAGTCTACATCGTGCTCTATTTGGAATATTTTTGTTAGTAGTTTAATCGTTCCTTTTGTTTTTTTTTTCACCCTTATTAGTCTGAATGTTTAGACTATATGCACGTATTTTAGTCTCAAAAGTTTTGAGCTTTCCAACCGCATCTATTTTATTTTCCACTAACAGTTTGACTTTGATTAATGGTGGTATGTCTAGATTTTTAGATTTATTGCATTATGTTCAGCCTCTGTTTTTGAATTATGAACATACTTTATTTCATTCTTCTTTTCCTTTTGATTCCTTTCATTTACTTCGAACCAGCATGATTTTGATATCAATCGCTTTAAGCATTAGCAATAGAATTCTTTCTTATGAGAGCGTACTCCAACAGAGAGTATGACCTAAGCGACATTACAACGATTAAATTTGATAATAATAGAATTACCACAAATCTTTTTACAATAGTTTTCTTGGATGTAACAATAGCATAAGTTACAATTTTATATATGTGTACAAACCAACTATAAATATGTGAAATATTGTTTTTTTGTGAACCACAAAATTATATCCGAAGCTCTTCAGATAAAATCAAATATATTAATTATTATTAAGAATTGAACATTCAGGGATTACGTTTTTGTTGGCACTAGTCGTGTTATTTATATATTCAATCACATTCTTTTCGTCCTACAATAGTATTGTTGTTTCAAAATATATTATTTTCAAATTCGAGTTTTCAATAAACATGTTATTGCCAAGTATTCAAACATATTTTTAAAAAAAGTGTTTAGAATAATCATGTGGCAGTCAAATTCAATCAATATATTATTGTGATTAACATTTTATTTTTATATGAGGCAATAATAATTTTATACCCAATCATAATATTTTCAAAAAAGCATTCGCTGTAAATATATTATTATCAAATTCATGCGTGGTATTGTTGCATCAACCATAATATTTTCAAGAGAGGGGCTTAAGTTACCACGGGTCATAAATAATTTATACCAAAAGTTTGATATTCATAGAAATTTTTAATAATTGAGAGTAATATCGTTTTCGAAAAATAATTAATAATGAGAGTTTTATTTTCTCTTTTAAGAAAAAGGCAACAAAGTGGACAGCTTTTTATGTTTTTTACCAACAAAAAATCACTTCTTTTTCTAAATAGAACGATTAATTTAACGAAACTGCGTCATGCGTTTGACACGACCTTATTAAGACCGTTGATTCATTTATTTTATTTGGCATTTCGTTCATTTTAGTTTCTGCAAAAATAGGATCGTAAGTCTCCAATTTATAGGGATCCTTGAACTAGAAAAGGCTCTTTCAAATACCTATATAACTTTTATTAAACGACGGAAGAGACATTAGTTGCATATCCAACAAAAGAAGTAAGAAACAAGCCAGAGTGCTACATTCGACTGTGCCGAATCTTATATACCTTTAAAGCCTGTATGATACTTCATTTTTCTTTCATTAATTGGTATAGAATTGATAGAAAGAAACAGCAATTGCTAGAAAGAACCAAATATACAAAACGTAAACAAAACTGGCATCTTTTTTGTAAGCGTTGTATTCTTTTTATTTCAAGAAAGCGCTAGGAAATAAAAATTTTCCAAAAAAGAAGCGTTAAATCGCAAAAATTGTCCATAAACCGCTGACACAGCAACATTCAAGTTTGAAATGTCAATTTTAAGTTGAAAAATTTTACATTTTTTTTGACATAACCTGATTTTTTATCGATAACTTCAACGAAAATGTTGACAGTTTTGCATTTATCTTAATATAGTTGCACTCTTTGCACATACTAAATTACACTATTACATTATATTTGAACTGTTCTCCAAAACTTAAACAATGCAAGAAAAATGTAGTGTCATACGGGCATTACCAAAGTGTAATTAGAAGCTTTTCTATGCAAATGTGTAATATCAGGTCGCATATGGACTTTGATATCACCAAGTTTATTTGAAAAACAGGAATTTATGTATATTAAAATAATGAATTTTGAACAAACATTAGCAAACATCGGAAACTATAAATGCATTTTTTAGATAAAGAAAATACCTTTATTCTTTTTATGTAACTAAAAAGAGAATACAATCTACTTTATGTAACTAATGTTTGTAGCATTCCACCGAAAACTTCACTTGCAACTTATATAGCAAGTAATTATTATGCATTACATTGCAACTATATTAATATATCTGCCACTTTTTGAATTACATTGTATGCATTCCATTTTATATAACTCATTATTATACAGCGCCAACTATTAAGCCAAGAGTTCGAATCCCAGATGAGCCGTTTTTGCATTTAACTGATGTTTCGTAGCTAAAATTGATATGAGTCAAATTTTATTGAAAATCATGCTGAATTCCTACAAATATACAGTCGAACTTCCTTATAGTGAACTTCTATACAATGAAGTTCTCCTTATTATGAACTAAAATCAAGTACACAGCTTGTTCGTTCCACTTTCAATGTATTTTGATCTCCCTATAATGATTTCCACACAGTGAATTTTTCTTTACAATGAACGAAATTTTGGAAATAAAAATACATTTTAAGTGTGTTTTTGTCTCGATGTAGTGAACAATTTTTAGCAACTTTATTTTACACTTGTTAGCAACACTATTTATAAAGAAAATATGTTATATTTTTGGCATTCCCAAAGTAGTGAAAATAAAAAAAAAGTTTATCATTTGACTTTTAACATCACTTTTAACATTGACCGAGTTCAGTGAACGAAAATCATACACTGGAGTAGTATTTCTCATGAAAAAAGTTATTAGTAGTTAATAGATTTGAAGAAGTGACATCAAAGAAAAAAGATATAGCTAAAGAGTTTGGAATTCTTCCCAGTACTTCATCAAACATTAAAAAAAACAAGTCAGTTGGTCAGTTAAAGAATATTAAGCGTAAGAGACTTCTTACTTTTCTTTTCGAAGACATTGACGAAGCAGTGCTCAACTGGGTTACGGCCGCTCGTTCTAAGAATCTTCCCGTATCTGGAGTATTATTGATAGAGCTTGAATAAAATCATATCTAATTAATTGATAAAAAAAAATGTAGTTTAAGCAAAAATACCTGGTTATTTTAAGTAAATAACAAATTGAAAATAAATATTTCTGTATAATGAAGTTTCTATATAGTGAAACAATTTTTTCACTATAGGGAAGTTCGACTGTAATAACCAGATTCAATACCACAGTGCAAGACAACATCTATTTAAATTGCTTATCGTACTTTTTTATTGCGATGGCGATTTAAATCCTACAAGAGGTAAACGGAAGACTTTGCAATACAAAAGAAAATAAGGTAGATGATAATTGCTGAAAAGCGATAAAAAATTAATTTAAAAAATTACTTATAACTTATTTTTTGAATGTGTTTTTATATTCCTCGAGAGTAATGAATTCCTCTCCTTTTGTAAGCACAAAACTGTGGGATTTTATTTTAATTATAAATTCAAAAAGTGTAATGCATTACTTTCGGGACGTAGTGAACAAAAATATGTACATACATACTTCTGTAATAAAAAATGTAAGTATTTGCTATTACGTTTTTTGATCACTGAATACCTCATTTGGTAGCCGAAGGTTTTGATGGAATAGGTATCAAATAACAAATATTGCATAAAAAGATGTATTTTGTACTTTAGGGTAACCAATTTGAACTAAATTTTGTACTAACTGCTTTTAAAGTTTGCACAATATTCTTTATTTCATATGTATATAAATTACTGACATATGTATATATTTTTGACAAAAATGTTCGAATAAATACACAAAATATATACAATAAAAAGACATTTAGCTGAAGATAATATTAATACTAAATCAGCTTAAGCAACACGAAACTTATAATTTCCTTACAAAATGAATGTATTAAAAATAATTATTTCTCTTAAAGACTATTTAAAATTTAATAGCTAAAGTTGTGTTGGTGGGGATATTAAAACTGATTTAATAATAAATTAAGTCAAATACGAGGCTGGCTCGCACTCTTAGGGTTCCGTACGTATGTATGTGTAATGTATGTATGGAATGGCGTATGTGAATACATATGTATGTATATTTTATAAATTTCATCTCTCTGTTTTTACAGCTACTTTATGTTGTATGTGGACACCTAGTAATTTTCCACTTGTTGTTGTTGTTGTTGTAATTTGCTGTTTTAAGGCCTCTGGGAATACATACACTGTGCGAATTTCGGCTCTCTATCTCTTACGGTTCGAGAGTTATAGCTATTACTCTACGTTGTAAAGGGACACCTGGTAGTTTTACAGTCGTTGTTGTTATTACCAAGTGTTGTTGTTGAGCATATGTGAATACACATATTGTGCAAATTTCATTCTCTGTCGCTCACGGTTCGAGTGTAGCGGCTAGTTGTTACTTTACATTGTATAGGGACACCTGGTAGTTTTCGACTTGTTGTTGTTTTTAGCATTTGTTATTGTAGGCCATATGTGAGTAAATATATTGTGCACATTTCATCTCTTTCTCTCTTACAGTTTGAAAGTTACGGCTTATGTTTTTTTACGTTGTATAGGGACACCTGGTAGTTTTCGACATTTTGTTGTTTTTAGTATGTTGATATGTATAAAAAAAATTTAGGAAAACTTTTTTTTTTAGTTTTGAAAGCAGTTAGCATAAGCTACTAAATGTTATTAAAAGAACTTACCCTACAATCTACAATCTTTTGTACAAAATGTTTACTATTTTATACGTATGTATGTATATTATAAACATTAGTTACTAACTAATAATTAAATGTTCTTTTAAGTAATTTATTTTTTTTAAATCGATACACAGGCTTTCATCAACAAATTGACAAATCAATTTTTGATTTGTCGATCTCTTCCTAAAAATGATGTTTTTGAGCAAAGTTAACTAGCATCACTGTTTACAATACATACATGATATTCATCGTGTGTTATGCATATGGCTGGTTCTATCCGGTTTTGTTACTTTTGTTTTTTTTTATAAAATAATAAATGTGTCAAAAAATTGAGTTATGTTTTTTGTCTATATCTCGGTAATTATATACCCTATTCTGCTTGTTTTCAAGCAAGTGGAGTTATCAGTTCAACTAATTGAACTGATAACTGATAACAAACCACTTGTAATAAAAAAAAAGGACTGAATTTTACGCTTGCTTTTCGTTGGGGAAGAGTGATTTACTTTTGGCAATCTTAAACAAAAAAAAAAGCTCTACAAACATGTAGAAAGCATGTTATTTTTAATCAGAAACTAAGTCCAATTATTGTCGTTTTCTTTTCTCTTTTACTGACTACCACCGCTCTCAGGTTGTGATACATTTTTAATAATTTCAATAGATTAAAGAATGACCTTATTGCTAGTTCATCTCTTAATAAGAATGCTACCCTTTAAGACTGCTACCTTAATAACAATTCTATAAAGCCGTACAAAGCAAGCATGTAAAAATAGAACGCATCTCCACCTTACTTGAATCAGGGTATATGGCTTGGTACCTGTTCTGTCAGTTTTATGTGTGGCATAGTTAGAAAAGATTCACAGCCTACTTAATTGTCTTTCAACGTAATATTTATTAGATTTTCCAATTACTTAATAGCCATGAAATAAACGAAAACAAAACAGCGGTTGCAAATGACACCTAGTAAGTTATTTAAACGAGATTCTTTAAAACTTAAAAATATGCGTTACGTGTTTTCAAAATATTTCAAAATTTAGTACATCTAGAAGGGCTCCCATAATTTTTTTTTTGAATATAGGTAAAATATATGCAGTAGTTGGATTAAAGAAGTTTTGAAACTAAGCTGAGAAACTTCATATTTGTTTTCACTTTTATTAGCACCCAAGTCTGAAGTATTCATATCTCTCGAAGTTGGATGTCCATCACTTACCGAGCCCCCCGCTTCATTTCACATAGTACGTTTTGAATTTTGTTCATAACGATTTGAAAATGCATGTATTTGGTTGCCTTCAAAAAATTTATGATGTGCGGTATGACAGCAGATTCACGAAACGCTTATATCAGGGAGAATGAGATTGTATTGCCTTACCAGGAAGAGCTAACGACAAATATTACGTAAATAAAGTATGTATATGTATTGTTTAAGGGCAGTGCAGTATATTATACAACTATTATTACTTTCATTTGATTTTGCGGTACAAACGTATATCTATGTATATGTCTTACAGCTGTAATTTCATCGACTTGATACATTTCGCATTTAGACTATCACAATAATTCAAATGAAATAATAAATTCAGTCAAGTACGAGGCTGGCTCACACACTTAGGGTATGTATGTGTAATGTACGTACCCTGCCGGCAACTCAGGTAACTAGTAATGAATTATGAGGTAACTTTTTTACAACTGGTGGTGGTTGACACTTAGATTATTTTTAATGGAGATGACTGACTATTTTAACATTACGATGTCCTAGGAGGTAGTCAATTGTCCGACTGGGCTTGTTGTTGTTTTTAGCATTTCTTATTGTAGGCCATCTATAAATACATACACTGTACGAATTTCAGCTTTCTATCTCTTACGGCTCGAGAGTTATAGCTAATTGGAACTTTTCGTTGTATGGGGACACCTGGTAGCTTTCGCTTTGTTGTTGTTTTTAGTATTTGTTGTTGTAGCGGCAAGGTACAACAACATCCTGTGAAAATTTCAGCTCTTTAGCTCTCACCGGACGGACGTAGTTGTCTCGGTAATAGGGTTCGGTCTAACTCTTATGAGTACGGAACTACATGCTGTGGTACAATCCTAATTGGCGCCATATGAATAATTTTATGTAGGTGGGAGATGTGCCTGCCACTACAGCTATTCAATAGCTAAGTTACGGTTATGTATAAAAGCACGAAACAAAATCACATCTGTAAGAGGTGGCGAAAACACCACCCCAGGACTTATATTACCAAACAAACCACACTAGAGGAAAGTCGATACCAGTCAACAGAACTCAAAACGCTAGCTGTTGTGTGAGCATCACAAAAAGTAGGCGTATATTTAGTCGGCATAAAATAAAAAGACTTACGTATAAAAAAAGACATTATGCCTCGTATTGGCCCATGATGGTTACACCCCAAAAGTTTCAATTCGATATATTCCATCGAAAAGGAAATTGAATTGGAATTGGAACATAATCCATGTTAAAAATGTAACGGCCGCTCCCAACACAAACGGCCAATTTGAAATATTAAGTAGAGGTAAATATATAGAAGTAGCTATCCAACGAATGCTACCCTCAATAAATACCCAGTTTCTTCTGTTGTCCAACAACAGAAGAAACAAAAAAGAATGCCCGATGTAGTGAGATGTAATGCAGAAAAAATATATATAGTGAGATGTAATGCAGAAAAAATATATATGTATGTCCATGGATACTTTGTCATGATTAAAAAAACAACAGATCCAGCAGTTAGAGAGTCATCGAAACTCCTTCCGAAATATAAAGGTCCATACGTTATAACATAACGTCTTACTTAAACTAAACGTGTTTCGGCTCATGAGGATGAAAATGGTGGTAATGCGTACGACTCGGAAGAAGTGTGCCAAGCAGATAAACAGTTTGGCATTCGTAGGAGTCAACGCTTAATGAAAAATAGTCCAAATAAGAATTGAATCAAAGCCAATTTTGTCATGAAGAAGGACGACTGTAACTATTCACATCATGTGTAAACATTAGTGGATTTTACCCTTCGTATTAAAGTACTACTGTAGATCTTGGCGATATTTTAAATATAATAAATCTTGCTAAATTTAAAACTGGGCAACAACAAGTCTCATAAATTTTGAACCTACTAAACTAAAACTTCTGCAATGCCGCAAACAGTAGTAGATTTACTAAATGTAGTAAGTCGATTTATTTAGAAGTATGACACAGCTGACAGATTTGGCGCCACATTGGTTTTTGCTTACATATAATAAAGTGAATTGTAAACATTTCTTAAATTTGCCATGGAAAAGATCAAAAAAGTAGAAAATATTAAAAAAGTTATAAAGCTTGGCGGTAAAATATCTAAACAAAAGTCAGCTGTTTCGCTCACAGAAGTTTAAAATAGTACTATATTTAAAAGTATTTTAAATATAGTACGAAGGGTGAAAACCATAATTATATATATTTTATATATATATATATATATATATATATATATATATATATATATATATATATATATATATATATATATATATATATATATATATATATATATATATATATATATATATATATATATATATATATATATATATATATATATGTATATATATAATTATGATTATTAATCACACTTCGTACTATATTTAAAATACGTGCACAAAAATTCTGTAGACTTGATTTCATATTATCGAAGTTGTATCAAATGCGAATAAGACTGCTCGATCATATATACATATATATATATATATATATATATATATATATATATATATGATCGATATATATATATATATATATATATATATATATATATATATATATATATATATATATATATATATGTGTATATATATATATATATATATATATATATATATATATATATATATATATATATATATGTGTGTGTATATATATATATATATATATATATATATATATATATATATATATATATATATATATATATATATATATATATATATATATATATATATATACACATATATATACATATATACATATATGTACCCTGCAGTTCGCTGGACCGGTCCCAAATTGGTATTTTCACCTATCACTAAGGGACACTGTTAGTCTTTTTACCGGTAAAACGACCGGAGATTTTAACATGTGGTTGTCGTACAAACAGTCAATTGACCCCCTATAGATAACTATGGGACAGTCTGTTTACCGGTGCCACAATATCAATCCCGTGGTTGATTTTTTTTTCATTGACAATGCTTCTGAGTACATAACTTCAAATTAACACCTCTTCGATAACAAAGGGACAGAAAAGTGTGAATTGACATTGCGGAAGACAACGTTGAGTCAGAAAAATAACCGAAAATGGGTCAATTGACAAAATAAAACTGCAGGGTAGGCTTTGGTAAAATCACAATCTCCACTGGTGGTTTTTTAGGGCGAAAGCCAGTTACTGACGTAAATCTGTCCACCTCTGCTTTCTAAAACCTGAACAATGCGACACAATTGTTAAGGAAATGACCATAAAAAGATTGTGCTGCTAAATAGCCATATATTTGCTATTTTTAAACTAGAGAAAGTATGATAATAACATAAAGTTTTCGTAGAAAAATTTGTCTAGAAATGCTAATTTTACAATTAGCAATTACCGATATACCCGGTACTAACACCATGCCGCAGCAAGGAGATGGTATAATAGAAAATTGTTTTATTTTCACTGCGTTCTCTTTATAAATTTTTATTTTGAATATGGTAGCTTATAAAACCAAGCGAACGTTTTGTACGAATATTGCTATTGCTATAAACATTTCTCAATGGTACCATTCTTTAATTTCCAACTGTGCAATCACATGTTCTGTGAAAAATTCAGGTCACTAGCTCTTAAATGGGTGTTTTGGCGGTCGCACAGACAGCAGTAAATTATCGGTTATAGTCTACGAAAAAAATAAGTTTTATACTTCTCGAGTCTACTAACAAGTTAAGTGGTATCAACAGAATGTCGTGGGCGTAAAGGTGGGCGTAAAGACGGATGGAAAATAGTACGGAATACAGGTTTGTAAAGACATCTTTTTTGATGAAGCATAATTAATATTTGTAAGAAGAATCTTAAACGTATCTTCATACGCAATTGACCTTTGAGTTAAAATGAAAATTTTTAATCAAATAAACAAAAACAGAAACGACCGCTTGTCGTTGTCCACCTAATTATAAAATGTAAGATTTTTATTTGCTTAACTAATATTAATAAAAGTAGGGATCACCCAGAGGCTGAACTTGCATCAATTAAGAATTATACAACAAAGATGATTGAAGTGGATAAAGTTGCAAGGGCCACACAATAAACACATTTGCCTTGTAAAATTTAAATCAATCGTTAAGCAAAACTGTCATAAAAATCATTCATCATTAGTTTGATATGGAAATTCAAATCATGGCCTTTCGTTTCTGACATAAACATTTTAATTTGTAAAAGAAAAAATAAAAAAGAGTGATATAAAATCATAATGGTTTAATAACTGTGGAGCGCAGTGTAATAAAATTCCTGAAAGCATTCAAATGTCAAACCGATAATTGGAGTCCTAGGAACAAAAGTTTGCGTGTGAACCTATGATTGTGTTCACGCTTCAAAGTAACACATTTTTCGAATAATGTTTATTGAGTGAGAAAACTGAAGTATAAAACAAGAGTAATGTTTTATGGTGTTCATGACTGAGCGCATATTTTTGCATCTTTAGTAGTTTATGATCTTTTTAGTTTTGTTGACTACTGGATACGTACTTAAACAAGCATGCTGTACAAACATGTTCTACGCTTCTTTTTGTTATACCTTTGTTAAATTTACGAGCCGCACTAAATTCATTATCAATTGAGCAAAATAAAAATCATATTGTGGTTACGAAATTTTGCATAATCAGTATATGCTGCTTGCTTACTAATGATGAGTTTTTAAATCAACTGACTGTGTAAGCTAAAACAGTGGAGTCGTTTTTAACGTAGTAAAATAAATTGAACATTTTATTTTGTTAAGGTACGGTCACACCTAAAGTTTTGTTTGTCCATTTTTGTGTAAAAAACGGGACCACAAAAAAAAGGCAGAAAAAAACCTAAACGTACTGATTAGTGTGTACCTACTGTTTGTGTTGAAAATATATATTTGCTCATTCACTCTTTTCTTGGGTTTTTCTTGTAACGATGTGAAACACAACCCAACAAATAATTACCAATTTAATTTAGTCATTGATTGAACAGTCGATGTGTATGGACAAGAGGAACTTGCATTTATTTGTTGATGTTTCAATGAAAATTATCATTTAAAGTAGTTGTTATCCTACTATAAACAATTAATAGTTTTAAATGCAAAAAAATCCTAATTTAATCATTTAAAAATTTGCAATAGCATTTTTAGTCCGTTTTGCAAAAGAAAGCTATTAGATTTCTCAATAATAAAAAAAACGCATTCCAAACTCATATAATATATTATGTTTCAGTTTTAATGGGCAATTTAAATTATTATTACTTATGGCATATAGAAACCAAAAGGAAGAACAGTTTGTGCTGACTAGTGTAAATATAAAAAAATTACCGTGAAAATTTTTTATAAAATAAGCAACAGAAACACACCCGCTGCCTTCAATGGATATAAAAACCATGAGAATAAAAATTTTTGTCGAGCTGGGTTTCCCTTCTTGCATTTGCATTGTGTGTAGTTGTATTTAAGGTTTTCTGTGCAAAGTAACATTTTAAGACATTTAATATTAAAATTATCTTATCAAAATTATGTATATATATATATATATATATATATATATATATATATATATATATATATATATATATATATATATACATAATTTTAATAAGATAATTTTAATATTAAATGTCTTAAAATGTTATATATATATATATATATATATATATATATATATATATATATATATATATATATATATACATATATATATATATATATATATATATATATATATATATATATATATATATATATATATATATATATATATATATATATATATATATATATATATATATATATATATATATATATATATTTATATACATAATTTATATACATAATTTTAATAAGATAATTTTAATATTAAATGTCTTAAAATGTTACACCTTAAATACAACTACACACAATGCAAATGCAAGAAGCGAAACCCAGCTCGACAAAAATTTTTATTCTCATGGTTTTTATATCCATTGTATATATGAAGTTTTGTGTTTTTATTTCATGAATTGTAAATCATAAACATACATATAATTGTAAGAGTTTTATGCAGAGGTTTTTATATTATATAAACTAAAGGCCATATTCTTAATAATTATTGTAAGTTTATTAAGCTCTTATTTGACGTATTTCTATGGAATATTTGTCAAATAAACATGTAATAAACTTCCAATAGTTATTATGAATATGGGTGTAAATATATTTTTTTGCTTTGAAACGTTTTAAATATTTTAATAGGTTTTTAAATAAATCAAACATAAATGCATTTTTATCCAGTGTTAAAAGAAATAAAAATGAAAAGTTCCTCGTAAGTCCTATACATAGCATACATATTTTTTAAGTATTAAATACATTGATAAGTTTTTAAATAAGCCAAACATTAATTCATTTTGTTTGTTTTAAAATTAGTGAGTTTTAAATTTAGTGAACTATGCGTTTAATTCATTGCATAGTGTAGAAACTTTAATATTTCTTTTGGAATTGTGCAAGTTATAAAAAAAGTGTTCAATAAAAATCCAAAAAAACGAGGCTTCTGCGGGATATTTTAAATTAAATACAAAAAATACTTTAAAGCATACATCTAAAGCATGTACAATATACATCGTTTTAAAGCGAACGCCGTCAACATAAACAAAAATTTCTTTAATATTATGTATGTCACCTATTATTAAAATACATGGTTGAAGGAATGGTTTTGTTGTGATAATATGCCGAAGGTTATCTTCTATTTCCTCATGTGAATTTCCAAAAATTGCAAACGCTGCCAGTGAATCAGCAACACTGAATTTTCTGGACTGTTTTCCACCACATTTATTTGGTGACAAAAGATACTGATTAAGATTCATAAATAGTATAATATCGCGAGTATCTAGAAAAACTAGTCTTAGTTGTTAAATTTAAGTTTTTTATATTATACATACATACTCTCTCTAGTTTCCTCATTTATGGAGTTTAAGTTGATTCCGTTTGTACTTCTTCCTGAAATTTTAGATTTCAAAAAAGTTGCAATTTTATTGGACTTTAGAGCCCATTTTTCATGAATACTTTCGCAGTTTGGGTATTTTATAGAAAAATCAACGTCAAGCTAAAATAAGTCAAGAGACACAATTAAAAAGATTACATAATAAAACATTACATAAATATTATTTTTGGTCCAAATAGTCCTTATTGTTGTTTTTTGTCTATTTAGACCTAAAATAATACATTTGAATTGGCTTTTATAGCAAATAATAATTAAATTCATTTATAATTTCACACCATGCGAATGCCGTTTGCATTTGTGTATTCCGGCCAAATTTTGAAGACATCAGCAGCAGTTTTGCATTTTTCTATTTGGGAAAACCGGTACCTACTACATTTTTTCCAGTAGTCTATATACTCTTCCTCAGTTAGCTTCTCATCATTTAATGAATTTCTCAGAATTATACAGTCTTCTTCAGGAACTAATATCAAGAAATTTACATACATTCATGCATATAAAAACTATGATGTATATTATAATATAATATATTCATTCTTACCATATAGACTATCTTCATTACTTGTCGTTGAATTAGATGTCGTGGACCCTAATAATGCAACCTTCATTTGGGCCTTAATATTGCAAACTTTAGTGTAAATACGTCCTCTTTTGCATGTACGGTAGAATTCCTAAAAATTCATATGTACATAAAAGTCTTCAGAAAATTTTGTCGCCAATACTTACAAGTTTTTCGTTGGGAAAAAGCTTAATAATTTCCTCTTCTAAGCCGTAACTCTGTCCCAATGATAATTGCAAATCTGAATCAACAATATGTTTTGCAATTGAACTTATTAGGAGCTTACGTTGTGCTTCTTTAAATACATGGTGTTTATTATAATATTCGATTAAACTAAGCCCGTTCGATGATTTTTTTAGTATAAGCTGTAAATCCAGTTTATATTCTTTTCTATTTTCTTTTGAACAGTTGGAAACCCCTGAGCATAAACTTAAGTTATCTGAAATGGAATTTAAAGGCAAATTGATCTCTGATCTCCAGGTTTCTAAACAATGTTCAAATAGTATTGCTAGGCCAATGGGAACATCTGCGAGAACTTTTTCGATTTGGTGTGTTTTTATTACTTTAAGTACTGGAACATAGCAATGTTGCGCTTAAAATAAGAACAATTATTTGGTTTTGTAATAAACAATGTGAAAAAATATTTATTACCTTTTAGTTTATCAAAAAGTGGAAGTAGGTCCCAAGACGAAAGTAAAGTATGTAAGTCTTGGTCTTGGTCTTGTTCGTTTCGTTGCAGTTCGTTTTCCATACTAAATTTTCTTATAACTGTTCTGGCTTAAAGTATTCTTTCAATCGTATAAATGATGTTCCAAACGCTGTTTTTGTAATTGTTACTGCTGGTCCCAATATGTCTTCGATGTTTATAATATAATATTCATCAGATTTTTCAGAAATGATTTCGTACGATAAGAAGTGTGGTCTGTATTGGTGGGTATTAATTTTTTCGCAATAAAAATGGGTGGAATTGTCATCGATTTTTATAACAACAACTATTCTAAAAATTAAAATATCATTGGAATATGTAGCTATGTATGAGTTTTGCTTATAAAAATATCCTTCATGTTCTACATTCAAATATAATTTAAAATTGGTGTTCTTCAACAAAAACGAAATTTTATGTTTCAATTCAAGATCGCTTATAGTGTTTTTAAATTCCGTTTTAGTTTTAGGAGGATTAAGAAGAAAATAAGCGAACTTTAGCTGATATTTCTTAGCAAGAGTTAGTGATATATTTTTGCGAGAAGATATAGTATGGGAATACAGTTTAAATTGTTTATGCTTAGCTTCGTACGGAAAGTTCCAAAATAGTCTAAGAGGACCTGATTTGTTAATAATGCTAGGATAATGTATTAGAATATGGTACTTTGGTTTAAGTGGTTTATTGAAGAGAAACATGTATTGACGGTTATGATCTTCAATTTTTTTTCTTAGATTGCATGAGAACTGCGTGTGATATCTAAAACTTAATAAATCGTCAACCATACTTATAAAGTTGAGAACAAATTCCCATACAATGTCACTTGAGGGAATCAAGTCTCCTACAAACAATGGAAATAAATATGTAAAAGTCATCATTTGGCGTCCACACATTTTAAACTTATTTCCACTTAATTCATGTTGGAAAATATCATTTGGTCGATATTTTTCCTCAAAGATGCCAAAGTTAAAATACTTGAGACGATGATTAAGTAATGTTAAGTCAAAATATTTCTTTTCATAAATAAAATATGATAATGATTCACTAAAATTATAATGACAGATCCCCTCAAAGATGTCATGCATTATATCACACGCATAATTGTTTATTACATGAAACGAAGGGATTTCATTAAATATAGAATCTTCTACAACTGCGTTGCTCTTATCAAGAATTTGCTGTTTATATATTTCCGGTGTTCTAAATAAATGAAACATTTCCATACATAGGCCTCTAGCTCTCTCTTTAGATGCTGAACATAAACGACAATAATGGTTGCTGGAAAAAGACTTTGAAAATCCCAGCATTATGTTTGAAGCTAAATTATCACCTAACACTAAACAAAGAGTAAAATAAACTGTTTTTGTTGTACCATCGCTCTCTTTTATTTCGATACCGCTCAATTCAAGGTCTTTGATAACATCTATTAAGCCTTTTAAGCACTTATTGACACCTATTTTCTTTACATAGCTCGAGTTTATTATAGCAGCTAAGAAGATGTTTTCAAGTGCTGTTGATTGGATATCTAAGCACGGCAGTGAATAATATATGTTACATATATTATGACGTCTACTCTTTGATCCTAATGGGTTATTAATGCCCAAATCGTCTGAATATAAAAATAAAGGAAATAAAGTTTTACCAGGGTACAGTTTCTTTTTTTCCGTCCATATTTTTCCTTGAATAAAATTACTAAATGAAGCAGACTTTTCAATTGTTTCCACGTTTTTTAACATGTTGTTGAAATTATTATTTTTTTCTAAAGTTGATTTTATTTGAAACTTAATTGGAAGTATAATTGTATATAAGTGCTTTAAGGAAAATTGCAATTCACTTCTGTAATGAAATGATTGTTGTTCTGAATGGATATTTGAAGTTGCTATGTTTTCAACCAAACCAAGCTTTGAAAGTTTTCTTGTAATTTTGTGTTCAGTGTCCATTTCGTCCAAGCATACGCAAATCTCATCTAATGTGGTGTATAGTGATGTATTTCGAAAATTTGTGTCTTTGGCAATGTCTTTTATCTTATTCACTATTGGTAAAACAACCAAATCTTTAACCATTTTTTGTATTTCTAAAACATCTTTTCGACAAATATTGTCTTTATTATGCAAGTGCAAAACGAAACTTAGAAAAGAGCTCTTTAAATCATTTGAGTTGACCCCGCTATTATTGGTATGTTGTGGGTCACCCAAATCCATTTCACTACTTCTATCAGGGTGAATAGAGGTTACATTTGTGGATGCTAAAGTACCGTTTGATAGTTCGTTTATATTATTTTTAATTTTATGTTTTTTCATAAAATGCCGTTTAAATCTATAGATGTTATCAAATAATTGATGACAATTTTCATAAGTACATTCAAATGTATCAGTTACTGTACATAAATGATGTTTTCGCAAATGTAAGATATATACATTTACATCTAAAAACACTTTATTGCACTTAAAACATGGAATCATTTTACAAAACACATGCCTTTTATTAACCAAAATTTAATTAACTTTTTTAGCATACAGTTTTTACTGCTTTATGATGCTCAATCAATGCACGCCAACACGAAACTAAAATTTTGTATGGGTACATACTTCTATAATTTAAATGTGTTGAACAGAGAAATGATCTGTTCTACTGTTCTTACACATAGCTTAACAAACATCACTTAACAATTTTATACCGTTAGCTTCTGTTCAAATGCGAATTATTTCTAGAGTTCCTAGTTTTTAGGAAAACTTTCATATATATACATATATCAGAAATTGTTCCTGCTTTTTAAAATATCATTGCCAAACCGGTTGTACAACTTTGTAACCATTTTCATATATTTTATGAATAATTACTTATAATTTCGAAATTATGTCCTAAAAAACGTGACATATAACTCAAATACATATATATTCGTCACTTATGTATTCCATAAACAATATACATATGTAATCATTCATAAAATCTTAAAAATATTTCATAGTATTTACGAATTAAATTTTTAAAAATGTAGGGAAATAAAACGGGTTTTTTTACTTAGGAAATATTAATAATATTTATGAAAATTTTCATACTATTAATGAAAATCATTTATGAACTACTTTACGAATGGAATTCATAGCATTTACGATTAAATTCATATCTTAATAGTGGGAACTTACAAAAAAATTTTAAAAGCATAAAATATTTCATAAATAGTGAAACAGTTTCATGCATTTCATGAATATGAAAATATATGAACAGCTTTCATAAATAATATGAATTTTATTTTTTTGTGTGTATATATATTAATTATGTATATATATATATATATATATATATATATATATATATATATATATATATATATATATATATATACACAACAACTGCTCGGGTGGCAATTTATTTCCTACGTTACTTGGCCATAACAAAACCCCTTGCTAAGGAGTTGAGCTATCTAACCTCTGCTGCATTGCAATTCCCTAGACGGCAAGGGATACACGACCACCGTGGTAGCCCGAAGTCCCGTAAATTTTGCTTATTTATGTACCCGCTAAGATGGAAATGGGCCTCATCACTCATGATTATTTTTGATGAAAAATCATCTTCCTCTTGTTGGTGATCAAGGATGGCTTGAGCGTATGTTAGACGCGATTGGCGGTCAGCAGCTAACAGCTGAATCGCCGTCCGGACTTTATACGGAAACACCCTTAAATCTTGTTCCAAAATAAGCTTTAAAGACCGTCGACTGATACCCATTTGCGTGGCACGTCGTCTGGTCGATGTCGACGGCGCTTGCATGACATCATCGGCTACAGCAGCAATATTCTGTGCAGAACGGCTACTCCGGGGTCTGCCACGCCTGGCAGCATCTCGTGTTGTGCCAGTCTCTTCGAGGCGAGCGGCTTAACGGCGCAGTATTTCATCAGTAGGCGTTGGACGGCCAGAAAATCTGCGACGAAATTCTCGTTGTGCCAAAGTCACCGACCGATTATTGGTCAAATAAATAGTCACCAATATTCCGCGTTCTGGAGCAGTGTAGCGTAACATTGCTTATTAACGTGTATTTCGCATGTGTTTACTACACAAATGTCAAAACAGAACTGACATTAGGGGCCAATCGCAAAATTTATAGCATTTTCTGATAGGAGGATTACTTTTGCGCCACCTTGTATATACACATATATACAAATATATGCCATGTCGGACATTGAGACTACTAAAATAATTAACTTTACGTTAACTTTTATGGACTAGCTTCAAAACAATCGATTTGTAGTTCAGTTTTTGTGTACTGGCTATAAGCTAGCTGAAACGTAGTGCAGAGTTAGCCCAAAATTCAAATAATAACATACACACATACACGGTAAAAAACTCTTTAATTAAATTGCCTATTGTCACATTCGTTTTAAGTGTTGCGATAGCTGAGAGGGTATGTTGGCTGCTCACCAGTCTTGAGGCTTAGTGGTTCGATTCCAACCAGAGGCTAACAAAAAAAAAGAAAAGAAAGTACGATGAAATTTAATAAAATAAAATATTACCACCGAAAAATGTAAAAGCAGGCTTGATTTGTACATTTTTTTTCTGTGGGCACTGACTTTGAAGTAGCTAACTTTAAGTTAGTTGAAAAGTAATACAGCGTCGAACAATTGACTACTTCCTAGGACATCACCATGTTAAAATAGTCAGTTGTTTGCATTGAAAAGTAATCCAGGCCTCAACCAATACCTGTTGTGAAATAGTTAGCTTGGTTTCCGACAGGGTGTCTATGCCTTTTATTTGATATAAATAGATACTTCGTGTTTCAATTTACAATCATTGTTAAATTATTTCATGTCCTCGTTTTTCAACTTCAGCTTCACATGTACGGGTCACTAATACAAATGTATTACCCTCGGGCATAACCATGAGGAGCACAGCTAAATATCTAAGATATTTAGCTGGACCAGAGTTGCATTTTAAAAGCAATACACCATATAATGTTGTAATAGTGAATTTACAAATGTTAAGGACAAAAACTACATTATCACGTTACATTATGACTATATAAAATATTTAGTCATAAACATATTAGACAAATATGAAGAAAATGGTTGTAATGACCACATCATGTTTTTTTCTTTGCGTGTACTAAAGTGTTGGTAGTTGAGTCGAATACATTTGAGAAATATTTGATGATTTGCCAGAATAGGGACCAGACACTGAATGATTTGAAACAAGAACTTCAAGGATCAGAACATTGCATGTGTGAAATGCGTAATGGGGTGTTGCATAGCATATTTTATACAAATATCATGAGATGGAGTAAATAAAATGTATGACCTCATTCTCAAAAATGTTTGGTTTTCGAAGGTCGAGACGAAAGCTAGTAGGCATGTAGAAAATTGTATGAACTATATAATGTATTCCTCAAAGAATGAAAAAAATAAGCGATTTTTACAAAATATTGTAAAACCAATGAATCCTTTCGACACAATTCACATCGATCACATTGGGCTGTGGATAATGGAAGAGCAATGAAACACGTATTGGTGATAGCAGATACTTGCTCTAAATTTGTTAGGCAACAAGTTCAAGAGAAGCTATTTTGGCATTGATTGATTACTTTAATAATCGTGAGATATGCTTCACTTCGGGTGACGTTAAAAATATGAACAAAAATGATTGTAGTGACCACTCATTAATCATGTTTTTTCTCTGCGTGTAGTAAAGTTTCGTCTATTGCTATCAACTCTGCTGTGTATGTGGAGGTAATATTGACATTTTTATTGTGTGTTTATCCGTAGTAATACTACATGCTGTATCTTTGTCAATGTAGAACCGTTCTCTTAAATTTAGCAGGATTTGTGTCTGATTTTCCAAAAGGATGGAGACTCCAGGGAGAAGCCAGTTTCAGACGGTTTTTGGCATTTGGAATCGTCGGGGGTATTTGAAGCTGCATGCAGTGGTTGTCTGCCCTATAAATAGTAGATCCTACTTTAGGAGTGTTTTTGCATAATTTAGCCTTTCTAGCAATTTTTGAGAAGATTATTCAATTTGCCACATCTATTATGGTTTTAAAGATTTTTGTTGTTAAAGCATTCTTTTGTACATTTAACGGTTTGATGTTAGTCTCAAGTAACGTACTTTTAATAGGGGTTGAACGCAGAGCGCCTTGCCAAGTTATTATGGCTGAGTTATTTATGCAATCAATTTTTCTTAGTTGGGATTTAGGAGCGTATCCATTAAAGGGTGGGCCATAGTTGAATTTAGAGAGGATAATACCCTTCGATGTAGATACAAGGAGTATTGGTGTTACATTGGTATTTTAAACTTGAAAAACATTTAATAATATTTAGTCTATGCTGCAGGGACTTTAGCTAGTTGTTAGTATGTTCATTCCATCGGTAGCAGTTGTTTATGGTAAGGCCTAAAATTCTTAAATTGTCTACCTTACGAGTCCAACTGCAGCTGACTGGATAATGCAATGAAAGTTTCGAAATCTACAAATGTGAATGTATTTTCTCTTAAGAAAATTAATTAAAATGCTTTTCTCTCTTCCTGAACGTGTAATCAGGTAAAAATTGCCGGCATATGCACAAAAATCTATCTCCTTATGGCGAAATATTATAAAACTTAGTCTATTGTATGCAACGAAACTAAAGAAGTTTCGTTCCATTAACGTAGCAGTCGTTGCTATAATGAATTCTTTCACTGCATTAATGAAACATTTCATTGCATTAATGAAACATAACCAACATAACGGCTTCGTTCCTGCTAAAAAGCGTTTTTCTTTCAGTGTAGCTTGCCCCCTTCTTAATTTTCGTTTAGCTCTTATTTTATCCTGGATACGACGAGAAGTATTGTATTAATGTGTTGTGCATGTTCTTGATGGAGTAGAATCACTAGCACCTTTATAAGCATTTCATTAAAGGAAACAAAATAATTATTCAACTCACCTTCATTTTTTAACGATACGTCCATGACGAGTTTCGTCTCTAGAATTTCTCTGAATCAGTTCCAATCAGTTTCCTTGTTGTATATAAATTTGCTTTGATTCTAAAGCAGCACATCAGTCATATATTTAAGTATGACTGGAGAGTGACCTGAAGACAGCGCGAAGCATGATTTTAAGTTTAGATTGTCATGTCATGTGTTCTTTCTTTGTAAGAAAAAATCGAATAGATCTGGTTTTTTATTTATGTTTGTTGGCCTATAAGTCGGATATCCAGTACTTGCAAACTAGGAATTGTGTTCGTTTATTGACAATAATAAATTCTTTCCTTTCGTTGAAATTAATCTAGATCCTCAGGTTATATTTTTTGAATTAATGTCGCCGCCCGCTCTAAACCTGTTGTTAAGAGATTCGAGTAGCTCAAGATAGGTATTTAATTTTTGAGTTATTATACTTTGGAGGGCAATAGTCAGCAGCTATGACAAGTGGACCGTATACGTCTTCTATTAAGACAGAAGTTGCTTCAATATGATCTTTTTTAAAACCTTGAATTTCAGTGCATTTAATGGAGTTACGTATTACTATTGCTGAACACCCATGTGCTGTATTGTCGGGATGATTATTGTGAAGAAGTGAGAAATTCGGTATGGAAATAAATCTCTTTTGTGTGAAGTCTGTTCTAGAGATGAGTAATACGTCAACTGAAAAACGTTTAAAAAAAAAGATCTTAATCCTAATCTTACATAATCTTAACTAAGATCAAATAATATAAAAAGCTGATTACTATAGTGATATACTCTGACAGTGATTAATATACGAATATAATAGTTGCGAAAATTAGCTTATTTAATATCGAAGACAGTTGCTTGAATTTTGTTTTTGTGAATACATATTGTTTTGTTTTTTGTCCTGGAACGCCGTTCCAGTATATAGGTAACGCTATATTTTAATACCACTATTTTGTAGCGCAAACAGTAATACCCCTGGTATCATATTTTAACGGTAAGTGAATCGGTACCGATATTTTTGTGACACCGTTTGCCAACCTTGAATAAAACCTTAAAAACTTTATGTGAAATGAATTGCATTTACATTAAAATTTTTTAAGAATACTATTTTTAATCAATCAATTTTATAAAACATTTAAACAAATGTAATTCTTAGTTTCATTTTCTTGGAAATTTCCAGTTAAAAATAAAGATTGAAAAAAAATGTGCAAAAGTGAAATCTGCTAGCAATGGAATTTGTTTCTTGGCAACTGTCTGAGTTCCGTTGTGTTAAACGAGTTGTATGTTTAAGGCTGTTGATACGGATGACTTCTTTCACTGTGTTTACATTTAGATCTCGATGTATGTCTCCATCTCTAATATATCATTCAGCATTGAATATAGTTCATAATATTTGGACTGGATTCGTTGGATAATTTGGATTTATGTTCGTTGTGCTTGCAGTGCCCCAAATTTCCAAATAGGGGTTATGATAGTTTTGCATATGAGCAGTTTGTTTTGAGTTGACAACTTGGAATATCTACCTAGCAGCCAGAATATTTGTCTGAATCTGTTGTTCAATTCCTTTTTCTTTTGCGTGATGTGATCTTTCCCTATGATCTTATAGTCAATTGCCTTTGTGTCCAACAAGATTGGTGAGCTATTTATTTTAGCCGGCTGAATATTTGGTATATATCTATTAGAGTAGATTACTTGTGCTGTTTTATCACTGTTTAGCTGTATTCCCCGACTGTGGAACCACTCAAACATGTTATTGAGCAGCTATTGTAAATAGAGCCTAGTCCATTTAATGTCTTCATGAGATGATGCTAAAACAATGTGTGTATGTGTAGAACATAGAACTTGCCTAAGCTACATGTATACATCTAAAATGCCATTCTCATGAACAACCGGCGATGGCTCCGTGGTAGTATTACCTGCTTATCAACCTGCATGCTGTTGGTTCGAGCCCTTGTTGTTCGTTTTGCTTTTATTGCTTATCTATTTATTATAATACAACAAATGTGGTAAAAAATTTTAAATGTTTTTTTGTCTATATCTCAGTAATTATAAATCCGATTTTGTTTATTTTCAATCCCAAAGCAGAGGGGACATTTATAAAACGATTAAAGTAAGACTTAGATCAATAAGTTGTCTGGTGGCTTCACAATCGGTGCCCGAAAATAGGTATTTTATGACAAATCTATATATACCCTTTTGGAAAAGGGTATAAAAAGATTTATATCAGTGTTTTCTATTTCGGATGAATGTACCTCTTAGCTCGTAGGGGAGCATATAGTGTTAATTTATTGATTGTCGTCGGTTTTGGTTGGGTCTAGAGCAGGCAGGCTTGAGAGAGCGGCAGCAATCAGATTTATGTTGCCTGCTATTTCAATATCGACTCCTGCTGAGTGAATTGTGAGTAATTTATCTACGGATTTTAAGTTGAACGCGGTTTTTTATTAATGCAGTTTTTATCAACTCCAGTATCTAGTCTGTGGGACTTCTTCCATAAAATTTATTTCGTTTACGTTCTGTTCTTCGATATCAGCATTCAAAACAAATTGATTTTTTTGCGGTATAGGTCTGTCCTATATGACCTAGAATAGAGCTGTAAAACCATCGATTGTAACGACAATCGATATTTTCAATGCTTTTCCGTTAAACTATCGATAATTTCTGGCCGCCGCTTTCTACCGAAGGCGTCAATAAAAAATAGTTGTATTTATTTATTTAGGTGTCTGTAAATATTCAAAAAGTCATGTTTAATTTTAAGAGAAGTCAAAACTAAATGACTTATTGCAATATTATCTTATTTAACTAATTTTACAATTCAGATAATTTACTGCCGATGTATGTAGTTCAAACATATCTTCAAATTTCAATGTCGCTGCCTAGGTCTATTTCATTAACTTTGATTTTATTTTTCGTCTTTTTCAATCTTTTGCGGTTTGTAGAATTTGCCTTCTGAAACAAAGAGGAAATCATGAAATTTTGATGCTCAAAGAATAATTTCACTACAAGCGATTGAAATAATTACCTAACTAATAATAACTAAAATATTATTTACAATATTTAATTAATTTTATCGGTAATTCGTGAGTAAACTTCAAATAGTGCGGACGTGCATTTGTTCCGTAGTAAAAAGAACAAATAAAAAAAATTATTTCTTAATAACAAAAACAAAGTTAGAAAGTGCGAAAAGACGCTGGAAAAAATACCAACATTCTATTGCTTGCTAATGTTGTTTTTTATTTATTTCTTTTAATAAAAAAATATACAAAAAAAATAATTAAAAAAATAAATAAATTCAAATTGACTAAAGAAATACCGACTGAGCGCTCTCCCCTCTAGGAGAACAGCAGCTCATCAAGCAAAAGAAATGCATTGCTATAAATAGAGCAAGTCAAAAAAAAACGCAAATAATCGAACAGTTACACTGGAATTAAACACCCTTCCAGGGCAAACAACTTAAACAATTGTATCAGATTGTTTATTAAAAGATCATTGCAATATTCTCAGTTCACAAGCACAGTAAACAAGGCTCTTTTGGAGTTCGTAATGCTGAACTTCAACAAATAATACACAAGCATTTACAATAAACACAAACGATTACAATAACCACAACAACGTACTCGTCATAACCCTGCCAGCAAATTGGTAGCTACAATACAATCGAAACGTAGTGCAGAGTTCACCCAAAATTCAAATACTAACATACACACATACACGGTAAATAACTCTTGAATTAAATTGCCTATTGTCGCATTCGTTTTAAATGTTGCGATGGCTGAATGGGTTAAGTTGGCTGCTCACCAGTCTTGAGGCTTAGTGGTTCGAATCCCACCAGAGGCTAACAAAAAAAAAAAAAAGGAAAGTAGGATGACATTGAATTTAATAAAATAAAATATTACCACCGAAAAATGTAAAATCAGCCTTGAATGGTACATTTTTTGCTGTGCGTACTGACTTTTAAGTAGCTAACTTTAAGTTAGTTGAAAAGTAATGCAGCGTCGGACAATTGACTACCTCCTAGGATATCGTAATGTTAAAATTGTCAGTCATCTCCATTGAAAATTATCTAAGTGTCAACCACCACCAGTTGTAAAAAAGTTAGCTTATAATTCATTACTAGTTAACTGAGTTACCGGCAGGGAAGTAACAACAGCGTCACTAACAACAGTAACATCATCTGTATACACAAATACACCAACAACAGCAAGTAAGTTACATGAAATTAATACTCCGCTAAAAAATAAAATGTTAAAAATCAGTAACAACAAAACAAAAATGCCTCGCTCCTCACCCCTGCAAGATATAGAAAACACAAACAGCAACAAAAAATTTACGCCTAACACCCCATTTGCACACGCAAGTACAAGTGCAAGTAACTCAACACATTGCCATTTTTTTTACTAATACCATCATACTTCGGCAAGTTGTGAGCTCACTTGCAAGAGATTTTGATTGCCAGTATAATTTTTTTACTTGCATGTCGCTAAAATGACAAAAACGAAAAACAGTTTCATCTTATAAAGTTCATATTTTAATTTTAGTAGACCACTTACAAGGAATGAAAAATAAGATCAAATATAAAAAAGTTGAAGTAAAATATGTCTTTTATGGATTTTTTAATATAAATTTACTATTTATTTGATAAAAAATCTATTCGTATAATTTGCTTCCCCATATCAAATCGTGTGACAAAACTTTGGCAACCCAGCCATTAAAAAGTCATGTCGACGACCAAAAACAGAATAAACAATACACAAAAAAAAAAGCAAAAAATAGTGATTTTTAATTATAAAAAAATTAAACAGTGATTTTGTAGTTTTTTCCTCATAATTATTTTATTATTGCTTTCATTTAATTCTTTTATTTTGTAAAGTAAAGCAATTTGATTTAAGACTATTTTCTTTGACGACACTTTAAAAATTAGCTTGCACTTGCCTGTGTAAACAATCAAGGAAGTAGCAAAAACTTTTATTGTCTCCCTCAACGTATTGGTTGTTAATATGTACTTACAACCTGCAACAAGCTACTTGCATGTATAAATGGGGCGTAAGGAGCAAAAATCCTACTGGTTAAGCCAACCTTCTGCACCAAATATGTTTGAAATTCTATCTGTCGATGATGATGAAAATATAGCTATGCAATATGTTGATATTCACCACAAAAAATCTGAAACCCAAAAATCAGCAAAGCCCCCACCAATATAGGTTCAAAATGTACAATTCATAAATAACTTGAATAGTGCTTTAGGTGCATTCTCAAATTGTTGTTATCCAAAAGACAATTAAGTAAAAATTAAACCAATGGAATCTACTCACTACATCCAAATAATAAAATAATTAACTGATAAAGGGTGTTTTATTCGATGTATAGAAATTTAAGTTGGCATTACTGTTCAAGATGGCGACCGATTTAACAGCTGTCAAGTGATTTATTCTCAGTTTGGTTTAGCGATTCATCACGAATAGACTCACACCCGAACAACGCTTGCAAATAGTGCAATTTTAGTGCAAAACGAGATTGCCGCTGTTCCCGATTTTCATAAACGAATTTTGTTTAGCGTTGAAGAGCACTTCTGGTTGAATGGCTACGTTAACAAACAAAACTGCCGCATTTGGAGTGAAGCTAATTCTCATGTGTATGTCGAAACACGTTTTATGGGCTGGTGGAATCATTGGTCTGTACTTCTTCAAAACCGATGATGGCCAGAACGTTACAGTCAATGGTGATCGGTAGAGAGCCATGATTACCATGAGATGTGGTTTCGACAAGACGGCGCAACATGTCACACAGCTTGTGCCGCAAGCGATTTATTGAAAGACACGTTTAGTGACCGCCTAATTTCACGTTTTAGACCTGTGAATTGGCCTCCAAAATCTTGTGATTTAATACCGCTAGACTACTTTCTGTAGGGCTATGTAAAGTCATTGCTCTATGCGGATAAGCCACAAATGCTTGACCATTTGGAAGACAACATTCGCCGCGTTATTGCCGATATACGGCCACAAATGTTGAAACAAGTCGTCGAAAATTGGACGTCCAGATTGGACTAAATCCGCGCCAGCCGTGGCGGTCTTATGCCAGAAATCATGTTTAAAATGTAATGCCACACGATTATCTTTCGGATAAATAAAATTCATGTCAATCGAGTAATCATCTATCGTTGTTTTATTGCAACTTAAGGTTCCATACATCGAAAAAAACACCCTTTACAAATACACAATATTACACGCACAAGCCAAAAGAACAAAACAAATTTAAGTGTTTTTGCGTAATATGCAAACGAGCTAAGTGATTTTGGCCACTAAGTATTAAATGTTTAAAACATTCTTCAAGCAGGAACCGAAAAACACTGCTTTTGTTTTCAATTGAATTGAAAGCAAACTAAACTAATAAGGAAATAAATGCCTTAACTCACATCTTGCACTTCAAAACCAGTTTTGAGCTTCCAAGTCCGAAAATTACTTTGCCGTAGTGCACAAACTGCCAGAAGTATGGAAACACCAAAAATGTTTGAACAAAAATCCCGTTTTGCGCTAAATGTCCTGGAGAACACAAAACTATTCAATGTCCAATAACAAGTAAAAGTACCAATATAAAATGTGCGTCATGTGGTGAAAATCATTCGGAAAATTACAAGGGCTGTATGGTATATAAATCTCTGAAAATTAAACAATTCCCACCACTAAGAAACAAAAGGGGAAATCATCCTTGGTGGCACATCTGCAATTTTAGCACATATAGCATGATTTTTTGCTACGTGAGTGTCTTTTTCAAGTGTTTAGCAAAATAATTATAACAGGTGATTTTAGAGTAACGGAAAATACAAATATTTTTGTTTTGTAAATTGAGAAGGAAGCTTAGAAAACAAATTTGCAAAAATTTCGTTATTCAATATTTTTTTTATTTCTGCATCTGTCCATCTTTTATGATTGACTTTTTGTTTAATTACCATAATTTTAGTTTTAATTTCTTCCGCCTTCATTTTCTTGCCTTTTTATTATTTATTTGTTCACAAAATTTAATAAAGTGAGTTTGCCGCATGAAATAATCTAATCCGCAGCCAATATTTGAAAAGCAACGCCATCGATAAAATTTGCACGTGAAGCAACCGCTCGATTTTTTGTTTATTTTATAATATTCACTTTTTACTATTTTGTAAATACTTCTTTGAGCAACGTTGGCATTAATTTAATTCCAGCACAGGCATGTTTTGTGGCAACCTTGCGTCGTAAAGTTTTTTGAGCGCAGGAGTTTACATGTTGGATTGTAAAAAGCAAAAGCTGTTTTAGCATTTAGCAACATTTGCAAATACGGATCTGCAATGGTTTTTGGTTCTGCATATTTGCTTAAGTGATGCAAATTTCGGTTTCATACATTTTGTTCTTGTAGTCTTGCAGATTATGGCACATATGCTACGGTTGCAATATCTGCAAGGGTAATTTGCAACGAACCGTGAGTTCTGCTAAATATATAATATCCGCCCAAGAAAAACAAACTCTAAAGGTTGAGCATTCTCAAAACATAACAAGTGGTATAAAACTATCAATAACACTCAGGCAATCAAGCCCCTAGTTCCAAGGTTACATGCACTGTTAGCCGCGCTGAAACACAAGAGCTTTATTGGCATACTTGATTTTCAATATTTCACACTAATGATTAGTGACTACAGCAATAATAATACGTAGCTCCATCAAATGCACGGAAATTCAAGCTGTTAAGCCCGTATGATACTACATTTTTCTTGCATTGTTTAAGTTTTGGAGAACAGTGCAAATATTACGAATTGTAGAATTTAGTATGTGCAAAGAGTTCAGCTATATTAAGATATATGCAAAACTGTCAACATTTTTGGTGAAGTTATCGATAAAAAAAAAATCAGGTTATGTAAAAAAATTTAATATTTTTTAACTTAAAATTGACATTTCAAACTTGAATGTGGCTGTGTCAGAGGTTTATGGACAATTTTTGCGATTTAACACTTCTTTTTTGGACATTTTTATTTCCTAGCGCTTTCTTGAAAATAAAAAGAATACAACACTTACAAAAAATATGTCAGTTTTATATAATTTTTGTATATTTGGTTCTTTCTAGCAATTGCTGTTTCTTTCTATCAATCCTATATCAAATAATGAAAGAAAAATGAAGTATCATACGGGCTTTAGAAAGGTTCATATTCAAGCAACTTCCGTTTTAATTAAAGGCATCTTCGATTAATTAAAATTAAAATTTTTACACAAGTAATGAAAACATTTACATGACAAAACTTACTTTATTGTATTTTAAGATGAAATTCCATTTAGATTTATAGAAATGTTTAGTAATGCTTGTAAAATTTATGAAGGAGAAAAAAGTGAATAGTTTTTTATGAGGGTTGCGTACTCATCAGAGTGAAACGGAACCCTATTACCGAGCCAACTACGTCCGTCCGTCCGTCACAGCGTCCGTTCTCTGAAACGGTAAGAGCTAAAATTTTCACAGGCTGTTGTTGTTCCTTGCCGCTACAACAGCAAATACTAAAAGCAACAAAGCGAAAACTACTAGGTGTCCCCATACAACGAAAAGTTACAATCAGCTATAACTCTCGAACCGTACAAGATAGAAATCTGAAATTCGCACAGTGTATGTATTTATAGATGCCCTACAAATACTAAAACCAACAACATGTTGAAAACTACCAGGTTTCCCTATACAACGTAAAATAAAAATTAGCCGTAACTCCCAAACTGTAAGAGACAGAGATGAAATGTGCACAATATATGTACTCACATATGGCCCACAATAAAAAATACTAAAAACAACAACAAGTCGAAAATTACCAGGTGTCCTTGTACAACGTAAAGTAACATTTAGCCGTTACTATCGAACCGTGAGAAACAGAGGGATGAAATTTGCATAATATATGTATTCACATATGCTCCACAGCAACAAATGCTAAAAACAACAACAACTGTAAAACTACCAGGTGTCCCTTGACAACGTAAAGTAACAGTTAGCTATAACTCCCGAAACGTAAGAGATATAGAGCCGAAATTTGCACAGTGTATGTATTCCCAGATGCCTTACAACAGCAAATGACAACAACAAGTCGAAAACTACTAGGTGTCCTCATACAATATAAAGTAGCAATTAAACGTAACTCTCACGCTGTAAGAGACAGAGAGGTGAAATTTATAATTATTATATCTATTCACATATGCCATTCCATACGTACATTAGTGTGCGAGCCAGCCTCGTTCTTGACTAAATTTATTAATGACTGCACAGTAATTTACACCCCGATTATGGTTGACAACATCTAGGTGTTGTGTATGTCACAGAATTGTTTTTCATTTGTAGAGCATATTTCCAGCATAAGATGCAAGCGTATATTACACTGCAGTTACACGACCAAGTTTTGCTATCAAGTTTTTTTTCACATACTGCTAGTCAAAATTCAATAAAATTGATAGCTGTGACGTAGGCTGCACCCAATTTTATAACAATTCGTGTTCAAGATGCCGTCAAGAAGAAAATTAAAAATAGCTGCTTCATAAAAAGTACTATCAGAAATAAAGAAAATAAAAGAATAATAAAACAAGTAAGAGTGCTATATTCGACTATGCCGAATCTATTATACCCTTTACCAAAGTGTGTAATAGTGAAAACTTATCTTTGGGAAATCCGCTGTCACTGCTGTTCTCGAATTTTTTTTTTACTTGGCAAGCGTCGTTTAATCATAAGCAAATTATCATCGTGAAAGCTATTTATCGTGAGATATACTTTTGTACATCGAATAACTTGCTTGTTTGTTGTTTGCACTGTTTTACTTCTTTTCTTAACATACCAACGCACGCAGAAAGAATTATTTGTAATTTTATTGGAACGAAGTTCCTTAACGCGGCTTGCTGGTAGTGCAAAATAGTAAAAATCGTCACGAAAGCGAAATATTAATTAGTTGTGAAAACGGTTGCTAGATGTCGCTGAAGTAACGTAGCAGATTGACAAAAAAAAATACATACAGATTTCACCTTGTATTACATTCGAAGATGAAGAAGAAACGTAAGGAACTTCGTTCCTAACGGGGGTCCCCCGACCGCATTTTTTTTTTTTTTTTTAAAGCATTCATCGAAGTTTGACGCAGACGTTCAGGGATAAACAAGTTGGTACCTACAATTTTTATTTATTTTAAGCATTATTTGAATAATTTAACAATACTAAACAACTGTTCCCATATTCCCCATGGAAAAAATCTATGGACATTTAACATAATAACTAAAGTTTACTCCAATCTCCAGTTATTTAAATCATATGAGTGTATTTTGAAGACGTAATTTTTTAAGTTATTTGGCGAACTTCTGTGACTATTCTCCTGACAAAACATCTGACCTGATCTGATTGCATGTGGATATTGGCAAGTTAACTTGTCGAAGGAAACCAAAAGGAAATAAATGATCTATCATATTATAAATGTTATGAAAGTTGATCAGGTGTAGTATTTGTATTACGAAGTCTTAGTTTGTGTTAGCAAAGTGGATTTTTTTTAACCAAAATCACTGCTGGAACCAATTTTAAGTAATAATGTTTTCTTAAGATTCATAGCAATCCTATTTTATACATATTGATATCAGGAAGTTCTCATATGCACAATAATTTTTTTCTGTGTATTATTGATTTTCCTAGTTTTAACAAAGTTCAACTGTACAAACTTTCACATCTCTGGTTGATTAGCTAAATGAAAATTAAACCTATAAGAAAAAGAGTAAATTGCTACATTTATACGCCTAAAATGCCAACATCATCAACAAGCGGCGGTTGCTGAATGGTAGTGTAAGCTGCTTGTCAACTCAACTCGCACTTGCTGGTTCGACTCCGCTTGGTTGCTTTTGCTCTTTTTGTATTTTTTTTAAACAATACATGTGGTAAGAAATTGTACTATGTTATTTGTCTATATCTCAGTAATTATAAGCCCAATTGTGCTTATTTCCAATACCAAAGCAGAGGGGACATTTACGAAACGATTAAAGTAAGATTTAGGTCAATAAAGTAGTTGGTGGCTTCACAATCGGTGCCCGAATACTGGTCTTTTGTGACAAATCTATATATACCCTTTTGGCAAAGGGTATAAAAAAAAACATGTAGATATGCTTATAAAAAAAATAAAATTACAAATAATTCTTTCTGCGTGCCTTGGTATGTTAAGGAAAGAAGTAAAACAGTGCAACCAACAACAAACAAGCAAGTTATTCGATGTGCGGTTGTGTGGTTGAGAAAAAACTAACACAAGCAAAACCAATACTGAATAAAATTGCTGCTTGCATATACATATGGATGTACATACAAGTAGCGTAGAAGATTTATGTATCATATGTATTGATTGGACATTTCAAACAATCCAAGCAACAGTGTAGCAAGAGTATATCTCACGATAAATAGCTTTCACGATGAAAAGTTGCTTATGATTAAACGACGCTTGCCAAGTAAAAAAAAAAATTCGAGAACAGCAGTGACAGCGGATTTCCCAAAGATAAGTTTTCACTATTACACACTTTGGTAAAGGGTATAGTATATTCGGCATAGTCGAATATAGCACTCTTACTTGTATTTTGTTAAGTTCTACCATCAATAGACATGGAGATTTTTTTGGTGTTGTATCTTATATAACAGCGCAGCTAACGCGTAGAAATGCATTGGTAAAAATAAAAAGAATGAAAAACGTTTTTGTTAGAAAAATGCAACAAAGCCATAACAATTTATGTTGATATCGATGTTTAATTTCTTTATGATAATGAAAGGACAAAAAAAATTGTACATTGCAGTTTAAATCCATTGCAACTATCGAATACAAAATAAAACTGTTTTGAAATAAAAATATGGGTAATAATTATTTGTACAGATGCATTTTTATTTGTAGTTTGTTATATAATAATTAATTGTTATAATAATTATTTGTTTTTGTAATGTATTACATTAAAAACAAGTGCTTAATTAGTTCAGATTAGTTTTATTCAATATTCAATTGCAAACTAAACTTAAAAGTGTACATACATTTTTGTGTCTTATATAGAAATCGGTTTTCATTGTTATCAACAACAATCCAGATTATCATGTTATGAAAACGCTATAAAGTATAACGAATAGGTAATAAAATTATATCACACTCAAAGTCAGTATAAGAGTTTAGTGAGAAAAGGCTATTACATTGGGAGTAGCAGGTTAAGGTGACCATAAGAATAGAAAGCATACTCTACAGTTTTATTATATTTTTGCAAAGCATATTTTATATGCACACTTACAAAAATTTAATAATTTTTTCGTAATTTAACTTGAAACATCAACAAGACAACACTTAATTAGGTATCGTAAGTTTTTGACAACATCTTATTATGTGTTGCCGCAATAGTGGTAAACCATAATTACTTTTCAAAAACCACAACATTAAATGAACAAATGTTGTGAACCGTTAATCGGAGCCTTAAACTATTATAGTTTGTTTTGTACTCTTGCATTATCTGCCGTTTATTGCCATCCAAAATATAATAATTAAAAAATTTAATATCTTGAGCTCCTTAAGTTTCCTGGTGATCTATTTATAGCAGGCGGAGACTTTATCTGAAAAAACACTATTTGGGGAACTAGGTTAACACTATTGAAAGGAGACAATCTGTTAGAGATAATTAATGAATATAATTGCAAATTTATAAGTACCCAAGAAAAATCTCTCCCTAATAAGCTCACAAAAGAGCTGAAAGAGGACAAACTAGATAAACTGCGGAGATATTTGACCAACCTTGGCTCGACATCTACAACAAATTACTCGCTCTGAAGAGCCACCAAAAAAAGAAGCAATAAAATATTACTCCACACCGATTCAAAAAACCGATCTCACTTGGGTCCGAACAAATGAAGAAAAAGCAAATTTACTTGCAAACAATTTCGCTGAAAGCTTTACAAATGTAATGGACGAAGAGGAACGATCATTTCAAAGCACGCCAAGCAACACTTATAACTCGCAAGTCCAAAAAATTTCAATTCATGAAATCAAGGACATCATAAAAAAGCACGCAAGAGATAATAAAGCCCCTGGTTATGATCAGATCAGCTACAAACTCTTAAAAGAACTGCCAAATAATGCGCTTGTGTATATAAGAAACACATACATATATTTAATTCAGTTTTCCATATTATGTACTTCCCAAAACGAACGTCAACCATCCAACTAAACTAACGTAACAAATAAAATAACGGCTGATACTGACAAAAAACAGTTGTGCATTGCAACATACCTCGATGTTGCATATAGACTCTATAGGCGTACCAGAATGCGGTTGCTTGAGACCTCTAGGTGATCTCTGTATCAATGTCTAGTCGTTTTGTTATTTTTACTGCAGTCTTTCACCCTTGGAATTTATTTAAGGAAAATAGATGGCATCGCATCCGCCACATATTGCGAATACTATTTCTACTAAAAACCATGAACTAAAACAAAACAATGAGTTGCAAAACTTATGACCTAATTAACAATAGTAACAATTATGACCTAATTAATAATATTAACTAACAATATTGCTGACTGAAGCAAATGTGCAGAATTACCAGCCAGCACTTAAGCAAAACAAACTTATGACCTAATTATTAATAAGTTAAATTATGCGAGGGTGACTCGTAACAACTTCAATCGAACAGAAGAGTCAAAAAGCTGAAAGTTTTAAAAAACTGTTTGCTTCTGTTTATTATTTAGCATGTTCATTAAAATCCAAAAAGTTTTTTTCCAACATCAATCTATGTTGAAATATAGCAAAAATCGGTTTCTCAACAATTTGGGGCAGTAGGTGAACTTGACCAATCATTTTCTTTCTAGGGGCCTTCCATACAAAAATACACTAATAAAAATTAAATTTTGACGCCTCCAAAATTGTTTTGTGATATGTTGTGGTGCGATTTCTTTCTTTATGTCAAAATCTATCAGAAAACCCATGACACAATATCGATTGCTAAATCGATCCCCTTAATACTTATGTATGTACATAAGTAATTACTTTATGAATTATTAATTTTTACTAATTAATTAATTTTTATTTTGAGGATTTGATCGTGGCTTGAAATAAGGTCCATTATTATATATTAAAAAAGCTTAATGGAATGATAATAAGAAGTCGTGTCATACATACATATATATTTTTTTAAATTGAACGCACACATACGTCCGTTTGTAGGCATACAATAAAAATTGATTTAGTTTGTACAAATATCTGCCTAGCATTTAGAAGCCAGTTGTCAAGCAGCTTTTTTTTACGTTTGCCTGAAAGAGAGAGAGAGAGAGAGAGAGAGAAAGTGAGAATTAATAAGGTTAATTCAAGGGGATGACTGCACATAGCTGCATGCAGCATACTGTTTGCCGTTGGCCATCACAAGTTCAGCCATTCTTCAAAAAAGAGAAAAGCACCAATTGTTTAGTAAGCATGCTTAGAGATGCAAAATTGTCCTAGACTTGCGTGCGTAAACTTTTTGATGGAGTGTGTTAGCCATTGTGCACATCACTGCCAGATTCAATGGAGTAAAACTCAACTAGTTTCAACGAGAAAGTCGTCAAACAAGTATATTAAAGTTGTCACCAAAACGCTAAAATATTACACTTTTTTTTCAAAACAAAACAGTTTTTCTTAGTTTCTTATAACAAAGATAGTACTTCATTTCTAAGGACATTGTTCAGAAAATTTGCCTGTTTAGTACTACAGTTAATATTTTTTATTAAAAATAGCTAATAATAAATGGGGACAAGCTTATGACGTTAATTTGACCAACAGCCGGCTGTCCATAAAAGAAGTATCATATTTCAGGGACTTACCTCGGTATTTATAATTCATTTTTAAATATGATCATACCATAATAAGTTTGAAACATTAACGGCCTAATTCATAAACACATTATAATAGAGTAAAAACCAACTTAAAGGCAAAAAAGAAAAGTGTATTCATAAACGATTTATAGCTTATTATGCTGCTTATAACCATCTTATAAATTATTGAATATTTTTATTGCGGAATCTACCCAACTTTTTATTTTAACACTATAAATTTTTTTGTTTTTTCAATAACAATATTGAAGTTATGGAACATTACGTAGCCTGAATTACGGAATCATCCTATTATTGTACAAAATTTTTTCAGATTCTTGATTTTGTTCTCTCTTCCTTAGTATAAAAAACGCAGGGATGATTTATATCGTTAAAAGAATGCAAAATATCATAACAATTACAATTAGTCTTTTTTTCAATATGCCGTTATAATTTTATGTACATTGTTTGTTTTTTTTCTTAGGTTTATTAGGTAGGCTTACATTTTATGGACTAAATGAAATCTGACATAATACATATGACATTTTTGCATTACCTAATTTGTAAGAAAAAAGAATGATTGAATTGCGGCATACATTCACAAATCAAAAAAAAAAAAAAATCTCTTCGAAACTATTGCTAAAACGTGGAAAAAATACATGTCGGCTGTTAGTTTTCAATTTTTGATTGAAAATTAATACTTAAGTTTTTCATTGATCGAATGAAAAAAGTTTCATAATAACACAATCAAAAATAAGAAATTGCCTTTGTTCGTCATAATAAGGAAGTAGTCACAACATGAATGAAAACCTTTATCACATAACGAAACAAGAGTCAATGTAAAGCATGCATACCTGTTGCGAAGCGTTTTTCTTTAATTGTACGGTGTCTGCAGATTTACATATATCTAAGGACTATACATACATATTTTAATTATGTGTCCTTTTTTACTTAAGAATTAAAAAAACCACTTGTTTCATGGACCGTAAGCTTGTACGCGTGTATTATGAGCAATTTATAATAAAAATATTAACTATAATAAAATAAAAGTGATAAAATACTATTTAAGTTATAAAAAATGTTAGCTTGACGTTTTATGTGTTGTCTAATAAAAACTGTTTTGTTTAAACAAAAAAATTTTGAGTCGGTTGATGTTTTGGTGACAATGTTAATGTACTTGTGTGTCGACTTTTTAGCTTTTTTTCACTTCATTTAATCTGGCAGTTATGTGCACAATAGCTAAAACACTCTTTAAAAATGTTCTCACATGCAAAAGCATCACTCTTTTTTTGCCTCTCTAAGCATGCTTACTAAACAATTGGTGCTTTTCTCTTTTTTGAAGAATGGCTGAATTTGTGATGGCGAACGGCAAACAGTACGCTACAAGTAGATAAATACACACATCCCCTTAATTTAACATTATATATTCTCTTTGTCTCTCTCCCGCAAATATAAAATAAAGTAAAATTGTTTTACAACTACCTTTCAGTAGCTAGGTAGATTTTATACTAGAAAAGGTTCAAATTTTTGTTCTTGTGTATACAAAAGGACGTATGTATGTGTTCAAAACATTAGTAAATATATAAAAGGAGTTGACAAGAATACCTATTGACATCAGAGCTGCCAGATTTTGACGATTTATGCAATGATTGACGATTTTTGAAAACTCATGCTTATAAAATTTTGTATTGCTTTAAAATAAGCTTTGAAGTATATTACATTACTTTTGTAATTATTAAGAGCAAAGAGTGAAAGATATCTATCAAACAATTTTTTTTTTATTTGTGTTGAGTTGTTCAATGTCAAGTTGTTCTATATTATTCTATGTATCGTCAACTGATGAAAAACCTTTATTTTTTAAGTATTATTGAAACGTTATTACTTAAAACAGGGCAATATCAAAGAGCGTGAAACCAAATTTTGTTGTTGAACACAATTTTCAATATATTGTTTCTGATCATTTGGGCAAGGTATGTCAAAGCTGTACTAGTGATTCGAGAATGGGTAGCAATACTACTTTTATAAATAAGTTTTCTGGATTAAATTTAAATAAATAACGACCTCTGGAAAGTTTAAAAAGCACGTCTTCATAAAAACTTGAAAGCTACTTAAAATTTTATTAGTTTAAGTGCTGAAAAGATTAATAATCCCACTAATATCCTTTGTCATACAATTTTATTTTAGTAGCAATTAATGTGGACTTGAAAATTTCTGGTTTTGTCTAAACAAATGTTTAGTTTTAAAAAGAAGTGCTTTTTATGTCGACGTACTTGTGGCGATGTTTACCGGTTTGACTATTTCAACGATTTTCTGCCCTAGTTTGAAAACGATTTTCACCACATTTATTTGGCAGCTGTGAATGTGAGTGGATTAGGTTTTTTTTTTAATAATAAAGAGCCTTATTTCAAACCACGACCAAATCCGCAAAACAATTTAAAGAACAATTTCTTAAAAGAAATTAAACTAAAATTAATTACTTATGCACATATGAATTCAGAGGTTTGATTTGGCAATCAATATGTACCATGGATTTTTCGATAGACTTTGGCTTGAGAAAAAGAAGTTGCTCCACAACTATTAATATTAAAATAACATTTTGGAGGCGGGCAAATTTAATTTTTTGTATGAAAGTCTCCTTAAGTGGAAAAAATTTGTTTAAGTTCACGTACAGGCCCAACTTGTTGAGAAAACGATTTTTGCTATATCTCGAATGTACATAAATGAAATAATGTTGGAGAATTTTTTTTGATTGTAACATGTTTTTAACATGTTAAATAATAAAAATAGTATTTTAACCACCAAAACAAAATCATTTTTTTCAATATTTTAATGCAAAAAATTATTTTTTTTTATTTTTTGCGGAATTTCAATAGCAACCACACAATTGATAATATTTAGTAAAATAAACGAAATATTTCATTTAATTTATGAAAAGATTTCGTAACAGCTACTTAAGAACGTATCAAACAAAATGAAAACATTTCATTGCATTAATATAAGACCTTCCTTACATTCATAATTTTTTTTCATTAAATACACAACACAATGGATAATGTATCACTGTCTTAATGAAGAAGTTTCATTCTATTAACAAAGTTTTTTTCTTTAAAGAAACATTTTTCATAATCCGAATGAAGCTCTACGTTGGCTGAAAAGCAATGAGAAAATCATAACTATAATGTAAAAAATCATTACATTTACGAAAGTTTTCTTTTGAGTGTACGTAAAGTAAATGAATGAATTTAAAGTACATTTTGCAACAAGTTTTACATGAAAAAATCGTTCAAACCAACAATCAACCAGTGAGTTACATTTTCATCTCTACCATCGATTTTTCCCGCACACTAACAAATTTTTTTGTTATATTTTTATATCTCTTTTTTCCCTCGTCCTTGCAATTTCTCAACTCTGTGAGAAATTGCAAGCTATAAGGATTTACTAATTGGATAGTAAATCCTCATACACTTTTATTCGTGGTTTCAAATTACTATATTTTATAGTCTTAACAATGGTAGTGTTAGAATTTGTTAAATTGACTGAAGCTGCGTTTATCTAAAAATGTCCTTCATTATACCATTGGCTTCGGTTCATCCAAAAGTAATGTCGCTAGCCAGTTACTAATACGATTTCAACGTACCTGATTACCAACAAATATATAAAAGTTGTATTTTACAACAAAAATGTGATTTAACAGTCTTTGAAACTGTCCCGTTTTAAATAATAACAACGCTTCAATTATACTTCAAAAACATGAGTTATTTTATCAGCTAATAAAATGTTGAATCTAATACAGTATTTATCGGATATAAGAAACTTGAAAAATCCACGAAAAAACTTTCTTATAAGCGTTTCTTTCTTATATACAATTATTTTATATAAGAAACTTATTTCTTATATAAGTAGCTATGGCCATAAGGCATTTGTTTCTTATATGAATGTACTAGCTTTCTTATCTTTTTATATGATGTATGTATGTAAATAGAAAAATAAAACAAATCAAATTTTATTTTATTAATCCCTTTAGTAAATATATATAAAAAACTAGACAACTTAAATTTGAAAAAAAAATATATGTAGTAAATACATGTACATACATACATAATTCATTTTGTACTATTTATTTATTTATTTACGAGGCAAGAAACAAAAACTTCTCATGAGCACTAAAAGTAAAAAAAAAACGTTGTTGTTGTTGTAACTGTCAGAAAACAGAGTTGTCCATGCAAACTACATACATAAATTCAGTGTTGCCCTTGAAAGTTTCTTATATAAATTCTTTTTCTATACATTTTGTGGTTTTGGTGTTCAAGAAAAATGTTCTTTTATCAGTTTTTTTCTTATAAGCGTTTTTCTTTTATGAAACTTTTTTTGTTAGAAAAATCACTAAAAAGATATGGTGTTTTTGCAAATGTTTCTTATAAGCGTTTTGTTCTTATATAAGATGTTCTTATATCCGATAAATACTGTATTGAGAAACTTGAAAATTTCAATACACAAAAACTGCGTTGCCACTTTAATCCATATTGCTGGTAGTTTCGGGGTTTTTCGTTTTATAACCACTTTTTCCTCTCTTTTTGTAAACCTACTGTAACTTACACTGTACAACACTTGATTTCGGGACTCAATTCTGATAATTGTTTATGAAAGTAGCCCCAAAAAGAAGAACTTCTGCATCATTCGTTTGGTCTTGGTACCTCAAAGGATAACTTAAAAATTAATTTGAAGTTAGTAAGTATCGTGTAGGGGAGTTTGTCACGTTTTACCCTTTTTTGTTTGTCATAACTCGAGAACCACTTGTCCGAATAAGCTGAAATAAATTTTACAAAATTAAGAACTACAATACCTTTAATCTGTTCATACAACGTTTCGTTACATAAATGTATGAAGAAAAAAATATTTTTTGCCTAAAAAATTGGATTTTTAAAATTTTTAATTCGTAAAAAATTCAAAACGGTAAAAAAGTGTCAAGTCTTTCACGTAAAGTCGCATAACCAATGAACAAAATGATACATAATTCATAAAAATCGATGGACGCGTTTCGCTTTTATTCACAATTTAAATAAAGGTATGAATTTCAAAAATTTGCTCGAGATATGCACAAAATTCGTTGGAAAAATGGTTCTCAGAATTAAAAGAAGTAATAAACCAAAGGTTGTTTGATTTTTATGATTGCAGTAGCAAAGTAATAAGCGTTAATAAATGTGAGTGGACAATTAAGAGCAAAAGAGGAAAGTGAACTGTTTTAGTTTTGGTTTTTCCGTTAGTTACCTGCATGATTTGTTTACGGAAATTGCACCCACGTTTATGAGTGCTTATGTCTTGGAACGTTTTGAAATATGCGCCCATTCATAAGCAGCTGTCAGTAAAATATTGCAAAATTTGTAGTATTTGTAGGTGTTCTTTGATCGGTTTTTGTCATTTAAGAAGAGTCGACAAACGCGAAAATTACAAGTTAATTTTTCTCCGGTTTTTAAAAGTGAATAACAACAAAACATTCTTCAATATTTTTCCAAATTCAGACCTTTACTTAATTGTGAATAAAATCGAAACGCGTCCATAGATTTTTATGATTCATGTCTCATTTTGTTCATAGGTTATGCGGCTTTGCGTGAAAGTATTAGGACTTGAAACTTTTTTACCGTTTTGTATTTTTTATGAATTACAAATTTTAAAAATCCAATTTTTCAGGCAAAAAATATTTTTTTTTTTTTTTTATACATTTATATACAAATGCAAAACTTTTGCTTATGTAGCGAAACGTTGTATAAACATATTAAAGAAATTGTAGTTCTTAATTTTTTAAATTTATTTCAGCTTATTCGGACTAGTGGTTCTCGAGTTATGACAAACAAATGAGCCTAAAACGTGGCAAACTCCCCTACACGATACTTACTAACTTCAAATTAATTTTTAAGTTATTCTTTGAGGTACCAAGACCAAACGAATGATGCAGAAGTTCTTCTTCTTGGGGCTACTTTCATAAACAATTATCAGAATTGAGTCCCGAATCAATCACTTGAAAAATGTACTGTGTTCTTCAACTCTATTAATTACTGATAACTTTTCTCATGATAAATACCTACTACTCCTGTGCATCATTTTCGTTCACTGAACTCGGTCAACTGATGTTAAACGGCAAATCATAAACTTTTTTTTCATTTTCATTACTTTGGGAATCCCAAAAATATAACATACATATTTTCTTTATAAATAGTGTTGCTAATAAGTGTAAAATAAAGTTGCTAAAAATTTTTCATTATATGGAGACAAAAACGCACTTAAAATTTATTTTTTGTTTCCAAAATCAACGAAATGTCGACTGCAAAAAGAGATATTTTTAAGGTCTATTTTTGGACCTGAATTAGTAATTTTATTATGTATTAATTTTTTTGTCGTTTTTTTATACCCTTTGCCAAAAGGGTATAATATACCTATATAGATTTGTCACAAAAGACCAGTTTTCGGGCACCGATTTATTGACCTAAATCTTACTTTAATCGTTTCGTAAATGTCCCCTCTGCTTTGGTATTGGAAATAAGCACAATTGGGCTTATAATTACTGAGATATAGACAAAAATCGTAGTACAATTTCTTACCACATGTATTGTTTAAAAAAAAATACAAAAAGTAAAAAGATCAAAAGCAACCAAGCGGAGTCGAACCATCAAGTGCGAGTTGACAAGCAGCTTACACTACCACTCAGCCAGTCACCGCCGCTTGTTGATGACGTTGGCATTTTAGGCGTTAAATGTAGCAATTTACCCTTTTTCTTATAGGTTTAATTTTCATTTAGCTAAACAACCAGAGATGTCAAAGTTTGTACAGTTGAACTTTGTCAAAACTATGAAAATCAATAATACACAGAAAAAAAATAGTGTTGCTATGAATCTTAAGAAAATTTTACAACATTATTACTTAAAATTGGTTCCAGCAGTGATATTGGTAAAAAAATTCCACTTTCCTAACACAAACTAAGACTTCGTAATACAAATACTACACCTGATCAACTTTCATAACATTTATAATATGATAGATCATTTATTTCCTTTTGGTTTCCTCCGACAAGTTAACTTGCCAATATCCACATGCAATCAGATCAGGTCAGATGTTTTGTCAGGAGAATAGTCGCAGAAGTTCGCCAAATAACTTAAAAAATTACGTCTTCAAAATACACTCATATGATTTAAATAACTGGAGACTGGAGTAAACTTTAGTTATTATGTTAAATGTCCATAGATTTTTTCCATGGGGAATATGGGAACAGTTGTTTAGTATTGTTAAATTATTCAAATAATGCTTAAAATAAATAAAAAATGTAGGTACCAACTTGTTTATCCCTGAACGTCTGCGTCAAACTTCAATGAATGCTTAAAAAAAAACAAGTAAGAGTGCTATATTCGGCTGGGCCGAATCTTAAATACCCTTCACAATGGTACATACATTCCGATTGATTTTTGGTGCGAAAAGTTGTTTTATTTGGCTTTTAAATGGGCCGATTTTTTCTGAATTTCAATATCAGATCCACTACCGGGATTTAACACAGGCTGCAAAACTTTTATTTAAATAATTCCTAATATGCTCAAGTTCAACCACTGGGTGACACCAATTCTTTTTAATATCATTGAAATAAAGAAAAGCAAAATGTATTTCTTAATTATTTATCAGTTAACTTTATAGTAAAATTTATTTAACAAAAAATTGCATATAATTGCATTATTTTTGAGTTATAATGCTAAACATTGCCATTGAGTGTGATTTGCCTTTCAATTTACTTACGTATGTGGGTACATGCATACGTATGTATGTATCTATAATAAAAAACTCTAAAATAAATTCTTTATTATTGAATATTTTCAGTGTGTTCCATAAAACAATGATTATATACATACATATATACATACATACATATTTACATTGCTTGCTTTTACAAAATTATTTTTTTCTTGTGCACGTTGTTGATGATCTATTGTGTGTGTGTATGTACATATGTAAGTACGTAGGGAAACCCAAAATGATTTTTTGTGTGAATGAATTTGAAGACGCAATTGTTTAAAAGAATTTCATTGCGTACCCTTTTTTCAACAATTCTTTATATCACTTTCATTTTCAAGCTCGTGTATACATATGTATGTACATACATACACATTTTTACACCAAAGCAAAAAAATTGTTTATGCTAACATACTTGCATGCATACATACATATGTAGATACATACATACCTACATACATACAAACGTATCTACATACATACATACATACATACATACATACATACATACATACATACATACATACATACATACATACATACATACATACATACATACATACATACATACATACATACAAACATACAAACATACATACATACATACATACATACATACATACATACATACATACATACATACATACATACATACATACATACATACATACATACATACATACATACATACATACATACATACATACATACATACATACATACATACATACATACATACATACATACATACATACATACATACATTCATACATGATCGCAAATATTATATACATATGTATATAATATTATATACATATGTATGTACCATTATGATTGATTTTTGGTACCAAAAGTTGGGTGCATATGGGCCGATGTCCAAAAATTTTCTAATTTTGCCCCTAAACAGCCTGTATGTACCATTCCGACAAATATTTAGTGCAAAAAAACTGTTTCGTTTAGCTTCCAGGCCCGACTTCTTGAGATATCGGGAGGCGCTATATCTCGAACATATATGGGCCAATGACAAAACGATTTCCAGTTTTGCTTCTGACTAACCTATATGTATCATTCTGATTGATTTTTGGTGCCAAAAGTTGTCTTATTTAGCTTATAGAGCCGATTTCTTGAAAAATCGAGAGACGCTATATCTCAGATATATGTGGACCGATTTCAAAAATTTTCCAATTTTGCTTTTAAATACCTTAAATGTTCCATTCTAATCGATTTTTGATACCAAAAGTTGTTTTATTTGGCTTTTAGAGCCGACTTCTTGAGAAAACGGGAGGCGCTATATCTCGAGTGTATATGGACCGATGTGGAAAAATTTTCCACTTTTGCCTCTAAATAGTCTATATGTACCATTCTGATTGATTTTTAGTGCCAAAAATTGCTTTATTTGGCTTAAAGAGCGGATTTCTTGAAAAATCAGGAGTCGCTATATCTCAGATATATATGGACCGATTTCAAAAATTTTCCAATTCTGCTTTTAAACACCTTATATGTTCCATTCTAATCGATTTTTGATACCAAAAGTTGTTTTATTTGGTTTTTAGAGCCGACTTCTTGAGAAAACGGGAGGCGCTATATCTCGAGTGTATATGGGCCGATGTGGAAAAATTTTCCACTTTTGCCTCTAAATAGCCTATATATACCATCCTGATTGATCTTCGGTGCCAAAAGTTGTCTTATTTGGCTAATAAAGCCGATTTCTTTAAAAATCGGGAGACGCTATATCTCGGATATATATGGGCCGATTTCAAAAATTCCTTCATTTCTAGGATTTAATGAGCACTAAAAATTATATGGTTTAGTTTTTAAGAAAAAATTTTTTTTCAAAAATCTGAATACAAAAATTACACAAAATATCCCTCAAAACCCGGTTTTTTGAATATATCTCGGCTATCCGCGGACCTATGTATCTTACTGAATTTCAATAGCAGACCCACTACCGGGGTTTCACACGTTTTAGCGAAAGAATGAGGTTTCTATCTCAAACCGTTTTCTCAGAAACGGTATTTCAACGACTACAGACGGACAGACGGACAGACGGACAGACGGACATCGCTCAATCGTAATCGCTATTGATGCTGATCCAGAATATATATACTTTATGGGGTCTTAGATGGATATTTCAATGCGTTACAAACGGAATCACAAACTTATATATACCCTTACACATTTATGTGAAGGGTATAATAAAATTACAAATAATTCTTTCTGCGTGCGTTGGTATGTTAAGGAAAGAAGTAAAACAGTGCAACCAACAACAAACAAGCAAGTTATTCGATGTGCGGTTGTGTGGTTGAGAATAAACTAACAATACTGATAAAATTGCTGCTTGCATATACATACATACATATGGATGTACATACAAGTAGCGTAGAAGATTTATCATATTTTTTTGAAGTTTACTTTAGCTTAGGTTAAATAGTTTTAGAGTCCATAGCGAACATAAGCAGAAAGACCTAATTAATAGGATTTAAACCGCCATCGTTATAAAAAATTACAGTATTTTTCAGTTAATTGCACATCAAAATTTGCACATTTTTTTGTTCAATTAACCGGGGAACCAATTAGCCGATACCCGTTTAATTGAACAATTCGTTCAATTACAAGAACCCTATTTAATTGAACAGTTTGTTCAATTACAGAAATCACGCATAATTGAAACTATGTAGAATTAAAAGAAATCGCATATGTGCACTTTAAGTTTTTCAAAATAATTTTTTTTACCTTAAACGAAAAAAAAATGCAAGTAACAGCAAAAAATGTACATACATATATGTGTATAGTAAAGATGCCACCCAGTGTTTTTTACAAATGATGTCAAATATGTATGTGCAAAAATGCCATATTATTTTTCAATGCAATTAACCGGGTAAAAGTAAGAGGAAATATATTTTTGATGACATGAATTTTGAACGAATTAAGCGGGAAAATCAATTAACCGGGTTCAATTATCCGAGGAAATTCACATGGTGTTCGTATGCAATATTTTTTTTGCCCGATCATGTGGTTCAATTAAGCGTGGAAACCAATTAACCGTAGGGTCAATTAACCGAAAAATACTATACAACAATCAATTTAAATAGATGTTCTGCTGTGCTATAATGTTGAATCAGGTTATTCTTTTTGTACGAATTTAGCATAATTTTTAATCAAATTTTGTTCATACCAATTTTAGTTACCAAACAATTTTAGTTTGTTAAGCGCAAAACAAATATAAAAATCATTTTTCATGTTCGGCCCATCTGAGATTTAAACTCGGAATTCTTGGCTTAATACTTGGCCCTGTATAGTTAGTAAATGAGTTACATAAAAAAATTCGTTATAAAATACACACAATGTAATACAAAAAGGAGCAGATACCTATAAATATAACTATAATTACAATGTAATGCAGTCAAGAGGTACTTGCAATATAAATTATAAGCGAAGTTTTGGGTGGTATGCTACAAACATTAGTTACTAAAAAAGATTGTACTTTTAATTAATTTATAAATATATCATTATTTATTTTATCTAAAAAATTCATTTATAGTTTCCGATTTTTGCTAATGCATGGTAAAAATGTATTGTTTTAATATACATAAGTGCCTGCTATTCAAATAAACTTGGTGATATCAAAGTCCATATGACCTGATATTAAACATTTATATAGAAAAGCTTTTAATTACAGTTTCGCAAATGGTAAATAAGATTGATTCGGCACAATCGATTTTAGCACTCTTACTTGTTTATTATAGTTTTGTTTCGCATTTCAGACTTGTAAAAGTTGGTGCAATTCGACTTAAGACAATTTAGAAGTAGAGATGGAAAACATTCTATTATCGAATGCAATTTGTGAACCCGTCTTATGATTCTTTTTTTCTATTATATGTATGTGAATAAAAATATGTTGTGATCTTCTGGAAAAAGAAACTTATTTTTATTTAAGTACATACTCATGTATTTGATAGTACCCTTTCGGATAGTCAGGCGCTAACATCGTAATTTTTTCAGTCAAGACTAGTTTGGTAATATTTTATATATTTATTTTCTTGAGCTTAAGGTCTTTTTTTTACAAATATTTAATTATTGCAGCGAAGTTCCTTAACGCGGCTTGCTGGTAGGGCAAATTAGTAGAAATTGTCACGAAAGCGTGTGAGCTGTTTATATGTATTGGTGTATCTTTATTAATAAATATTAATTAGTTGTAAAAACTCTCACTGCCAGTTGCTAGATGTCGATAAAATAAAGTATGTCAACAAAAAACAGCAATATTGAAAAATTTACCAACAGTTGCTTTTCTTCGGTTTGTAGCAGATTGACAAAAAATACTGCATGTGTCAGAAGTAAAAAAATAAAACAAAAATTTAAAGAAGTACATATATAAAATTTCAAAAACAACACAAAATAAAACATACAGATTTCACCTTGTATTACATTCGAAGATGAAGAAAAGACGTAAGGAACTTCGTTCCTAACGGGGGTCCCCCGACCGCATTTCTTTTTTTTTTTTGTCGATATTTCGCTCTCCTTCCGATGAATATAGGATCCCGAAGGGCATGAAGGCAACCAAAGGCCTTTACTTTATTATTTAGACCGATATTGTAAATTTAAATTTGTTGGTGGCAAAATTGGTGTAGTTCGCTCAAAGCATATGAACCATTATCGGGTGAATGATATAAAAGTATTGTATCAGTAAAAAATTTAAATTGATTATATGCAAAGGTTATTTATTAGAAATGTATTACTTTAGCTCTAAAAATAGACCTTAATGTCTAATGGTGTCAAATCATATGCTCTTTGTGGCCAGTTGATATCGCAACGACGAGAAATTACGTGGCCAGGAAATGTCTCTTGCAATAAAGCTATATTCGCTTGAGTTGTGTGGCATGTGGCACCGTCTTGTTCAAACCACATATTGTCCAGTCGTATTCGTCAATAGCAGGCGAAAAAAAGTCGGTTATAATATGACCATAACGCTCCGAATTGACGGAATCGACACATTCGGGTCTTCGGCAACACTTTCACTTACAGTAGCGATGTTTTCAGCCGAACGAGCGAAACGATGTTGCACAGGCCTTATAATATTTGTAATCGCTCCAGTCTCTTCGAATTTCCTTACAATTTTGCCAATTGCTTCGTAGTTGGACGATTATGTAAACCATGATTTCCTCTTAAAGCACGATATGTGGCTGTGGCAGAATCACCATTTTTGTAGTGTTTTGATAATTTTTATGCGTTGTGTGATAGTTAAGCGATCCATTTTAGTCAATGTCAAATTTTAACTGAGAAGAAAAAAATTAGTTTTACAGATGTCGAATTCCAGTCCTATACTTTTGAAAACACGAAATGGATATTCCGTTATAAAAAAACAAATAACAAAAACAAATAACAAATTATTACACGGAGCGGCAGGAAAAATTAAAGTTTCTGCTTTTTATAATATAATAAGCTTTTGTGACACAGCTTTCTTTTGCTTGGTTTTTATACAATAGATTGCCGCCTAGTTTTCTTACACTTCCTTTTTTTTATAGAAGTTTTACGCAAAATATCATTATTGTTAGCGTTTCTGCGGTGCAAATATAGTAGTAAAAAACAGAGATGTTTTCTTTTTGTTAAGTTATGAGAGCCCTTTTATAACATGCACATAGCTGAAAACAAAATGGAAAGGAGCTAAGAAAAGCTAAATGAATTCTTAAAAGAAGAATGGCATACATATGTGAATAGATATAATAGTTATAAATTTGATCTCTCTGTCGCTTACAGCTTGAGAGTTACGTTAAAATGCTAATTTATGTTGTATGGGAACACCTAGTAGCTTTCGACTTGTTGTTGTTGTTGTCATTTGCTGTTGTAAGGCATCTGGGAATACATATACTGTGCCAATCTATCTCTTACTGTTCGAGGGTTATAGCTGTTACTCTACGTTGTAAAGGGACAACTGATAATTTTACAGTTGTTGTTGTTTTTAGCATTTGTTGTTGTAGAGCATGTGTAAATACATATATTATGCAAATTTCATCCCTCTGTCTCTCACGGTTCGTGACTAACGGCTAATTGTTACTTTACGTTGTATAGGGACACCTGGTAGTTTTCGACTTGTTTTTATTTTTAGCATTTCTTATTGTGGGCCATATGTGAGTACATATATTGTGCACATTTCATCTCTCTGTCTCTTACAGTTTTGGGAGTTACGGCTAATTGTTACTTCAGGCTGTATAGCGACACCTGGTAGTTTTCGACTTGTTGTTGCCTTTAGCATTTGGTGTTGTAGAATATCTATAAATACATACACTGTGCGAATTTCAGCTTTCTGTCTTTTACGGCTCGAGAGTTATAGCTAATTGTAACTTTTCGTTGTATTGGGACACCTGGTAGTTTTCGCTTTGTTGTTGTTTTTATTATTTGCTGTTGTAGCGGCAAGGTACAACAACATCCTGTGAAAAGAGCATTCTAGCTCTTACCGTTTCCGAAAATGGACGCTGTGACGGACGGACTGACGGGCGGACGGACGTAGTAGTCTGATGATTACTCTGATGAGTACGAAACCCTAAAAAGGAGCTTGGAGCTAAATCTGATTTTGGCAGCCAAAAACAAAAAAAGGAAGCTAAATGTAGGTCCTCAAGACCTAAACGTCACGGTGCTTATCACACTTTTTCACAATAACTGCGCATATTCTTACCTGACAATAAGTTTGTTCCCGTTGTTTTTTTTTTGGCAAAGTTCGGTAAAGTGGGAGCAATCATCAATTTATCTCAATAATATACCAAATGCACAAAAGCGCGGGATCAGTAAAAACCACATGTCTATCCCAAAAAATAACATGGTATATTTTGATGCTGTAACGAAAATTGAAACGTATTTATACTTAAAGTGCTTGGCATGTATTTTTATATAAAATACGAATTCAAAAACACAAAAATTCTTGTTATGATGGTTGATTCAGTTGAGCCGTTTTGTTTGTTTTTGCTTACTTTTTTCAACATTTGACAGTTTAAATACTTGCACAAACTATCCCGAAGAAAAAATGCGGGCTGCAAGAAGAACAAGAATATTTCTCTCTCGAAAGCTCTCCTACTTGCATGAACTTAAACAACCTTCTTTTTATACGCTTTACCAAAAGGTTACACATATACAGATTTTTTTTACAAAACTCCTGTTTTCGGTCACCGATTAGAAACCACCAGAAATTTTACTGGTCTAAATCTTACTTCAATCGTTTCATATATATATATATATATATATATATATATATATATATATATATATATATATATATATATATATATATATATATATATATATATATATATATATATATATATATATATATATATATATATATATATATATATATATATATATATATATATATATATATATATATATATATATATATATATATATATATATATATATATATATATATATATATATACTATATATATATATATATATATATATATATATATATATATATATACATATATATATATATATATATATATATATATATATATATATATATATATATATATATATATACATATATATATATATAAAGCTTCTAATTACACTTTGGTAAAGAGTATATAAGATTCGGTACAGTCGAATACAACACTCTTGTTCTTTTTTAATTGCATGTATAGTTTCCTTTTATCCTCACCAGACTAGACCCACCAACCTTATTAGTTCCACTCCCAGGCGTAGTTTATTTCCTCGTCTCCTTGTTGTTTCTCCTTTCTTGTATGTCTGCACCCTTTTACTGTACTTGCTATAAAAGTACTATTTTATAAAAATTGTCTTGGTCCCAAAATTGATAGGTTCCGGTGTGTATAGGAGATATTTTGTGAACGTTCGGTAAACATTTGATACAAGAAAAAACATTTTTTTTAAATATTCTGAAATAAAACAGGATCAGGCAGATCTGTGCAGGATATAATTATCCTCAAATAGGAAGTGGCTAAAGCTAATGGTTTATTGGAAATTAGATTATAGTGCTGCAATTGGATGCAGCAGTATGAATTCATAAAAATTGCTCAGTCAGAAAGAAAAATAATAATTGCTTTTTTCATACATTTATATTAAATTACCTTTTCAGGCTCAAGTTCCACTCTTGGTTTGTCACTTTTTAATCAATAATAGTGAAGGAAAGAAAAGTAAAATTTTTATAGCTAGGTGAAAAACCGGCTGTTTCTGGGTAGCAAACACCCTTCATTAGCACCCTATGAACTTTGGACGTGTCAATTTTTGACACAGCCGCTTTAAACAATCGACAATGCTCTCTTTATGAGAGATTTTTCATACATGTTCTGGTTTGCATCCTTGAGATCTAGAGGCTCATTTTATTGATTCAGCTTAAATATTTACACCATGCCATACGGTATTTGTTAACATTTTACTGTTACTGTTTATAGGGTGCTGATAAAGGGCGTTTGCAACCTAGAAAAGCCGGTTGTCCACCTAGCTATACAAATTTTACTTTTCTTTTCTTAATTGATATTGATTAAAAAGTGACAAACCAAGGGCTGAACTTAACCCTGAAAAAGCAATTTAATTTCGTTTTTCTTTAACTCGAATTCAACTCTGATTTATTTGTATTTTGCTTAATCTTTTTATGCAAAATTAGAAACAAAGGCGCTTAAATGTTATGAACTTTTACTTTTTAGCTTAAGCCTTTTGAATCAATAATGCATTGATCAAAACAACTTATGTACACATGATTTCGTTTACATATTCAGCTTTTTCATTGATCATATAACGGTATCGTTTAACTTCACTTAAGTTGTATATGTGTTAACCTTGAAAAATAAAAATAATGACTTTACATTATTTTTAAACAACTTATGTTTACATGAGTTTTTAATTTTTCGTTAAAAACAAAAATATTGTCATGTAAAAAATAACCCTGTCTTCTTATAAACTTGAATAAAACCTCTTACGTGTATTAAAACTTCACAATACATACTTTTCATTTAAACAGAAACGCTTAAGTTACTACTTGCGAAGCATGCAAAATGTCTGTCTTCTCTAATTTTAATCTGTACTAATTGTCAAAATCATCTATTGTAAACAAAAGAGAGAAGAACAAAGAAACAAAAATATCCAGCGAAAAGTGAAAGTTATTTTTTTAATAGCAATAAAATAAGAAAAAAGTGAAAATAATAATGAACAATAAGCAAAATTTTGTGAAAAATGCCATTATGGCCAGAAGAGTTTATTTTACTTACTTTTTTTTTGTCCATTTTTGTATTTTTTTTTAATTGCTTTGAAAATGTTTTGTTTCTTTATTAAAAACAACTGTCAAATCGAAGCACATAGGTAAGTCATGTAAACAGCATGCTTCGTAAATCTTATAAAGAGAGCGAAGCGGGTGAGTCAAGTCGTAATGGAAACATGCTTTTAGGGTCCAGTGCAACGCAAATTTCAGTTTCGAAAAAGCGCTTAAGTAGAAAATGGGTAGTATCTTCTGAATTCAAAAATATTTTTTTTAAATATTCATCTTTCTTCTCCAATAAACATGTTACCATTATTTTAATTCATTAGTTATTCGCAAAAATCAAACGGAATAAAAACTACACAAAATTGATTATATCTCAATACTTCAATTTTCGACATAAGCTGTTCTTCCATATTGCCACAGATATATAACACTTTTGAAGTCCGGTAGCAAAATGATTACTTTTCCTGATGCCATTTTTTTAGCAGTGGTGCGCTAGTATCGTGAGAGCAAGGTTCGTGTATTAGATGCGTATGGCATGTTGGTTAGCGGATGTGTTCAGTTAACAATTTTACCTTGCCGTACATTTGTACTAAAAATTTAAAATATATTTTAGTACACGAGACGGTTAGTAGATGGCACTAAAACCGATTTAGGTAAAATTATAAATTGATGAAGTTATGACTTATGGCAACAAGGACTATATGATACAGATAATATGATTAGTGATATGGGAAACAATTTAGTTACTTTTGAATCTAAACTCTTTGCATATTTCTTATGTTGCTTATTGTTTTTTCTTATACTATAGATTTTTACATTGGGTTGTCATAGGATGCAACAAAAAATCAGCTTTTATCATTTCAACGTGCTCTTTATGTAGAAAATATGTGCGCCGTAAATCATACCTAGAACAATTTCGTAAATAGCTTAGTATTATTAGGTAGAAATCCATTGGCATTGGATTTTTTAGTGTGTGGAAAAGGCCTTTGCACTATACGCTCTGTGCAAAATTCTATTATTTAATTTGTTGGTGATTTTCCGCGCAATGGTTGATGAAATATCTTTAAAGCTTATTTTCTTTATCCTTCTTTAGTAAAGTTTTGAGTTTCTTTTGTCAGGCTATTGAGTAGAGTTTTATCCTGGATTGACCTTGTAGTTTGCCATCGCTTTCTTAGTTTTCGTTTTGATTTTATTTCTTCCTGTAAATGGCGAGGAGTACTATATTTGTGTGTTGTGTGTGTTTTGAATGGAAACCAACCAGTACCTGGGTGTATAAGTTTTTCATTGAAAGAAGCTATAGCATTATATACCTCTTCTTCAGCTTTTAGCATTTAAAAATTATTTCAGTTCGAGAAAGTGTTGCATAAGTCCACCTTTCATAGTACGATATTAATTTCTCTTTTCCTACCCATCAAGTTTAGTCGGAAGTACAGTTAGAATGTCATTCATGTTTGATACTTGAAAAATCAGTTGCTTCATCATTATTTAAGGTCTTGCATATCGTTATTTTCTTGAGGTGAAGTGGAGTTGATTTTATCGTTATTTGTTGTACTGTTTGACGTGTTTTTGGTGTGGGTAGTAGTGGGCGGTGCCTGTGAGTTGGGTACTTGATTCTGTGCTATTGCTTGAGCATAAGATATTGAAAAATTTACAATACTTGTGACGTTGTGAGAACGATCAGCTATTTGAGATTGCTTTTCTTGGGCGGATATCGTTTATTGTTTCTTAGCGGAGATAATTACTTTATTTTGAGGGATTTATATGTCATTCAGCATTTGTATTTTCAATATGATTTTCGTTACACAACGCACATTTATGTTTTCGCTTTTGGGTTTAATTGGCATTGAATAATTTTGTGATCTATAGCAAAAATTGTTGCTGTGGTCATAATTTTGATAGTTTGTACACTGGGTCAAAATGTTTTTTGGTATAGGCTGGTTGTGTGCTCCGTGTGTTTAACTGTGAACCAGTTTGACTCACAGATCTATAGAAACTCTGTCTCATTCACAAAATTCCTTTGTTTCTTCCAGCATATGCCCCGTAATTGGGTTATGTCTGATAAGGTGCCTCTCCCAAGATGTCGGGATCGTATTTGTGAGAAGGCGGGGCACTGGCATATACATACATATATAAATTGCATTTATATATGTTAGTTCCACAGCACCGTGTAAAATGCGTCTAATTTGAAAAATGTAAATTACTTACATACAAGGATGATATACTTGCCAAAAGAAAAAATTTGATACCCATATTGCCCAATTTAAAACGAAGGGTTACCACCCCATTGCATTTTTGTGAAAACGCGAACTAGCACGAATTTCAAAAAAAAAGCTGAGACCCGTGTTTAATTAAATCGCCTAAAGATTAAAATATGTTAATTTGGCATTTTTATTACAAACAGCTCAGAACAAAAAATTCAAAAATCGTTCTTTTCACAGAATATCCTTAAAAAACACATGGATGATCGTCCCTGGACACATTGCATATACATTTCGACGCGTCTTAAAGAAAACTTTTCTTATGATGCCTATATTGCATATGTTAGTATGGAAACAGATTCTTAAATTAAAAAAACAGGCAAAAATAGACCCTTTTTCAAAATGGTCCAGCTCACGAGAGGTCAAAGCTAGAGCCGCAATATTTTAAATGTTATTTTGAAAAGTTCCAAGGTTAATTTTTAGAAGGGTACATCGAGCATTTTTTGGTGAGTCGCTCTAATGAACATAATGAACATACATATGTATTTCATGTTTGTTATTAGCGGTACTTTTTGCATCAGTTTTAATATCAACACAACTTCATCTATTAAATTTTAAATATTCCTTGAGACAAATAATTTTTTATTAATAACTTCATTCTTTTGTACGAAGCTGATTTAATATTATTATTTTATAGAGCTGAAGTTCTCTTTATCGTATTTATTTTGCGTATTTATTCGAATACTTTTGTCAATATTTTTCTTTCCTTCGGATAACTTCTTTAGGATAATGAAGCGAAATATCGACCAAAATGTTTGGATAAATACAAAAAAATATATATGCCAGCCATCTATGTATAAAATACAAAAACAGTGAGTCAACTTTAAAAGCAGTCATCATAAGGAACAAAGTTTAATTAAAATAGATCACACTAAAGTACAAAATGTATCTCTTTATGTAATTTTTATTATTTGATACCTATTCCAAATGCGTGATCAGAAAACGTTAAGTAAATGCTTACATATCTGATCACAGAAGCACATATTTTTGTTCTCGATGTCCCAAAAGTAATGCATTACACTTTTTAAATTTTGTAATTAAAATTAAAACAAACCCCATAGTGTTTTTTTCGATGTATAGAACTTTAAGTTTGCATTACTGCTCAAGATGGCGACCGATTTAACAGCTGTCAAGTGATTTATTCTCAGTTTGATTTGGCAATTCATCATAAATAGACTCACACCCGAACAACGCTTGCAAATAGTGCAATTTTAGTGCAAAACGAGATTGCCGTTGTTGCCGATTTTCATAAGCGAATTTTGTTTAGCGATGAAGCGCACTTCTGGTTGAATGGCTACGTCAACAAAAAAAAACTGCCGCATTTGGAGTGAAGCTAATTCTCAAGTGTATGTCGAAAAACCGTTACATCCAGAAAAACTGACTATTTGGTGCGCTTTATGGGCTGGTGGAATCATTGGTCCGTACTTCTTCAAAAACGATGATGGCCAGAACGTTACAGTAAATGGTGATCGGTATAGAGCCGTGATTACTGACTTTTTGATTCCTGAATTGAATAACCATGATATCCAGAAGATGTGGTTTCAACAAGATGGTGCAAAATGTCACACAGCTCATGCCACAATCGATTTATTGAAAGACAAGTTTGGTAACCGCTTAATTTCACGTTTTGGCCCTGTGAATTGGCCTCCAAGATCTTGTGATTTAACACCACTAGACTTTCTGTGGGGCTATTTGGAAGACAACATTCGCCGTGTTATTGCCGATATACGGCCACAAATGTTTGAAAAAGTCATCGAAATTGGACGTCCAGATCGGACTACATCCACGGCAGCCATGGCGGTCATATTCCAGAACTAATATATAAAATGTAATGCCACAAGATTATCTTTCGGATAAGTACTATTAATGTCAATCGAATAATCTATAATTGTTTTATTGCAGCTTGCAATATAAACATCAACACGACATTACAAGTGACACAATATCATATCAGATATATGTACGCACCAAATTTCTTAGAAAGCTTGAAAAAATCTAAAATACTCGCCAAGTCAAAATATAATGAGGATAGGTTTAAATTGGTCTCCAAAATTCCCTGTAATGGGAACAAAGACCAAAAATATGATAAAGTTTATTTAGGTACGACCCTAAAAGTATAATAAAAATAAACTTTTTTTTTCTCAATATCAGAGAGTAAGTAAGTAAAGAAAAGTAAATGGATGGAGTTTTTGTTAAATGAGAATTGGGAGTCATTTCTCGCATTCAACAAACACGGAATTTTAAAGTCAAAGCGACACACATTACCATTTTCTTTTAAAAGTTTTGTGTTTCCGTCTTAATTTAAATAATTTTTGTTGATGGCTATACTATACATACATACATATGTATATATTTATATCATCTCTAAAACGTTGGAAATGTGGGTTAAGGATACATGTATATTACGTAGGGTTTTTTTTTTTATTCATGTACACAAGTGTTTCCGTACACTTGTATGTAATTACTAATATACATACATACATGCTATAAATAAGTTTTATCTCTTTGTTGTTGTACATTTTCTAAATTGGACCCATCCCTTATATTGTGATTTAGAATTATTTCCTTTTCATTCCTTTTCGTGTTTATTACAAAAGTTGATTACTTAAAACTATTTTAATATTTTCATTTTGAGGGTAAACGCAAGGCAGTCCCATTTATGCTATTGAAAGAGTAAAAAATTAAACATTAGCAATATCCATTAACGTTTGTAATTATGGTTGTTTGTGCAGTCATGTGAATCCTGCAATATTTAATGCTTTTGATTAGTCTTGCAGGAAGCTGTCTCCAGATATACATATGTATGTATTGAGATACATAGTGTCATTTTGTTCATATCACTTGCTTTATTATCTTGTTTTTATCAAAACCATGAGCTCATAGCACTAAGTAACAAGCAAAATTACTTTGGATGATCACAATATTTTTTGATATGTTATGCTTGCCTAAGTACAAAAATCATAAAAATTTCAAATTCTATGGATAATTTTTTAAACTTATTTTTCTAAAATATGAAATTTTCGGAAAGGTTTATCCAAAGCTTTAGTCATAACTGAAAGACGGTGTGTCCGATTTCATTATGTAATATGTAAAAAAATTTTAAATTATTCCAGCTGTTATAATAATATATTTTAGTGTAATCAATACTTTTGAAGTTATTAAGATAAAAGTTTAAAAACGAGTTTTTGAATATTTCGAATTGTTTCAATTGCAATTACAAAATGTGTATACAAATGTTGCCGAATGTCAGCTACACGATTTTGTCAAACTGCCTTTCGCTTTGATACATAAATATATGTACATGTCTATTTGAAAACAGCAAAGAAAATTCCCTTGCTATGAAAGCAAGCCAGATGACATAAGTTTGACAGACCGCAGCCTTGCTGCACTCTTTGGACTCATTTTCGAAGCTCGGAGTTCGAAACTATAATTTTAAGCGAGGATGTGGGGCAGATGAAAGAGAAAAAATTCAGAATTTTATTTAAATCAATGATAGTCTTGTTCGTTAATTATTAAATGTATTCTTTTTTAGGGTTCCGTACTCATCAGAGTGAAACGGAACCATATTACCGAGACAACAACGTTTAGGAAAAATGGGCAACGTCCGTCCGTCCGTCACAGCGACCATTCTCCGAAATGGTAAGAGATAAAGAGCTGAAATTATCACAGGATGTTGCTGTACCTTGTCGCTACAACAACAAATACTAAAAACAACAACAAAGCGAAAACTACCAGGTGTCCCCATGCAACGAAAAGTTACAATTAGCTATAACTCTCGAACCGTAAAAAACTGTAAAAGACAGAGAGCTGAAATTCGCACAATATATGTACAGTAGAATCTTAGAAAAGTTTACTCGCGTAAAAGTTAAACACGCGGATAAGTTAACCTTTTTCATTATCAACGAGCAGCTCTAAAAAGTTAACTTTTCGGTTAACTTTTTAGAGCGTGTACATTTTTTTAAAACAAGTATGAGAGCGAAGACGAAATTCCTCTCTCTGAAATAATTCTATCAAATAGTCCATACAACGATACACTTCGCGAAGTTCAAATGTTGATATCAAAGGTTGGGGATAATGTTGACATTGGCATTAATGAAATCATAAATTGGAACAATGACGAAATTTCAGAAAATAACGATGATTTCGAAGTTACCGATAATGAAAACGACGTGTCAATTATCGAGGAAGATGTTCAACGATCTATAGTAAGTTTCACGAAAGCAGTTGAAAACATCAATAACGTTATAAAATGGTTTGAAAGCAACAATGATGCAAATCAAGTGGCAGATCTAGTCGATATGCGCGCGAAAATGATTAAGAGTTATTATACAAAAGAAAAGAAACAAACAAGCCTTGACTGTTTCTTTAAACCACTATAAATTAATATTTTTTACGCTGAGCACAACTGTGAAATTTAATACCCAGTACAAATTAAACCTAAGTTTCTTATTTGTAATAATAAAAACCACTTAAGCCTTTTAATAATAAATAATAATAAAATATAACATTTTGTATCTAAAAAAGTTTTGTATTACTTTTAAAATTTATTACATACTTTATTTATTAATTTTTTCGACCAAAAAAAAAACTCGCTTACAAAAGTTTAAAGTTCAGAAAAGTTAATACCCCTTGGAACATTTTGGTTAACTTTTTTAAGATTCTACTGTATTTACATATGCTTTACAACAAAAAATGTTAAACACAACAATAGACAGAGAGATGAAATGTGCACAATAGTTGTACTTACATGTGGCCCACAATAACAAATGCTAAAAATAACAACAAGTCGAAAACTACCAGGTGTTCCTATACAACGTAAAGTAACAATTAGCCGTTACTCTCGAACTGTGGGAGACAGAGGGATGAAATTGGCATAATATATGTATTCACATATGTTCCACAACAACAAATGCTAAAAACAACAACAACTCTTAAGCTACCAGGTGCCCCTTTACAAAGTAAAGCAACAGCTATAACTCTCGAACCGAAAGATATAGAGAGCCGAAATTCGCACAGTGTATGTATTCCCAAATGCATTACAACAGCAAATAACAACAACAACAACAACAACAAGTCGAAAACTACTAGGTGTCCCTATACAACGTAAAGTAGAAATTAGCCGTAACTCCCAAACTGTAAGAGACAGAGAGATGAAATGTGCACAATATATGTACTCACATATGGCCCACAATAACAAATGCTAAAAATAACAACAACAAGTCGAAAACTACCAGGTGTCCCTATACAACGTAAAGTAACAATTAGCCGTTAGTCTCGAACCGTGAGAGACAGAGGGATGAAATTTGCATAATACATATATGTATTCACATTTGCTCCGCAACAATAATTTCTAAAAACAACAACAACTGTAAAACTACCAGGTGTCCCTTGACAACGTAGAGTACCAACTATAATTCCCGAACCGTAAGATATAGTCAGCCGAAATTCGCACAGTGTATGTGTTCCCAGATGAATTACAACAACAAATGACAACAACAACAACAAGCAAAAACTACTAGGTGTCCCCATACAACATAAAGTAGCACTTTAACGTAACTCTCAAGCTGTAAGGAACATAGAGATGAAATTTGTAAAATATATGTATGTATTCACATATACCATTCCATACGTACGTTACACATACGTACGGAACCCTAAGTGTGCGAGCCAGCCTTGTACTTGACTGAATTTAGTTTAGTTTAATATTATATTAGTTTTTAGAGCTATGGGTCTCTCTATTTATTTATTTTATTTGCCTGGGCAATAACATAATAAAATTAAAAAAAAGGTTTTTTTAAAATAAAAATCAACAATATCGATATGTAAACGCCAGCCGAATTGCAAATTAAGTTTACACATATGCCAGGTAGATTAAGCAGATGATAGTGAATACAAAATTTGGTTTTTGGAAGTGTTCTAACCGTAAAGTTCCATGCTCAGGCTTTGTAGTTATGTTGTATTGAATATATCTTTGTTTGTTTGGCGGCAACAATTAATTATTTTAGGCCTAAAAATATACCTTACTAAATGCTTTCGCTGTTGATACTCCACACATTAGTAGACTCGAAAAAGTTTTAGAGAAAGTTTAAAACTTTACTATTGTGCGCATGAACGCAATGAGTATCATAAATTTTCACACAAACCTTTAACACAGAAAACAATTTAATCGTTTCGCAACACTTTTACTTTTCTTCACGAGTTTTCCAAGAAGGATGTACAAGTTTGAGTTTGTCAATGTTGGCTTAATGCGATGACGACAATGAGAGCATTCCCTAAATTTATGAGGAATCAAATGTATTGTAAAAACTAATTATACATATTATTAATTTAGGTTCAAAACTTTACCTTACAAATGTTTTCTGTCTTTTTCAGCCGTCTATATGCCGCCGACATTTCGTTGATGCTAATGAACTCATCTTTTCTTCTTAAAAGAATGTTTGAAAGTTATCTACTTACTCCACTTTTTTTTTGTTTTGCACCTCTTACTTTTCTTTCCAACCTTCTATATAACGAGTTACCATTGGTTGCTACGATTTGTATTTTTGAAAGTATCAAAAAGTAAAACTTCTTTGAATATTTAAAAATTAACTTAATTATTTATTCGCTATAAGAGACAATTGAAATGCATTATTTTAGGTCTAAAAATAGAACTTATTAATGTTTACGTCTGTTTTGTAGCAATTATTGTGTATCAATTATTGTTTGTAGAAACTATTGAATGAAATCTTTACAAACTAATAGCATGTTTCCATTACGAGCTGAATCACCCGCTTCGCTCTCTCAATTGTATTTATGAAGAGTTGTGTATACATATTAGAATGCTCAGCCAATGCTTCGCGGTTTTACAAACACAAAAGCGTACCAAGCGTATGGGCCCTGGGCATCCCTGGTTTACACGATTCGTCTATGTGCTTCTGTTTGACGTTTGTTTTCAGTAAGCAAACATACATCTTTCAATAAATCAGATGCAGCTGCTCCAAAAACTGGAAATCCTTCTTGTTTGATTCCATCCGCAAGGTGAAGCATGCTTTTGAACATTCCATAAATTTTGATTTAAAAGATATTCTTCTTGCCATAATAAAACTTTTCAAATTTTTTTTCCATTATTTTTAACGTTTTATTATATTATTGGTTTCTAAAATTAACTTTTATTTTTATACCCTTCACATAAATGTGTAAGGGTATATATAAGTTTGTGATTCCGTTTGTAACGCATTGAAATATCCATCTAAGACCCCATAAAGTATATATATTCTGGATCAGCATCAATAGCGATTACGATTGAGCGATGTCCGTCTGTCCGTCTGTCCGTCTGTCCGTCGGTCCGTCTGTCCGTCTGTCCGTCTGTCCGTCTGTCCGTCTGTCCGTCTGTAGTCGTTGAAATACCGTTTCTGAGAAAACGGTTTGAGATAGAAACCTCATTCTTTCGCTAAAACGTGTGAAACCCCGGTAGTGGGTCTGCTATTGAAATTCAGTAAGATAGGTCCACGGATAGCCGAGATATATTCAAAAAACCGGGTTTTGAGGGGTATTTTGTGCAATTTTTGTATTCAGATTTTTGAAAAAAAATTTTGTCTTAAAAACTAAACCATATCATTTTTAGTGCCCATTAAATCCTAGAAAAGAAGGAATTTTTGAAATCGGCCCATATATATCCGAGATATAGCGTCTCCCGATTTTTAAAGAAATCGGCTTTATAAGCCAAATAAGACAACTTTTGGCACCGAAGATCAATCAGAATGGTATATATAGGCTATTTAGAGGCAAAAGTGGAAAATTTTTCCACATCGGCCCATATACACTCGAGATATAGCGCCTCCCGTTTTCTCAAGAAGTCGGCTCTAAAAGCCAAATAAAACAACTTTTGGTATCAAAAATCGATTAGAATGGAACATATAAGGTGTTTAAAAGCAAAATTGGAAAATTTTTGAAATCGGTCCATATATATCTGAGATATAGCGACTCCTGATTTTTCAAGAAATCCGCTCGTTAAGCCAAATAAAGCAATTTTTGGCACTAAAAATCAATCAGAATGGTACACATAGACTATTTAGAGGCAAACGTGGAACATTTTGGACATCGGCCCATATACACTCGAGATATAGCGCCTCAAGTTTTCTCAAGAAGTCGGCTCTAAAAGCCAAATAAAACAACTTTTGGTACCAAAAATCGATCAGAATGGTACATATAAGGTGTTTAAAAGCAAAATTTGAAAATGTCTGTAATCGGTCTATATATACCTGAGATATAGCGTCTCCCGATTTTTCAAGAAATCGGCTCTATAAGCTAAATAAAACAACTTTTGGCACCAAAAATCAATCAGAATGATACATATAGGTTAGTCAGAAGCAAAACTGGAAATCGTTTTGTCATCGGCCCATATATGTTCGAGATATAGCGCCTCCCGATATCTCAAGAAGTCGGGCCTGGAAGCTAAACGAAACAGTTTTTTGCACTAAAAATTTGTCGGAATGGTACATACAGGCTGTTTAGGGGCAAAATTAAAAAATTTTTGGACATCGGCCCATATGCACCCAACTTTTGGTACCAAAAATCGATCATAATGGTACATACATACATATGTATATAATGTTTAAAAGCAAAATTCGAAAATATTTGCGATCATGTATGAATGTATGTATGTATGTATGTATGTAGATACATTTGTATGTATGTAGGTATGTATGTATCTACATATGTATGTATGCATGCAAGTATGTTAGCATAAACAATTTTTTTGCTTTGGTGTAAAAATGTGTATGTATGTACATACATATGTATACACGAGCTTGAAAATGAAAGTGATATAAAGAATTGTTGAAAAAAGGGTACGCAATGAAATTCTTTTAAACAATTGCGTCTTCAAATTCATTCACACAAAAAATCATTTTGGGTTTCCCTACGTACTTACATATGTACATACACACACACATGTGTATGATGATACGCAATAGATCATCAACAACGTGCACAAGAAAAAAAATAATTTTGTAAAAGCAAGCAATGTAAATATGTATGTATGTATATATGTATGTATATAATCATTGTTTTATGGAACACACTGAAAATATTCAATAATAAAGAATTTATTTTAGAGTTTTCTATTATAGATACATACATACATACGTATGCATGTACCCACATACGTAAGTAAATTGAAAAGAAAATCACACTTAATGGCAATGTTTATTTAGCATTATAATTCAAAAATAATGCAATTATATGCAATTTTTTGTTAAATAAATTTTACTATAAAGTTAACTGATAAATAATTAAGAAATACATTTTGCTTTTCTTTATTTCATTGATATTAAAAAGAATTGGTGTCACCCAGTGGTTGAACTTGAGCATATTAGGAATTATTTAAATAAAAGTTTTGCAGCCTGTGTTAAATCCCGGTAGTGGATCTGATATTGAAATTCAGAAAAAATCGGCCCATATATACCCCAGATATAGCGTCTCCCGATATTTCAAGAAATCGGCTTTAAAATCCAAATAAAACAACTTTTCGCACCAAAAATCAATCAGAATGTATGTACCATTGTGAAGGGTATTTAAGATTCGGCCCAGCCGAATATAGCACTCTTACTTGTTATTTATATTAAATTACTTTTTCAGGCTTAAGTTCAACCCTTGGGTTTTCACTACTTTTTAATCAATATCAATTAAGTAAAGAAAAGTAAAATTTATTTGCTAGGTGGACAACCGGCTGTTTCTGGGTAGCAAACACCCTTCATCAGCACCCTATGAACTTTGGACGTGTCAAATTTTACAATTTTGGCACAGCCGCTTTAACCACTCGGCAACCAAAGCTCACGCAATTTTACTTTCTGTTTGTATACTTAATTAACATTAATCAAAGCAATGATATTTTTGCAGTCCTGGACGATATTTTATCATCTCAGAAGACTGTTATTTGTGCTTTCTGTTTATATGAAAGCTTTTTTCACATGTTCTGTTATTTGCATCATTGAGATCTAGATGCTCTTTTATTGATACAATTTGAACATTTACGCCGTGCCATGCGTTATTAACATTTTACTGTAAATTTATAATTTTATCGAACTTCTGTAATACATTTATATTAAATTACTTTTTCAGGCTTAAGTTCAACCCTTGGGTTTTCACTACTTTTTAATCAATATCAATTAAGTAAAGAAAAGTAAAATTTATTTGCTAGGTGGACAACCGGCTGTTTCTGGGTAGCAAACACCATTCATCAGCACCCTATGAACTTTGGACGTGTCAAATTTTACAATTTTGGCACAGCCGCTTTAACCACTCGGCAACCAAAGCTCACGCAATTTTACTTTCTGTTTGTATACTTAATTAACATTAATCAAAGCAATGATATTTTTGCAGTCCTGGACGATATTTTATCATCTCAGAAGACTGTTATTTGTGCTTTCTGTTTATATGAAAGCTTTTTTCACATGTTCTGTTATTTGCATCATTGAGATCTAGATGCTCTTTTATTGATACAATTTGAACATTTACGCCGTGCCATGCGTTATTAACATTTTACTGTAAATTTATAATTTTTATCGAACTTCTGTAATACATTTATATTAAATTACTTTTTCAGGCTTAAGTTCAACCCTTGGGTTTTCACTACTTTTTAATCAATATCAATTAAGTAAAGAAAAGTAAAATTTATTTGCTAGGTGGACAACCGGCTGTTTCTGGGTAGCAAACACCCTTCATCAGCACCCTATGAACTTTGGACGTGTCAAATTTTACAATTTTGGCACAGCCGCTTTAACCACTCGGCAACCAAAGCTCACGCAATTTTACTTTCTGTTTGTATACTTAATTAACATTAATCAAAGCAATGATATTTTTGCAGTCCTGGACGATATTTTATCATCTCAGAAGACTGTTATTTGTGCTTTCTGTTTATATGAAAGCTTTTTTCACATGTTCTGTTATTTGCATCATTGAGATCTAGATGCTCTTTTATTGATACAATTTGAACATTTACGCCGTGCCATGCGTTATTAACATTTTACTGTAAATTTATAATTTTTATCGAACTTCTGTAATACATTTATATTAAATTACTTTTTCAGGCTTAAGTTCAACCCTTGGGTTTTCACTACTTTTTAATCAATATCAATTAAGTAAAGAAAAGTAAAATTTATTTGCTAGGTGGACAACCGGCTGTTTCTGGGTAGCAAACACCCTTCATCAGCACCCTATGAACTTTGGACGTGTCAAATTTTACAATTTTGGCACATCCGCTTTAACCACTCGGCAACCAAAGCTCACGCAATTTTACTTTCTGTTTGTATACTTAATTAACATTAATCAAAGCAATGATATTTTTGCAGTCTGTAATGTGAGTTCTGTTACTTCATCGAGGTTTATAAATTGTCATTGTTGGTTGCTCTAAAAGAGAGAGAAGAAAGCGCGGGAGCCATTGATCAATCTAGCTAGCAGTCGGGTTGGGGTGGGATTCTTGCTCGTTCTCCCTCGTTTACTTTTCAAAACTAAACTCATCACACAAATATTATTATAGACTCCCTATACTATAACAGTATGAACCGGTTGTTGATCATCACGTAAACGATGTAAAATAAGCCCCTATCAAGATCAACAAAATGAACACAAAAAAAAAGAAATCTTAACCAATGCTACAGAACTTACTGTAAAGCTCCCCCAAGGTGGTAATATGGGGGAGAAATGCCTCTTAACCCGCCCTACCATTGACTTAGGTGGCATAATAGTATTGTCCTAAGTCCCACAATTACTTTTTACCTCATTTCATTTACATCAGTAAGAAACTTTCACTGATTTTATTTTTCCATATTAATACAATTCAAGTTTATTATTTAATTTGGAAGAAACATTATAAAAGTAAATACGTTGACTAATTTTAATTCAATACTTCTTTTTCATTTCGGATTATAGTCGAATGCCTAATAAAGGGACTAAGTGTCATATGCTTAACGAATAATTTATAGCGGAGGAGCGATAGAAACAAAAACGCCGATATGAGCATAATCAAATAGCTAGGTATGTAAATTACAAAACTCAATTATATTACTGACAGGTTGCGTACTAGCGTTGTTGTTTCTCGTCATTCCTTCTTTCATTCATTATAAGTTTACTTAAGAGAAATTAAGTCGTGAATATATCACTCAAGAGTAAATGTATTGCTCTTTAATATAACGTAAAAAAAATAAAAAAATAATAAAAAAAAAAACTCACCAAAACCAATGTTGCTGGGAACAGCTGTTGAGGAGGCCTCTTCAATTGCTGGATACAAAGGTTAAGCAACCGAAATTAACGTTGATATATATGAATGAAATAAATAGTATGTAAAAGTCGATACATATGTAGATAAGAGTTTCCAGGTAAACTTACAATGACGATCATAACTTGAAAGGCAATAATAGATTAATACTTAATATTAAGGCAATTAAAAACTAAACTTCATCGTGCCATGTGAATTAGGGTTAAGTTGACTTAGGTAGATATTTTTAAGGCATAAAATAATTTTAGTTTTAGTGTTAATCTGTTTTTTTTTTCTTTCTTTTGTATTTGCTTATTACTAGATACCGAGTCCTTTACTTGCTTTGTTGATTCAGTGCAAAAGTTTTAATTTTTTTGATTTTGTTTTGTTGCTTTTGCGATATTCCTGACATGTTAAACTAGCTTTAGGAATTGGGCACGTTGAAATTTATTTTTTTTTAATGAAATTATAATGTATGTACGTAGTATTTTCTAATGTATAGTTACAAATTTGGTATAATTAAAATTTTGTTGTTCTTGTTGTTTTGTTGTGGAAAACACCTTCATCACCACGCCACGATAGATAATGATGACAATTTCGGCACTTCTGTGGACAGACACGGTTAGTTGGTACTGGCCATAAAATCAAAGACTGGGAAGCTTATTACTCCGGTTTCCGATTCTCCGTAGTAATAGATTATATCTTCTTACTGGAAATTTACTACACTTCCTTGATACTGATGCCGTTTTCGATGGGACTGTGTATGGATTGCAACGTGGTTGTTCTTAAAATTTTAGTTACGGTGCTTGTTTCTTAAGTGTGGATTTTTTTGTGGCCTTTTGTTATTTTGCGTTTTCCTTATTCTTGTCACAAAATATTAATCAGATGTGCGGGAGATTGCTGAGATTAATTATTTTGATCTCTCCACCGAAATTGAGTACGTCGGCCAATCTTTACATACACTTTTTTTTAGGTCGTAAATTTGCGTGCAGAGTGCTTAACAAAGCTTATCAGAAATTATTGCTTAAATGCAGCAATTTGGGTTTTTTTTCCTATCAGGATGGCTGGAGGAAATTTTAGTATTTTGTTGTTTTATTTTTTTTTTTTTGTCTTTTTCAGAAATATTCCGTGCCACGGGTATAATAAATCACTTAGGCTTAATTAAAATGTTTTTTTGTTTTTTTTTTTTTTTTACCAGTTCAATAAATGTTGATTGCAGAAAAATGTTCTTTTCACTTCGAAAGCCGGATCAAAAAAGGATCTCCATATAACACGCTGGACCCCAATAAACCTCGTTTAGTCATATCCGCTAATATGACAGTATCTTTAACGAAATGTCTTAATGACAATGCAGGTGCGTTGTCGCATGTTAACGCAGGCTTGGCCTTTGCGTTAATTAAGACGCTTGTCCGTTAACTTCCTGGTGTGAAATTCAAACTGAATATATAAAAATAGTATTGATACAAATCAAAATAGGCCTATGTTAAGGACACTTAAGGGCATTTTACGCAAAACAAGAGATACGTTTCAAGACATAGATTTTTACATAAAACAAAATTGACAAGCGAAGCATAGGCTGCTACAAACCGCGTAATATAGGCTCTTTGAGCTGCAATATTACGAGGAATTTCTCTAGGCTATAATGTCCTTGCCATGAAACGTGCCTATAGTTTTGCCTTCCATATCTTCCAGTATATAGTAGTGGTTTCCGAGTTTTTCCTTGATTTTTGCCTTTAGGAAGGTTGGGGCTAACTTTGCATTAAATTTTTTTTCAAAATTGCTTTGAGCAAAATTTCTGCGGAATACAATTTGGCCCACATTGTAAACAATGGGTCTAGCTCTTAAGTTGTATTGGCTCCTATTTCTTTCGTAGGCTTTAGCGATATGACCTTTGATATCCCTGCGAATTATTTGTAGCTGGTCGTCCTTTTGTAATTGTAAGGAAGGCTCCGTCAGCATATGGAGTTTTCGTAGTACTTCATATGAATCGGCATGGGTAATCATTTCCTGGGCAAACAGCGCATGATAAGGCGAACATTGTATAGCCTGATGAAACGAGTTCCTCAGAGCACAGCTGATGTGGCTCAAATATTGATCCCATAGAGTCTGGTCTTTCCCGAGGTATGATCGAAGTCCGGCAATGATGGATCTATTGACTCTTTCCGAAGCATTGGCTTGAGGCGAGTACAATGCCGTATATATGTGTTTAATGCCAAATGACGTTAGGAATGAGTTAAATTCGTTAGCCTTAAATTGAGAACCATTATCACTAACCAACACTTCCGGTACTCCGTAAACGTGAAAAATGTCTTTTAACAAAAAATTTTGAATCACGGCTGCTGTGAACTTTTTCAACGGGCAAAGCCAGTGAAATTTTGTTAAGTGATCAAGAACAATCAAAATTCCGATATGCCCATCTTTACTACGGGGGTAGGGTCCAAGTAGGTCTACATAAAGACGTTGAAAGGGTCTGTCCGTAATTATAGCATTCCCCATAGGGGGCTTAGTAATACAATTTGGGGTTTTTGTCATTTTACAAGTATCACAATCAGCAATATATTTTCGCACATCCCTAACTAACCCAGGCCAATAAAATTTTCTCCTAATCAGTTCTAATGTCTTTACTATGCCACCATGAGATGTGGTTGGAGAGTCATGAAATCTTTTAATGATATCTTTGCGAAGCTTACCAGGAATCCATAATTTCCATGTTTCCGAATCTTGTACATCATGACCAGAATAAGGTAGTGTTCGTATGTATACAAACTGGTCAATTACCTTCAAGTCTGGAAACTTGTGGGAGTTGTTGTTTATCCTATTCTTTAACTCAGCATAATCCTCATCATAAAAATGATTGGAACTTAAATCGATTTCTGGTTCTGACATTTCAATACCGGCGAGTTCCTGATCGGGAATGCGGGATAAGGCGTCTGGTACCACATTATTTTTGCCCTTTCTATGACTGATGGAAAATTTATATCCTTGAAGCTTCCATACCCAGCGCGCTAACCTTCCAGTCAAGTCTTGCTGTTTCATCAACCATAACAGAGCGGAATGGTCCGTTACAATTTCAAACTCCTGTAGCTCTAAGTAGCAACGGAATTTTTTCACAGCTTCAAGTACAGCTAAGCACTCGCGCTCTGTAACGCTATAGTTACGTTGGGCTGTATTCAATTTTTTGGACATAAAGGCAATGGGTCTTTCATCTCCATTTTCATCAGGTTGGACTAACACGGCGCCAATAGCGTAGTCACTGGCATCACAGTGCAGGTAAAATTTTTTTTCAAAGTTGGGGCTGGCCAAAACAGGTGCAGCAGTTAAAATATTCTTAATTTCATCAAACGACTTCTGGGCCTCAGGCGTCCAGCAAAATTTCCGTTTGGTCGAGAGTACTTCCGTAATAGGAAAGACTATATCCGAAAAATTGTGGACAAAACGTCGATACCAACCCGCTAAGCCTAAGAATCCGCGCACTTGTTTGAGATTTTTGGGCGTTGGCCAATTTTTAATGGCCTCTACTTTTTCCGGGTCTGTTTTTATACCTCCTTGACCTATTATATAGCCCAGGTAATTAACATCAGTAACACAAAATTTTGACTTGGCAACATTAAGAGTAAGATTGGCGTCTTTAAAGCGATCCGCAATCCTTATTAAAATCGACAAATGTGTGCTAAATTCTTCAGAGACAATTACTAGGTCATCTAAATAACCAAACACACAATGACGCAAGTCGGGAGGTATTAGTTGGTCCATTAATCGGCACATGGTAGCGGGAGCGTTGCATAATCCAAAGGGCATTACAACAAACTGATACAACGGTCTTCCGGGTACCGTGAACGCAGTTAACTTTTTCGATTCATCGGACAAACGTATTTGCCAATACGCATCTTTAAGATCTAACTTAGAAATTATGTTAGCTTTGGGCAGTCGTGAAAATATACCTTCTATATTCGGTAACGGGTAAGCGTCCTTGGTGGTAACTTGGTTAATTCTTCTCGCATCAAGGCAAAGACGCACTTTGTTGGGTTTTATTACAAGCCTCATTGGGGAACTCCACGGAGATGACGATGGCTCTATGACTCCTAACGCTAGCATTCTATCAATTTCTCCAGCCATTAATTTTTCAACCGCAGGAGAAATTGGATAATACCGTTGTTTCACTGGCTTTGCGTGGCCAACATTAATTGTATGTTCAATAAGACTCGTTCGTCCTAAGCCCTGTTTTTCAAAATTTGGAAATAGTTCTATTACAGTTGCAAGCTGCTGTCTCTGACATAATGTTAAAGGGTATTCTGAACTGGGCTTGGACTTCGCTATATTCCTGGTTAGCTCAACTTGAAAACTGTTTACTTCACATACGGTTTGTGGTTTCTCATCGGTTGTCAGGTAAACCATATTTCCAAAAATTTCGGGGACCAAATTAAAAATTTTCCAAAAATCCAACCCTAGAATTAGTTTCTGGGTGATTGTTGGGACAATAAGCAACTTCATTTTTCGTGTAATATTTTGAAAGCTTACATGAACCTGTAAATAACCTCGAACTTTCTGCATCCTGCCATCAGCGGTTTTAACAAATGAATTTACCGGTTTGAACTCGGGGAATTGAGCAAAATCATACGTGGCCAGATTAGACCCAATGCACGATATATTAGCTCCTGTGTCTAACAGACCTAATTCGTGAAAGTCTAAAAATTTAATAGCAGCGTAAAATCGTTTATCCTGAGGATTTTCAATTATGGCAGACAGATAATACTTGGAAAATAACTTACGATTATTAAAATAGCTACGTAAACGTAGTGTTGACCGTTTAGGTTTTCTGATTTTTATCAACGACAATTCGTGGCACGCAAATATTTCTTTACGCTTTTGGTAATAGTTCTGCACTTTTATGTGGTAGGGTAAAATTGGGTGAACTTTTGTTTCAGAAGAATTATTTTTGGCATTAGGGGTTTCTGTGAAATTTTGCAAAATATATTTACTTCCTAAATCAATATGGTCAGGTAGCGGCGACGTTTTTTCATTAAAATTTACTGGCATTGAGGAAAGTGCTTCGGGCTGATCCCGTTTTTTGAATTAGTTAATTTCTTATTGGCACAATGTGAGCATTGGGGCTTATATGTTTCCTTGGCTCCGCAACCATAGCAAAACACTTTTCGGGACTTCAGACAATCTTCCCAGTAGTGACCAGGCTGACTGCAGTTCCAGCATTTTGGCTCATGTTGAACAGCATTTACGGATAGGGAAGTTCTTGTACCTGTTGTGTCTAACATATTGTCATTTGAGCCTTGTACTTCAGAAACTTGACGTCGGGATGCAAAATTTGCCTGCATTTTTGATGCATTATTCCTCCTGTAGCCCTCCTCTCCTAATAAGTGTTCTCTCATCTGCACTAGCTTTCGTAGATGCGCTATAGAATAGATTGGAACATATAACAGCTCATGCCTTATTTCAGGACGAAGATTTCTTGTCAGAATTTCAACCACTTCCGACTCCGGAATAGGGGTTTCAAGCTTGTCAAGTAGGATTGAGACTGACTCATAAAATGATTCAAACGTTTCATTTGCTCTCATTTTACGATTGCGTATTTCCTCTTGAATATCAAATTTCGATCTCAATTCTTTGTATTCATATTTGAGAGCGGCACAAAAATCTGCCCACTCCACGGTATCGACTTGTTTGTGATAGCGCCAAAACCAATCACGCGCCTTTCCTACTAATAAAACATGTAAATTCTTGCATATGGGTAAAAAATCGTTATTAAAGCTTGCACTCGTTAAAATTTTCACCCGATACAAGAACTCGTCGACGCTCATGCCATTAGCGGAGCCATCGAATTTTATATTCCAGTTTTGTATTATGGAAGTGATCTTATCCGATCTAATTGCTGCATTTTCATCGAACCCTCTATGTATTGGCGCACCTACCACACCATTATTATGAACCTGGTTGTGTTCTGACCTTTGTTGAACTGGCCGATTTGAATTAATACCTTGAGATCTTTGTGATCGTCTAAACGAATTATTCTGCACTTGAATGGCTGGATTGTTTGGCGAATGACCTTGCAAGGCACTGTTCCTGTTGCATCGCTGATCTATTCTATTCAAATCTAGATTTTGCAATAAACGTGACACAGTATTTTCAATTATCGCATTTAATTGTGAGAAATCAACATTGGCATTAGCGTTATCAGATTGCTGATCTGGCAACGAATTTCTGTTTGCCAGAGAATTATTAAAACTCTCATTCTGAGCATTATCCACTGGTAACGGTAAGCTCAGATTCGCACTTGCTTCATGCGAAGGTATATGTGAAGCAGACATGAAATTCCTAGCCTGACTTCGTGTAAAATGGGTAATATTGGCATTCGCAGCACCTCGAGGTCTACCTCGATTAGGAGCCTTCGATCTTTCTGAAGTCTGATTACGTGCTACCATTTCAATTCGTTGTAATTCCGACAAAGCACAAGGCCGCTTACAACTAGGGCATTCGGCAGAATCTGCTAACTGGTTCTCAATACAAGCACGATGGAACGTGTGTCGACATTCCGAAATGAGCAAACATTCTTGACCTTCCGCCAACGGGGCAGTACACACTGAACAAACTGTTTCTTGATTGTAAGTTAGAGCATTGCTGGCTTGATCGCAAGTCTGCGAAGGAGGAGGTGATCTTCCCATCATTTTGATAAAAAGGTTTAAACTATATAAAGCAAAACAAAACTATTCTATTCCAGCAGAATTATTTTCAATTAGCTGTTGAAGTGTTAAGTTCTAGCAAACCAATTTGCTACCAACAAAACGACTAGTAAAGAATATGTGAGAACCGTTTACGTTATCCTAATACTAGTAAAAAAATTTAAAATATCTACAAGAAAATATGTTTATGGGATATTTTCCATAAACGCTTCAAGCAAATTGTTGAACTAGGTTCATATATTTGCTTTACCTAAAAGATATTTATAAATATATGTCTTTAAATTTTCTGAATTTATGGTATGCTGTTTGATTGTTTCACTTGAGAATATGGTATTGTAGTTTCTTACTTATACGATGAGAATGAAAATGAGGTTTTTTTTTTTTTTTTTTTTTTTTTTTTTTTTGTTATTTTTTTTTTTTTTTTTTTTTTTTTTACAATTGTTCTTTTGTAGCAAAACGGTTAAGTAGGAACGGAATAAATCTATTGAGCTTTTCTAAACTTTATTGGATTACTAAAATCAAACCTAATGAACATGCTGCTTTTTGCACTAGAAATGATAACTGATACTATTGGACAATCAGTTGCAGCTAGCAAAATTATTGTAAATCCGAATAAATACCAGGATGTTCCGACTCGACGTAAGAAATCCATAACCGCAATAAACTTTAAATAAGCTGCCACAGCCACCTAATTCTTATATAAAACTCAATTTGAAGCAAGAAAGAAAATGTTCAATATCTTCGGTCAATATATTCGAACCGTGAAATCCTCAAATAATTGAATATCCAGAAGACTCTAAATTTTATTCCGGCAACCATCGTAGTTGCATATAATAACTGTGGTGGTTATGCGTTAATGAGCTGCAAAAAATCTAAAACAAAAAGTAAAAAAATACGGGCAAAGGAAAACAGTTTAGTTTCTTTGTGGAGTAAAACCTATTTTCCGTTCGCCCCACGTTGGGCGCCAATTTATGTAATGTGAGTTCTGTTACTTCATCGAGGTTTATAAATTGTCATTGTTGGTTGCTCTAAAAGAGAGAGAAGAAAGCGCGGGAGCCATTGATCAATCTAGCTAGCAGTCGGGTTGGGGTGGGATTCTTGCTCGTTCTCCCTCGTTTACTTTTCAAAACTAAACTCATCACACAAATATTATTATAGACTCCCTATACTATAACAGTATGAACCGGTTGTTGATCATCACGTAAACGATGTAAAATAAGCCCCTATCAAGATCAACAAAATGAACACAAAAAAAAAGAAATCTTAACCAATGCTACAGAACTTACTGTAAAGCTCCCCCAAGGTGGTAATATGGGGGAGAAATGCCTCTTAACCCGCCCTACCATTGACTTAGGTGGCATAATAGTATTGTCCTAAGTCCCACAATTACTTTTTACCTCATTTCATTTACATCAGTAAGAAACTTTCACTGATTTTATTTTTCCATATTAATACAATTCAAGTTTATTATTTAATTTGGAAGAAACATTATAAAAGTAAATACGTTGACTAATTTTAATTCAATACTTCTTTTTCATTTCGGATTATAGTCGAATGCCTAATAAAGGGACTAAGTGTCATATGCTTAACGAATAATTTATAGCGGAGGAGCGATAGAAACAAAAACGCCGATATGAGCATAATCAAATAGCTAGGTATGTAAATTACAAAACTCAATTATATTACTGACAGGTTGCGTACTAGCGTTGTTGTTTCTCGTCATTCCTTCTTTCATTCATTATAAGTTTACTTAAGAGAAATTAAGTCGTGAATATATCACTCAAGAGTAAATGTATTGCTCTTTAATATAACGTAAAAAAAATAAAAAAATAATAAAAAAAAAAACTCACCAAAACCAATGTTGCTGGGAACAGCTGTTGAGGAGGCCTCTTCAATTGCTGGATACAAAGGTTAAGCAACCGAAATTAACGTTGATATATATGAATGAAATAAATAGTATGTAAAAGTCGATACATATGTAGATAAGAGTTTCCAGGTAAACTTACAATGACGATCATAACTTGAAAGGCAATAATAGATTAATACTTAATATTAAGGCAATTAAAAACTAAACTTCATCGTGCCATGTGAATTAGGGTTAAGTTGACTTAGGTAGATATTTTTAAGGCATAAAATAATTTTAGTTTTAGTGTTAATCTGTTTTTTTTTTCTTTCTTTTGTATTTGCTTATTACTAGATACCGAGTCCTTTACTTGCTTTGTTGATTCAGTGCAAAAGTTTTAATTTTTTTGATTTTGTTTTGTTGCTTTTGCGATATTCCTGACATGTTAAACTAGCTTTAGGAATTGGGCACGTTGAAATTTATTTTTTTTTAATGAAATTATAATGTATGTACGTAGTATTTTCTAATGTATAGTTACAAATTTGGTATAATTAAAATTTTGTTGTTCTTGTTGTTTTGTTGTGGAAAACACCTTCATCACCACGCCACGATAGATAATGATGACAATTTCGGCACTTCTGTGGACAGACACGGTTAGTTGGTACTGGCCATAAAATCAAAGACTGGGAAGCTTATTACTCCGGTTTCCGATTCTCCGTAGTAATAGATTATATCTTCTTACTGGAAATTTACTACACTTCCTTGATACTGATGCCGTTTTCGATGGGACTGTGTATGGATTGCAACGTGGTTGTTCTTAAAATTTTAGTTACGGTGCTTGTTTCTTAAGTGTGGATTTTTTTGTGGCCTTTTGTTATTTTGCGTTTTCCTTATTCTTGTCACAAAATATTAATCAGATGTGCGGGAGATTGCTGAGATTAATTATTTTGATCTCTCCACCGAAATTGAGTACGTCGGCCAATCTTTACATACACTTTTTTTTAGGTCGTAAATTTGCGTGCAGAGTGCTTAACAAAGCTTATCAGAAATTATTGCTTAAATGCAGCAATTTGGGTTTTTTTTCCTATCAGGATGGCTGGAGGAAATTTTAGTATTTTGTTGTTTTATTTTTTTTTTTTTGTCTTTTTCAGAAATATTCCGTGCCACGGGTATAATAAATCACTTAGGCTTAATTAAAATGTTTTTTTGTTTTTTTTTTTTTTTTACCAGTTCAATAAATGTTGATTGCAGAAAAATGTTCTTTTCACTTCGAAAGCCGGATCAAAAAAGGATCTCCATATAACACGCTGGACCCCAATAAACCTCGTTTAGTCATATCCGCTAATATGACAGTATCTTTAACGAAATGTCTTAATGACAATGCAGGTGCGTTGTCGCATGTTAACGCAGGCTTGGCCTTTGCGTTAATTAAGACGCTTGTCCGTTAACTTCCTGGTGTGAAATTCAAACTGAATATATAAAAATAGTATTGATACAAATCAAAATAGGCCTATGTTAAGGACACTTAAGGGCATTTTACGCAAAACAAGAGATACGTTTCAAGACATAGATTTTTACATAAAACAAAATTGACAAGCGAAGCATAGGCTGCTACAAGTCCTGGACGATATTTTATCATCTCAGAAGACTGTTATTTGTGCTTTCTGTTTATATGAAAGCTTTTTTCACATGTTCTGTTATTTGCATCATTGAGATCTAGATGCTCTTTTATTGATACAATTTGAACATTTACGCCGTGCCATGCGTTATTAACATTTTACTGAAAATTTATAATTTTTATCGAACTTCTGTAATACATTTATATTAAAACCCAAGGGTTGAACTTAAGCCTGAAAAAGTAATTTAATATAAATGTATTACAGAAGTTCGATAAAAATTATAAATTTACAGTAAAATGTTAATAACGCATGGCACGGCGTAAATGTTCAAATTGTATCAATAAAAGAGCATCTAGATCTCAATGATGCAAATAACAGAACATGTGAAAAAAGCTTTCATATAAACAGAAAGCACAAATAACAGTCTTCTGAGATGATAAAATATCGTCCAGGACTGCAAAAATATCATTGCTTTGATTAATGTTAATTAAGTATACAAACAGAAAGTAAAATTGCGTGAGCTTTGGTTGCCGAGTGGTTAAAGCGGCTGTGCCAAAATTGTAAAATTTGACACGTCCAAAGTTCATAGGGTGCTGATGAAGGGTGTTTGCTACCCAGAAACAGCCGGTTGTCCACCTAGCAAATAAATTTTACTTTTCTTTACTTAATTGATATTGATTAAAAAGTAGTGAAAACCCAAGGGTTGAACTTAAGCCTGAAAAAGTAATTTAATATAAATGTATTACAGAAGTTCGATACAAATTATAAATTTACTTTTATTTTTATGTATTATTTACGGTATTCAAAGGGTCGTCCTAAAGTTAGAAGTCTTAAAATAATAGTTCGAAAATATATGACTGCTGTGGGCAACCTGTCATAAAGTAGTGTGCTATATCACATATGAATCAGCTGTTAACGAAAAGGAAAGCAATTTAAATATTTTTTTCAAAATGCCAAAAATAAGTGAAAAAACTAAAATAATAGCCAGGTTGTGTGAAAATTATCTATTAGATATTTTGATAGCTGATTCAAGTAAATTTTAAATAAAATATTCTCATATTTACGAACAAATATACATTTTAATGCATTTATTTCTTAGATGACGAAGAAGTGGAAGAACAAAGTAGTGAAATGTTATTGAAATGAACTTTGCTACTTGCTTAGCTAACCGTAGAAGCGTCCACCTTGGAGTCCCAAAAAGTGAAAAGTGGCACCAAAACGTGCTGAAAAAATTTGACGGCAATCGGTTTAATCAGATCGTTCGGGTTCAGCCGGAAGAATTTGCATATATACTAGACTTAATTAAAGGCGATGATGTATTTCACACAAGTCCAAAAACTGCACAGATTCCAATTGACATACAATTAAAAATTGTACTTTATCGCTTAGGCTCCTCTAGTGATGGACTTTCAATACGCAAAGTGGCTACCCTTTTTGGGGTGGGCGATGGAGGCACCATTCAAAATGTCACAAAGCTCGTTTTCAAAGCAATATTGAATTTGAAAAATAAATTCTTATACTGGTCTAATGCTAGGGAACGACAAGAAATACTGGCTGTAACTGACGAAATTTAATAAATAAGTTTCTTCAAACAAAAACAGCTACTTCCGGTTGAACGGAGTCGATTCATTTTTAGGACGGCGGCCAGTACACAAGCGTTTGTCGGCTGCCAGTCTTCTAAGATTAGTATCTCATTTTTAGGTGACATGCATAGATATGTTTATATATATGCCGATCGCATAGAAAAATATGGGTTTTAGATTTTTATCTTTAGCCCACACTACTACACTTTTTGAGCACACATTTCATTTTTACCATATCGTACGGCTGAGTCGGATAGTAAAACAAGGCCTTCAGCTATTAAACAAATGTATTCTTGTTTGGGTACATACATACATATAAGCGTTATACGCATATAAGGCTTTTTTTAGGTATATATAAATTACTTTTTTAGAATATAATTTGCGGCAGGTAAAGAATATCACCGGCTCGACGAATGCGTTTTAGCCGTTCGCCTCAGATGTATGCTGTTAACTTATGACAAATCACTAAACTCAGTCGATGAAGTCCTATTAATTTATGACTATTTTTGTTTGCAGCACAACAACAATTTTTTTAAACTATCATAAAATGTTAGTACTTTCTGACATTATGACACAATATGAGACCGTTTGAATACCGTAATTATGTTTTTTTTTTTTTGTTTCTGGCAGATAGTGCAGATAAGCTTGCGATATAAATTAGAGAAGACAGGAATTGTTTGTGCTTCGTATGTAGTTTCAATATGAAGCTACTTCATTCGCTCTCAAAATTTTATATGGCGAAGCACGTTGCTTCGCTCTTGATTAGGGTGTTAAGTATAAATAGAGAGCGAAGCGGATATCCTGGAAACATGCTATAAAGCTTCTTTTGCGTCAAAATAAATTTTACTATAACGTTAGGAAAATTACTCGGCTCGTATCCTCATTAAAGAATTCGAGAGCTGTAGTTATTTGTTTATTAATTGTTCTCTGAATACGTATCTCCAGGCAACTATTTCCAATGTGCCTACAATACCATCACATGGTTGCTTACCATACTGTTGCAAAATAGTGCCATTCTGCAGCATCAACCTGGTTTTACACATGGGAGTACTGGCATGGAAGTGATGTATAATTATTATAAAAGAAAAGATATTTGAAGTATTCGAATCTTGTGAAATTTCCTTTTCTCTCTACACATATGTGTGAGAGTTTATTTCAAGAATGTAGTGAAAGCGTAATTTTCTACTTTACCTGTTTGCCTACATTGAAAAGCGAAAACGATTTCTTCCTTTTCAAAAATAGAGTTGACGAGTTTTTCACGTGGATACATTTTTAGGGAAAGAATTATTGTTAATTATTTTTATCATAATTTTAATGATATTCATGACTTATAATGCAAAACACATACTTTGTATATTAATTTGAAAAGAACTTGCTTAAAAATTAACAAGAAATATGAAATCCTTTTAGGTTTATTACACAGTGATCCAGCAGGTTCTCGTGAAACAGGGCAACATTATATAATTATTTGACGTTCAAACACAGAGTTTCAAATCGCTTTGATGGAAATTTTGCCATGAGTTGAGTTGCGAGTTCGAAAGCTATGAATGTATTTTTAACAAAGCGTAAGCGTATTGAGTTTTTCGAACTGTCACTCGTATATGTAAACTACAGGTTAGGCGCGTTTGATAATAACTTTTTCAGAAAATCAGTAATTTCTCTGTTAAATGTGATTGGTTATTTATAGAATATGCATCTATTAAACATATACTCAATAAAGCTAAAGCTTGATTTACAATAGGTAATTGCCTATCAATACTCCATTGAGAGAAAGGATTCATAACATTTGCAATTTAATATGGTTCAAAACTGGAGAAGTTTCTTCTTCACGAAATGAAATAGAGGAAGGTATTTTTAAGAAAAGCTGCACATAGAATATGTGAACGGCTTAGTCCTAATGATTGCTGAAGCTGGTCTCAAATCTTTCTATGCCCAATGCTTTTCTAAATTTAATGGGTTGCAGCATCCATTAAACGGATGTTTGTGTTCCATATTAAATCAATTGTTGATAGAAAGCTTTAAAGCACTTAAATTCTTTCAATACAATTCTTTAAACACAAAATTCTTTAAACCAAATGCAAAAAAAAGTTATTATTTTCTAATTTTGTTTTATATAATTAAATATATTGGTGATATATTTTCTACAGAAATATAAAGCAAATTGTTGAAATTGAACTACCACAATTTGGGAAGTACATTATGCGATTTACTGAACTAAATATATTTCTTAAATGGACAAGGGTTTTATTGGGCAATTCTTTGAAGAGTTTGCCAATGATCTGATCATAACTAGGAGATTTGTTATCCCTTATATGTGTTACCTTCATGCATTCGATTTGTACAGGTGTTATGCGAAATTATTGGCAACAAAATTTGCTTTTCCTTTATGAGTGCGGGCCAATGCCATTCCATGGTGGAATATTCTGTTACATATTTTGTTAGCAGTTTTCTAGAGCGATCAATTTGCTGTACTTGATCAACCAAGATTGATGAAGTGTCTTTGGAGTTTCTTTCCTTTATCCTTCGTCAGCAAAGTGTTGAGTTCTTTTGTGAACCTATTGAAAATAATTCTATCCTGGGTAAACCTTGTAGTTTGCAATCGTTTTCTTAATTTTCGCTTCGCTTTAATTTTTTCCTGGATATGAGTAGAAATACTATATTTAGGTATTGATTGTCTCTGTTCTTAATGTCGAAATCTCACGAAAATATTAAATGGTGTATGTACAATTTGCAACGAATAACAATACGTTGGAGTAGTTTCGTTGTTCTGGAATACAAGTAAACAGTGATAAAACAGGTCAAGTAATTTACACTAATAGAAAAATACCAAATATTCAACCAATTCAGATAAAAAGCTATAAATCATAAAAATCCTTAAGAAATGTTAATTTGATTCACAATTTAAAGCATTAATTAATTGTAATAAACATTATTGCAGGCAGGTAGGTAAAAGAACTAAAAGAAACCGGTAGATTTTATACATATTAAAAATACAAAATAAAGTAATTTTGTTTCAGTGAATAAATTTTTTTTATTTATTCTGAAATTAGTGGTGGGTAAAATGATTTTCCTGCAAAATCAGTATATTGCTTGCTCTTAAATGTACATATGTATAAATAAGCAAGCGTATTAAATTTTGGTTATAGCATCGTATATATACTAAAAATTTTAATTCAAAAACGACAAAGAATGTTCCCGTTACCAGTTTTTGTAATCCATAAAATCTATCACTTTCTTTTAGTTCTGTTACCTGCCTGCAATAATGTTGCAATTGTATGACCAAATGTATACATACAAATTATTACAATTAGAGATACCTGCTTTAAATTGTGCATAAAATCAACATTTGCTTATGGATTTTTGTGCTTTATAGCTTATTTTATTTCTTAGACATGTTGAATTTAGGAAAACGTAAAAAATGTAAAATGCTGCAAATTTTTATTTATTTTTTATTGAATATTAAAAACAAAAAAGAAAGCGAATTTTGCATGAAAAAATTTTCTTTCGCCACTGATTTCTGAACAGCTTTGAAATGGAAAAAGATAAAAGCAAATTGTATTCCAGTAATTAAAATAACATTTTATAGCGCATCTTTTAATGTATTCATAACATTAAAAAAATATTCAATTCCTGCGTATCGAAATCAATCCTAATCAGTGTCAAAATCATGGTATGTTGTTATGTTATGTTACGAGGGCCGCCGGTCCTGAGACCGACTCACTTGGGTCCTAGAAAAGGTCCCGTTGTGTTACCCGAAATAGGCTGTAGGGAGATCTCCCTACACAAGCTCCACCGGTTCCACCCTGAACCAGCCCGATGAACGGATGAAGGAGTCGACCCTGTCCAATCCGCATTCCGACACTTCCGGTAATCCCTCTAGTGTCGGTCTGCCCAAGCAATTCGCTCTCCTGTTAGAGAGGGCCGGACATCGGCAGAGAAAGTGTTCGACACTCTCCTCCTCTTCCTCATCTCTGCAACCTCTGCAGAAATCATTGTATGGAAGATTCAGTCTTCTCGCATAGGCCGTATGGAGCCTATGCCTCGGAAAGACCAGCAAGGCCATATTCGACAGGTGATCTCGTTCGACCACCTATCCTGCGCGATTCCTAGCAGCTGTCGTTGTACTAGCTGCTTGCAGCTATTGAGAGGAATACCTACGAATTCGTCAATATCCTCCTGATGAAGGCGGGAATCGGATCTTGCCAGTTCATCCGCTATCTCATTTCCGGACACACCATTGTGTCCAGGTACCCAGCGAAGCTCTAGATCAGAATGTCTCGCTATCTCGTTTAGAGATACCCGGCATTCCTGAACCAACCGAGATGTTGAGTAAACACCCGCAAGCGTGTTAATGGCGGCCTTACTGTCGGTACAGATAATAATATGCTCCCCGTATATCCTATAGTACGTCATCCAGTTTACCGCCCTTCTTATCGCCGCAACTTCGGCCAGCATCCTGAGACAGCATACCTCCACATGCCACCTGCCTTTAACCGTGTTGCCGAATTCATAGCAGGTTCCTTGACCATGAGATCGGCTGGTAACCAGTGTAGCATAGTAAAGAGCGCCTTAGATGGTGTTGAGCCGGTTGCTCCAGTTACCATCAAGGCCAATGTACGCAAAATCCTTTCAAAGATCTTGCAATAGGTGGACTTTTCCAACGCCTTCCACCATACAAGCGACCCATACACCAGTATGGGCCTCACTACCGCGCCGAAGAGCCAATAGATGTTTCTGGGGCTTATTCCCCAGTTCCTACCAATGACTCTTCGACATAGATATAAGGCAACAGCTGCCTTACCGGCTCTTTCCCTAACATTCCGTTGCAATGTAAGCTTGGAATCGAGATAAGTGCCAAGATATTTCGCAACCTCCTTAAGTCCGAGTTCAATCCCATTTAACTCTGGTCGTCTGAACATCGGAGGCTTTTATTTCCGAGTAAAGAGAACAAGCTCCGTTTTCTGCGGATTAACACTAAGACCACTGTTGGTGCTCCACCCACTTATGATCGTCAGTGCCATCTGCATCTGTTGCGAGAGGATTTCAGGATACTTTCCCGAAACCGCTACAGCAATATCGTCAGCATATGCTACAGTCTTAAACATTTTGGAGTCTAGCTCCAACAGTAACGAGTTCAGGGCAATATTCCACAAAAGTGGAGAGAGAACGCCTCCCTGTGGAGTGCCCCTGCTTGCCACTCTGCAGACGGTGGCCTGCCCCATACTAGAAGTTATGACCCTGTTAGTCAGCAAGTTCCGTACGAAGCATACAACCGAGCGATCCAGAATATCCAGTCCGCTTAGAGCCCTAATTATAGCTCCTGATTCCACATTATTGAACGCACCTTCTATATCTAGAAAGGCAACCAGTGTATTCAAACCCTGTTCCAGATTTCTTTCTATGAAACCCACAAGAGAGTGCAGTGCGGTCTCAACACTCTTGCCCTTAGTGTAGGCATGCAGAGTTTGGCCCATTGATTTTGTCTAATAGACGCTCTTAGTTGCAGATCTATGATCCGCTCTAGAGTCTTCAAGAGAAAGGATGACAGACTTATAGGTCTGAAATCCTTCGGAGTGGTGTGCGAATAAAGACCACCTCCTTTCGGAATAAAGACCACTGAACACCTTCGCCACGATGTCGGTACGTAGGACCATCTGATACAGGCCCTGTATATCCCTAACAGCCATGGCATTACAATCTCGGCATTCCTTTGCAAGTCCGCAGGTATGACACCATCTGGACCCGGTGCCTTGAATGGATCGAAACTATTCATCGCCCAGAGGATCATGTTTCTGTCAATGTGTAACAGATCGCCCCCATGGCCATACCGTTCCTCGTTGATGGACTCCCCCTCATTGGGAGCGCATCCCGGGAAGTGAGCATCCATGAGTACCTCGAGGGTCTCATGGGTGCTGGTCGTCCAACTACCATTTTGTTTCTTCACGAAACTCGGAATGTTCTTCGTAGTTGATAAAATCTTGCGAAGCCTGCTGGTCTCAGAGACCCCCTCCACTCCACTGCAGAAAGATCTCCAGAACTTTCTCTTCGCACTTCTGATCAGATTTTTGAATCTGTTCACTGAAGCTTTGTATTGAGACCAGTTTCCCAATATCTTTGCTTTATTAAATAAACTTCGTGACTCTCTACGAGCTCTCGCTATATCCGCATTCCACCAATGTGGTTTACTCCTACCTCGGTAGACACTAGGTCTGCAAGACTCAGTCATGGCCGTCTCAAGAGATCCGGTCAAGAGTTCCACAGCCGATTCAATGTCCATGCAGTTTCTTATCTCCGGAGGTTCCGGGAGGAGATTTGATAGCCGTCTACTATGCATCTCCCAATCCGTTTTCCTTCTGTTTCTTCTGGACGTTAAGCCAACCACCTGAATACCTATCTCAAATTCAATATACCCGTGGTCAGAGAATGAGCAGTCACTAGACACCTTCCATTCCCTGAGACACCTTGCATATCAGAGAGCCTAGCACTTGCTAGCGTAATATCAAGAACCTCACTTCTATTTGCAACAACAAAAGTGGGTTCCGATCCAACATTCATAACATCTAAGTCAATACAGAGAATAAAGTCAAACATTAACTCACCCCTTGTATTCGTATCCGAGCTTCCCCATACCTCATGATGAGCGTTGGCGTCAGCTCCAATAACAACTGGCAGATTGTTTCGTCTGGCCATGCGGATTATATCCCGAACCATGGATGTTGGTGGTTCACATTCATGAGCCATGTAGCTGGAGACAATTACAAAAGTGCCATCACACGTCTCCCACGCTACCGCTACTGTATCCTCATCGCTGTAATCAGACAAAATGAAGATACTGAAATCGCTTCTAGCCAATATACAAGATCTGATATTACCATGGCCATTCTTGTATAACAGCTTGTAGCCGCTATTCTCTAGTCCACGAATTTTGCCCCCGTGAAGCCAGGGTTCCTGGACTAGGACCAGCTCCTCTTTCCTCTCTGCCATTCGGAGGAGCAGTGCAAAAAAAAATCATGGTAAGTGCGAATGTTCTTAAATCAAGTACCACGTACTTGCTTTTAAGTACAAATTTTAGTTATACGTAATCCGAAATCATGATTGAATATGGCTAGAATAAAGTATTAACGCTTGAAAAATCCGTACATAAAACAAGCACAACGTACTTGATTTAAGGAAATCCGTATTTACTGAACTCCTGACGGAGCTGCGAAATATGACAGGAAAAACGGCCCCAAAGGTGAAAACGAAAAATTACACCAAATTTGGGGTAATAATTCATTATGCATTTAGAGCCCAGAAATTTTATAGAATTTGGCCCCATACAATTGGAAGAACTACCCTAAAAAGTAACTGAAAAATTGCCCCATTTTTTAAGAGTTTTTTTTCGTTTTGAAACGCTACCCCAAAAATAAATGAAAAATTGCCCCAGAACAATTCATAGTGCAAAAAGAAATTCGAAAAGAAATAAATAAATAAATAAATAAATAAATAAAATAAATAAAGAAATGTTATTGATTAAATATTATTCATTTATCCAATGCAATGAAAGCCAAAAAAGCTTAATTTCAATAAACAAAAAGTTGTGTGTTAATATTTCTTACGGGAAAACCTCAATTGTATCTTCCACATTAGCTCTACAATGTGGGCAGAATTTGCAGATAAGAAGTTTTTACATACACCGCAAATCTTGAAATATCTACAGGTCAGTAAAACTATATTAGCAACTGCATCCTTCCAGATAACACATTCCCTTTCGTTGGACACTTCTTCAGTGCTGATTTCTTCTCTTTGTTCTTCTTCCTTTTTTTTCTCAGAAATTTCTACGAAAATATTTTCAATAGGTTGCATGGAACAGCATTTTACCAATCGGATGATTGAGAAAGTCCGATGCCTTAATTTTCCCCAAATCCTATAAATCGGTTGCTTCTTTTATTTTGAACTCTTTGTCAATGGAAGTTTTCCTACGTTTTCTTGAAGAAGAGCCCATTTTCTACAAGGGACTTAAATCACCTACTTTTAAAAAACTCTTCGTTTCTAACAGCTTTGGTAAATTTAAAGAAGTTTCCAGTTCTTTGAATACATTACCCAAAACACCATTGTACGCTTCTACTGCAGAGTTAGTACGAGTGTTTTGCTTATAAACAGTAAAATTGTTAGAACCAACCTGAAAATATAAATATCATCATCGTTTTGGTGCACAAGGAAACAATTATTTATACAATATTTGCTTACGTTTTCTATAAAATGCTTTTAAAATTTTTAAAAAAAAGCACCCAATTTGTTTTGACTGTCCATGAGATAGATTCCAGATCTAACTTCCATGAAAGCTTCCCGTATTAATGTTGGTGGAAGCAGCGGTAGTGCCATTGTTATATGGTAAGCTATTGATATTTGCGTACATTTCTACGTACTGTTTGGCAGTAGTGAAACCTATATATGTAAATACAACCAACACAAAGTATTGATTACGTGTTGGTGAGTTTTCAATATGTATGTATATATAAACACAGATTTTTTTATATATGTACATATGTAAGTCTGTTTGATTTAAATACTAATCTGACATTATGTTAAGTTGTTTATATTTTAATGATATTTCTCATGACGATTATTTCGAAGAATATGTGACAGATTAATGTTTTATAAATATTTGAATCAAATGCATGTATTTTGAAAAAATTGCGCGATTTTTATTAGCTAAAATAGTTTGTAGGGAACTTTTTAAAGCACTTTCAAAATCCGTTATTATTTTTTCCGGTTCCATTTTAAATATGTTATTTGTAATGTATTCTAACATATGCTTATACGAGTTTTTAGACTTTTTATCCATTAATATAAAAAAAATTGAGAATATCTGTAAATAAGAGCAATACGTGCTAAAAAGTAGAAATATTATAATTACCAATACTTCATCAAAATATTGAATATATATAATTCGTAACTGCTTAAAGCCCCCAGTGGCACGATTTTCAATGTTGCATTCATGAGGTATGTACGGTTGTATTGTAAAGTATTTTGTTTTACAATATCAATTATCTTTTGAGAGTTAAATATACAGTAGGAGAAATCATGTTTTGGGTGTCCTGCGTTAAACCAAAATTTCCCCACAAATTTTCATACATGAAGGCCTCAACAACTTCATGGGCATTCTGAGGTGAGCATACATAATTTTTACTGGCTATGTACTGTAAGCCTCTTCAAATTTTTGAAAATGCTGTTTCTTTTGTTTCACTCTGGAAGCTATTTTAGATATACACTATTCTTCACACTTGGAACGTTTTAAAATAATTTAATTATTACTTACTCTTTGGAAGCATTTCTATATGCAGATCTTGTACTGCTAATAGCACAAATTTCTCCTAATTTCTTTTGCTGGAACGCATGTTCCATTTCCCACATAGTTTATTCTGGCCTTACAATCTCTTCTGCAGCATTCATATTTTACTACTTCCTTGTATTCAGATTTCTTTTTAAATATAATTTTTTCTTCTTTTGTATAAAGACGTTTTGAATAAATTTTTTTGTCAGGGAACTTTTTAAATTGACTGCGAAATTTACCGTTAAAAAAACTAAAATAGTTTTAGAATATCTTTAATAAAAGAAAATGAAAAATCAGGCCAACAATTTGAACTAAATTTTTGTGGCCATAAATTTTTGTTCCATAAATTACGAAATGTAAAAACGCCCAAATATTAAATTGTTTTCTTTTGGTGTCTTTTTTAATTTTTACCTTTTGGAGACACTTCTCGTTTTACCCTAAAATGCAAAATTGCTCCAAAAATTAAATGAATAATTACCGCAAAAGCTGCCGTAAAATTTCGTGTTGTTGCATTTCATAAATTTTTTTGGGGCCGTTTTCCGTTTTTGTGTTGGGGCCATTTTTCCTGGTGTAATTCTTCGCAGCGCAGCGCCCTTCTGACACCGCACAGTGGGGCCAAACACAAAAAAGGGGTAATAAATCTGTATCTTTAAAACAAGTGAGCTGATTATAAAACAATGTGTGAAAAAATTATAGACGAGGACCTAGTCTTTAAGAGTAATGAAATTTGAACCATCCTGTTGTTTCACACGCTGACCTACAGGGTGTCAAAGTTGGCTACCTCGGGTTCGATTCATAACTTTTTTAAATATAGTCCGATTTTTCGAAAAGAAAATGCATAATTTAACAAAACGCATTTTAGTTTTTGTTCATATCGGAAGTGGCTTAAGAAATATTTGGTCTTGAACTTTGAAATTTTTGTTTTTAGCTTTGACTTTGTTTCTTGTTTTGTAAATATCTCCGGTAAAACATAGCCAAAGTCCTAAAAATTGTTTTAAACTATTTCTTACATATCTCTTGATATTACGCAAATTTTTAATTCTATTGAGGCGTGTGCTCGTGAAAAGAGATCAAAGTCAAGCCTTTGAAAAATAAGTGAAAAGTTGATAAGTATTAAATTTCAAACGAAAATTGTTCGGAAAACAGATATATTTCAAAATTTAATTGCATTACATTACTTTTTTCGTTTTTCGTGTGTGATAATGAGCGATTGAAGACCATGTATGACGCGAAGCCCACAAAAATTTTGCGTGCGTGACAATGAGAAAGGAACGCTATTCTCACGATCAGAATAGCGTGTGTAACGTTAACCAAAAGAATATCTCTAGTTCACACATACTTGCTCCTATAAAAGACGGCAGTTATGGGTAGAATTTCATTATTTTAAAAAATAGAGTGAGATAAATAGGTTTGTATCAGCAAAAAACTTTTTTTATTAAGTTTATTAGGCTTAAGTTCTTTCTATGTTATTTGTGATTGATATTAATTTGATAAGACAGAAAAAACATCAAAAACACTTAGCAGGGTGGACAACTAGCTGATTCGAACTCGCTACACTTCTCGTCAGCACCCGTCCTTGAACTCAGAGGCTCATGTTCCTAAAGCGACACTCATGGCACTCAGCCACCCCAGTTGTTGTATATTTTCTGGCTAAATTTTTAATTATATCAAACACACCCATTATTACTATTTTATTTTATATGTATGAGAGTTTTTCGCTATACAAAGGTAACCAAGTTGTATTACAACTTAATGTATCTATTTTTCTTTTATTGTTAATTTTAATTTTCACTTCTTAGCTTTTTCAATTGTTCTATTTTTCTACTGTGCCCAGCGACTGTAAAATTATTTATTTTATTTTTTTTTTAATTTTCAAACTTTTTTTATATAATTATTTTGTAAAAATACAAAAAAATAATTAATTAAGTGATGAAAAAGTATGCGGAGAAAGAAAAAGATAAATTTACGGTTTGTTGAAAACTATCTTTGTGCGATACAACACAGCACAAGGTAAAAATAACTTACCACCCGACGGAATAATAGAAACGAACGAAGCCAGAAAGTCACACAGAAAAATGATGATGTTTGCGTCTTTTATTGAATGTCTGCAGCATATTATTAAATTAAAAGACACGCACACGATCAAACGTGAATGACGACTTTATTGCACATACCCTGGCCACTTATGTCTACAAAAATAAACACCAGAAATAGCATAATGCTAAAATGCAAGTGGTCTCCTACAAGAGAAAGCACCATTTGGTATGAAATTTCACATCATCGAAGATAGACACCTGTATTATGCATTGGATATGTAGTTGTCAGATCGCTACAAGAAATCGCTAAAAATATCAAAAACATAAGAACTTAAAGGTGCCCATACAAGAGACGCTTTTCGTCTTCTAAGTCAAATGGGTTAGTGAGGTAGTATGAAACCCTTGTGCTGCAAGTCAATCTTGTACTTGGCTGAATTTATTTACATATATGAATAGTAAAAAATAGCAAACCGTAAATTACTTTTGGCATCACTAAACTCAATGACCTGTTCACGCCAAACAGTTTTTTGTTTTATTTTTTAAAAATAATAATCATTGATTTCACACAAAGCCAATTAAACCGATCACACTGCCGAGCAATAAAATTATTGTCATTGATTTTGATAGCTCGAATACATACATATACATACATATACATATGTATATGTAGCCAATAAAGCGGTGCCCAAGGAGAAATTGAAGTAGACAAATCACACACATATGTATATTTTTATGTGCATGCGCTCATTTGCATTTTATTGTTTTGTGCGGTGTTGTGTTGTGTCTATGCAGTTTAATATGTAATGCAAACAATGTCACATTGTTGCAAGTGAAATAAATAATAAAATATAAACGAGTAATAACAACAACACACATGCTCATGGATTGCATTCAAAATTAATTACAATTTATGACATTTTACTGGCTGAGTACAAGTTGTAAATTTTTTTGTTCCTCCGTACTTTTTAATGCTAGACATAAAATGTACAATTTATAGCTGTCAAACCGAAGAATAAAACGAATACTTGTTAGTTAAAAAATTTAACTTGCATTAAATTTTCAAAAGTAGCTTAAAATTAAGCTGGAACTTGATTTACATAATTCTTTCCGTATTGGGAAAATTTTGTTTAGAAAATATTACGCACCTTAAAAATAGAATTATGTAGTTTTAAACTTCTTATATACAAGTGATTGAATAAAACTACTTATTTATTGCAGGGTTTAAGAATGTATTTAAGCCTGATTTGGAAAATGTCTATATGTTCTTATTTTCTAGCTACAATTACAAATGTTTCCATTTTTTGTGGAAATGAATTCAAACAAAGTTAGATTAAACTAAGTCGCGAGCGACATGTATTTAAGCCTACAACAATAATGTAGTTTAGTTTTATTTGCATGTGGTTTTTAAATACGGCATATCGATGATATAAAATCACTTATAAATTAGGAGACTGCAGACACGCATGAGACTCATCGTCTCATGTATGTATGTGTTGTAGACAGTGATGCCAGTGAACTTTGCTCAAAACATCATTTTTGGGGAAAAAAATCGGCAAATTAAAAATTGGAAGATTAACAATAAACTTGTTTGTTAATGAAAGCCTGTGTATTAATTTGCAAAAAAAAAAAATACTTAAAAGAACAATTTATTATTAGTAACTAATGTTTATGATACGTATAAAATAATAAAAATTTTGTACAAAAGATTGTAGTTTGTTCTTTAGGGCAATTTCTTTTAATAACACTTAGTAGCTTATGTTAATTGCTTTCAAAACTGTAAAAATATGTGTTTTCTAAATTTTTTATGCATATGAACATATGTATGTGTTTCACATCTGTGTTTGACGTTTTTATTAAATCAGTTTGAATATCCCCACCAACACAACTTCTGCTATTGAATTTTAAATACTGTTTCAGAGAAATACTTCTTTTTCATATATTCATATTGTAAGGAGCCTCTCAGTTTCCTGTTGCTTCAGTTTATTTTAATATTATTATTTTCTTGAGCTGGAGGTATTTTTATTGTATGTATTTTATGTATTTATTCGAATATTTTTGTCGATACATATTTGGCTTTTATTCGGATAGCTTCTTCAGAACAATGAAGCAAAACATCGCCAGTAAGTAATGCATTACACTTTTTAAAATAAAAACCTATAGTTTTATGATAACAAAAGTTGTCGAAATCATTGCTCTCGATTAATATAAAAATGCTTGCAAAAAAATTTTTTTAAGTAATTGTATTTTTTATTGATTTCCTTTTATCTTATTTTCTTTTGTGTTGCAACAACACAAAATACATACAACATGCAATTTAAATAGATGTTGTGTTGCATTATGATATTGAATCGAGTTATTATTTCTGTACGAATTTAGCATGATTTTTAATCAAATTTCACTCATGATAATTTTAGTTACCAAACATCAGTAAAACAAACAAAAAATAAATAGAAATAGTATTTCATGGTCGGCCTATCTGGGATTCGAACTCGGACCTTTTGGCTTAAGAGTTATCGCTGCATAATAATGAGTTATATAACACACAAAAAAGGATGTTATAATGTAGGCAATAAATATTTGCTATATAAACTGTAAGTGAAGTTTTCGGTGGCATGCTACAAACATTAGTTACTAAAAATAGATTGTTATTCAAAGTAATTTATAAACATATTGTAATGCTTGTTCGAAATTCATTATTTTGATATACATAAGTGCCTATTTTTAAATAAATTTAGGGATATCAAAGTTCATATACGACCTGATATTACACATTTATTTAGTAAAGCTTCTAATTACACTTTGGTAAAGGATATATAAGATTCGTCACAGTCGAATATAGTACTCGTACTTGTTTTATTTGTACCAGTACTCATATGTGGGGGATATGCAGCGCATTGTGCTGGAACTAGAATAAATATTTATTGGGAGGAGAGAGGAAGTAGTGCTTATGTACATTTGATTCGAACTCTCGGCAGGAAATACGTCTGCAGGCTGATTATTGTACAAATGAACCGCACGACTGAAGCACGAACTCTCTTTGTAATGCGTGGTGCTATTCACTGCCCAATCAGCTTCAAACGAATGACGTGCCTCGAAGAGGCACGCATATTGCATAGCAATATGCTGGGTCCGGTAACGACGCGCTTATTTTGTCAGAGCAGAAGCCATTATAGTAGCGATAAAACAGCGTAACGCACCCCATACTTTGACGATGCTCCAGTGTGTGAGTAGACTCGCACAAGGTCCAGTAACACTTAAATAGAATATAAGCCACCAGACCAATTATGAAAGGTTATTTCATATTTGATCGTATATAATTAGTACAATTAGTCATATAAATATAAATAAATAGTAAGGAGATCACATTGAATGAAGTATATCTTACACCATTTCAAAAAACTGAGGCACTTAAATGCTTCATTTGCAATGTGAAAAATATCTTCACTTCAGCGCACACTACACTGAAATTTCATTCTTAGAGCATTAGGGGATTCCGGTAAATATTTATAACATCCATGTTGTGCAGCATCCTCGGTCGGTGATCTTTGTTTTGTAAACAAGAGTGCGTCTTACGTGTATGGAAATTTACCCTATTTTTATGTTCACTTTCAGAGTTTTGCATAAATATCTGTTTGGTAGGGTTTGTAGCCGAATCAAGCCGAATAGCAATAGCTATGCCCGCTGTCATCTGTAAAAGAGTGGGTACAATTGAAAGCAATAGAGAGAAGATCATTAAGCATGATAAGAAATAGACTAGGAGGAGGAAAGAACCTTGCGGCACACCTGGAGTAATATAAACTCATTTGGTGACACTCAATCTATAGCAAATTGAATAGTGCGCTCTGAGAAAACTCGATATAAATCGGAAACGCATATGATGGAACACGTGACACCGTTTCTTCGAAATATGTGCCAAGAGAACACCCATGGAGCGATCCCCACGGAATTTATATTGACGGTCACACAGTAAAGCATACGACTCTAGATATCTTACAAAATGGTAGTTGATCACACTTTCCATAACTTTGGAAGAGGAGGAGCAAATAGTGATTGGGCAGTAATTTTCGGGGTTGGTCGCCCCTCTCTTTTATGGGATTGGCATCACAATAGCAACTTTCCAACAAATTGGAAACTCACTGACATGGCACAATATGCTGGCACGATATGCCATCTGGCAAATCTAGAGTCTTACTTGTATTGAGATTACCAAAAGGCTAAAAGAGTCTTAAACCTGATTGAACTCGAAAGAATATCTATGGGATACTTCTTTGGAAACTTCTTTTACTTCTATTACTGGTTGCCTCCATAAAATGTTATAGTGTGCTTATAAGCTTAACTTAACTGAAAAACTTACAAACGATGCATTGGCACTACTTATATGTGTTCAAATAAACAAAAGTTAACGTAAATAAAAACTGTCATGGTTGTAAAAACATTTTTTTTTTAGTAAAACAAGTTATTAAAACATTTTCATTGCTCATTTATAACTTTTATGGGTCGGAAAAAGTATTTATTTTGAGAAAAAATATTTCCACACATGAAACTTTTTGTTTGTTTTTTATATGCCAAAAAGAAGCGTTCAAAATACCTGTTTCAAAAATCTGCACAATTTGGCTGAGTAAAACTTGTCTAGCGAAATTTTGCAAGTTCTCAGTCATTCAAATGTCAATTTTCTGGCTCTCTTCTTCACCGTGTAGATAAATTTTCTTATTGCAGAGAGTAAAGAATTAATTTCTAGTAAAATTTTGCAAACCTAACGTAGTTATCCATCGGTCATATATACTTATGCACATACACTGAAAAAACAATTCAATCCATTTGATCTTAAATCAATCTCAAGCGGTGTCAGAAGTTTGGTAAATACGGATTTCCTTAAATGAAGTACGTTGTGCTTGTTTTGAGTACAGATTTTTCAAGCACTACATACTTAATTGTAGTCATATTCAAACCTAGTTTCGGATTGAATATACCACAAATCCGTGCATAAGAACAATATTGCGGTTCTTGACTTAAGAACATTGGTATTTACCATACTACCACCATACACCGTTTGGGATTCACTTGAGTACGGTAGGACTGAATTTGTTTTGAGTGTGACAATTGATTATACATACACTTGATTCGATGTTTCTGAAGCCTATTTAATCCCAAATTCGTACCTGAAATATTCCGCTCTATTTCCTTAATTTAATAATAATTTATAAATTATTTTATCTCTTTGTCGATTTGAACCTGGAACCCAACTACTGCCAGTCCAGCCATTCTACCAATTCAGCCATCGTAGCAATTAAAGAATTTAAACAAAATTCTATACTTATACAATCACGCACAAGTGCTGGTTGCAAATACACCCAAGAATTTCGTACTCATTTTAAGCCTTAATAGGATTTATCTTCCTTAATAATCCCTATTCGGCTTATTTTAAGTACACTTGTATGTTATCCGTACTTAAATTTTTAAGCATGTTTCGTACTAAAACCAAGTAGAAAAATGTTAAATTTAGAATGAGCGTTTTCTTTCTGTGTATAAAAGTTTTATAAATATACAAACTGTGCACATCTGCTTATATACCAACTATTGTTCTTAAAGTACTGATTCCTGAAACAGAGGTCATTCAACGAGCAATTTTACTAATTGATAAACTGCTGTGTACTCCTTTAGTGTCATGTGTTTGCTGTCGAAATTCAGCAAAATTGGCTTGCAAATCAGTGAGAATAAAAAAGCTGTTTTTCTAAGTCACAGACCGATTTTTAGTAACTTTCACATCACATCAAAACAACTTTCGGCACCTACATGTAATTCTGGTGGTAAAAATGCAAACAATACAAGTTTTCGATATAGGTCTAATATGGGTCCCAACTCAACAAAACAGCGTATAAGTATACGAGCACCAACTTACATGAACGTGGCGCTTACGAAGGGCAGCCAAAACTCGGCCCAGAGCAATACAGATGGCAATTTTACTTGCTTGTTATAATCTGATCCTATTATAATAGCCCACAACAATTTGCAGGAAAATGTTATGAAAATCAAAGATTAATGCGAAATGCAATGGATCTGCATCCGAATAACATTAGCAAAATTTGTGAATGCTATTAATAAGATGAAAGTTCTATTGCAATATAGTATTTATCGGTTTGCTTTAAAATCGCAGTTCTCTTTAGTAGTAATAAAATAAAGAGAAAAGAAATGATTTGCCATAAAAAAATCAAGATATTAAAAACAAATGGCACAACAAACAATTTAAGTAGATGTTTGATTTTAAATAAGTTTTTTTTTTTTGTATATTGACCTGCTCCATGTCCACATTATCCGGCATCTATACTTGATGAATTTCTATATATCATGATAAAGTTCTGTATGAAATAATTTTTCTCTACTCCTTTTTGTTTTATTTCATATAGAATTTAACATGTATCGTGATATAAATTTATCAGGTATAGAGACTGGGTTACATACAAAAATGTTGCTATGAGATGAGATGCTTCTAAATTACAAATATCCATGTTGTAGCTTGTCTGCTTTAGCTACATTGTAATTCACAAATTTTCGAAATTTTTAAAAAATCTGCAAAATATATTTTTCTTGCACCTCGTTTAGTTTTCCTGAATGATGCATTCAATTATGCAACGGTTAAAACGTATCGTCTTATGATAACTAATCAGAATTTCACTAAATATTCCACTAATTCCACCTCACACGTGCGCTCAGCAACGATTGCATTATTTGATTCAAAAAAACAAAACATCCAATTTTAATTTTTTTTAATGCGTCATTCGATTACATGATTATTTAGTCTAGTGTGTTGTATATTATATGTATATCAACATGCGCGTCCAGAGCTTGGAGTTTTGATCGCAAATTTAAGGAAACATATTCAATTTTACGGTAGCGTTCATTTACGGCCACTTTCACGATGCAACAATAACAAATTTAGTCCTTTTCTGAGTAGTGCATTCAGTTAAATCAATATTTGGTATGTACATACAAATGTATTGTACATAAAATGTGAAGCAGCAGTCAATAACATTAAAAAGGATATGAACGAAGAAATATTTGGGTTGTGTTTTATGAATATAAGAAAAATTTCTTATTGCTAAATCATGTTTGCGCACTCACGCGTTACTTTTCTGGAATTTTTTCATGCTCACGCGAGTTTCACGCGTGACACGTTTTTTGGAAAACAATGCATCTCCACTTCCAAAATAACAACAATTTCGTAACAGCAACAAGTCAAGTAAATATTTCCGAAACATGGTTTTTTGTTCAACGCTTTTATTACCATCGAAAACCATCTTACACAATTTTATGTCAGAGTAAATCCATTTTTCACGCTGATACGTACAGAAACTATTTCGTTTAAGGTTGTATCCGAAAAAAGCAAAAGAAAAGGGTTGAGGTCATAAATCAACATTTTGTTCTTTTTACGACTTTACTTTTTTCTCTTGATCATGCTCTAAATACACATGTATCCGTTCATAATACGAACGCAAACAAAATAAGATCATAAAATTTTCCTAAAAATATACAAAAAGACAAAATTCTCGTTATAAATTATACAAAAATACAACTGTTTCAAATATGTATGCTATGTACATACATCCACACACACACACACACACATACATCATACAATATATAAAGGGTTATCCCTTTTGCGGTTCCAAAAGTAAATGTAAATAAAACACATATAAAATATTTTTTTTATGAGATTTCTTTTTTATTATAAAGCTTGAACGTTGACATCATGTGTGAAACACTATATCATTCAAATGACCAACCACCACTCGAAGTGTTACAAGCATTGATTCTTTTGAGGTAATTTTCGATCACTTTTTGACACATATTGGGCGGTATCTCAGCCATAACTTGAGGAATGTTGGTTGGTTAAAACTTTATCTGCATAAACATGGCCTTTCGCGTAGCCCCGAAACAAAGTCTAATGGTGTCAAATCGCCACATATTCTCCAAGTCGTATTCTTGAATAGCAGGCAAAAAAAGTCGGTTATCGGTTATCGGACCATAACGCTCCGAATTGACGGTGACATTTGTTCCATCGTCGTTTTCGAAGAAGTAAGGCCCCGATTATGGTTCACAACATTTGTTCATTTATTGTTGTATTTTTTGAAAAGTGATTATGCTTTACAACTATTGTATCAAGTGTTGTCAAAAACTTACAACACATAATCAGATGTTGTCAAAATCTTACAACACCTAATTGAGTGTTGTCTTGTTGATGTTTCAAGTTAAATTACGAAAAAATTATTAAATTTTTGTAAGTGTGCATATGAAATATGTTTTGCAAAAATATAAAAAAACAATTAATTATAAAAATTTTTTAACAAAATATAAATAAAAATTCATCCGTACACATAATTACATATTACCCATTTTTTGATAACAAAAGATTTTTATTTTGTAGTTGCAATGGATTTAAACTGCAATGTACAATTTTTTGGTCCTTTCATTGTTATAACCAAATTAAACATTTACATAAATTTTGATGGCTTTGTTTTTATTTTTCTAAGACAAACGTTTTTCATTTTCATTTTTACCAATGCATTTCTACGCGGTAGTTGCGGTGTAATATGAAATACAACACCAATAAAAATCTCCATGTCTTTTGCTTATAAAACTTGACAATGAAATGTCAAAATATATTGTTTTTCGCTTGTGTTTGTGTAATGAAAGCAACATATGCCTGCATCTTTCTGGAAGTGTGGCTTTACTTGGTAGTTTTGTGTATGCAGGCATGTATTTTTGCGGAAAGATGCTCTACAAATGAAAAACAACTCTGTGACATACACAACACCTAGATGTTGTGAACCATAATCACAACAAGAGTTGTAAGTGTGTTGTAACTCTTACAAAACAACATTTAGATGTTGTGAACCATAATCGGGGGGTAAGGTCCAATCATACCTTCGGACCAAAGAGCGCATCAAACAGTGACTTTTTTTGGTGTAATCGTCCCTCTTCAATTACTTGAGAATTCTCAGAACGTCAAATACGACAATCTTGTTTATTAACATACCCACCGAGTGAGAAATGTGCTTCATCACTGAAGAAAATTTTGTCCGAAAAATCGCCGTCCATCGACTGTTGTTCAAGCACCCATTCTACGTATCTACGAGATTGGTCAGCTGGACTTTATATGGATCTAGGTGTAGGTCTAAATGTAAAATACGCCATAATGTGCCGTAAGACAGTCCTAATTCCTGAGAACGACAAGGAATCGACATATTCGGCTCTTCGGCAACACTTTCATTTACAGCATATATTTTCAGATATTTTTAGCGGAACGAGCGATGATGCACAGGCCGTACAATACTTGTAACCGCTCCAGTCTCTTCAAATTTCTTCACAATTTTGCCAATATCTTGCGTGGCTGGACGATTATGTAAACCATACTCTCCTCTTAAAGCACGATAAGTAGGTGTGGCTGAATCCCCATTTTTGTAGTATGTTTTGATAGTTTTTATGAGTTGTGTGATAGTCAAGCGATCCATTATCGTCAATGTCAGTCTTTCAACTGAGAAGAAAAAAATTTATATATATATATATATATATATATATGTATGTATATATATATATATATGTGCTATACAATATATATATATATATATATATATATATATATATATATATATATATATATATATATATATATATATATATATATATATATATATATATATATATATATGTATATGTATATGTGCTATACAAAATTATAACGCAATTAACAAAGGTAAAAAATCAGTATCAAAAATATAATGCGATATAACACTCAAATTAGATAATACCCTAATATTGATGTTTTCAGTGCTTTAATTCATTAGTTCTTTGAAAATGCATAACAGCAAGATCTTGGTGGGCACTCCTTCTTTATATTAAACCATTGATATCCTCTTTAAAAAGTTCATTCGTGCTGGCGTTAAACTTTCAATATAAAGTTTGATAAAATTGTTATTTCAACTTGACATGATCACAAGTAATGTTCGTTATTAAAAGCTACTAAAAATGTCCTTACGATTTTTCGACGTAAGTGTTATCATGTTCCTAGTCAATATGTTTTTGTCTATTATTTTGTTACATGTTGCTTTAAGATGCTTTTTTTTATATATTTTTTAATACTTATTTCACCAAAATAAATTGACATCCATTTCCATTAAATATAAAATTTATCGATCACTTAAAACCGTAAGATACAACATTTTGAAGTTTAATTAAATGTGGAACTTTTAAATGGAAGGCAATAATTGACAGAAGGTCTTAAGTATTTGCATATAAATTTTATTACTAAAACTGATTAAGTCCGGCTTTTGTTGATTTTATATAAAAAAGGACGCATATACACACAGCTATTAATATTTCTTCATAACTTTGGATGCGAAAAGCTAAAATGAATCTTCAAATGATAAAATTTGTTAACTATGTACTGCATTTGAAGGGTGTTCTTACGAAAGGTTTTTTTTTTTAATTCTTTTTCTCTAACCAAAATTTAGCGCAAAAATACATTTATCATCTACTTGAAAATTTCAAACTGGAAATATGCTAAGAAAGAAAAACGTTACCAAATAACATGTGGTCAAACCGGTATAGAAAACATTGCAATTCATGGTCTTCGAAGATTTAATTTGTTTGAGATTGCGCTTATCATCAAGATTTTGACCATGATGTAAGACCGATATAACTGAGCTACAGTTTATCTTGTCTTCCGTCAAGCAATTATAAAAGCGGTTTTCACAATTCGAATTATGTTTAAAATACTTTTAAATATAATACTATTTTCAACTGTTGAGTGTGAGCGACTTTTTGTTGTTGAAACTGCTGACTTTTGTTTAGATATTTTACCGACAAAAGTACACAAAAGAATTTTTCAATTGGTGTTTCGTAAAATATTAAAAGAAATAAAATCTAAAAAAACATGCCTAAGGAAACCGTGAAAGAAAAAATTACTAACTATTTGGTTCAAAATGCTATTGATCAAATCGAAGTTAATGAAATGATGAAGTGCAAAGGTACATATATTTATTTATTAACAAAAAGTAAATGTATGCATAACCAATCTCTCAGTAGATAGTTACAGTAACGATATTGTTGAGCATAACTTGGACGAGGTTATCAGTGACGTTATTTTAGTCGCACCGTATCGTCGCGGAATGTTTAGTTCAGTTCCGTAGTCAATGAAGTGGTCCTTAGATATTTTAACTGGACTAGATGACAACAGATTTTTACAAATACTGCGAGTGAGGATGATTCAATTCCATTCTCTTGTTGTTTTAATTTCGGATTATTTTGAGTTTAACCAACCTCAGTCATGTGAACAATTCCCAGTTGAGTACCAATTGGCAATTGTACAGACTTGGATCATCTAGAGAGGGTGCAAGTATTCCAGCAGTGTTTTTACTTCTGCGTCATAAATCCAATTACTACATTTAGTAAATCTCCTCGTTTTTTTGGCATTGCACAGGTTTTAATTTAGTAAATTGAAAATTTTTCAGATTTGTTGTTGCCGAGTTTTAAATTTATCAAGATTTATTAAATTTAAAATATCTCTAAGATCTACAATAGTACTTTAACACGAAGCGTGAAAACCACAAAAATAATTTGAGAGACAAATGATAATAAACGACAATCTTTTGTGGGTAGTGTTGCATTTCATTTTTATAGGAACAGATTGCGAAATATGTGATTGCAACTATTCCTTTATATTATTTCGTCGCATATTTTTAACGATATATCGCTTTCCTTCAAATAGGTTCTTCAGGACAATAGCGTTGAATTTTTTGTATATTATTAAAAGCTCTTTAGCTCAAGAATATATTAATATTTACTAAAGAGGGGTCAAATAAAACCATATATTTCCTATTACCGTTAAAGTAAAATTTCAAGCAAGTTTTTTCGAGTCTACAGAGGAATTGCATTGCACCAATGAAATGTCGGTGGCAGAAGAAAAACTGAGAAACTAAAAGACATAAAATAGCTATAAGCTTTTTAGATTTTTTCAAAATAGAATTCTTTACAAAAAAGTATATTTTTGCTCTTTTCCACTTACAAAATTTATTTGACAAACTGCACAAAAATTTTTTTCCTTCAAATTTCAATTGTTTTGTGTCGTTTCATTCTTATTTATTTTTATTGAGAATTATTCAAAATGCCAATTACTAAGTTTGTTGCCGTACTTTCTGGGCAAAGTTCGGTGAAATGAGAGCAATCATAATTTTCTCTCAATAATACACAAAAAAGCACAAAAGTACGGGAACACTAAAAACCACTTTTCAACACCAAAATATATTATCTGTTATATTTGGATGCTGTAATGAAAATTGAAACACATATTTTGGGAAAATGAAATATTTTTCTGCACACATTAAGATTTTAAAGTGCTTTGCAGGTATTTTTATATGAAATACGAATTGAAAAACATCAAAATTGTTGTTATGTTGGGTGATTCAGTTGAACTGTTTTGTTTGTTATTGTTAACTTAACTACTTGCCCAAACTATCCCGAAGAAAAAGTATATATATATATATATATACAGTACTGTTCGAAACGTAAGAAACTTTTTTTAAGAGATAAAAATAAGTTGTATATTTTCTTAAAAAAGCAATTGATTTAAAATAAGCCACTGAATATTATTAGTATTAAGTGATCTCATTTCAAGTATACCAAAAAAAATTTCATTGCATTTCTATAACAAAATTTAAAACAATAACAAAAATTAAACTAACTGCTTATTTTGCTGTTCGAAACATAAGCAACTTTATTGTTATTTCGCTGTCTTTAACCAACCTAGCAAAAATTTTAAACTCGTCATTTAAGAATCGTTAAGTTTTACAAGAAATATTAAGTTTTAGTAGATTTTAGGCATTTTGAATCAATAACAGAGGAGCTGGTATGACGGGTACACGTTATCTAATAGCTTTCAAACAAAAAAATTTTGATATTTTTTAAAATAGGTGAAACTCAAATTTCTATTGCAAAAAAGCGCAAAACTATTAAATCAATAGTTTCACGATTAATTAAGAGATATAAAACTATGGGAACAATAGTTACTGCCAACTTTGGCGGTCGTCGTAGAAAAAATTTCTCAACGGACTGTTAGGAAAATTAAGATAAAAGTCCTTTATGTCTTCCAAGGATGTTGTAAATGAGCTTAATATTAATATCAGTTCTACCACAGTAAGAAAACGAGTGTTGAAAGCAATTTCAGGAGCTTCAGGTCTTCTAAAAAGCAGTTGCTAACAAAGAGACATCTAAAAAAGAGATGAGTATAATGAACATCGATTTGTTCTTTAATATTTTTTTCTAGGTGACATTTGCATTTTGCAAGAACTTATAGCAAGTGGCCTACAGACCAATGGAAAAAAGTTTTATTGCATTTTATTGCCTTTCTTTACAATTAACTATATAACAAAAATTAAACTAACTACTTATAACATGTAGCGATAGGTCTAAATTCAACTTGTTGAACTCAGATGAAATATGACAGGTCTGAAGATCGAATGGACATTACATCCCCGTTATTGTAAAGCCGTTAGAAAATACGGAGGCGGAAATGTAATGGAATGGACCTGCTTTATAGCGAGTGGAGTTGGCCCTTTTGTCGAAATAACAGCAAACATGAACCATTTTGTTTATAGGGATACTTTATCCAAATAATGACGACCCACGCCGCGTCGCAGATGTCACATCACACCTAAACACTCACCGAAGTTAGTCAAATAATGGTTTTCAAATAAAGGAATCCAATTCATGGATTGGCCATCAACATTTCCAGATTTGAATCTGGTTCGAGAATTTATTCGCCATTTTAAGACTCAGGGCTGGGAGTCGCCAATTTAGTTCTAAGCAGGAGCTAAAGGACTGCTTAAAACTGGAATCGGAATCAATACAAATATCCGTTTTAACTAATCTCGTTGAGTCAATACCTAAACGATGTCCGGACGTCATCAGAAATCAAGGATACCACACAAAATATTGAAAGTTGCTTAGGTTTCGAACAGCAAAATAAGTAGTTAGTTTACTTTTTGTTAAATAGTTAATTGGAAAAGAAATGCAATAATTTTTTTTTTTGGTAAACTTGAAATGAGTTCACTTAATACTAATAATATTTAGTGGTTTACGTGAATTTTTGGTGTCTATGACGTTCGAAATTGAAACAGTGAGATAGCAATATAATATTGCTGTCGCTACCTTATTGCAAAATGTTTTTTCTTTGACTGTATGAATGAAATATGGTGCAATCTGTTTTTTGAAAAACGTTGCTTATAAAAGTAGTTCTAAGCTTCTTCTGTAAAAGGATATTGAGAGGCCGAAAATGAAAATTGGTGAACTAAGTTTACACACAGGCCAAGGCAATAAAACAGAATATATATGTACATGTGCATATATTTCTATATTTATATAAGTGACTTTTGCAAAGGGTATTTAATGTTCAGCCCGGCCGGAATTTGCCTATTCTTACATTATTTTTTATTCCCTTTACCAAAAGAAAATATATAGATTTGTTTCATAAAACACCGATTGTAAAGCCACCAGAAACGAGTTTTATAAATGCCCCTTCTGCTTGGGGATTGAAAATAATCAAAATCGATTTTGCAGTTACTCAGATACAGACAAAAACACAACACAATATTTTACCTTGTTGTGCTATAAAAAAATAAAAGGTAGCAAGCTGGATCGAACCATCAACGTTCAGATTGATAGCAGCTTACACCATCTAGCCATCGCCGCTTGTTGATGACAATGTCATTTGTAGTTTCATCTTAGAAATTTACCCTTTTGCTTATAGATTTGAAACATAAAAATTCTTCGTTTGTAGCTTGCCATTGGCAAGTCTCATGCGTTTAGGTGTCGCAAACAGTCTTGCCAGTTGATTTTGCTCAAAAAATCATTTTTAAGAAAAAAAAAAAAAAAAGATTTTGAGCTTAAGGTCCTTGTTATTTTTATTTGCAATATTTCGTTTAACTTTGGAAAACTTCTTCAGGAAATAAATGCTTTTTTCAAATATTTGAACAACCAAGCTCGAAATCTAAAAAATTTTATAATCAAAAAGGAAAAAGGTCGAAACAAATAGGATAAAGAAATTGGTCACTAATGCTAGGAACACAACTGGGACGAACGAAAAATTTCGCCCAACACGACGAATAGGCCGGTTAAAATTCGCTGTGTAAATTCGTCGTATGAAACACAATAACGGCGAAAAACAAAAACATCTGTTATAATTGATAAAGTTGTTTATTGTTTGTTCAAAGATAAAAAATTTAAATGAATCAAAGAATTTCAAATTTTGTAAAAATAATGAACATCATGTTCATTATGGTAAAAGCCTTACCCCCTAATTCATACAAATTATTACAGGCTTATAAGACTGTTATTTGACATATTTGTGTGGAAAATCTGTCAAATAACGGCTTTATAAACCTGTTATAATTTTTTGTGAATTAGACGGTTAAAGTTTAACATTTTCAATTATAATTTCACTTGTATGCATTTTCTCAGTTTTTTAATTTTGTCTTATTATAGTTGACCATAATTGGTTGCTAAAAAATTAAGCATTACCAAAAACAAAAATAAAACACTACAAACATGTCTTATAATCTTGTTTGTTTTAAATGCAAAAAGTCAAAGCTTAGCACTTAAAATAAAAACTATTAAAGTAAAAATTAACTGTTTTTACTAAAACACTTAAAAACTAAAACCAAAATGGCCACATGGTACTGATTTGTTCGTCGTTCGCCGGCGTAAGAAATAGAAATAAATTTATTTTAAGTTCGCAGCGTACAACGAATTTCGGCCGACATGTGACTGTGTGCATTTTCATATACACCAATGTATTTTATTTTTGACGGCGAATATTCGCGGCGAAAAATTCGTCGTTCATCCCAGTTGTGTTCCTAGCGTATTGTTATTAATATATTTTGGTATTATTTTTAATAACATTTAGTAGCTTATGCTAACTGCTTTTAAAACTGAAAAATACGTTTTTTCAAATTTGTTTATGTATACGAACAAATACATTTCACATTTCTGTTTAACGTTTTTATTAAATCAGTTTTAATATCTCCACTAACAAAACTTCAGCTTTTAAATTTTAAATATTCTGTAAGAGAAATAATGGTGCTTATTCGGGAAAACGTGCTAGTGAAGTGAATCTGTATATATAAAACAAGAACAAAATGTCAAGAGTACAAACAAATTGTTTTTATGTTTCGTACAAAATTTACCGTTTACTGGTGAAATAGATACGCGTGGCCAACTACCTCGTTAATGCTATTCTTGCGATGTAGGGAAAACACAAACAATTCTTCATATTTTGTTTTTGTTTGCCAAGTAAAGTGTCACCTCTTCGACGCGTTTTTCAGAATAGCCACCAATACTTTTTAATACATTTATTTTGTAAGGCGCTTCTAGCTTTCGACTTGCTTATGTTGATTTAATACTATTATTTTCTTTAGCTGAAGGCTTTTTTATTGTATATTTATTTATTTAGTCTAACATTTTTGTCGACATTTCGCTCTCTTTCGGATAGCTGCTTCAGTACAAGGAAGCAAAGTATCGACAAGAATGTTGAGATTAATACAAAAAAAAAAAAATATATATATATATATATATATATATATATATATATATATATATATATATATATATATATATATATATATATATATATATATATATATATATATATATATATATATGTATATATATCTATATATGTATGTATATGTCAGTCATCTATAAATGACATAAAAAACATTGTGTCAAGTTTACAAGCAGTTAGCATAAGGTGCGAAATTTAATTAAAATAGGTTACCCTTAAGTAAAAAATACATATTTTTACGCAATTTTTATTACTTGATGCGTATTCCACCAAAACCTTTGCCTACTAAATGAGGTACTTAGTGATCAGAAAACGTAATAGCAAATACTTACATTTCTGATTACAGAAGTGCATGGTTTTGTTCACGATATTCCAAAGGTAATGCATTATACTTTTTAACTTCGTAAATTATGTTTACGTTTGGTAGGATTTAAATCGTCATCTACCATTTAAGTTCTACACAAAGGGTCAATTTTCAACTTAAAGGGTGCCACCGTGAAAATGGCGACATTTAAATTTTCATTTTTGCTATTTTTGATAATTGTTTTTGTGTAAGCCTGCATGTACTGTTCCAATTTCAAGTCTCTATCTATATATATATATATATATATATATATATATATATATATATATATATATATATATATATATATATATATATATATATATATATATATATATATATATATATATATATATATATATATATATATATATATATATATATATATATATATATATATATATATATATATATATATATATATATATATATATATATATATATATATATATATATATATATATATATATATATATATATATATATATATATATATATATATATATATATATATATATATATATATATATATATATATATATATATATATATATATATATATATATATATATATATATATATATATATATATATATATATATATATATATATATACATTAGGGCCGGTCGATTTATTTTTCGACAATTTCCCTATGATTTCCGCATTCTATGGGTTATTCCATGAAAATTTGCCAAAGGAACCATATCTCTATCGTTAAAATCGAGTCCCATACTTTTTGTTGGTAGATTTTTTCCCAAATTGACGTTCGTATGAAATATTACCTACACGTTCACATCCATAACTCAAAAACTATCGATCGGGTTTAATAGCCGGTAGGCGCGTTGGAAAGGTGAGCTCATTTTGATCAATCTCAAACAAATCAAAAAATCTCCAACATTGGTTCAACGGTTCAAAAGTTACGGGCCTTTTTGTCTAAATTTTGGAGCATTTTTCCATTTTTTTCATGTTTTGTCCAAGAATATTACTTTCATGGCCATTTTTTTGGCTCAATTTTTTAACTTACGAAGCTTACGAACCTTACGTTACGACTGGACTGATTTCCGCTTTACATTATTGGCATATTTTTGTAGAAGGCGCTATGGCGACGACATTAGAGAGACGTACGAAAACACCCAAACTTGAAAGCAAACAAGACTTTCAGAAAAAATTATGTTTTTTTTTCACATTTTGTCTATTACTACACTCAAATTGAATTTTTTGTTTGGTAATAGGTTGATAGATACTTTATTATCTCTTAATTTGAATTTTTGTAGACAAAAAAAAAACAAAAAGGGAAAAAAATCAAAAAGTTGGTTTTATGTGTTATTTTGTTTTAGCAATATCGCATGAATTAATCAACCGAAGTCGATAAATTTGGGTTTAAACTCTTCGTTTTGAATTGTAAATTGAATTAAATAATGGATTGAGCCAAAAAATAGCCATGAAAGTAATATTCTTGGACAAAATCATGAAAAAAATGGAAAAATGGCCCAAAATTTGGACATAAATGCCCCTAACTTTTGAACTTTTTACCAACAAAAAGTAGGGGACTCGATTTTAACGATAGAGGTATGGTTCATTCGGCAAATTTTCATGGAATAACCCATAGAATACGGAAATCATAGGGAAATTGGTGAATTTCTGCACTCCCTACAAATCGACCCGCCATATATATATATATATATATATATATATATATATATATATATATATATATATATATATATATATATATATATATATATATATATACATATACATACATACATACATACATACATACATACATACATACATACATACATACATACATACATACATACATACATATGTGTGTGTGTTTATATTCATCACCTGTTGAAAACATTTCTCAAAAAAAAAACACTTTGTGTACGAGGTCTGATCAAAAAGTAATCTTTATTTTACAATTTCCTGCGTTACGTATGTTATGTTCGCCTGATATGTTGGCAATATCAGCCCTTTTGGACAGATAAAAAGGTCATTCGGGTTTTGTACTGCTCTTAGATTTTCTACTATTCGAAGAAATGGATCAAAGAAACTATATTACTCTTTGTGTAAAAAATTAAATTAAATGCGCAAGGACATTTGAAATGTTGAATGGAGGCCAGAATAGCTAAGAATGTGAAGTTTTTTTCACTGTTTGCTTCAACTGCAATAGCATGGAGCATCATGGATACTTGGGCAAGATTTAGGGTCTATAAGGAATACTAACTTAATGTTATGCACCGATTGCGTGAAGCAATTCCTCAGAAACGCACAGAATTATGCAAAAAACAATCATGGATTTTGCAACATGATAACACACCAGCTTGTGCGTGATTTTTTGGCCAAAAACGATTGAGGAGATGAAAGAAAAATCGAAACAGGCGCCTGTTGGTGCTACCAAAAGGCGCGTTTCAGAAGTGTTTCGAGGATTGGAAAAAAACGCCGGGGGGCTTACTTTGAAAAGGATAAAATAGTTATTGATGAATAAATACACTTTTTGAAAAATTTAAAAAAAGCGGATTTTTTGATCAGACCTCGTAGTTTTTTTTTTTTTTAATATTTCATTTTGCGCCTCTTTTTGCAAAGATTATTAATATACGACTCTAGAATCATAAAAACATATAAAAACAAATCCAAGTAATGCAGTTAAAACGTCATAAATCTTAAATCGTTTTTTACAGTCATTTTTATTACATTTTGTTAACATTGGTTTGGCAATTTGTTGCTTCGAGGTTGGCAATACCCTGACCTAGAGATTTCGTTTTGTATGCACATGTACGAATTTTCGAAGCAAATTAATTAAATTTCAACAAGAAATCTATTTATTGAAAGCAAAGACGATTTGAAAGATATGTTGTTTCCACGTAATTGATATAGATTATTATGCCAAGAGTTAATGTGCCTCATTGTTTTTAAATAAATTCATTGTGCAAATGACTTTAATAAGAAGGAAGAGCTAAAGTGATTTAAATTATCAAAATTATAAATGCAGGATGCTTATACACTTAAATTTTATGTAAGTTTCTTAAAGTTTTAGTCGTGTTTGTCTAGTTTGTTCTTTGCTCATAACTTATATCTGTCCATGCACTATTATGTAGACTTACATATGATTTCGAGTATGTTTATACGCCGTCACAATTTTAAATACATTTTTTTTTCAATGAACTAAATAAAAACTTATTTATTAAATATGTAGTTCCAGAAAATTGTGCTTGCAAGCACACATAAATTAAGTATAAATTGCGAGTTGTAAAAATTTACTGTCAACGCTTTTTTCAAGGTTGTGGTGTACCAACGTGGAAATAGACAAAAAATTATAAATTTCAAAAATTAAATTCAAAAGTTTTTTTGAAAAACTTTAAGCATTTACGAAAATTGACGGATTTCATCATAACTGAGGTTCCACAAATCAGGACCCATGATTAATTCCTGGCCTGCTCCTGATGTTATTATGTTTGTTCTCTGATCTTCCGTTGTATTGTAGAGAAGTACATGGTTTTTAAGGTAGCTACGGAGCATCCTGAGCAAGTATGTTGGTGTTTGGAACTTGTCACGACGTACTGTCATCAAATTGCACCATTGTAGGCTGTTAAAGGCGTGCCTTGCATCTAGTGTAGCCAAAACTATTGTGCGCTTTGGATAATAACGCCTAGTTTGCCCATATTCAAAGTGTCTTACTACATTTTGAATTACTACAAAGGTCGATCTTCAAGGTCGGAAACCATGCTGCCTTTCCGATAGTCCAGCTGCCATTTTCACGGATTCTCATAATCTTCGTTGTAGTAGTTTCTCTAATAGTTTTCTAGCACAGTTTAACAAGCATAGAGGGCGGTCAGCTGACGGTTGGGCTGCCTCTGATTAGCAACAGAATAAGTTTCTGTTTCTTCCAGCACTTGGGGATAATACCCTGAGCTATGCAGGCGTTATACATAGTCAGTTTTACTCCTGGTCGATTGTTAGCTAGGAGTATGAGGTCCTCAGCTGGTACGCCATCTGAGCCAGGAGCCTTGTCCTTCTTATGACTTCTCGCAGCAGAGATCAACTCCTCCTGGGTAAATGGGATCGCGTCTGATTGGGGCTCATGTTCCTCATGCAATAGGGGATGTGTAGGAAATATGTCAGTTACAACGTTGTCAATTTCCTCACTGTTAAAAGCGGGCTGGTAATGCTTGCTCCAATTTTCGCCATTACGATTTTGTAGCCCAGTCTCCAGGGGTTGATATTCAGATCGTTACGGATATTCTTCCACTTTGTTTTTTTTTGTTGCTTATTTTGATGGCTCGTTTCAAAGACTACTGATACCTCTTGAAGCTTTTGTCTGCGCCCCACCACTTCTTCTGGCTCTGGTGTAACTCCTTCTATTATGTAGATAGGCTCATCTAAGCTCAGCAATTTCCGTTGTCCACCAGTATACACAGGTCTTTCTTTCTTTCTTGGATATTGTGATATACGGGGCATCGATGCATTGCAGCTTTGAAATATGCGTCTCATCATGGTTTCTATCAAGAATCTGGAATCGCCGTCTGCGTTTGTCTTTCCAGTCTTATTGAATTATTCAATAACCCATCAGGATTCAATCTGTTAGCATTCCATTTGCGCATACTACTCATTCTTGCCGTAGGTACGTTGTTAATTTCTATTGACAGTAGGAAGCTAATATATTGATGATCACTTGAACTTGTTATTATTTTTTGTTCATTGACGCTATAAGGCCTCGTACTAAAACTTTCCTGTGATACATATTACACACTGTCACAATTCATGTTAAGCACAATAGTAATGCCAAATTCACTAACATTCAATTCATTTAAAATTCTTCAAAAATTAAGATTAATACAGTTTTCCGTTTTGTAAAATTAGGGGTAAATATAAAACAAAAAAAGGTTATGCCAGTTTGAACATTAATTGTATGTATATTTGTCCAAAAAATTAAATTGTTTTAGCAATCTGTCCAATTTTGCTTCCGCAACGTATGACTGTATAACTTTTAATCAATTACTGTAGTGTATGTTGGAATGATTACAGTTTTAAAGAGGGCCAAATTCCAATTGACTTGCACTTTTTATAATTTACGTAAGTGAATGTGAAAGAATTTTATTTCTATGTTCAATTGCATTATACGAAAACAAGTGTCGTAAACACGTATGTATATATGTATGTAACTTTGTTTATGGCCAATACAACAAATCTATATTATTTTAAAACCTTAATGTACATATATGTTCGATTTAAAATACGTAAATAAATAACTTGCTTTGAAAATAACTAAATCCATTCATATATTTATTTGTTTGTTTTTGCCCACATTGAGCTGTTTGCAAGTTAAAGAAGTACAAATATGTTCACAGAACACACCAAAAAGTTATAAAAGAATTATTTTATAACCGTTTAAAAGCTCATTAAATTTGTTATTGCCTTAAAACGTGGAATAATGATCAGAGTAATAAAAGCGTATAAGTAATTTTTGAAAATTTCGCTTAGGTATTTACGTTTCTTGTCTGTTTCAAATCAATTTACTTGCGGATTCTGTTACCGATATAACCTTATTATTGGTACAACAAAAAAAAAAAAAAAAAAAGACACTATGACCGCAGTTGACACATCGACTTCCAACCCTTTGGAAAATCATCAAGGTGACCAACACACTAACAATAGTGTAAGAGTTTTCAGACCATCACGTTAGTAATACGATTATATTCGTTCAATGAGTATACAATATATTGTAGTATTTTTCAGCCTTCACGACAGTAATATGATAAGTTGTGGGGAAAAATCTGAGGCATATTAATAACTCAAGGGATGTTGGTATGAAATGGAATCACCTCATACGCAAATGATATTACTTCCAAGTAAATAATATTTATGTGCCAAATATTAAAACTATATAAATACATTTACAATAAAACGAAATCACTGACAAGGTCATTGGTAAGATATAATGTAAATAATTAAATTTAAGCTTTAATATATTATTCTACTACTACTATTGACACTTGGTTGTTAAATTTTAAAACAAATTATTTCAATGGGGAAATTGTACTGGCTAATAGCTGAACCCGTACAGACTTGAACTACGACTTCAGGCAAAGGAGTGCAATCACAATTACAACGCTTTATGATATATTTATACAAAAGCTAGCTTTTTACTGTTACTGTGGGGCTGCATTCCAGATCATGTACAATTGAAGAAAGGTTCGCCACATACAACAGTTTTCTCGATGAATAAAACTGCACCAAAAGTTTTTTTAGCTTGTTATTTAGTAATTTCAACAAAATTTGGCCTTCAATTTTGCAGTCCAAGAGCAAGCATTTTTATTTATTTAAGATCTGCAAACACGATTTGGGGTAATATATTTATATTTAGAATTGGAAGAATAAGTATTTTCATTCAAAAATAAAAATTAGTAATTATTTTTTTACCTGGGACCAGTACTCATGGAACGACCCCTTACATATGCATTATACTGTGCAGGAACTAAGAAAATAAGTTGTTGAGCATCGTATACGTCGAAGGAATAACAAATGACAATATATAAATATAGACAATATATAAATATAGACTACTGACAATATATAAATATAGACTACTGTTGAAACACATAGGTTAAGAGACGAAGCTTAAGATATTTGGCTAGCTCGTCCATTGGTATAATTTGCGCTTAACCCAGTTTTCATACGCATTATCATATAAATATACTCTTTTACTGCAAAATACTATAGATTTTATTTTAGGTAAAAGAAAATTTTGTGTTACCTTACATAGTAACAACCGAACCTAGTATTGGAAATATCTGCAGCCAATGGTGGTACACAATGCCCTCCCAGCAAACAAAATGTTTGCCAACGACCTTGACAGAGTGTATTCCAGTTAATTTCTTCTGTCCCTAAAGTTGAAAAAAGTATTATAATCGTATGTACTTATATTTTAGTTTACATTATTGGTTTTATATAAATTAATCTTTCCAAACACAATTTATACTTTTATACCTTGTTCATACATGCATTTCTAATTGAGATAATATTCAGTTTATTGACATAATATTTTTTGCGTTCATACCTAGAAATATTGCGCTAACTCAATTAGTATTTGACAGCTGGAAAAAAGTTGTTGTTTTTGTTTTGGTAGTGAGAAAGAATATTACTATTTTACACTTACACAGTTTTATTTTTAAGAAATATTTATATTTATTAAAAACTGTGCCACGCTTATTTGTCAAATAAGCGTTCAACAAACACTAAGCAAAATAAATACAAGAAAGAATTGAAATGAAATTTAATTAATGTGCAATAATTGTAATCAAAAGCTTTAACAACATATATCAAGTTATTAAAAGTTATTATTTTGAAGGGCAATGCAACACCGGAGAACTTGTTGCCATTCCACAATTTCTGCACAGATGTTTATGATGTTAGTTCTGCGATGAATAGAAATTTTTTTGTCCAAAACTGCTCAGTAGTTTTCGAAAATTAGTGATGTATGTACCTGACATTTTAGATTGTTGACCTGTTGAAAGAGGAACAATCTTTGCTTAATGTTTTATGTGCAATGCATAAAATGTTGCTGCAACTAAGCACTATAAAAACTGACATTTTCTCTCCCGTTTTAATCCATTGACATCACACTTTTTTTTCGAGAAACAGTTACAAGCAGAAAAGTTTCATTTATTAAAATGAGTGTTTGCCACTAATTTTACCGACAAAGTTTTCTAAGTGTAAAAATGTTGCATCAACAAAGCATTGCAGTTTGCTATTTTCCGTGTGTATACATGAACAATCGCATTGGATGCCACAATTTTCCTTGAAGCTTTTAAAGAAATAACGGATTACACGTGTGATCACATTTTCTTAACTGTAAGCACTGACGTACCGATCTATGTATATACATACATATGTATGTACGTAACAATTTCATAGCTACATACATATGTATATACAAAGGTAGAGCATAAGCAGTCAAATCGGCTACCACAACTTATTAATAGATAAATAAGATATCATTATTCTCTATCTACTTGGTATATGTGTTTTTAGCTATGTAGATATGTATATTCATTTATGTACGCACATACATACATACATTTATGTACGCACATACATAAGTGAGGAAAAGTGTTAATGGTAGTCACTTTTTATATTAGTGTTTGTTTCATTTATTGGGTGGCTCATAATATTTTAACGATCATTTAAAATGTCATAAAAGAGATCAATTGTAGTGCGCAAATGACTTAACACTGTGTGTTGTTTCGCTACAGTCAAGTTTACTACCGAAAACATAAAAATTAAATAAACCATTATATAGCGATTAAAAAATTATTAAATTTTCAATATTTATTTACATACATTTTGTTGGTAGGTACTTAAGTTTTAGTTAATAGTGGAAGAATGAGAATAACATACAAAAAGAAAGAAACTGAGCGAAAAAATGAGGGATTATTATGTCTTTATTGCTCTTTGGTGTTGCCTGTAAAAGTTTTTATATGTATTGCGTTTTCTCTTTCAGTTCTTAAAGTAGGTTGGGTTTAATGTTGAAGCAGCCCATCACAATACATATGAATGTATGTATGTATAATAGTTGTAACTTTGCTGATCAAAGCCATAATGGAACCCGTGTGTAGTCTATCTTGTTTTCTCTGCCATATCGTCAGGGTACAAGTAAACGTTGCAGCACTGTTCTCTTTCCCCCTAACGATAGACATTCTACGCCAACCACATGTTTGTTCACTTTTAACGAGAGATAAAGCATGCAGGTAGAAGAAGCATAACAAAAGAGATCATTATGGCTGACGAAATACAACAAAGAAAATAAAACAACAAGTTGGGCAATACACATGATTGGATGAAATTTTTGGGTGGAAGTTCTATTTGTGATGTCAGCCGCCGGAACAGCCAAGAAAGACGATTTCACTATTCTCTTGTATTAATAATAGATACTGTTGTGGTATTTCTCTTAATTTTTCTGCTTCTTCGTTGAAGATATTATATAAAAACTGATATTTTGCCATAAAAATGAAGATTTTAATTGATTCCTTAAGCATCAGTGTTTTTTGTTGATTTTTCATATTTTAGAAGAAACAATTTGTGCGTAAAGAAACGCTCAGACTATCAAATATTAGCCGTCCAATAACAGAATCACCATTCTCTGGTCGACCTCTCTTTTGACCAAGCACATGGATACAAAACTGCATATCTGTAAATACATTTGGATAAACATCAACAAACCCCAATGAAAAGAAAAACGAGTTAAAAACGTAAAAGCATCAAATTTGTGAAGAGTGCATACGCAGGGTTTGTTTGATCAAATAACAAAAATAAAATTTACAACAGATACATATGTAAGTAGGTATTTGGACTTATTAAATATTTGCGAGAGCTAACACAAACTTGCAAATACATTCATATAAACATTTAAAAATGCTTACATAGGTACATACATATGAATGCATCAGTCACCATCAACGAACAGAATAAAAAGGGGAATAAAAGTAAAAGCACAAAATTACAAAATAACATACATATGTATGTATGTGATTGTTTTGTTTGTTCAACGAGCACACATAAAATTTACAGTAAATGTGTGTTTGCTCTTAAAAGTTCAAATAGGTAATTGTTTGCTGCAAATTTTGTTTTTTGCTTTGAGCAAATAAAATCTTAAAAAATTTTCTTATGAAATTTATCGTTTTTACTCCATTTTCTCCAATCTTTGTGTTTCGTTGGTGCTTATCGTGATGTGTCTATATCTAAGTACATCAATTCTTATTTGTTTGTATCAATGTGCTAGGAAGAGCGCAAGAGAAGAGTATTCCTGTTATTTGATGGCTAATAATTGATAATTTGACCGTGCCCAGGACATGTGCAATAAACTCGTTACTCGTTTGATTTCGTGCGTGCGGTCGTGCTTGTCCGGCTATACGTACATGCCATCATCTCTGCTTGAAGAAAAATTCAAAAGTTTTTGGTATTTTTATTGAAGCATTTTTTTCTCACGTGTGCACTATTGCGCTGCAGAAAAAGCTCATTTCGTTTGAAAATTCGTGATGGATAGAAACTAAAATGTGAGAATGAAAAAAGAGAAGCAAAATGCGTAATTTTTGCTTCCTTATGTTTCTTTATGCATACATGTAGATTAATATGCATACATATGAAGTCTGTTGGTACCCTGCAGGAAATGAGAATGCAATAATTTATTATTGACTCACTTGTACTACTGACAATTCCTGAAAATACTATTTGCTTTAAAAATTTTAAATGTGGATGCATTTGACGTTGTAATAACAAAAATGTAGATTCATTGTTTTGTGCATAATTCATTACAATACTCTCGATGCGTTGTAGATACCTTTTTTCCGTTTACTATAGGGAAACTTAAGGCCGTGTCAGATAAAAAGTGTATGTCACAATAAAAACTTTGACAAGATCCGCGCATTGTTTGTTTATCAATAAAATATTGAAGTTGTATATTTTATATATGTACTTTTATATATGTACTTATTTGTAGTTTTGTTTGTTATATTTTTCAAATAAGTTTATTCATTAACACCGGTATTCATAAAAAATAAAACGTTGCTGAAAAACATTTTAGAACAAATTTTATAAGAAAAATTTGTTGTAAAATGTATTTCAATAATGTTTTATTTTTTGTGAATACTGGTGTAAATTTATAAAATTTATTAATTTTTTTTTGATTTCTGTTGACGCCAAGAAAAAATAAAAGCAAATGAGAGCAGCTAATTGTCAAAGCGCGCAAAAAGATGAAAGATGTCCAACTTTTTGCTTTGCGTCAAATAAAATTTATGTGACAAGTGCCATATAAACATGTACATTAATCTTAAATGTCAAAGCGTGTATGTAACGTAAAGCGAAGCAAAAGTTTTATCTGATACGGCCTTTAGTTTTTAAAAGTATACATAAACAAGAAAAATTCATTCCAGGATGGAAAATCAATCGAAAACTCTCTTTTCTCTGGCTTTCTTTGAAGCAAAATGTTTAAGTTTTTATGTATATTTGGATCTTTTATACGAAAAGAGGTCATTCGGTATACAATTGTCGAAGTGGTGGAAAAGTGCGCAGATGAAGAATACAATGTTATGGCTTATTGAAAACTGTCTCTATATGAAACTAAGCAGCCCCAGACAAAAATATCTCACTTGGCGGCGGCATAATGGAAACGAACTATACAAAGCCACAAAAATTATGATGTTTGTGTCTTATATTGTATGTCTACACCAAATTATTAAAATAAACGACCCGCAAACAATCGAACGTGAGGGACGACTTCATTGACTGTATTTCCGGGGCATTTAAATTTTTTTTTTATTATTTTATCTATAATTTTTTACCTTTATTGTTAAAATTAATAAAATAAAAACAATTAAAGATTCCTGACGATGCTAAAAAATTGTTAGCGAAATATCGAAAAATTAATAAAGAAAAATAAGAGACCTAAAGCTTTAAAAAATTGTTTTATTAATTTTAAAATATTTTTTTTTGTTCGTTGATCAAATACATAGTATATGAATTTTTGAAATTTCTGCCAGCTTCACTATTTCGAACATTTTTGAGGGTTTGCATAAATACAATGAAGATTAAACAAAATTTTGAATTTTGTTGTGTGGTCCTATAGTGAAAGCAACTAATTCTGAAGTTTCAATTGCACTGTTGCTGTTACTCTTTTGGGCACTATTCTCTCCAGCATTAATTAGTAAAACTCTTAATGGTTTCAATATCTTGGTTGAAATTTAAGTTCTGGTATTTCGGTTTGCCTTTGTAAACTTAAGATAAGAGGATGAGCAAAACATTTATTGTCCTTGTCGAACTACTGCAAGAATATTTAGCCCATTATCACTAGCTATAGCCGTCAACTTGTTAGCAATTCAAACACTGCAACTGTATTTCTTAGAAAAAAGTACGAGTTTCCTTCAGAGAAGTCTTTCAAGTTCTCCTATTCTACTGACGAGTTCACTAGAAATAACAATATCCCGGTGGCATATAGATGATTGATTAAAGCAAATAAGTTGAGCCAAGTACGAATTAACTCGTACCCCTTGTATGGGCTGCCCTTTACCTTTTAACTTTTTACTGTTTTAGCAATTACGTACAATACAAATTTTACAATACGTGTAAATTTCAATCCTTCAAAAATACTGACGCCATACGATTTCTTTTGGAAAGAAAAGAATGCAGCTCATACCACTGGAAAATTATTTTTTTGATATATTGTAGCAGAACTTTTTCCTTGATGCCAAAATCTATCAAAAGAAGAATGGCAAAATATCAACAAAGTTCTACCCTTACAAATATGCCTATTTATGTATGCATGAACATCTTAGGCCTCTGCAGAGATTGGCTCTAAACGCATTTTGAACGTATGGGTTGCCTTTCAAGTGAATACATTCATATAATAATGTTTTAATGAAGTGATTTTGCTTAAAAAGAATTTTGGATAACCGGGTTCGTTATATTAATGAATATTAACACTCATATACCCATATTTACATATTGCTGGCAGCGGAATATTTAGCATTCATCACGTTTTAATTTCTGACTAAACACTTTGGGGAAAAATGCTCTATGTTCCGAATAATGCCACACTTACGAAACGTATCATGTTCTTTTCCAAATGTGTGACATTATAAAACTGGTAGAATATGTAACATATCGTACACTCTGTTTCAAGTGAGGTGGAAATACTGATCATTTTTACGAATGTTATGACTTAAAATGTAGCAAAAAACACACAATATCCGTAACATTAAACGGAACTTCATAAGAAAAATTTTTGTCCTAGCAGTGCTACGGTAATCGATAGAATATGTCAAATATTCAAAAGGTTGTATTCCAGTTCAGAAAAGAAAACGACATTAGCTTATTGTTGTTGATTTTTTTTTTAAGAAATGGATATTATATATCAAAGTATTACTGTTTTAGCACTAGGATCAAACACTGCATAACTTTGTAGTAAGCTTTTCGTAGAGTACCGTTCTGAGAGCCCCCAAGGTCAAATGTTCGATTCCTGCGTTTCTGCAGACTAGTAAAAATGACTGAAAATGAATGAAAAATATATATTTCTATTTCGAATCTGTTTTATACCATCTAAATGTATTCTAAAATTAATTTGCGAAAAAATTTAATTTAAAATAATTTTATCTCTTGTAAAACAAATGCTCTCTGTGATATATATAACTTATTATTACAGCCCGTTATAGTTGCAAACTTTATCTCTATTATTATAAAGTACTTTAAAAGTGGAGCGAAAGTTATAAAGACGCCGTAAACTTGAAGTTAAGAAGTGCCTACACGGTTTAAGTTGCCGGAGCTGTGAAGAAGAAATCAAATTTAATTACAACTTTTTATTTTCATTTTTTTTAATTTCTGCTTTGCACTTCGGACACTTTTTTTCTATTCGAGGGCAGACTATTTATTTTCCATGAAGCAATTAATGATTTGTGCAAAAATGTGCGAAGTTACCGGCTTAATAATTTAGTTAGCCGGTCTTCAGTAAAAAGTGGATGTTTCAAAATTTTCCATGTCAGTTTTAGTTAAAGTTATTGTTGGTCAAAAGCAATAAGCGTGAAAATTTACGATATGTTGATGAGAAAATATGTTAAAAGCATCGGTCAAAGACGGTCATAATGCATTACAATGATGATTTGTGTAAAACTCAAATGTTTACTTAAGGAATTGAAGAGCTGCATGGTGGATCTGCGATACTTGGCATAAATATTAATTTTGTTGCCTAGAAAATCAGCAAAATATGTGTTTGTGGTCATTGTTATGATCAAGCATTGTCGTGGTCTCTATAGTATCTTCTTTACCTTTCTCTGTTGCAACTAAACTTACTTATTGCACTTCATCATTCTTTTTGCATAAAAGCTGTACGGAACGAAGTTACAGGCAGATGAACACTCATCCTAACTTGACAAAGTTCGTTAGTTTTACTGACTTGAAAGCGCTGAAGAAAGGAAATATTTAATGGTCTGTGTACATGTTTTTCTTTCAGCCATGGCGCTTACCATTATTTATGATGATCTACGAGTATGCTTGAGTAACAATCAGACGCCAACTACACACCAGGAAAAACCAAATCATGCTTCATGCCACTAACATTGAATGTTTGATTTGATGTATTTGCATTCGTTTTGCTCACATGTTTTTTAGTTATTCATTAAGTATTTGTCTAGTTTGTTCGTAGTGGTACATTTGATTTGCGCACAAATCTTATTAAGAATAGAATTTCATTTACAAATAAAATGATGAACAGTTAGTTTTTAAATTAATTCACTTTCAAAAAAGAATTGATAAATTTGTTGTTTTTAGCACATAATTTAGTTTTTACAGCATCTATGTTCTGTATAATGATATCATGGTTGCAGCCATATAATATGGTTATAACAACCACATAATTCGATTGTTTGCAACCATGCTATGACTGCCAATATATTCAACCATATATTTCAACAATAATTTGTTGCTCTTCGAATATATATTTTTTCTGCGCGTATGCTGATCTAAACTACAGTATTTTTCGGTTAATTGCACATCAAAATTTGCACAATGTTTTGTTCAATTAACCGGGGAACCAATTAACATATACCCGTTTAATTGAACAATTTGTTCAATTACAAGAACCCTATTTAATTGAACAGTTTGTTCAATTACAGAAATCGCGCATAATATGAACTATGTACTAATGAATTAAAAGAAATCGCATATGTGCACTTTAAGTTTTTCAAAATAATTTTTTTTTACCTTAAACGAAAAAAAAAACTGCAAGTAACAGCAAAAAATTTACATATATGTGTATAGTAGAGATGCCACCCAGTGTTTTTCACAAATGATGTCAAATATGTATGTGCGAAAATGTCAGATTATTTTTCAATGCAATTAACCGGGTAAAAGTAAGAGGAAATTTATTTTTGATGACATGAATTATGAATGAATTAAGCGGGAAAATCAATTAACCGGCTTCAATTATCCGAGGAAATTCACATGGTGTTCGTATGCAATATTTTTTTTTGCCCGATCATGTGGTTCAATTAAGCGTGGAAACCAATTAACCGTAGGGTCAATTAACTGAAAAATACTGTATATTAATTTTCTTGAGCTTTCTCTATTGCAACTTATTCTAAATGGGCCTTAGTTCAAATGATTGATTGATGTGACTGACATGAAAGAAACACCCAAAAAATGGAAAAAATTGCGAGTATAGACGGGGGGTAACTAAATATTTTGAAGTCGCCACGCGTCTGTTTAATTGTAAACGACATCTTAATATTTCACGATTGTGGTCCAGCAATTATTCTTAGTATTCATTTCAGTTTTCTAACTCTGCCCATTATACATTGAAATTTTATTGATAGCGTTTAGCTTAAAATTTGATAATGCTTATTAAATTATTGATTATTATTGGTTTTTTAAAGTATGTAATAAGAGTTGTGTGTTAAAACCTGCACTTCGGCTTTTACAGGCAGATCCCATGGGGAATTATTTGGGAAGCGGACAACCCAAAAATAATGTTTTGTCTAATAAATGTTATACGTATATGGCATAACTATAGTTTTAGAAGACATGACATATTTTTTCGCATTATGATGATTATTTATCGAGTTATGAAGTGCAAAAGAGTTGAAGCTTCTGAAACCTTATTTTGCTCAATTATTTCCTTGAAGTAAAAAATTATAAAATAAAAAAAGATTTGAATGAATGATTCTTAAAAAAAATACACAATTTTTTTTGGAACGAAGATACGAAATTAAATGTTTTTCAATGCCAAGCCAGAATTGACATACACGCAAAGAAAACACATGGTTGATACAATCGCAAACTATCATTGATGTTTGTTATATTCTGATTGTGTGAATCACGTCTTAGGTAACAATATATATTCAGACATAATGTTTATATTTTATTAACATTATATTGTTTTATATTTCCCAGCACCATGCAAAATGTCTATTTCAACATTGTATATGGTTCTCCCAATAAAACCATTAAACATTTTAGTTTCACAAATTTATTTTTTACTAAATATACTTAAATATATAAAGAAATAATATCAGACGATGATTCATTTGTTCTTCAGTTTTGTATCGATGAAATATCCCACTGGTGCAATATGAATAATATGTCCTTAAATGTAAATAAATGTTGTCAAAGGTCCTTTCGCAAACCTAATATTCGTTCTGTGAATGCTTTCCAGTACAAGTTATTTGAATGAAATTTAGTAGTGGTCATCATTTTGGACTGTGAACTTAACTTTAATGCTCATCTTGACTACATGATACCCAAATCCTATTCCGTCTGTTCTTTTATAAGAGGAAACTGTCAAGACTTTGCTGATCCCATTACTTTACGAATTTTGTATACAGCTTTTGTACGCTCTAAATTAGAGTATTGCTCGTTTATTTGGAACCCTATTTACGATGTACATACAAATAGATTGAAAGAGTACAAAAGAAATTTGTTAAATATGCGCTTCGTAATTTTCAAACTTTGTCAATGCCAATTTCATATAATGCTCGTTGTTTGCTTTTGGGCTTGAAGCCACTTTCTGTAAGACGTACTATGCAATCCACTATTGTAATTTATAACTTGATAAACGGTCATATCGATTGTGAATACTTATTAAAGTTAATAAAATTTTTTGTGCCATGTAAGCTTTTCAGATCCAGTAATTTATTTTATGTTTCTAGACATGTTACTAGTTATGCAATGCGTGAGCCGGTGCTACGGGCCTTGACTACTTTAAATATCATCAATAATATCGTTAGCATTGATTTTTCGTTGCCAATTACTGATTTTAAATTGTTATTAGAATATAAGGAATTATTTAATATATTTATTAACTAAGTTATTATTAGCCTGTAAGGATATTGTATTCCATAGGCTTAGATGAATATATACATATATATAAAAAAATACATTCATTGAATTTTTACAAACTTTTACAACTTTTTTCAAGCACAAACCAAAGCAAAATAAATAAAATCGACGCAGCCCACTACACAAAACACACGAAGATGTCGAAATATACTCGTACAGTTGTTCAGTAGCGGCTGCGATAATGTAGTGTGTTTTTGTTGCCTACTGGAAAGGCAGCTATGTAATTATTTATTTATATGTATGTATGTAAGTATGAATAACTTACTTGTTTCAAGTAAAATTATAACAAGTATGTTATAATTTACTACATTATTATTTTGAGTTAGCGAGACATTTTCTTCCCGAAGAACGTTTTAGTTATTTTGCACTGAATAATGTGAGGAACGCGTCTGCTGTTTATTTTGAAAATTCACATTCTTGAGCAAACAAACATTATGGTAAGAAAAATACTTTAGCTGTGCAACTGTTAATAGGATAAAAAAATAAGGATTCCAACTTTTATTTAAAATTTTTGAGCACCAAAAAATTTAACTATAAATTTCGTACAACATATGTATTTTAACTTTCGTTTAAGAGATTTTATCAAAACATTAAACCGTAATTTACGTAAAAGTAAAAGTGCTCAAACTTTGTTTTGCAATTTTAGCAATAGCAAACAATTTCTTCTAGTAGCAGCTAATTTTTTTTCAATTCTAATAAATTACAAATGTGAGTCTTCGAGATTCTCCTTCTCGTTTTAATGTTTTCAGACTGCAATCCTCTGTGCGAAACAGGTATAAAAATTACATCATTTGAATCTGAAAATAAAAACGTTGTATAAAAATCACTTAGTGACGACGAGAGTGTCTTAAGGGAACTAATAGGTCATATAATAAAGGTAATATTACATTTAGAAGTCAAAAGAAAGGCTTTAAAGTCTTTTTTGTAATGTGCACTATTCTACTTATAAGAAATAAAAAAAAAGTCAAGTGAAGTTGGGCACGAAGTAATGCACATTCCAAATATTCTGCAAGCTGGAACCAATGAGCCATTATTCTTTTTGTGTATTGAGCTCAAATCAATATAATAAGTAAGTATATGGCTTAACTCAACTTTTGCACTGTAAAATCAGTTTTGAACCTCCACTTTCAAAGAGAACTTTGCCAGAACCAGATATATGACCACATCAAAAAATTTTGCACCGAAAATCACATTTTCATGGAATTCGAATAAAAAAACTATTCAATGTACAATAAAACGAAAAACGAAAGTATGCGATGTGAATTGTGTGTTAAAAATCGTACAGTAGACTGCAAACTGCTGTACAGTATACTAACCCTTAAAATAAAGTTCATCATACCACAGAACTAACTATTACCCACGCCAAAAATAAATCAACCAGTACAACAAATAATGCTGCAAACAATTCCATTTCACCTCAAGTATATAGCGATATGCAAGACCTTACAGATATAATGGAGCAACTGATTTCTCAAATATGTAAAATAGCGTGATGAACATTATAAGAGTACTTCTGACAAAACTTGAAGGGCAGGCAAAGTGAACTTAATAATGTACTATGGAACGCGAACGGACTTAGCCAGCCCTTACTCGAACTAAAGAAATTTTCAAGCCGGTTGTCAGTAGACATACTACTTACCCCTGCACACACATTTCACAAACAAGATCTTTATAGCCATACCAAAGTACTCAAAATGTTACACTAATCATCCTGACAATACTCCTCATGAGTCATGACGGTACGGCAGTAATAATATGTAACTCCACCAAACGCGCTGAAATCCAAAATATTAAAAAGGTTCATATGCAAGCCATAGCCGTATTAATAGAGGCCATATACAGTCCACTGGCGTTATGAGCTGTTTATTGTCCCCCAAGGCGTAGCAACTCAAAAGCTGAATGTCTTAAGTTTATTAAAACTCTTGGTAATCGGTTTATAGTGGGCGGATATTTTATTTCTGAAAATTCAATCTGGAATATTGATTAACGTTACTAAAAGGAAAACATTTACTAGAGGCAGTAAATAAATTCAATTGCAAATTTATAACTACCGGAGATTCTACTTATGGGCCAACACACACTAACAAAAACCAGGCCTTTTTTCCTAGGAATATTATACGGTATTATCTCTCTCTCTCTTCAGACCACTCTCTCTAATTCAAGTATTATTCAACAAATCTAATCTTAAATATTACTAACCACCATCAGCGCAGAGTGGTACATTAGATATGAGGACATATATCGTGATTTAAGAGTCAAAATAGTGAAAAAGTCATACGTAACAACAGCCACAAATATATAACTCGTTTAATACAACATTTTCAGAGGGACTCAGACAGTTGCCAGAAGACTTAAACGATATGACCTATCAAAATAGTTAAAGGTTAACTAACCGTTTCTAATGTGTACATATATCTCTATTTATGTCTATATATATATATATATATATATATATATATATATATATATATATATATATATATATATATATATATATATATATATATATATATATATATATATATATATATATATATATATATATATATATATGTGTGTGTGTGTGTGTGTGTGTGTATGCATGTCTAAACTTCAGTTTGCTTATGAAATTAAAAGCTATGTCTTTTTTCTCGAAAATTTATTTTACTAATTAAAGCTTTTTAACCTAATCAATATTGTTTTACTAAATAGACTAAATGGTAAATGCACCTTAGCTTTTTTTTGTTGATTTTACTTACGCATTTGAATCAATTCCCTGGAACTCTGTGTTCTATAATCTGGCTAATATTGGTTTATCATCAAAAATAATACGTATACGTATAACACTCGTATGACGGCACGTTTAGTAAAATATTGTTTGCCAACACTGTTTCAAAATCTTTCGCTGTTAACCTCGGCGTCAAACAAGGTTGTATATTAAATCCTATGCTCTTTTCTCTGTTCTTGAATGATCTTGCTGATACTCTCCCTGGTGGAATAACATTTAGTAACATTTCTGTTAAAGTTGTTCTTTATGCTGACGATATTGTTCTAGTAGCTGATTTGCCAAGTGGGCTTCAAACTATGCTTGACTCTGTTTATATATATTCACCCATATTGCGAATGCCGACGTCGTTACAAGTAATGTCGTCGTGCAGTGTCATTGTATTGCCGCCGTCAATATTGAGAGTAGTTGCGAGTTATCGTCGACAAGTTTGTATTAATGAGGTTAATATTACGGCGTCGTTGACCTGAATTGACTTTGTTTCTGTCAACAAAATTTTTAGCGTCGACATGTGAATTTGCGTTTCAAACATTTCAGTTAGTGCCATGGAAAAAGAAATTAAAAATCACAACTTTGCAGCAATTCGAGGTCCTTGTTGCCGAACTCCAAAAAAAAAACAAGCTTAGCAAAAGGGCTTGTAAAAAGTTCAAACCCTTACAAATTCAAGGAAGATTGGAAAGAAATAACTTTAAAATTAAATTCTCTTGGACCTCCAATAAGAGACAGTAACGGTTGGCAAAAAGTAAGAAACGTTTAAAGCATGTACATCTTATACATATGTTGTATTATACTTCTTCAATTTCAAATGCAAATAAAAAAAAAATGTGCCACAATAAGGCTGAAATGAATGCTACTGGTGGTGGTACCTTTCTTTATTTTCTTCATCACTGCTTTCACTTGATTCAAACATAAAAAACCTTTTTTCACAAAATTAAGGATTAAAAAATTTGGAAATCACGTTTATAAAATGTCAAATCATATGGAGATTATATTTTCGATCGATAACACGTCGACGTCAACACATGCGCACAAATTAATACCAAATGAGTGTCGAGTTGACGCCTGCGTCGACAAAATTTGAATGCGGCCAAAAATTGACGATGACGTCGACAACGACATTCGCAATGGGGCTGATTGTAACTTTTGGAATTTAAGAGTCAACATTGTAAAATCCAAAGACTTAGTGTTTCGTAATAGTGCTAGAAGATCTAAAAACTTAAAGTGGTCTTTTGGAAAAAATGCAATTGAAATTGTTAACAGCTACAAGTACCTTGGAATAGATCTATGTTACTATTTATCATTTAATAAACATTTAGAAAACAAGACAACTACGTCAAAAATTGCTATATCTTCTGTCTGGTTAAAATATATAAGCCACCATAAAATATCTAAAAAAAATAAATTGAAAATCTTCAATGCCGCATTTCGTTCTATCATGTTTTATAGCGCGCAAATATGGGGTTTCAAAAGATATGATATAGTTGAGAAACTACTCCGATTTTTCATTAAAAAAAAATGCTCCTGCTGCCAAGCAATGTTCCAAACTATATGTTGTATTTAGAAACGGAGTTAAATTCACTATATCTCGAAACGCTTCAGCTGCACTTTGGCTATATAAATAAAGTTCTTAGCATGACTCACAGCAGATCACCTCGCATACTTGCGAAATGATATTGAAAATAATAGTCCAAACGTCAAGAAATGTTGTAAAATAGTGAACTTTAAGTCAATTTAAATGTATACTTCGTTTCCGACAGGGTAGTTATCGCACTTATTCGTAATTTACTGTACCGTGATTATACGTGTTTTGTCTTCATACATGTTTGGCTACTAATACATGAAAAATATTTTTTGTTATTCTCTACTACACAAAAGGCTAAAAGAAAAGCAGAACAGAGCTTGAAAAATCTAAAATTGGGATTTCTAATTATGCTTTTTCAACCCCAATATTTCATTTCAATACCTTAACTACTACTCTTCATATTGATATAAGAACATATGATTATTGTATGTATACAACTGCCGCATTTCTGTTAAATTTGTTTTTCAAATCCAATAGATCAATACATACATCGAATTGATAAACTTTAATGACATGAAAAAGACGCACGAAAGAGGCGTATGAATGAATATGATGGGACCCTCTAAACGTTGGTAAACTTAAATCCAAAGGATTTGCACGAGAACATCTTTTATGTGATTTCAATAATCAATTAGGGTAAGTTCGAAATTTCGTTCGAGTGACTGTATGTGCATATAAGTAAGTGCATTAGTGTATATGGCCCACTGGAACATACATATGTTTGTGTAATTTACAAGTTTTCTTTTCATATTTTCCCATTTCTAGACTATTTTGCAAAAAAAAAAAAAAAAAATTAAGACAATGAAGCTAAAACACGTTTGCTAACGATCTTCTATCGTCATTATTGTACAGACAAAGTAAATTGCAGAAAGAACGCAAAAACGACAAAAAGTTCACGTTTAATTAAAAAGTTTTGCAATCGTAAAATAGAGAATTGCTTTCACAACTGTGTAATTAAAAAGTCTGTTTAGCCAGAAACTGGCATGAGTGAGTAAGTGCTTGGCAAGCAAAACAACATCCTCTTGAAAATGCAAATATTAGAGCAACTCGCAAAGCAGGAAAAGAATTGAAATGGCTTTATGAAAGCAAACAACTTTGTAAGAATATGCCAAAAGCTCAAAATTTTAGAGAATTATCAAAACAAATTTATCAATAGTAGGCGTGTCTCATATATGTACGTGCTCTTTTTTTCCTGGACAGATACAATTTTAAAACAAAATAAAAATAACCTAAAGATAGTACAAACAGCCTTTTCGTTCCTAATATTTATATATCACTTGGCATAAAAATGCAAGAAGATAACCAAAAAACATTCTACTATATATTTCTGTAGGAATAAATCAAAAGCCTTGCCACTTTCAATTCTTCTAATACTTAGGGCAGGCAGAGCATTCTGTGACAATTTCAATTTGGCTTACACACATGCATATACATATGTAAGTATGTGGCAAAGTATAACATTGCTATCACAATATAGCCAGTTGATAGCTTCAAATAGTTTCTACTGTTAGGATATCTTCGCCTTAATATTTTTCGCTTTAATTTAACATTAATCTAAATTCCTTGTCGTGTTTTCCATTTTTTTACAAACTCTATGCTTAGCAATTACTCCACTTTTTATTTTATTTAAGCAAACAAATTTGAGAAATTTAAGGTTTTCTATTAACAGTTAATTCAGTATGGAACACAAACTTCGGTTTAACGATTGTTCCAATCTATTAAATTTAGAGAAGCATCGGGCTAAAAAAGATTCGAGACTACCTTTTTCACAGCTCCAGCAATCATGGTAAATAACCCTTTCACATAATCGATGTTCAGCTTGTAGAAAAAGTACCGAGAGACACCTGCTTTTATTTTCAATCATGAAGAAGAAATATCTCAAATTTTGAATCATTTTGACTATGAAGTTACACTTGTAAGTGTTCTGAATCTTTTCGCTCAATTGACTACTCGTATTGATGCACAATCACCTATTGTAAACAAAGCATTAGCTTTCCATAACTTTGGAATAAGGAATGGGAAATGGTTGAATTTCTTTAAGATTTTTGGAGTCTACTGATGAGTTGATTAGCATCAACGAAATGCCATCTGCATATAGACAGTCGGCTGGAAAAGACAGAAAACACTAATATGGTTCATTTTTAGACTTAAAAAATACTAAGTTATTGCTCTACATATAAAATGAGTTGCTCTAATATACATAAATGTTCGTACACTTACATACGTATGTATGTAGGTACTTATTGAGAATTCAAGTTATAAATTCAAATGTTGATTTTATCAAAATGTTGTTACTTTCATTGCTGGCAACTTTATGGTCATTGCAAAAATGATGATAACTCCTTTGATGTTGGGCACATAGAAAGAAAAATCTCATTCTGAATTTAAGTTTTTTGTAGATTATTTTACTACAAAACGTACTTGAAAATTTAAGTACTCATTACACACAAGCCGAATAGGGATTATTTAATCAAATAATTTGAGAAAAGAGAATACATTGAGAAAACGTAATTGCACAGCTGCACAAATAAGCAATGTGCAATGACAGAGAGGATTTGGAATCTTAAAATTTTTGATTTAATAATCAACTTAACAAATTAAGAACATTTCTTTCATCCCATTACGCTTGAATTTTTTTCTGCACTGACTTTGAAGATTTTTATATTGTTTTCAAGCCTTTTGCGGATGTGCGCGATCTTTACTTTTATTGAAATCAAATTCTTACTTATATTATCAAAACATAATGTACTCTGTTGTTTTTTGCAAAGCATAATGTATAGTCATATTCGTGATGAAATGAATTCCGTTACGTACGCTGTGTGTTTGTTGTTTATCTTTTTTTTTATACTGCGAAAATAGGAAAGAGGTATTAGTGGGTGAGAAATCCAAATTGGGAAGTCTTGTGGACGTTTGATTAAGCAAACAAAAAAACATTTATTTTTGCAAAGTTGAGTAAGTTAGGATTAACTCTTGCTAATTTGTCTGTTTAGTGTCCAGTGTCTATATGTACCTTCGACACTATGCAGTTAAAACATTTAATGAAATCTCTGCAGTATTGGAAAACATTGGCTATATAAAACGAAAAGGCGATACAATAGCCACGATAAGACCTATAACGAATATATACTTTGACGAACTTATTTTTAACAAGTAAGAGTGCTATATTCGGCTGGGCCGAATCTTAAATACCCTTCACAATCGTACATACATTCCGATTGATTTTTGGTGCGAAAAGTTGTTTTATTTGGCTTTTAAATGAGCTGATTTTTTCTGAATTTCAATATCAGTTCCACTACCGGGATTTAACACAGGCTGCAAAACTTTTCTTTAAATAATTCCTAATATGCTCAAGTTCAACCACTGGGTGACACCAATTCTTTTTAATATCAATGAAATAAAGAAGAGCAAAATGTATTTCTTAATTATTTATCAGTTAACTTTATAGTAAAATTTATTTAACAAAAAATTGCATATAATTGCATTATTTTTGAATTATAATGCTAAACATTGCCATTAAGTGTGATTTGCTTTTCAATTTACTTACGTATGTGGGTACATGCATACGTATGTATGTATCTATAATAGAAAACTCTAAAATAAATTCTTTATTATTGAATATTTTCAGTGTGTTCCATAAAACAATGATTATATACATACATATATACATACATACATATTTACATTGCTTGCTTTTACAAAATTATTTTTTTCTTGTGCACGTTGTTGATGATCTATTGCGTATCATCATACACATGTGTGTGTGTATCTACATATGTACCTATAATTGAAAACGCTAAAATAAATTCTTTATTATTGAATATTTTCAGTGTGTTCCATAAAACAATGATTATATACATACATATATACATACATACATATTTACATTGCTTGCTTTTTTTCACAAAATGATTTTTTTCTTGTGCACGTTTTTGATGATCTGTTGCGTATCATCATACACATGTGTGTGTGTATGTACATATGTAAGTACGTAGGGAAACCCAAAATGATTTTTTGTGTGAATGAATTTGAAGACGCAATTGTTTAAAAGAATTTCATTGCGTACCCTTTTTTCAACAATTCTTTATATCACTTTCATTTTCAAGCTCGTGTATATATACATACACATTTTTACACCAAAGCAAAAAAATTGTTTATGCTAACATACTTGCATGCATACATACATATGTAGATACATACATACATACCTACATACATACAAACGTATCTACATACATACATACATACATACATACATACATACATACATACATACAAACATACATACATACATACATACATACATACATACATACATACATACATACATACATACATACATACATACATACATACATACATACATACATACATACATACATACATACATACATACATACATACATACATACATACATTCATACATGATCGCAAATATTATATACATATGTATATAATATTATATATATATGTATGTACCATTATGATTGATTTTTGGTACCAAAAGTTGGGTGCATATGGGCCGATGTCCAAAAATTTTCTAATTTTGCCCCTAAACAGCCTGTATGTACCATTCCGACAAATATTTAGTGCAAAAAACTGTTTCGTTTAGCTTCCAGGCCCGACTTCTTGAGATATCGGGAGGCGCTATATCTCGAACATATGGGCCGATGACAAAAAGATTTCCAGTTTTGCTTCTGACTAACCTATATGTATCATTCTGATTGATTTTTGGTGCCAAAAGTTGTTTTATTTAGCTTATAGAGCCGATTTCTTGAAAAATCGGGAGACGCTATATCTCAGGTATATATAGACCGATTGCAGACATTTTCAAATTTTGCTTTTAAACACCTTATATGTACCATTCTGATCGATTTTTGGTACCAAAAGTTGTTTTATTTGGCTTTTAGAGCCGACTTCTTGAGAAAACTTGAGGCGCTATATCTCGAGTGTATATGGGCCGATGTCCAAAATTTTCCACGTTTGCCTCTAAATAGTCTATATGTACCATTCTGATTGATTTTTAGTGCCACAAATTGCTTTATTTGGCTTAAAGAGCGGATTTCTTGAAAAATCAGGAGTCGCTATATCTCAGATATATATGGACCGATTTCAAAAATTTTCCAATTTTGCTTTTAAACACCTTATATGTTCCATTCTAATCGATTTTTGATACCAAAAGTTGTTTTATTTGGCTTTTAGAGCCGACTTCTTGAGAAAACGGGAGGCGCTATATCTCGAGTGTATATGGGCCGATGTGGAAAAATTTTCCACTTTTGCCTCTAAATAGCCTATATATACCATCTTGATTGATCTTCGGTGCCAAAAGTTGTCTTATTTGGCTAATAAAGCCGATTTCTTTAAAAATCGGGAGACGCTATATCTCGGATATATATGGGCCGATTTCAAAAATTCCTTCATTTCTAGGATTTAATGAGCACTAAAAATGATATGATTTAGTTTTTAAGGAAAAATTTTTTTTCAAAAATCTGAATACAAAAATTACACAAAATATCCCTCAAAACCCGGTTTTTTGAATATATCTCGGCTATCCGCGGACCTATCTTACTGAATTTCAATAGCAGACCCACTACCGGGGTTTCACACGTTTTAGCGAAAGAATGAGGTTTCTATCTCAAACCGTTTTCTCAGAAACGGTATTTCAACGACTACAGACGGACAGACGGACAGACGGACAGACGGACAGACGGACAGACGGACAGACGGACAGACGGACAGACGGACCGACGGACAGACGGACAGACGGACAGACGGACAGACGGACAGACGGACATCGCTCAATCGTAATCGCTATTGATGCTGATCCAGAATATATATACTTTATGGGGTCTTAGATGGATATTTCAATGCGTTACAAACGGAATCACAAACTTATATATACCCTTACACATTTATGTGAAGGGTATAAAAATATATCATGTTTGTTAAGATTTGGCAAATATCTATACATAATTGGCCAAATGAAAGTTTAATAAAAATGGAATATTTTTTTAAATAAGCCAATAAAAACAAAACAAAGCATTGACCAATTACGACTACACATCACAAAAAACACGGCCGATCTGATCGAAAGTTCACAAACAACTGTTTGTGTTTTTAAAAAATACATGCTCTGATGTATTTAAAATACAAAATACGAAATTCATGAAAGTTGTGTATTTAAAATACAAAATACAAAAACTTTTTATTCCATGTATTTAAAGTACAAAATAAGGCAAGTATTTGAATTACAAAATACAAAATACAGTGTAACAAAAATATATATTAAAAATACAAAATACTTTTCATCGAAAATTTTTTTATTTCCTTTCATAAGCACCAGCTTTTCAAATGTGGTATCAGCAAACAACCTCTTGATGGCGAATGAATAAAACCAGCTATCGAAAAAACCTAATGATTTCTTATTAGAAAACGATATTTTATTGAAAGGGAAATAACGGAACTGAGAATGAAGTGACAATGAAAAAACGTTTGAACAAAGACTATGTAAAGTCTATCCAAGTCAACATCTAATTGATATGTTTTTCTCTTCTTGTTTTAGATCAAAATGTCAAACGCTGTTTTTTCCTTGTATTTTGTTTTTCATTGTTTAACTTTCTGACCGCTTGGCGACTTTCTCAATGTGTATGCATTCAGTGCTTTTACTTTACACAGGTATTTTACTTTTGCAAATTAAATTGTAGTATTGCCATTTTTTGAAAATAAAACCGTTTTTTTTTTGATTGATGTATGAATTTAAACATTTTTAGCGCATATTTTTTAACATAAATTAAAAATTTTACTGTAAATTTTAAAATGTATTGGGAAAGCAAAAGTATTTGCAATACAAAATATTCAAGCGTTCAGTATTTAAAATACAAATACTAAATACATTCATGAGACGTATTTAAAATACAAATACAAAATACGTATTCGTATTTTAAATACCTATTTCAAATACATGTATTTCAAATACATGTATTTCAAATACTGCCCAGCCCTGGTTGCAAATACGAAAAATACTAAGTGGTTAAGTGGATAGCTGTATGGTACGATGCAAACAAATGTTTAAGGTATGTCTTAGGACAGTGGGCATAAATCTGGATTTCTAAGCCAATTTTGGATATTATAATAGCTCTGGTTACATTGAGAAGGGTCTTGGAGTGAACGATCAGAATTTGTCTGCAAGGGTAATGTCCAAACTTGTCGGAGTTATTATACTCTAAAGGTGCATGCTAGGCGCTACATAAGGATGTGTTAATAGCGATGAGTAGAGAGATGTGTACATAAGCCATTATATAAAACAATGAAATTTTCACGGAGGCTAAAACTTTCACTGATCGTTCCTCTCCCTTATATAAAACATTTTTCATTATACATATGTTATTTGAGAACACTTCATATAAACCCTCTCTTTCTTCTCATTCTCTGCTTATGCACAGTTTTCGCTGTTCATTAGATGAACGAATCTAGTTTCATTGCATACAGATTTAATTTTAACCCTTTAAAGCTAAATGTTAGACAAGAAACCGATATTATATAGGTACCATATTGTACATATATTATTTACCAGTCTTTTTTTTGATGTTCTTCATTAAAACGTAGTGCTTGCTTTCAGTGTATTTTACGAAATGACATCGAACATACGTCATAATTATTTAAATACTGTTTTCATGCAGCAACCCTTAACCCCATGATCTCCTCATTACTGAATGTCTATATTTAATCTTATTGCTAAACTTTATCACTACGTTTTTCGGTTGACTGGAATATATTTTATATTCTTCCTCTAACACCTAATTGATTTCTAAGTGGTTTTTGTGTTTGATGCTATCAATGGTTTTTTCTACCTCTTATTTTTTTGTAAACATCTATCCCGAATCACGCCTATTTAGGGCCCTCATTAGGGTTTGGGGTTCGGGAATTTCCGGGCGAGAAAAATGTTTGAAAATTTCCGGAAAAACGGGAAATGTTTAAATTGGATTTTATAACAGTAATATTTTATTGCTCCTCATTTTTATTTTTTTAATTGATTATTTTATATAATAAAAAAAACTTTTGTTAAATTAATTTCAAAAATAACGGAATTTCGTTCTAAAAATACGCTGTTTGTACATAAAAATCTCTTTTTCAAAACACCGCTTAGTCACCGAGACCCCAAACTCTTAGTAACTGATGCTATAGTCAATACTCTTTTCGCACAGCTTAGGTTAATAAGAGCACCATTTTCTCAAAACATAGCTGAGTCAATTCGAGATAAAGTTGGCCAAAGACGTAATGAAAAAATGATAGCATTACTAAATTATTTAAAAATGCCTGATGTCAATACGAAATTATTAAAAAATTCTTTAAAATTATATGCGGAATCGCTATATAAACGGCTGTTTGATCAATCACTTTCTGAATTGTCCAGCAGCGATTCTGACATATCCGACAACGAAATTAATGAATGTTTTAAAATTAAATTGATAAATGCTATAATAACAATAAAACCAATATCGGTGGATAGCGAACGAGTTTTCTCCGTTGCTGGGAATTTTGCCACAAAAGTACAAAACCAAACATCAAGCGAGTTGCTTAATGCTTTAGTCGTACTAAAAACTTATTTTTTATTGAAATGATGGTATGAATTCTGTTATGTTTTTTTTTATTTAAACATGATCTCAAATTATTTTCTTACAGTTATTTGTCTCTGCACAAATTGAATTAACGTGTGCTATTTAATTTACTTAATTTTTGTTTTAAATGTATATATGTACATATGTGCAGTTTATTATATAATTTTAAATAAAACCAATTAAAAAAAGTTTATTGCTAAAAATTACTTGTTTGCAGTAGAAGAAAATTTCCCGGGATTCCCGGGAAATTTATAAAAATATAAATTATATAATATAAATTATATATATAAAAATATAAATTATATATATAAAAATATAATTATATAAAATATAAATTATATGAATTATAAAATCCCGGGAAGAGAAAGAGTCGGGGAATTCCCAAACCCTCATACAAAGACAGCAAAAAAAAAAAACTATGAAAGATTTTAATAATTCTATGTAGATACGAATCAACAAGCTGTAATCAACTGTTTTAGTTTTTAGGAATTATATGATTTCTTTCTGTTCTGAAATAACTTGAAAGAACGTGTGGAACTTGTCTTGAACATATCATATTATTCCCATGAGCATAATGAGAATCACAATTGTTCAAACAAATTTTAGAATGTAGAAAGTATAATGTTACTATAAGCATGTGAGATGAAACGGGTAAGAAGAGAATTTCATTGCTTTTATATATTGGATTTAGATAAAAGAGAGATTAGAATAAGAAAAAGGTAAAAACTAAACTTACTTCCGCCAAAAAATCTCATATATTTAAAATTTATTAAAATATCGAATAAAAGAAAGTGCCGTACTTCTAACACCGTTTTGGATTGACTTAGACACGAATGAATTGAATTTCCCTTGCAGTGTGCACACCTTATGCATTGTATAATAAAAAATATGACTTATTCGTAAGGTACTTAGTACAATACGACAGTGTATTGCACTCAATTTTAGCTTACTTTCTCTGACTATAAAACAATATTATGAACGTTGTCCAATATAAGCGTAAGCGATCTCTATGTTATTCCTTTGCTCACAATTCTCAGTACTTGGAATATTAGGAACTATGAAACGGCAATTGTATACAAATTTTTACTATACTAGACAGTATCTATACAGATATCGTCATATGATAATAAAAATGTCTTAAGTTGCAAGCAAGACAAAACGAGCGTTTTAGATGCAGGGTGTCACAGTATATGTTATACTGATACAAAATTTTCCATTCCTACAAAGAAAAGCAACGATTCTATTGACAAAATTCTTAAAGCCTTATTCATGGCTCTCGATACCGTTCCCAAGCTGTACTTCTTTATATGTTTAGGTAAAATTACTGCTATAAACATTGATTACCTATTTTCATACTAAATATTTTTTGCTTCTGCTGTAAAATTTGTATCTTGCCACGTAGATTTTTGGAACGAAGTTGCTAAGCGCGGCTTGCTGGTAGTGGAAATTAGTAGAAATCGTCACGAAAGCGTGTGAGCTGTTTATATGTATTGGTGTACTGTCGACAAGCAATTGTGTATGATGGGCGGTGTCTCCACTGACAGCAGCGGAGACACCTACCAATAAATATTAATTAGTTGGAAAACGTTCCAAAAATTTAAAGTCATAAAATTTAAAAATTTCAACAACAACACAAAATAAAACATACAGATTTCACCTTGTATTACATTCAAAGGGGTCCCCCGACCGCATTTCTTTTTTTTTTAATTATATGCTGATGTGTTTTAGATACATATACACTTTCGGCCTAATTCATAAACACATTATAAGAGTATTATAACCAACTTATAAGCAAAAATCCCGAAAAGTGTATTCATAATCGACTTATAGCTTATTATGCTGCTTATAACCATCTCATAAATTGGATATTTTTATTGTGGCCTCTACCCAACTATAAGCGTTTAATAGTGAAAATTGTTGAATTGATGATTTTTTTATTTTAACACTATTTATGAATTTTTGCTTCTTGAATGTGTCTATATGATTGCATTTCATTGTTTCTTACACCAAATCATCATTACGCATTAAACTATAAAATTCGAATATACATATGTACATATGTATGTAAGTCGGTTAAATTCTACTGATAATATGGTGTAAAAATCAGTAATATACACTCATAAAGACACATTAAAACTGCAAAAAGCATCTCATTTTTTATCAAACAAATTTTTCTTTAGTTTTCACATAAATTACAACAAGTATTTTGACGACTTGTATCGATACAATACACAAAGAAATACACACATATGTATGTATGTATGCATGCATGCATACACATACATATCTACGCACAAACAACAGTAGCGATCCTGCCTGTATTTACAATGTATACACACGCATTGGCCTCTACCTAACTATAAGCGTTTGATAAAGAGACATTCGTTGAGTTGATGAAGAGTTGCGAAGAAAGAATTCATCAATAAAATAATCTTAATAAAAGATATTAGCGAATTAAATAATATTTACCACTTTTCATTATGTTTTCATGAAAAATATTTGCAAATAATTATAGTGCTACACAAACAAATGCTAGAGAGTAAGTAGTCGACTACTTTTGGTACCAGTCGTTAAACAAATGTGTTTAGAAACAATTCTTTTTACAATTCAAAGCCTTGTATACATATTTTTCGCAATAAAAATAGGTAAACCAATAAATTATTTCATATTCGAACAAAATTATGTTATATAAGTAAATAATATTTTGCATTTTTCGAAGCTACTCAAACAATCAGTTTCTTACATACATCTCATATATACAGCACTAGGCACAAAATGAGAGTGAGCATTGCATGGTATTGCCAACAATAAAGTACAAAGTTAATAAAACAGTTTAATAGTTATTTCACCCATATAATGTGTTTATGAATTGAATTTCTTATGAGTTGCTTATAACACTGTTAGTGTATGATAACTATTAACAGCTTATAAGTTGAAATAAGAAATTTTTATGAATTAGGGGGTTTGTATTTAACTAACTGTTTGAAAGTAAGACTGCTATATATACCGACATTCAGTAACGGTATTTATCGGTAATACGACTACAGATATAAAGAAACTATCGTTAGAGAAATCATGAAAATACCGGTATCAACACCAATACCGTTATTCTTTTCGGTTACCAACCTTTTTTTATAACAATGATAAATGTTATGAAAGCTACAATACCTGAATTATTTGAGCTGACGGTGATTGTTCATGTCTATACAGCGTATACTATGAACGGTTCTAGTGCTCTATTCAGGGCTGAACATTTTTTTAAATAATTACATGTGCTTGATATACCTGTTTTGTATTATAAATGCGTATTATCAATGTGTTTTATGCTTATGTAGTTTGTATATCAGATATATGTATGTACTCTCAAAATACATTTCTAGCTTACAATAAGTAAAACGTAAAATTTCACTACTATTTCATTTCGAAGAAATATCAATAATTTTGTGGTCGCATAAGATAATCGCCTAAAAACATACTTTCCTGAAAATTCTATTTCTCTGAAGAAGTAAGTCGAGCTCAAGCTCGATAAAATTATTAACAGTTGTAAATTAAATTTGTGCCTAATAATCGCAGAGCACCATAAAAAGCTTCAAACTGTTGCTATCATTGATACAATAGCAACAAGCACAAACAAAATTTGGTTTTGATGAGAGAATATAAAATATATTCCAATCCACAGAAAAACGCAGAGATAAAATTGAAACTTAATCAATAAGATTATATAAATCCAGTCAGTAATGAAGTGCTCAGGTGGTAGGATGGCTATGATTATGCTAATTAAATATACAATTGGTCCTGGCATGGAAACGAAGCAATTTGGATGCTGTTAAGCGTTGTGATGGACGTGAAGCAGTAATAGTATATACCCTAATCAGTAGGAGTCTTATTCATAATAAATATTATATGTTTATTAAAATCTTATTTGATAAATTTTCCATACAAATATGTCAAATACGAGCCTTATACGCTTGAAATAATTTTTAAGAATTAAGGGGTAAGTCTTGAACTTCACTTCTTTGTCTTTTTGAACAATGTTGATCGCTTTAATATTATCACAAAAAAAATTTCTCAATTATAACGAAGTAAAAATCGACTTCAGCACGATAAAATTAAAGGTTATGTAGTTAAGGTGTTCCCATATAATTTAATTGAAAAAATATGTCGTTGTTTAAGACATTTTGTCACTTATTGCAAGTTAAATAGGGTTTATATTAAAGATCAGTTCAATATGTTTGGTTGATATTTATTTTACTAAACTTCGTTAGAGGCATGGAGATTTCACATTGGTTAAGTTAGGTTGATAGGAGGAGTATAATAGCCAATGCCTTTTGACATACACTTAAGCCAGTGCAAGCTCATTGTAGTGTATAGTAATTTGGTGTTATGAATAAAGTTCCTTAGTTTCCTCCTGCATATACCTCATAGGTGAGTTATGTCAGGTAATGTGTCAGCCCCTAGATAGCTGGACCGTATTTGTGAGATCACGGGGTGTTGGAATCAACAAATTTCACAAAAATATGAAATGTTAGTGCAATACTGCAGTATGCTTAACACAATTGTGTCTTAAGTATTACACTATTGAGTCATACATATAGTCGACTTAGGTTGTTAGTGCTTGTGACCACAGTTGTAATATAACTTAATTGTGAAACGTTTTTAAATTGTATTTCTATATCTTCTTACATAAGCCGTTTAGAGAGCACAATTTAGCTTGTAGCCACGAAAAAAATCTAATTTTTCATATATCGTCTCCTGATTATATAAAGTGTTTTCCCGTCTCCCAAATGTAAAACTCAACCGAATGAAAACTACAAATTCAAATCGCCAAAGAACAATCCGTATGATACTACATTTTTCTTGCATTGATTAAGTTTTGGAGAACAGTGTAAATACAATGTAATAGTAGAATTTGGTATGTACAAAGAATTCAGCTGTATTAAGATAAATGCAAAACTGTCAACATTTTTGTTGAAGTTATCGATAAAAAATCCGTTTATGCTGTGCCAGCGGTTTATGGATAATTTTTGTGATTCAACGGTTCTCTTTTTGAACATGCCTATTTCCTAGCGTTTTCTTGAACAAAAAAAGAATACCAAAATTAAAAAAAAAAAAACATACAAAAAGTGAGAAAACGTATATTTGCTTCTTTCTAGCAATTGCTGTTTCTTTCTTTGTATGAATCCTATAGCAATTAATGAAAGAACAAATGAAGTATCATATGGGCTTTAGGGTGGGTTCATTACCAATCGGTATAGTACCATCGGTTTTTTGGTAGCTTTTGGCATGAAGAAAAAATGTTCCACAACAAAATATCAAAAAAATCATTTTCGCGGCGTCCAAATTTCAAGGTTTGAGAGCAAAAATTATTGGAAGTTAACCATAGAGAAGAGTATTTTAAGGTTGAAAATAAAAAAGAAAAAAATTACACATACCGCATTGTGTCATTGTCAGCTTCTTGAATGACATTATCAACGAACTTACAATTCTTTACACTTACAATATAATTTACAATATAATTTGCACTAACTTTCATCCGTTTGGACCTGTAGAATGACTATTTTCGTTAGCAGGCAGTATTCACTTACCATCTTGAGGTTATAGGACTAAAAATCTTGTGTTTATAAAAGGAAATAAAAACTTAATTGTTTTACAGGTTTGTTATTTTGTAACTATTTTAAGCACACATTTTCGGTATACTTTTCTTTTTGGATTTTAAATACTTGGCCTTAAAATGCAGAATTTGTATTTCAAATATATAAAAATAAAAGTATTTGGAGTTGGTATTTCAAATACACAACATTCATGTACATATTTGCGATTTCAAATACATCAGAGCATGTACTTTGCCCAGCACTGGCTTCTATTGCACATTATAGTACTCGTATTGATAGAGCTGCTTCTGCTTATACTCGTTGTGCTGCTGTTGCCCCTTATTCCACGTTGTATTTCATACCATTTCAGACACATCAGTCTTTACATACCTATTCGTATTATTTCATTTTAGCTTTTTCATTTGTTTTGTAGTTGCTTTGTTTTATGTATGTATGTATGTTATTTCTTATTTTTCGTATTTTATTTAGTTTTTCGTTCGTCTGAAGCAAAAAGAAAAAAAATATTGAATTAATTTTTTTATTTACTGTTTGTTAGTATCAACTTAACAATTTTCGAGTCGTTATCGCATGCGCGCGTCGAAGTTTTAGTAAATTAAGAAATGTTTTAGAGTTTTATTGGCCATTTTTGTATTTTCAATTCAAAATTAATGAAATTCCATTTCTGATTTTATGTTGTTAATAATATAATGAAGCGTGGTGCCTTGAACACAGCGATGTAAATGAGTGTTGGGTGAAAGAGCAAATGCAAAAAAAGACAAAATAACAATTAAGAGATAATTTGTTTACTTTCAAATCAATAATATTTAATAACACACAAACCACAGTGGAAATGAATAGTAAAATAGTTAAATTAAATTAGTTGAATATGACGTGTGTTTAGTAAGAAAATATTTTGAATTTCATTGAAATAGTTTGATGGTGGCTTTAATAATGCTTTGAAATATTAATATAAATAATTTATTACAATTGATATTTTATGAATATTTCTTCAAATTGAGAAGATTTATAGCAGATTAGTGTTGCGGTAAGTACAACAGTAAATGTCTGAAACACTTTTCAACTTCAGTTGACGATAATTTCTACAAAATAAATACTCACATTGTGATTAAAATAATTGCCGACTTTCATCATTGCAATGAGATAACAGGCATCAACGAAAAACCTCATGCTGACACTGAAAGCATTTGTATGTATGTATTAGTACCGCCTTACGTGTATTTCTGTTATCAATATATGTATATAATACTTATTGTGTTTTTAATGGCATTTATTATAACATTTTGTAAAAATTAATTTTATGATTAATACGGCTCGGATGTTTGTACTAATGTGTGTGATCTAATCCCATTATTATTTTTAACATCCATAAATGTCAGCTCGTGCTGATGAAGATGTCATTAGCAACTGAATGTTATTAATGATCTGAAGTGTTGATTTTTGTTTCTGAAACTAGAAATAATACACATTTTATATTTAAACTTTTTGTATGTATGTCCGTGCGCTATTGAAAATCCTTCACAATTTTTTGAACATTGGTAGAGAGTTTATCGAAACACCAGTAAGTATTTCTTAAATAAAAGTACTGAAATAATAGAAGAAAATCCATACCTATATTTGCGTAGGTATTGCTAAGTCTTGAAAGATACAGTAAGCTTTACTTTAAGGCAGAGAAGCTATATAGATTTTTCTAAAATAGTGTTTGCAATTAAGAGCAGTCAACCTTGGAACATGCCTCTGAAGGCTTATTCCACGTTTTTAAAACTTTATGCTGGACAGCATAACTGTTGAAAAATTTCGAAAAGTGGCAAAAAAGATGGCCTAAGAAATAAAATTGACTCCATGAAGAACATTTCTTGTAGAAAAGGGGCAACGACTTAGGAACCAATAATTCAAGTTACAGCACTATTTTAAATTCACTTAGTTGACCTTTAAATAAATTAAATTTTGATTCCAAGTAATATTTAGAATGCTAGCATTTATAAAATAAATTACGTAGCGTATTGGTGTCATAACTTTTTTTTTAATGCAAAAAGAGTTTGCAAAAGGGTATAAAGGGACAATATTTCAACAAACGAAAAACCAAACGAAGCAAAGTTGCTGTACATGTAGAATATATACGTGCTTGCATAAGTACATAATGTAAAATAATAATAATAATAATATTATCCCCATACATATTATATATTAATGTAATAAAATCATAAGTTTTCTTTTTTGTAATCAAATACTCAAATATGAACTTAATTCTTTATTTGCTTAAGAGCCAATTGAAATGTATTAATTCAGGTCCTTTTTTTTAAAGGTTAATTTTTGGACCTGAATTAATACGTAATTAAATACTCTTATTCTCATTTGTGTAAGATTCTCATTTTTTCAGATTTACTGCCTGCTCCTGAATGTCGAAGTCTTGCTATTGTCAGCTTTTTAAGCTAAAGAAAATTGTTTTGGGTTCTTCTATGACGTTCTTTTATTCGAACGATGACTTGATCGACAAATCGAAAAGACGTAAGAGTTTTCATACAAAATACGACTCCTCTATTTCGATCATGTCGTTACCACTGCGAACACAAACGTCACAATCAATCACTTGCTGTTTTGCTATCGAGTGAATGTTTTTATAGAGAAAGTTTTATATTTATCTGTCAAAAAACTGGGATATAAAACTAGAAAACTCAAATATTTTTCACTTTTATTTCATATTAAACAATTATCATATATATGCATGCAGTTTTCCTAAACAGATCATTTGTTCGTTAGATGGAAGAAAATCCTGAGTTTGTGGGAGGAATACCAGTGTTCAATGCGTCAAAGTACTTATAAAATGTCTATGCAAAAAAACACTTTCAAATTTTAAGACACCACAAAAACAATTGGTTTTTTATTTTGTACTTATTTATGTATGTATGTATATGCTTTAACTTGTCAGTTTTAAGAAGGTTTGTATTTACACAAGAGCAATTTAGTAGTTTTTGTCAATACGTCAGTAAAAAAATCAGCCAAAACTTTAATTTACCGACCTGTTATATCGATATAGAGGAACCCAAATTGATTCGAAATTGTGCGACTACATTTCGATCGGTTACATTTTCTTGTGACATCGAGGAACAGGCTGTTAATATTTCTGCACTGTGGTTATAGATTTCGTAACACGTTCTTTAATCGGACACCAACCTTTCCAATCCACTTATAACAATGAAAAGAACTGCTTTACGAAACAAATATAGATGTAAATTTACACTAATTCAAATACGAGTTTTTTAGTTTCTTTATATATTGGAAACAATTTTCCAATAATTCAAGTTTTTTCATCAAAAAACCTTGCCTTAAATGACTTTTCTTACCTTAATGAAATTGATAAATTATACATTATCATTCGTAATGCCAATATTGACGAATGCCTACATGTATATATCAACAATAATTTGCTGTGATGAAAATTGCACGCAAATTGTAAACGCTAATGCAAGTTTGAAGAGAAAGTTGTATAACGGAAAACGGCACTATGCAATAAAAAATAAAAAAAAATAAAAAGTTTTGAAGAAAACATGTTTTATGTTTCGCCAATTGCCAACTCGTTCCGTTTACTATGCTTGTTCAGTAATTTTCAACTCTTTTCGTGGAACTTAAACTTGTACTTATATCAAGTGTAAAAGTTCAAACGATAAAAACAGAGTTATTTCGAAATAATTTACGTTTTTATTGAGTTTTGAAAGCACTGGATCTGAATATCATAATCTTGATACACATTTGACAAATTTGTAAAAAAAAATTTTCAAATAAGAGATTGATAAATCTTAAAAATTTATAATGAATACGGTCTCACAAATTTGATCTGCTCAAATGTTATATTTTCAAAAAAGTTTTTAAGCAATTTTAATAAAATACTTTTTGTTGGGGAAATCATTTTGAGTGAGCAGGACAAGATTCAATAAATTTTTCTGATGGAGCATAAACTTTCCTGAAAATTCTGTAGTTTTTCTAGATTTCTGGCATATTTTTCCTCAAATTATTACAGAATAAAAATATTTTCAAAATTTGACTTTTTCAAAAAGTATTGCTAAATTGCAAACCATAGAGCCACTTCAACTAAATGATACTCTTTTTCCAGGCTCAAAGGTTTAATTTTGCTAGACTTTTATGGAGTTTGACTATTATGGAGCCAAAACAAATATCTTTGCTTATATTAATTTTACATTTTGTATACAGACTTCACTAATAGAGAAAATTTCGTCGTTATATTAATAACGTAAGGTTTCAGTTGGGTCACGAAAATTGTTTCGTTATAGTAAAACCACTTGTAAGTAGAATAATTTATTCGTTTAAGCGACGAAATGAATGAAAATGTATATAATGGAATGCCAAATATGTTAAGTATAACGAAATGTGTTAAATATTTCAACGACATGAAAAACTAAAATATATTTTTTAGCTTAATCATAGTATTGACAACATTTTATTTTGATCGTAACCTGGCTAGGCTCTTAAAGGTCGCATTTAAAGGAAACAGCGTAAAATAAATGCACACTTTTTTCACAGAAGTGTTGTAGGGTTTTTGCCAATGTGACTTATAGCCTTTTTACACCGACTGACATCCACATGAAACGCATGGAAGATGTTGAAAATGTGAACCAGTCGTTTACATTGACAACATCTTGCATTTATTTAGATGTGAAAAAAGAAGACGCAAAATTGAAAAATAAAAAAAATTTTTATATGGACTTGGAGGAGGACTTTTGGACTTTTTTCTTTCCATAGGTCAAGCAACATGTTCTCCATATTTATTGACCATACGATGGGCTTTCTTTTGCACTGCAATTAAAATGAATATATTTATAATTAATTAAAAATTATAACAAAATACATGTTCCCCTCATTTCTTTATGTTAAATTTGTTTTCTGAAATGTCATTTTGCAAGTGATGGTACAAAAGCAATCGATTTTCTGCAATTTTTTTTTAGTGATGGCACTAAAAAAATCGAAAGATGTAAGCTGGCAAAAAATGAGAAAGGATCATCTTCTACTGATGTAGAAGGATGTAGAATTTTAGCAATGTATAATTCTTATGGGAAGATGTAAACACCTTTGCAAATTGATGAAGGATGTAAGATGTGCGTCAGTGTAAAAAGGCTATTAGAGTTGTTTTGAACATTTGCTTTGCTATGGCATGAGTGATTGAAATCACTATGAATCTGAAATTTTATATTTGTTAAATGTTTTATAAAAAACAAATTATCAGTTAAATCCTGTATTTAGCTGATGGGTAGAGCAAACGATGCTCTGCTTTTATTCACACGACAACAAAATGTATGTATTTGCACTTTGCTGCATTTTTCCTGATTTGCACTAAAAAAAAGCTTTGAGAAATAGAAATGTGCGAAAATGCTCAGTTGAAAATAAATAATGCAAACAACAAATGGCGAAGCTGACTAACAATTTTCCACTGAGTAGACAAAAAATAGCAGCGGTGACTTAACCTTTTTATACAATAAAAACATATTTATGTGAATTAGAAATAAGGTTTTTTCCGACAAATGCAAGCCTAAACTTTAATTTAATAATAACAAAAGAATACATCGCGTTTTAGTTTTGATTTAAATGGGTGCCTAAAATCGGCAGCGACTTGTAACACAAAAATAAAGTCGGCGGTAGCTGCGTGCTAATTTGATGCCGATGGACAAATATAGCAGGTTTGCACAGAAAAAAAGACGGAGCGCTCATGATCAACCATAAAACGCACTGCAAATTTGCACAAAGCATATTTGCAAAGCTACGATCGTGAAAACACTTAATACTTTTGTCTGTGCATATCGTTAACTAAATGAAGTATGAAATTATTGAATAATATTTATGGAAATTGCAAAAGTGTTTATAGAAATTGCGAAGCCAAATAAGCCAAATAAAAAAAAATTGACTTTGGAAAATCATTTTCAAAGAGTTAAGTATGATTCTTCCAGTCGGTACTTTAAATAAATATACTTACTTCTTTACTTTATTTGTTAAAATATTTATACAATTGGTTATCTAAAGAGTATCAAGCGCCTGAAAACAAAGTAAGAGAATTATAAACTTAATCAAGTTATTAAATAATATAACAGGCTTTCGCCACCTTATGTAACTTTGTTAATGATTTAATAGTTTTACCAAATTCATCTGCCAAATCTGAGCGAATTTTGCTTGAGTAAATTTAAGCAAAAGTACAATTAGAAATTCTTTGGCTACAAAAACGATTAAAATTTTTTTTTTTTTTTTTGAAATTATAACTCTTCACAGTATTTTAATGCATATGTTACAAAATATTGATTTAAATGGTAAAATATATACTTTCCTTTTTGTACAATATAAAAGGTTTTCTTAAATATATGTACATATATACATATGAAATTAATTAATTTCTATTATTCGAACTTTTTCTTATATAAAATTAAATTATATTAAAATTATGTGAAATTAACTTTGTATTTCTGTTCACATTTTTCTAACTGACGTTTTTTAAGGATTTACAAGTTTGTTTTTACGTTTCTATTGTTTTTTAATTGGTATTAAGAAAAAGCTATATTCCATTCTTTATGAGTAATCAAAAAAGATGAATAAATGGAATTTTACGTAAATAGCACGAAAAATACTTGTTCAATTGTTTTAATTAAAAAAACTATCGAACAAAAATATTTCATTCAGCCAATCATACTCTTTTTCATATTTTTTTTTCTCAAACTCTTAAACGTTAATACTATCCTCAGGTACAGATTATTTTGTTTTTAACTTTTTATCTAAAGTAAAATTATATTTAATTTCTATTATTCGAACTCAGCGGCTCATGTTTCTAAAGCCCCTGAGTTCAAAGACGGGTGCTGACGAGAAAGTGTGGCGTCTTCGAAACAACTAGTTGTCCACCCTGCTAAATGTCTTTGATGTTTTCTTTGTCTAATTTAATTAATATCAATCACAAAGATAATATAGAAAGAACTTGAGCTAATAAACTTAATACAGAAATAAAGTAAAATTAATAAAAATAACAAACAATTTTATTCACAGCTAGTGTCCACGCAGAAGTGGAATTCAGTATTTGGTGTTTTTAGACTCGTGCTACTTGAAATTGCATTGTATTGCTTGTTTTAAAAGAGGTAGAAATAAGCTCTAAATAAGAAATTCTGATGTCTGTCTATATATGTAGAGCTCAGATATTGTGTTAACCAATTTCAAAAGCGAGATAAATAAAAGGAACTGAAAGGCAAAAAAAACCCCAAAAACCTTCTACATCCGCGCAAGCCTAAACTAAAATAATGATAGTTAGAACTATGTCCAGTCGTTTGTTTTAATGTCCTTTCTTTTTCTGTCGGTTATCGAAGACCCATCTGTCCGTTAAATTCGTTTAAACGGACCCTGGCAATAACTCTTTGTGTTTCCGAATATTCCGGTCTTTTATCAGAACATCTTTTAAACTAAAGTAAATTGCATTGCATTTTCTTTGTTCTCCTTTCATTTTATCAAACACAAAAGAAGAATTTAAGTTCCAGGCCCGCGATATTACTCGACATCGTTCACTTACAAAAAACCATTGGGAACAACAATATAGTTTTAAATTTTGTTATTGCCTTATATGTAACTAAGCTAGCGAGTTTAGTCAAGTGACAGTGCGGGCCTGGCAGGAATTTTTTACTAAAGCCAATTGAAAATGAAATCGGTTTTTCGTTGAATACGTTTATTTATTTTTTTTATTGCTCTTATTAAAATCAGTTTTTGAAAACAATTTGATGTTTTGTGTGCCCATTCAAAAAAGTTTGTACTCGTTTGTTAGTAGAAGCATTTTGTATGAAAAATTGAAAGCCAAATATTGTGCATTAGCTGCTTGTATCAGAATAGAAACCTAAATCAACCCTGTACCGGACACTACTGAACGAAGTGCTTTCACTTGAATGGCGGGATAACTTAGTACATAAAAATCATCCGTTTATTTTGCCATTAGTTAATAAATTTTAGTATGTATGAGAACAAATGGTTATCGATACATTTGTATAGGGGATACAAAGCAGAATCAAATCTTAGTTGATTACTTAAATTAAATGACTAACATTTTCGTCACTTGTTTAACTTTTAGTTTATTTCTCTTTCCAGACATCTTGAACACCATCAACTATTTGGAAAATACGGTATGTAAATTATTAACTATTATTTCTCTTAACAACTGCGATATAACAACACAAAAGTGTTGAGCATGTTTCGCTAAAAATAAGTCCAGATATTAAAAAAATAAATAAATCTTGTAAGTGGTGTGAGAATTTTAAATGAGACGTTTTTAAGAAGAGTAAACTACAAGTTTTCCGCATGTTGTTTTAACGTATTTTATATGTACGTATATTAAGCCACCCACGAATTATATGGGATGCAAAACTGTTGTTTTTATCACAACTCTTATTTTCAGTTGACTCGGGAGTAAAAACTAAAAAGCGTGCAAACAGTAAGATTTTACAGCATATATCGGTCAGGTGTTTTGCATTTAAAAGGACGAAATTTTTAAGAAATACACAATACAAAAAGGCAGATAAGTTAATTTAGCTATAACCCATAAATATATATATATATATATATATATATATATATATATATATATATATATATATATATATATATATATATATATATATATATATAACATAGCTCGACGAATGTTGGTTTTTAAGTGCTCAAGAGCTAAAGGGTTTTCTGCATAAATGTCTCTTGCAATAAAGCCATATTCGCTCGAGTTGTGTGGCATGTGTCACCGTCTTGTTGAGACCACGTATTCTTCAAGTTGTATTGTTCAATAGCAGCCAAAACAAGTCGGTTATCATGTCCTAATTCCTGAGAATGTGTAATGTGACCACAAAATAAACTTTAAAAAAAATTGACAAATAATAGTAACAATGTTTGGACCAAATGTAGTGTTCCCCAACTACGGAACCAAACCAACGTATTACTGTGCAGTTGTTGTAGGTTTTGTATAGCGCATACGGTGTTTTCGTGAGATTGAAGTGAAACTGTGGCAGCAGCAGGGGTAACTATCATGTAGTTATTTGATGCTACCGTTGGAATATCAGATGTAAAGAGGGGAAAGCAGTGGACTGAGGACTCTATCTTTAGGTACCTCAGCTCTTATAGAGAAAATTTCAATACACACGTTTTTATAGTTAGCATAGAAAAATCTGTTTTGTAAATAACTTAGTATTATTAGGTAGAAAACCATTGGTATTTTATTTTTCAGCTTCTGAAGGAAGCCTTTGCGTCATATGCTACCAGCAGCTTTTGTAACTTCGAGGTATGTTTTTTTTATCAATGTCGGACGCTATTTTATTTGTTACTCGCTGTTCTTGCTGAATAGTAGAGCACTTTCATCCAAAAGCAAACTTGTGATCAGGAATGAGCTGCCTCTCTAAAAGAATCGACGGTATACGTTCAAAGAAAAGTTTTTCAAAGTGCTTTGAGAGCAGTGAAAATAGTCTAGTTGGCCTATAAGACGTTTTGATGCGTTCTCGTAGCGATATCAATTATCTCAATATCGATTAAATCAATCGAAATGATTTGCGATAACGTTTGCTTTTTCTTCACGAGTTTGGGCCCAATCCAGACTGGGTTTTTGAATGTTTGGTTGGTGTAAAATTCCATTGTTTATTTCTTGGTGGCTTTCAAGAGTCAGTAACAGCTGACGAGCCGACGTTTTTTCTATTGAATTCATTTATTGCCTCCAGTAAATATTTTCCTTTTGTTAGCGTTAGTCCAGACCCCCAGATTGCATTTTTGGTATTAAAATCTCTGCCCGTTGCAAACCGGTTGTGAGTTGTTATATATACAATATACAGCTGATAACACCAGTGGACTGTATATGCCTTCTATTAATACGGATATTGCTTAAGGGCAATTCAGACTATTATACTGTGTATTAATACCTGCCAAAAATTCAAATAATACGTGCAAGTGTGATGGTGTGAATGCAATGTGTTATGAAAACGAGAAATAATACGATAAAAAATTGACATCCCATAAGACTTCACCATTTTTTGAAAATTTTCTAAACGATAATACATTTCATTCGATCAGGGTTGTTTTTTTTAACACGAGCAGCTGTTGAAAAATTTACTAGCCAGTTGTTTGACAGCCGATGGCGTGCCGTCACTGATGGTATTTGATTTCGTTATACAAGGGTTCGAAATTTGGAATTTGGTTACCGTATGCAAATGTATTTTGCTCTAGCTGTATTTAGAAGATAAAATATTTTTGTGTTATTCAATTTGGTTCTGTTTTACATAACTATTGTTTTAGCTGCTGAATATTTTTTAGCGCCGGCACGTCCACCGCCAACATGAAATTCCTCTTCTGCCGCCGTGTAAAGTTTTATGTTGGCACGTTTATTCTGTGATTAAGCGTACATATGTATGTATGATTAACGTATGTACATACATATGCAACAGCTGTTTTCTGTTCCACTCAAATTTTTTATTTTATTTGAAGTGTGATGGTGTGAATGTAAAGTGTAATTTACGTTAGACTTTTTGACAGTCGCAAGAAATCTAATTATACTTTCATCTCACAGAACTCGATAAAAGTATTTATACTTGTATAATAGTCTGAACTGCCCTTTACATATGAACCTTTTTAATATTTTGAATTTCAGTGTGGCGTATAACTTTAATGTAATATACCTTTTTAACCACACGACCAAGAACTCGTTAAGTGCTACGCTATGGTAATAGAAGAAAATAGTAAACAAAGCATTGAAATTTGATCGAAGTTGACATGCATTTCCTTTTATGTATGTTTAATGTAATAATAGCAACAATTATTATTCATTCAGTAGGCCCAAAAAGAGCGGGTTGATTTAAAATAAGATTGAGACGTTCTCCATATTCCTATTTTCAATTGTTTATTTACCTTTTCTGGTGAACGTTTCAAATTTGGTTATATTGTTTTATCTCTGATTGTAATTGCCCAATACATAATTTTGTTTACTTTTACCCATGAATATGATTGCCACAACTTCTTTTTTATTTTTCATGTTGTACCATTTTAATTTTATGATCCAAATGATTCACAAAGATTGTTTGCAACACATGAGTCACATGAGACGATACATCTATTTGCACCAGCCAGAGTTTAAAAAGACTTTGTTAGAATCATATAATTGTGTATTACGGTATCAAAGAAATACTTAGAGTGAATAAAAGCAAAAACTTTATATATCACGTTCAGCGGCGGTATTTTGATACATTTTGCCCGTGCGCTTCTTTAATATATGTAATTTTTTTTAAAATCGTGTAATTGCAATGGTTTTTACAATTTCTAGCAGTGCCGTGCAGCTATCTTACATCTTGCTTCAAGCACTAACGGTATTATGATGAGGTATGATAATGGTAATATTATGCAACATAAATGTATAAGTAAAAATCTAACCGAATCTTTCTACACCGAAGTTCATTATTCCAAAGACTCTATTAGAGGAAACCTCTTTATTGCTCCCAGTGCTTCCATACTCACACACTAAGGTTTAAAGATGTTTAGTTTAATGAATATTGTTCAGCCATATAGGCTAAATTGATTTGTTAAATGTTGTGATGTACTGCTTAAAAGAATTTTATATATATTTGACCCGTGTGAGCACAGATTTATTCTGTTGTGTAGTTATTTATGGCCAGTAAAGGGGAAAATACTGGTTTTTATAAGTTGTATTGATTTTAAGGATGAAATTGAAATAATAAAATCAATTGCAACGTAGAAGAGCATTAAACCGGTCGTGTTTTATTTAAAACGTATCATTTTCACCGATCCCTGAATAGTTTTACATTTAAGCTATAAATTAATTACGTTAAATTCAAATTCAACTTAAAAGATAATTAAGTTGATTAAAAGATTTTAATTGATTGAATTGATTAAAATGATTTTAATTGATTAAAAAGAATAAATCGATAAAATTATATATATAAAAAAATTTGGGGAGATAAAGAGGTGAAAACAAAATTTTGGCACAAAAAGAAAATTCTTAAACAGAATTTGCCGCTTTTTTTAATTACAATTTTAAGTGGTGTAGTGCCAAAGTATGTATGTACTTCTCTAATCAGAAATGTAAGCGTTTGGTTGGCGAAGTTTTTGGTGAACTATGTATCAAGTAATAACAATTGCATAAAAATATGTATTTTGTACTTTAGGGTTGTTTAAATTCAATTTCGTAATTTATGCTAACAGGTTTTAAAGTTAACACAAGGTTTCTTATTCCCAAAATTGGGACCATGGTAAAAGAATTCCTAATGTACAGTAGTCTACCTGGTCATGGATGGGAGGGAACCTGGCGCTTTAAGACCTATGTATATACGCCTTGCTAATTAACTGAGCTCCTACGCTTTCATCTCTCTCTATATGCACTGTTCTCTTCGAATTTCTCTATAGCATTGAATTTCTCTATATATTGATTCTGTAGTTTATATTGTACGTTAGCAGGAAGCTACCATAAATTTAAATAAAGTGACCCACCCTATTTGCCGTCGAGCCAGTGGCCGGAACATGCATGCCTACCAAAAAAAAAAAAAAAAAAAGAGAAACAACTATCACTACCATCTATTACACTGGCCTACGCTACAGATAAATATATATATACATATATATATATATATATATATATATATATATATATATATATATATATATATATATATATATATATATATATATATATATATATATATATATATATATATATATACATTAAGGCGCATCGATTTATTTTTCGACAATTTCCCTATGATTTGTGTATTGCATGGGTTATTCCATGAAAATTTGCCAAAGAAACCATACCTCTATCGTTAAAATCGAGTCCCCTACTTTTTGTTGGTAGATTTTTTCCCAAATTGACGTTCGTATGAAATATTACCTACACGTTCACATCCATAACTCGAAAACTATCGATCAGGTTTAATCGTAGTAGACGCGATTGGAAAGGTGGGCTCATTTTGATAAATTTAGAAGAAAAATCTCTAACATTGGTCAAACGGTTCAAAAGTTACGGGCATTTTTGTCCAAATTTTGGAAAATTTTTTCATGATTTTGACCAAGAATATTACTTTAGATCAGGGGTGCCCAAAATCTTCTTATGGAAGCGTAAACACCAATACGTATACACTTTATTGACGCACACAAAGAAAAACAGAAATAAACTCATAACAAAAAATGATTTCTTCAAGTTTTTCATACTCACGAAATCATTAAAAAAAAAAAAAAACAAAATCATGAAAACAAAAAACCAAAAAACAACAAAATTTACGCTTGGCACAAATGTGTACCAACAAAGCCTGCGTTCGTATTGCTGTGCATATGAAAGTGTTATTGCTTTGAACTTGGGGTATGTGTGTATGTGTGTATTTCATGCAAAGAGTTGTGTATACTCTGCCAGCAAATTGGTAGTCGACTACTAAAATAATTCACTTTACGTTAACTTTTATGGACTAGCTTCAAATTAGCTATAATACAATCGAAACGTAGTGCAGAGTTCACCCAAAATTCAAATACTAACATACACACATACACGGTAAATAACTCTTGAATTAAATTGCCTATTGTCGCATTCGTTTTAAATGTTGCGATGGCTGAATGGGTTAAGGTGGCTGCTCACCAGTCTTGAGGCTTAGTGGTTCGAATCCCACCAGAGGCTAACAAAAAAAACAAAAAAAAAAATAGGATGAAATTTAATTTAATAAAATATAATATTACCACCGAGAAATTTAAAATCAGCCTTGATTTGTACATTTTTTTCTGTGGCTACTGACTTTGAAGTAGCTAACTTTAAGTTAGTTGAAAAGTAATGCAGCGTCGGACAATTGACTACCTCTTAGGACATCGTAATGTTAAAATAGTCAGTCATCTCCATTGAAAATAATCTAAGTGTCAACCACCACCAGTTGTAAAAAAGTTAGCTTATAATTCATTACTAGTTTACTGAGTTGCCGGCAGGGTACATATTAGAAAGCTCAGCCAATGCTTCGCGGTCTTACAAAATCAAAAGCGTACCAAGCGTATAGGCCGTGGGCATCTAAAGTTTAGATAATTGAATAATTTGCTTGACGCATATAGTAATGCAGATAAACAACGAATAAAACGCGCAACAGAATTCGAAAAATTCGTAGAATCAACAAACCAATTATTCAACATTTTAAAATGTAAATGCAACTTGAAAGAAAACGACTGCTCATGTGGATCTATCCCAGAAAACTTAAAAGATTTCATGCGCGATCAATAAAATGACAGAAAACAAACGATACCGGAACACGATAGTGGAAGTGAAGAGACGATATCAATGACTATACGACTATTTTTGTAGAAAAAATATAAAAAGGGAAAAAAATCAAAAAGTTGGTTTTATGTGTTATTTTATGTTTTAGCAATATTGCATGAATTAATCAACCGAATTCGATAAATTTTGGCTTAAACTCTTCGTTTTGAATTGTAAATTGGATTAAATAATGGATTGAGCCAAAAAAATGGTCATGAAAGTAATATTTTTGGACAAAATCATGAAAAAAATGTAAAACTGGTGTAAAAGTTGCACATAAATGCCCGTAACTTTTGAACTTTTTACCAACAAAAAGTAGGGGACTCGATTTTAACGATAGAGGTATGGTTCCTTTGGCAAATTTTCATGGAATAATCCATAGAATACGGAAATCATAGGGAAATTGGTGAATTTTTTCACTCCCTACAAATCGACCCGCCTTAATATATATATATATATATATATATATATATATATATATATATATATATATATATATATATATATATATATATATATATATATATATATATATATATATATATATATATATATATATATATATATATATATATATATATATATATATATATATATATATATATATATATATATATATATATATATATATATATATATATATATATAGCCTGTTACAAGGCAACACTCTTTAGTTTGAAAACTATCTACAACTTTTGAACCTGTAGATATAGACACCTAAAATTTTCAAACAATGGACGAGTCTTACAATTACAATACAAGGTTATGAGTTAAGACTTCCTAACGGTGGCTTGAGACAAAGGTAATGTTTAGTTACTATTACATCAACTCCTTGGCATACTAAAGTTTTGCTTTCAAACTGCATTAATACGAAACACAAACGCTAAGTACTGGGAAATGGGTCATAAAATGCTTCTACCAATAAAAATATATGAAGTGTTTATTGGTGCGGTACTTGTCTGGGTTCCTCTTTCATAGAGTGAAAAAGGAACCTTTTTACTGTTATTTCGCTTTTCGTTCATCTGCCACAAGCCCCATTCTCTCGAACAATCAGTGGTAAAGAGCCAGTTGTCCGGCCGCTACAACAGGCAATACTTAAATAGAAAAAAAAAATTCAAGCCTCCATACTATGAAATTTAGCTATAACTTTTGAAACATTAGCAAATAGAAACTTGAAGTTTGCACAAAATATGTAGTTGCCAGACCCATATACCAATCAGTACCAGAATTAACAAAAATGTTTTTTATTATTATTGCACCTGTCACAATGTGACATTAGGTAATTGAATTTACATAATAGGGCGTTAATAATCTTAAATCATTAAACAAGATAACACAACTTATGTCGAATGAAAAGTTTAAGTTTTACGCACCATCATGATCGTGGTTAACTAGCTCTGAAGATGCTTATCGTTTGAGTCTTCTGGGTGCCGGGGTCTCTTTTGCCGGCAACAGTCCGTGTTCCTCGTGTGAATGTTGTGTTAAACCAGTTACATGTTTGAAACTGCTATCGCGGATGAAATAATTTACTGCTTTGCCACTTACATATATCGCGATATATGTATTTCTTCATCTCTAATCTACTATTCAACACTTACAATAGTCTCCAGGCTTAAAGAAGACTTGTAGAATAATTGTTAACTTGTGTGTGCTTGCAATACCCCAGATCTATACACAGTACTTCCAATTTGGCGCTATGCCCAGAACTTTTTTTTTGTCAATATCAGATGCTATTTTTTTTTTTTTTTTTTTTTGTTACTCTATTTGTTTACTAGATAGTAGAGTGCTTTCTTCTAAGCTGAAACTGGTGATCAGCCTACTCTGTAAAAGAGCAGGCTCAAACGGCCAACGAGATACTGTTCAAAGAGCTTTGAGGGCAGTGGAAGTAGGATAATTGGTTGGTTTCGATGAATCTCTGTTTGGCTTAGGGATAGTTTGTATGCTATGTATATTAGCAACTTTCCAAACGTTTGGAAAGTACTTAGTGCGGACAATTGAATTAAATATGATTCGTAAGTAGATGTCCAGAATATTTATTATCATTTATGTTTATTTTTATGATTTTTTTAATTTCATTGACTGAAATGCGTTTGATTGAAGAATTATAAGTTCTGTGTGACTTACTTTGAAATTATCACTCCTCTTAGTCTATAGAGCTTGCGAATGTTTTAGAAAAGTGATTTGCGAGAACATTCGCATTTATTTTTCTAAGTACGGGGCCATGTGAGATGGAGTTTTTGAATCGTTTTATGGCAGAATATTCTTCAGAACATTGTTCTTTTTTCTGTTTGCTTTCGCGAGCAATTGAAGCTTACGAGACCATCCTTAAACGCAGCTAAAAAAGGATTATTCAATTCTTCTTTCGATTTTAACGATACATCTATATCAAGTTTTATTCCTGGAATTTCTCTGAGGTGAATCCAATAAAATTTCTTGTATAAATTGCATTTCAGTACATTTAATGGATCTACGTATTTTAATTACTGTACCCGCATGATGAGTAGTGTGAACTATTAAGTAATTCGGTAAATAAAGCTCTTCTGTGGGTAGTGCTTTTCAGAGGCGAGTAATATATGTATATACTGAAAAACGGTTTAAAATAGTGTACGTTCGAGGTCATGACTAGGTTTCGAAGCAATTTAGGTGCTGATGAGCGTGACGTGAAACAGTCATGGTATCTATCCCATTCAATAAGCCCTAAAATTTCCTTTTCTTGTCCTCTTTAAAAATAATGGTCACTAAAACTCTATCACTAAACAAAAAATAGTGATAAAATACTTAACAATGGCCAAATATTTTTTATTTCTCTATTTGAAAAACGTCCTCAAATGATGCGAAGGTTGTTGTAAATTGAGTGTCGTAATTTGAAGATTAATTCCGTTCTTTCCCCAACTCTGTTTTTAATATATCTTGTTGGCCTTCCTTTATACAAGCGTTATAATTTACTTATAGGAGTACCCTATCAGAGATGGATGCCGAAAGGTGAAATATGGACGTTACGCTCAGTGACGATCTTCGAATTATCTCCGAATGGGGTTGTAAAAATCAAGTCGATTTCAACCCCCGTAAGACCTTAATATTATTGCATAGACAAATGGCCGCCGATGCTGCTTTATCTGTGCTCGAGGATGGTGTAGACATTGCAGAATTGGAATTCTTGGAATAAAAATAATGATACATTTTGCATGTGGCAAAAGAGGCACTTAAGCGCCTAGGTCTTTTAAAACAATGCAGGATACAATTCACTCCACCTAATCTCCTACATCTATCGGAAGATTAAATACAACTTTCATGTTTGCCTTAAAACTATTTTGGTGTTACTTGCCCGTGTGTAGGAGAGCGAAGTAGCTTATCGGTGACAGTCTATTGACTCAAAGAAGCATCGTTGCAGTGTGGGACTATCACGCTGTTTTATTGTTATGTGAATGGCTTTTGTTCTGAAAAGAACCAAATGGCTCATCCGTTCATGGTCGCTTGGCCACTGAATCGTACAACGCATTACAGAGAAACCTGCAAACATATTTTTTCCAGTTACAACGTATGAAGATCTAAAACAAATGTATACAAACTCTACTCCCTCTTTCCTCTTTTCCGAAACCTATTTTCCTAGTTCCCGTCCTCAGTAATAAAAAAAACATGAAAAAAAACTTTTTTACATTCGCTACCTAATTGCGAAAAATCCTATTATCATGGTAGAGTGTATTGTAAACAGCATAAGAAAAAGTGATATTAAGTTTACGATTGAGTATATTTGTTCAATCTCCTGAAAAGTACAGATTAGAACAATCGATAATTTCACGTGGTAGGGAAAATATGTGTACGCTTATATTAATAATCTAAGCTTTTTCATAAGCTGTTTACCTGTTTTTTAACTTCACGCTTTCGAAAATCACGAATAAATGCATTCCTTCAAAGGACTTGGATAAAAGACAACTGTACACATTTAAATTTGCGCATTGTTAACTTAAACTGTTTAAACACGTACTCATGTGTGTACTTGAGTGTTTATATGTGCACCACTTGTAAAGGCAAACAACACACATACGCATATTAACATTCACTGTCAAAATGTATAAAAAACATCGAAACAGAGCCTGGGGAACGTTGCAGTTACATTAAATTTTAAACTGTTTTTATATGCGGACAATCACATACTTATATACAGTATGCTTCTTTGCCGAACTGTTACCTACTTTGAGTAGTATGAAAATGTTCGGTGGGTGTGGAACATTAAAAATAGTAATAAATAAAATAAAGTGCTCAGAGTACATGATTTTCCTGTTAAAATGTCCTTTTACTTTAATATAAACAGGAACGTTCAATGACTAAGAATGAGTGGCGTTTTTTGTAGTGTTGAATATGTTGTAATATAAGTTCAATCAGGAGTCACCCCTTATGGCTCTTTATTTTACTCCACACTGTTTTTTATTGCGCTTGTTTTCATTCAAGAGACCAAACTGGTCATGGTAATCCTAAAGTTAGAACAGGCAGTAAAATGGTGTTATAGAAATTTCTGAATGTCACATTAAATCAATTGTCCAAAAAGAAGAGCAAATTTCTGATACCTTAGGAATCATGAAAATAATTTCTTACAAAATATGTATAAAAAAAATCAAGGCTAAAATAAATACATATTAAGTGTGACCTACTTGAGAGCTCTGCCGCTAAGATTATTAAAAGTCAATTAGAATTGCGTTTTGAAGCGGAGGCAATAAAATTAATTATAAAACGTATTGTTGAAGCTAGTACCGTTGCTTAAATAGCCAAGTCAACGGCTGATAAAATAGTAGGAGAAACCTTAATCTAATATAATTAAGCCATTTAGCCAGGCTTAACAAAGAGGTCGTAAAATCAATTTGTTGTGCTTGAATCAGTCACTAATCGAATTACATGAACATAGATTAAACGTTTAATGAAAATTCAATTTGTTTTATATCTTGAAAAAGACAGCATATATTTTTTAAAAATGTTCATTTTTGTACCTAAACTAATACATTTCCATTGGCTCCTAAAGCAAATAAATAATTAAGTTCATATTTGAATAATTGGTATATGTTTATCGTTATTGGTAAATACACTTTTTGACCCTGAAACGGTATATTCTGGTAAGAAGATTATCTGGTTGGTATAAAAAGCGTGCGTAATAAAGTTGTTTGTGAACTTTTAATCAGAGCGGACGTGTTTTCGCGATGTCTTGTCGTAATAGGTGAACGCGTCCTTATCTTTTTTATTGGATTATTTAAAAAAAAAATTTTTAAATTTTTATAAAAACAAATTTTTCAATTTTTATTAAACGTTTATTTGCCAAATTATGTATAGATATTTGCCAAATGAGATCTTAGTAAACATATTTCCGTCAAAGTATATATTCGTAGTAGATCTTATATAATATTTTGCAATACTGAAGAGGTTTCGTTAAATGTTGTTAACTGGATAGTGTCGAAGGTATATACCTTGGGTACTTAGCAGACAAATTAGCTACAGTTAATCCTAACTTACTCAGCTTTGCAAAATTAAATGTTATGTTTCCATGTTATAAACTTTTTGCTTAACTAAAAGTGCACAAACATTCCCCATTTTAATTTTTTCTATTTCCAGTGCAATGCAATGCATATACAGGGGTCATCCTCTGAATACTGGTCCCAGTCTACAAAAATTAAAAAAAAAAACTAACAACCTGCTTCGTTTACCAAAATGACCTGTTTAGCTGGTTTATAGGTAAAATTTCTTAAAACATCGGTTTTCGCAGTGTACCGGTTCTATATTTATTTAAATACAGTCAAAGCCCGGTTTAACGAATGATATAATGTTCAGACTTTTCGTTATACCGAGATATTCGTTATATCGAACAGTAATTTTTTATGTTAAAATTTTATAAAAGACGGTGGTCCGCAGTTTTAAAAACATCAAAATTTAATTGTATTGATAAGTTAGTGTAGAAATAAAAATGTAATTGATATTTCAATGTTTATTTAATTATTATTTTTATTTCTAATATGTAAATTCATTAAAAATCATAAATGTACTTAGGTGCATATACATATTTACTTATATTTTTGGATGCTATTAACATGTGTAGGTTTATTGTTACATTTCATTCCTATTATTAATTTCTTAAGAAATCGACATCTCGTTTTCACAATGTACCAAATAAAACTACTGAAATTTTAAGAAAAAAAGCAACGCATCACACGCGTTCTTTCAATACAAAGCAAAGAAGCCAAAAACACCTACAATCTTACGATTCTGTAATTATTTTTTAATGTATTTTGCTTTGTTATTCGTTAAATCGAGATTTTTTTTTTTGCAATTCGCTATATAAGGCAGCTAATGTGAAAATTTCGCCATTCGTTATATCGGATATTCGTTAAACTGAGTATTCGCTATACCGGGCTTTCACTGTAAATGTTTTTCTATTCTTAACCACTTTCTTTTGATATAAAACTTGTTTTAGCTTGCTTACAGATGAAAGTTCTTAAACAGCTCTATATATCACGTAAGCGTGGATTGATGTTGAAAAAAAATTTGTTCAATCTTAATACAGTTTTTATTACACACAGAGACACTTTATACTTTTTGCTCAGGAACGGTAAAATTTTATGAAAAAAAAATTCATATGAAAAAAAAAAGATTTCGGTTTTTATAAATCGACTTTATTAGTGTACATCGATCATTTGTTAACCGATTTTACTAAATTTTAATAGAAAACATATGACAATATATATATAAAAAATTATGTTTAAAACAAAACGAGCTTTAAATGACCAAAATCTGTGGGCAACTTTTGATTTTATTCACAAAATATGAAAAATTGCAGTTTCAACCTGTTACCAGACGAAGCCTCAAAAATTGAAAAAAATATTTTCTTGTTAATTAAAGTACATTTCTGCATGTTCATATAAAAAGTTTTTTGTAATTATCTAACATTAAGAAGTGTTAAAAAAGTGTTATGAAACCCTTTTGCATAATTTGTACTATTATGCAAAATTATGCAAAAAGGTTTCATAACACTTTTTTAACACATCTTAATGTTAGATAATTATAAAAAACTTTTTATATGAACATGCAGAAATGTACTTTAATTAACAAGAAAATATTTTTTTCAATTTTTGAGGCTTTGTCTGGTAACAGGTTGAAACTGCAATTTTTCATCTTTTGTGAATAAAATCAAAAGTTGGCCACAGATTTTGGTCATTTAAAACTCGTTTTGTTTCAAACATAATTTTTTATATACACGGGAAAATTTGTTGGCATAGCTTAATTTTTCAATTTTTTATGCAGTTTTAAAGATCACAAAATTTCAAGAATTTGCAAAAAATAATTTTTTTTTCAAAAAAAAACTGAAATTTTTTTTTATGAATTATATATAGGATTAAAGGTTATTTTATTGCGGAATTTCGGTTTTTTACTAAAGTTCAATAAACGAAAAATTTTTTTAGTTAGTTCAATACATGTAGTGCAACCTCCTCCATTTTTAAAATAACGGTAAATCTCGAAAACGCGAGCTTACCTAGAAAAACGGATAGCACCACTGAATTCAGCGTACCCGAGTTAGGTTTAGTCACTGGGTGCCCCGTTTGTCGGCAAAAAAAAGTTCCAAATTCAAGCACAGTGAAATTAATAATTTACCAGTCGATGGGTACGTTAAAATAGTAAAAGAAGGTAGGAAGCGAAAATTACAAATATTAGAAAAATAAAAACTAAGATTTGTAACACAACCTGGTTACCTTTATGTGGTGAGAAACCTTTAACGTGTTACATCTTTCTACGTCCTATCTATCCTACACAATAGGACTATCTGTTAAAAGTGGCAGGTGTGCTCAAAAAGCGTGATAGTGTGGACAAAAAATGGTACATATGTGTTTGACCGATTTTTTCTTTTGAAAAATATCATAAATCATTTGTTTGCGATCAAAGTTGCATTTTATAAGTTACTGACAAAAGTAAAACAGTGCGGCCTTTTTGATACGACTTTTCAAAATAGTATAGATATCAGATATAGGTGGTTGTGTATCATAGTGGTATAGCATGGCCTTCAAGAATACCAGATGAACCTAAATACAAACCTACCTATGTCGAATTTTATTCGACTTACATGTATGCTGAATATACCTTCCTTGTTTGTTTTCACAAAAATGTAGCAATAAACATTCTCAAATTGAATTTTATGATTTTTTATGAAACAATTTTAAGCTTTGAGTGCAGTTTTTAACAAAAATAGGATTCTAATACAACTTGTGTAAAATATGTTAATATTTCTTAAAAGATAGTAAAACTACCGAATGCTATATGTTCAAATGGGATTGAATATTATAATCCATTAATCGAGAAACGGCAGAATTTTTAGTGTTACAGTCTCCAATATAAAAAACTTATTGTAAATGTTGCGGAAACAAGACACACATATGTGAGTAGGTAGTATCTTCGATGAAAAATGGTATTGTTCGTATTTCTTATTAATTTGTTGGTATAAACATTGTTTTTACTTTTCTTTATAATCTTCATATAACAAGTTACTATCAGTTACTACGATTTGTGTTTTTAAGAGTATCAACAACATTCTTTTTTAATATTCAGAAATAAATTAATTATTTATTTCCTATAAGAGCTAATTGAAATTAATTATTTTAGGGATAAATAGCTAGACGATGCTTAATGACCTTTATGGCAGCATAGTCATAGCTCGAAAAACATATATTTTTAAATTTCTTAAAGAAAACTGTTCCTTGATGTCCAGCATATGGCACTATATTGTGCCTTTAAGATGCTGTTGGCAAAGCAGTTGGTTTCAAATTGCCACACCACAAAAATTTTGTGTTTATTAAGCTCCAGACCAACGATGTCTAAAGACAGTAAGTTATTTTACAAAGTTCTGCGAAATATTAGACTTGAACGAATAGACTTTGGGCCGCTTACCAGCTACTTTATTAGTTGTCAAATATTTACACGCTTATGTCAAAATTTATACTAGCCCCCATGCAATTAAATCAATCTCAATCGGTGTCAATGGTAAGTACAGATGTTCTTAAATCTACAAGGGACTGCTTGTTTTTAGGCTCAAATTGAATCAGAAATTAACACAGCTACAATCAATTTAAAATCAATAAAATAAACTAAACTAGTTAGCACTAGACTAATCCTTTAGTCCGCTTGGACTTGATTTAAGTATTAATGGAGGGAATTATCCTTTCAGAGCATGCATTTGTAATTTATGAAAAAGTAAATAAAATTGGCCAATTTTCCACACAGTTTAACAACAATTTTTCACCATATACATACATTAATCAAAAGTTTAAAATGCCCATATTAGAATTGTTCAAAAAAAATTCAGTTTGAAGTGCACCATTATTTTTTGCAGCCTTTTGTAAAAGCAGATCAAAACTAACGATAATTATTGAAAATTAAAAAATCTGATATTTTTATCGTTGTTGTTATCATCAGGTCATGCAACCTCTGCATTGGAAATTCTAAAGTTTTATAAACTTGGTTGTCAATGATATTCCAATTTATACTATCAGGAAATTGCTTTATCTTATTTTATTATGAAGTAATACACCGAATACCCTAAAATGAAGTTAAATAATAGTATTCGTTTACAAATCTTACATGTGAAAAACTTTATTGGTCTACAAGCGCGCAACTTCTACATTTGAGTATGGTTAATACTCACAGAGTTCTTTTAACAGTTATTTTCATACAAAATTCTAATGTTCTATCAATATTATTTCATTGCACCGCTGAATAAAACATTATTCAAACTGGTGTGTATTCTGTTGTGCATAAACATTATTTTACACTGAAGAAGTTGTAGCAAATATGTTTTGGTGCCACTAAAATTTGAAAATGGTCCCACTGTGTTAAAATCAGCGCAAGCGCACTGACACAAGATTTTTCCTGTAAAAAACTTTAAAAAGCTCCACAAACAGTTAGAAAAGCACCAAGTGAACAGCGCTGCTTGCACACAATATAAGCCAATGTCTGCCACAAAGAGAGTATCGAATAAAAAAGACTAAATAAGTATGTACAACAAAAAAATACAATAGTAAAAGTATGCTGAGCTTCCAACATGAATTGGAATTGTTTGAGCTTGCAAGATTTTTAATTATTTATTATATTATTGTCGTACTGAAATGTCATTTTTATTTCTTATATTCTGAGCTGCACAGCACATACATATAGGTATATGTATGTACAAAAGATAAAATCAATACTTTGACCTCTTTCTCATTCCTGATTTCTTAAAAAACTTTCCTACGAGTAAAACCATGCTTCACAAATCCGAAATTTTTAAAGGGGTCTTAAAAAGCATTCAAAACAACCATAATTATTCACTGCCTTTGTGAATCATATGAATGAGGAGGGATTGCTGGTAACAAATGTCATGTGAATATGGGTCATGTTTTAGCATATCCTTGGTATTTTGAAAAAAAAGAAACAAAGATATCATTTGACTCGGAATCAAACTATTCCTTGTTGTACAGCGATGAAAAAGTTTCGTTTCATTGCAGTGCTTATTTTCACATGAACATATTTTGACTTTTGTTTAAATTTTTTTCACTGAACGATAATGAAAACATGAAAAAACTTTTCTCTTCTTCGTTTCACATAACGACAATTTACCCGCGATGTCTCAATCAATTCTTTGTTTAAAAAACAAACTAATGTCAAGTCGTTGCTTATTATTCTTCTGTCAGAAATTATTTTCAATTTTTATTTTAACTGATGTAGTATATCTCTTGTGTTGTATTATTTTGCCTCCAGTTTATAATTAATTCTAGTGGTGAGTGAGAGTATATTTTTGTGACCCCTTGCTATGAAAGTGCCCGCTGTTATCTCTCGGATTCATCTCAACATTTGTCTGTCTGGTTGTGTGAGTCAACTGTCAGTTATATGTTTAATGCATATAAAATTCAAAGAATTATGGGAAATGGTGTTTGTTTTGTAACCGTGATACTACTCGTGGGTACAGCCAGCCATATTAAAAATAAGTTTTTTTTCTCTATTTTTTGAATCTCCTTCAGATACAAGTGCTTCCACCAAAAATGAATTTAAAATATGCAGATAAAGTAAAAATGAGTGTATACAAACTTGGCTGAAGACTTGTACTTTGGCAACAATACTGTCCAAACTACTTTTGTTTTCAAGTGTATTTTTTTTCTTTTTTTTTTTTTCTTATGCCATTAAGCAGTTTGTTGACATTTTGAAGCTGAAGTTATTGTCTTCTGGAAGAGAATATTTTTAAAGAAGAAAGAATACCATATTTTAACTGGGCTCACGTTGTGGCTAAAATAACTGAGAAAAATGAATTAATTCAAACAATAGGGCAGAACTCAATCGAAAAAAAAACGAGGGAAGACTGAGCAACCAGGAATAAATACTTTTAAGGCATCTCACGTAAATTGCTGTTCCTATAGGACACAAGGCCATAAAATGTTAAATTTATATTTCAACTGATAATGTAATCGAAAAACTCATGATATTATCTACGTTGATGAACGAAAGTCTTGGTTAATTGGACGGATAGTTGGTTAGTCACAATGACCAAGTAAGTAACATGGAATGTGTTTTTTGTGTTCTTTTCAATTCTCGACTTTGGCTTACCTGTTCGTACAGACATAAATAGTGTTTAAGAAAATGTTATTGGCTATTCATTTCGTATTCGAATGAAACTGCAGTTGTTTTTTTTTTCGCTGTTTCATTTTTTGATGTACACGTTTTTAATGGCGGCAACACATTTTCATTTTTAAAATGGTATATTTTTTTTATAAATAAGTCATCTGATTTCAAATAAACAGGAGGGTATTTTTAGTTTGAAGATCTCAAATAAATTAAGCAATTTAATTAATGTGCTAAGAACGTATTCTTTTAAAAGAGACATTTCTGGTTTTATTCGTGAAGCAGCTTATGTTTCTACTAATTTTGAAAAAAAAAAAAAAAAAACAATTTTAATATGTGTTTGGTAACGAAGTAAGGGATATTCTTTGAAAACAGATATCAGGTAGAATTGATATTCTGGTATATATGAGAGATGCATACATACATATTTCTCTTGTACTGTCTTAAAAAATTAAATTATTCATAAAAGCATTCAGGCAATTTTTTTATTTGTTTTTCGTTTATATCAAAACATACATATGTACATAAGTCAAACCAAAATAAGTAAAAAAAATTACAAATACTTTTAATTTTTATTTTTGTATGAACATTTGAATTAATATTTACTTTGTCAGTTTGTGGGTACAAATATATGTATAATTTAACTACTTACTAAATATATAACTTTGTTTATACTCTCTAGCTTCCCGAAGTTCTCATCACGTGTACCCAAAATTTATTTCGGAAGTCACATTTGAAGTTTCATCGCTTGATATACATACAAAATTGGTGAAATATTTTTGCCAAATAATCAAAGTTTTACTCTGCTTATTTAAAAACATTCAAGGTTATGGCAAAAAATTTAGGTTTTGGCCATTTTTATTTCCAAAAAATATTGCGGCTTATTGTATGTGCTACTTTTTCTTGGTATTTTTTAACTTATGGCATGTGTGTAAGTGAGAATAAGCTGTTAAAAACTGCACTAGCTTTTTGTTTACCAAAATTATCTTCACGTATGTGAACTATGTTTATAAACGATTGTGTTAGAGTTAGGAAGCACTACTTACGCATGCATATGCGCGATATTAGTAAAAACCATAAGCATTTTACAGTCACGTTGCATGAGTTTGCATTAGCGCAAATGACCGCCATAGCGCCCATCTCTAGTTATCACTTAGAATTGATTAAAGTTAAAAATGGCCATTACAAAAGCTATATAGATATCGGACGAAAATGTTATTTATGATTAATGAGGACTATTTTAACTCTAATTTATCTTACGTATATATGTACGTAACGATAACTTATTATTTATTTCCATACACATACGTAATATTAACCCATTTCTGTAGGTTAGGTTAGGTTAGGTTAGGTTAGGTTGAATGGAGGGGTTCGTCTACCCATGTCTTAGGACATACACCTAAGCCAATATAGGCTTGTTGTGCGCTCCATGGGTTTAACCGTGAACCAGTTTTACTTATAGGTTTATAGGAACTTCGTGTCATTCACAAAGTTCCTTAGTTTCCTCCAGCATACGCCCCATAATTGGGTTATATCTGGTAAGGTGTCTCTCCCAAAATGACTTGATCGTATTTGTGAGAAGCGGGGCACTGGCATAAATAGTGCTCCAACCCATTTATGTAAGTACACGGTTACGTTATACCGGTGCAACCGATGTAAGTATATTGGGCACTCTATGGACTTAACAATTTTTCATACATAGGTCTACGGAAATTCGGTGTCCTATACAAAGCTCTTTAGTGAAGGTGTCGCTCCTTAGATCATAAATACTGCTTCAATGTCTCACTGTCCTCCTCACATACTCCACATTCGTGTCCTCATGCTATTCCTGTACGATTTAGATGTGTGGATACGCTTTCAGAATATATATAAAACCAATAAGAGAGGGATAGTATGGGTTGATAGATCCATAAAACTTACGTTAGAAACCGGTTTTATCTCATATTTTGTACTTTTCACAGCAAGTGTTAAGTTAATCGTTCCACTGTTAATTTTCTCAGTTGAAGCCTCTGAACCCATAGATTCTCTATCATCTGAAACAGTATCGATGGAAAATCCGATTCAGCAATGTGCTTAAAGCAGTGTTGGCTCCGGAAAGTAGATGAATAAAAATCGTAGACATCAGCTAATATATGTTCAGTCGAGACAAAAGGAATACTAATTTCTGATAAAGTTGGGTCCATATTTTGAAATAAATTAAGTTTGCTTAAAGTCAAGAAATAAAAATTTTTGACATTGGTTCATTTGTATGTAGCGAGAATATCTGAACAAGACTCGAACTGAAACAATCTGCGTTTCCAAAAAGTAGACAGTGATTTACAAACAATGTTATTTTAATTTAAAAGATACAAAATCCTGCCTTAAAATAATATACGTAGCCGAGAAATAGTGAAAACCGATTTCTCAAGAAGTTGCGAGGCTAAACAAGTGATGGCAACACAACGCAGATGTTATAAGAAAATAAGTCTAGCTAAAAAAAAAAATAATTATCCGACATCGGTGCTTATAAAACTGACCAAAAATTTATTTATCAAGAAGTTAAGCCTGCCGCGAATTTAAAACAGTTTTGTTGCCAACAAATAGATGTAATAAAAAATATAGTTACTCAAAGGCAAACAATAAAAATTTTTGAGATTGGACCATATATAGCCGAGATATAACTGATATTAGAAGAAGTTAGACCTGCGCGAACTTAAGCTTGGTGAGCAGTTGAAAGGGCTCAACATAGTCAAGCTTTCTGGGCCGGATGGCATTCGAGCGCTGATCTTTAAGTAATGCTTTTGGACGTTCTCGCGTTCGTTAGCTCAACGTCTTGCCATATTGTACTAGTGAGTTCCAGTATCGTGGAAGGTGAACGCCCATATATGTATGGAATGGGTTTAAAAATAATTTTAGTTGGAATAAGTAATGGATAAGTACTTTTATTATGTCCTTGCTGTGTAGTGGTTAAACCAGTATTTATTGGACTGGTCGTATTTTCGGTGCAAGTAAATTAGATATTGGATAGTTCTGTGATCTCTAGTACACCTAAAGCAAACGGGGATTTTGGTGTAGCCATATTTCTAGCTGTTTGTGCACTAAACTAAATTAAATGCTGGGCGAAGAAGTCCAAAACTGATTTCATCGTGTAATGCAAATATTTCCTTATTATTTTGGTTTGATTTAAGTTTAATAGAAAACAAAGAAAATGGAATTTGGAACAGTTTTGTTTTTGTATTTTTACACAGAAAATTTTACCTTTCTAGCTGCGGTTAACTAGTTCCGATGGTGCATACAGCTTAAGTACTCTGGGTGCCAGGATTTTGTTCGCTGCCAACTGCCTGAGTTCCATGTTTGAATGTTGTGTTAAACGAGCTGTATATTTAAGGATGTTGTCACGGATTACTTACTTTACTCTTTTGACTTTTAGATCTGCATGTATGTTGTCATCCCTAATTTACCATACAGCATCGACAAAAGTTCGCAATATATTGGATTGGATTCGTTGTATAATTTTTGTGTTCGTAGTGCTTCGTAGATCATATAGAAATCTTTTGGTAATTTATTTTTTAACATTTTACTGAAATTTTAATGACATTGAACTATGATATTGTCATACATTTGTATTAAATTACTTTTGCAGGCTCAAGTTCAACCCAAGGTCATTTTTTTTATTAATATCAATTAAGTAAAGAAGAGTAAAATTTTATAGCTAGGTGGACAACCAATTTAGTTTTTAACTTTTCGAGAATACCTTTGTGCCACACAGTATTAAACGCCTTTGCAACATCGAGGTATGTTGCAATGCAAACTTTTTTTTGTCAGTATCAGACGCTGTTTTATTTGCTACTCGGTGTATTTTCTGAAGAGTAGAGTGCTTTCGTCAAAATCAAAACTAGTGGAGATCAGGTTTCCTTCGATAAGAATAGGCTCGAGGCGTCCAGAAACAGTTTTTCAAAGAGTATATAAATTTACAGTGATTTGAAAGCAGTACATCTATTGTATATTTAAGTATAATTGGAGTTAGATTTGATATAAAAATTTGGCATAAATTCTAAAATGTTTAGCGCTATTAAGAAGTACTGTATGCATGCTGTATAATTTACTTGCAGTGCTATATTATTTACCTACTGTGATCATTAACGAACAATAGCGAATATTTTATTACTGGCTTATTATAAACAAGACCCCACTGCAATAATTTTTTTCATTTGAAACCATATGTCTAACTACAAAATCTGAGGCCTAGATAATTATGTTGTAGGCTGATTTCTTCTCCACTTTTGCATATTAAATTTTATTTCATATTTCTTTGCCTGCAAGGTAGTATGTTCTAACGCATGTGCCCATTCGAGGTAAACCCAAATTTTTTTTTAAGAGATTTCGATATTTATAAGCAGTGAGCCAGTGATTGTGTTGTTTCAACATGCAAAAGGTTACAAAATTTATTTTCAATTTTTAATATTGTACTATATCAACCAAAGCTGTTCAGAACTATAGTGGTTACAATTTTGTGCATGAAAAGTTATCAATCCCTTACAATTATGCTGAATAAAACTAAAAAAAATTTCCTGTGGGCTTTAAAAAATATGCATTTAAATTTTTTCGCAAAAGTGTTAAGTGATTTAAAGCAATTACAGTATTTAAAGGGTCGTCCTAAAGTCAGAAGTCTTAAAATAATAGCACGAAAATATATGACTGCTGTGAGCAATCTGTCATAAAGTAGTGTGCTATATCAAATATGAATCAGCTGTTAAAGAAAAGGAAAGCAATTTAAATATTTTTGTTAAAATGCAAAAAAAAAGTGAAAAAACTAAAATAATAGCCAGTTTGTGCAATAATTATCTATTAGATGTTTTGATAGTTGATTCAAGTAAATTTTAAATGAAATATACTCACATTTACCAACAAATATATGTACATTTTAATGCATTTATTTCTTAGGTGACGCTGTGATACTGTTAACTTATGACGAATCACTAAGCACAGTCGATGAAGTCCTATTAATGTATGACTATTTTTGTTTGCAGCACAACAACAATTTTTTTAAACTATTATAAAATGTTAGTAGTTTCTGACATTATGACACAATATGAGACCGTTTGAATACCGTAATTATGTTCTCATATCTATTATTGCCAAATAACGAAAAAACTCAAGGTTAAGTCTTTCAGTTTTGCTAAAGCCTCTTATATGTCGCACTGTGCTACATGTCTGCAAAAAAAAAAAATAAGAAGCCCCTTTTATACCCCTTAAAATTGAATTTCTGACACTTTTGCTTTTGAGTAGACTAATATCTTTGTTATCTTAAAAAATTAAATTAATTAAAATTGAGTAGAGTCCAGTGTTAAACTTACCGTCAACTTCTTTTTTCTTCTTTTCTAACGTTATTCCATCAAAATGTGTAACCCTTATATTCTCGTTCAAATCTTATTAGTATACATATTTGGAGTGTTTTCAAAAAATAAATTGCATTTTAGTGTATGCTTTGGTATTCTCTTAAGTAAATTATTAGCGGTCTATGATGAATACTTTGCCAACTTAGTAATATTAGATTCGCTCTCAAACCATGCCATGCCATGCCATGCCGAACTCAATTAAATATATATATTTTGAGTCAGTTTTCAAATAACTCATACTTTTTTTTTATTTAGTAATTTTTAAGGCATTATTTTGAAGAAACTCCGTTCAATTTCAAACCAAGCAAAAACCCTCCTCGTAAAAAACAAAGTTAATTCCTTCGAAAAAAATAGCATCTTGCTTATGTAACAAAGTATTTAGATATAAAATACTGTGAAAATACCCTAACGAAAAACTAGGATTTAACTGAAATACCTTCATGTACGTTTTTTTTTTCATTTTTTAATTGAACAAAACGAAGTGTGAATATAAAATATTCAAAATTCATAAAAGTTTAAATCCTCAACACAAATATTTAAAATTAAAAAAAAAAACAGAAATAAAAACAAGTGTTTCACTGAAGGAGGCAAATTCATGTTTGCGTGCCTGTTTTTGTATCTAAATATTTTAATATCCCCAACAACAATGTGAAATAATCAGAGAAAATAAAAGAAGTGAAATAATCATACTAAAGATTCTCTATTGTTATGGTTATTATTTTGAAGCTTTTTATAACGTTAAATGGGGGATGAAACTTTTCACAGCGAATACAAATTTTTTATAACAGCAAAACCCAACTGGCTGTGCCTGGAGAGCATCCTGGAAAATTATCGAGTTTTATGCTGCAAACCGGTTATCACTCAACTTTGCTGACTGGGGGATAAACAGATGTGGCGTGCCCTGCATATGAGTTTAGACATATAATGTTTTCCTTTTTAACAATCGGCAGCAATCTGACCAACTAGGAAGCTTTGTGTGTAAATGGACTTACGCGACAAGGCAACAACGAATTTCATAAATACAAGAACGTGAACTATTTAAATAAAGCGTTGTGGAAAGGAACGACAAATTCACATGAAGTTCAGTTTTGTGAATTTTCAAATATTTACGGTATTCAAAGGGTCGTCCTAAAGTCAGAAGTCTTAAAATAATAGCACGAAAATATATGACTGCTGTGAGCAACCTGTCATAAAGTAGTGTGCTATATCAAATATGAATCAGCTGTTAAAGAAAAGGAAAGCAATTTAAATATTTTTGTCAAAATGCCAAAATTAAGTGAAAAAACTAAAATAATAGCCAGTTTGTGCGAAAACTAGCTATTAGATGTTTTGATAGCTGATTGAAGTAAATTTGAAATCAAATATGTCCATATTTACGAACATATACATATGTATATATTTTAATGCATTTCTTTCTTAAATGATATTAAATTGAATAAATAAGTTTATTCAAACAAAAACAGCTGGCGACGGTTGAACGAAGTCGATTCATTTTTTTGACGGCGGCCAGTACTCAAGCGTTTGTGGGCTGCCAGTCTTCTAAGATTAGTATCTCATTTTTAGGTGAAATGCATGGATGGGGATGTTGATATATATATATATCTGCGAAACACATACATGCGTATCACACACAAACATGTTTAGTCCATACTATCACACTTTTTGAGCACACATTTCATTTTTACCATATCGTACGACTGAGTAGGATAATAAAACAAGGCCTTCAGCTATTAAACAAATGTATTCTTGTTTGGGTACATACATACATATAAGCGTTATACGCATATAAGGGTTTTTTTATGTATATATATTATATTTTTTTAGAATATAATTTGCGGCAGGCAAATAATATCACCGGCTCGACGAATACGTTTTAGCCATTCGCCTCAGATGTATGCTGTTAACTTATGACGAATCACTAAACACAGTCGATGAAGTCTTATTAATTTATGACTATTTTTATTTGCAGCACAACAACAATTTTTATAAACTATCATAAAATGTTAGTACTTTCTGACATTATGACACAATATGAGACCGTTTGAATACCGTAATTGTGTAGCAGTAGTTTCAAAAAGATGCAAAGTCAATAAAAACTTTAAGTATACATATATTGTGTTTCGCATACACTAGTAGTCTAGTCCACAAATGATTGTTCGTGGTTTAAAAACATGTTAGGCATTTAACGAATTGAAATATATGAAACAACAATTTTCAACTTAAGACTCTCCGTGCATTTGAAACCTAGGGGTCTACGCTGTTCACGGTGGGTAAAAAAATGTATTTTGAAAAAACTACATAAGTCACTTATTTTTTAACCGATTGAACTATAGTTACCCATTTTCGAAAGCTTACATAATGTTTCCTTTCCACAATAATAATTATATGTATATACTATCTGGTATCACATACCCAACTTAGAGCCCGAGAAGGAAAATTTTTTTTGGGAAAAATGTGTATTTTTTTAGGTTTCAACCAGTAGAACTTAGCTATTTAATTTGCAACAACTATGCCTATAAAATTTTTTTGAGAAATAACGAAGATATAACTCTTACAATTTAAAAATGCAACAAACCCCGCTATTCACATCATTTACCGTTCTAAAATCTATTTTTGAACTGACCACAAACGGTATTTTTGTTATCTATGGACTCCAATAAAACAGAATTAGTGCATGAGAAACCCTGAATAATTAGAGATACAACTTTATTTGTTTCCGATTCTCATTTCGAAAACAAATTTTTTAAACTCACATCCCAGCTAGGGTTTTCCGTTTGTGGGGAAGTGTGAGAATGTTAAGATTTCCGTATTAAATCTTAGATCCGGTAATAGTAATCTCTTTGAAGAAGGTAAAGATTTTAAATAAATAAATAAATTTTAAATTTTAAGATTTAAACTCTTAGTTCCTAAGCTTTTGACTCTTTTTTCTAATAACAGTAGTAACAAATAGTTGCGACTTCGCATGTGAAAAAAGTTAGATCATTGTATTAAAATTTGAGAACAACTAAAATGATACATTTACAAAGAACAAAAGCTTATAAGCAACTCATATTTATTTTTTATCTTAAATACAAAATCAGATTGACTACAATGAAATTACTATAGTGCAAATTCACCTCCGAAAAACATGAAATCAACCTTGTTTTATAAGTTCTAATATTGTTTTTTTTTTCCATGCACAAGCTGAATAAATAAATATTTAAGGTACATGAACTCGGTTAACCTTTGTTGAACTACTAATTCAGAAAGAATGGTAATTTGCAATTATCATATGTTAAAACAAGCGTCGAATTTTTCTTGCAAACACATATTTTAAATTTTGTGTACTCTGGTTTCATCACTATCTTGCTTTCATTTGCTACCTTAACTCTAAACGTAAAATTGTGCAACTGGACTTAAAATTATACATACTTTAAGTTACTTTAAATAAAACCAAAAAGCTACTTCTCAAAATTATTACTTAAGCTCTACCTACTTAAGCCATTGGTTTTATTTCTCTTCTCCGTATCTCACATACAATTTGCTCATTCGGACTAAATTGTATTTAATAAGTTTCTTTAGACCCTTTAAAGTGTAAACAAAAAACATTTACAAGGCTTAATCGGTCAGTTTTATAAAATTTCTTTTTTTGTTATGACAAAAGAAATTGGTACTGTGAAAATCTGCTTTGACCCCATATATATACATATTTTAAATATAAGTTCTTTATTGTAAATATACATATTAATAACCTCGTTGGCTCATTAAAAGGATCGCATTAATTTGATTGTGAATTGGTTTTAAAACAGCTGTTTTTCTAAAAAAAGACGACTTAAATTTTGAATGCTTATAGTATCAGTAATGATTTTGCATGGTGCATTTAGTTGTCTTTTAGTACTGGTTGAAGAGTGCCCTTCATTCAACCCCAGAATCTGTAACTCTTCTTACTGAAATTAAAACAGTAGCTGTAATATCTACATTGAGACAAACAAGGCGCAAAGTTTAAATCAGCGTAAAACTCCCTTAGGGTTATTTAAAATGTATTTTCTTTACATCTACCAAACCTGCACAAACACACACAATAATGCCCGTAGATACATATTTTTATATTCATACACATACATACACACATACACACACATATATGAACATATATGATATATATATATATATATATATATATATATATATATATATATATATATATATATATATATATATACATATATAGATATATATACACTAGTTCTTAAAACCACCCCCATTTTTGTCGATAATATTTAAACAACAATGTTTTTGTTTAAACCATCATTATGGAAGAGAATAAAAAAGTATCTAGAATAAGTGGAACAAACGGATAAGTGAAGACGGTGGATGTACAAAAACGAAATGGAAATTTATTTCATTTTGCCATTTAAGCACCATATTTTTTTTTTGTCTTTTAGAAAACCACCCTCAACAATGAATTTTAGAATTAATATAAGTTCAAGACAAACGTGTCCGATTGACTGCAAATGTCTGATTGCTTTCAGGTCTTGTAATAACAATGGGAACGAAATTTCGGCCTTACATACATTCACGATGTCGAACATTGATAGTGTGTCTAAAAAATGTATTTTTGAACTCTTATCTGTGAGTTTCTTTTGCTTTTCGTTTGCTTTGCTTTTGTCGTTGTTCTTTTCGTAAACGTAAGGCCTGCACAACATGGGATAAACCATTTTAGTTTTTGCCTTTAAGACCACAATGATGCTCAAGAGTTTTTCCTAAATTTGAAAGTAATTACTGTCTAATATTTTTTTAATGAAATTCCATATGTCTGCTTCATGACATTGTTTACCTCATCAGCGTGAGGATACTAAAAATAGAATATATTCAAAATAGAATATATAAACCAACTTTTCACAATTTTTTCTACAGTTGTACTTTTTATCATTTTTGTGAAAAGTATGGAAATGTTAAAGTTTTTCACACTGCGCAGTGTAAGACTCTCCCGATCTAGCTGGACAAAGATTAGTACTTCGTTCAGCATAATTTTTTAAACAAGACACAACTCTTTTTAACTTAACGAATTAAATAAACAAAATTAACCAATAAAGCTTGTAAACAGAAATTAAAAAAAAAAAAATTTAATGCAACTGGTTTGGCAGATTCGAGCACATCCCATTTTGAATATTTGTCCAGCGCTCAACCAATTGGCCATTGCCGTAGTTGAAAGGAAAAACACTAACATGTAATTAAAAGACAACTTTATAGAAATGTGGCCATTTAAAAGGTATTGATAAGTATTTAATATTATTAAGAGTATTACTTAACATTTTGTTTTTGTTAACTTTTTTGACAACATTTTCAAACTGTAAAAACCATTTACATACATTAGTAGTTAAGTATCTCCTTCGGCCTGGGGTCCTATTCTGTAACTAGTTAAAATTAGAGACATAGCCAAAAATCTGTAAACTGAACTAACCACTTTTAAAAACATTTGTGGGCTGGGTTAAAAGCTGGGTTAAAAGCTGGGTTAATAAACTGTATTCGCTAACAAAATTTTTTTTCTCCCCTTTCATTGTGTAATTCAATTCCACCCACTTTTACACACCTGAAAAGCAAAACAAAAAAGGGTCAAGTCTTACACAAAAACATTTAAATTATTAGTAATTTATTTTTTCTATATCGCAGTAATTTTAAGCTCGATTTTGCTCATATTTAGTACCGTGTCGGAAGGTATAGTTGAAAACCGAGTTATCACATACGCCGTTTATAAAAGGTATTTTTTGCGAAATAAATCTATATACACATTTTTAGTAAAGGGTATAAGAAATACTGGATTATTATATATATATATATATATATATATATATATATATATATATATATATATATATATATATATATATATATATATATATAAAAGTTACAATAAAACAATCCAAATTGTCCAATTTTCGATGACTTTTCCCAAAATTTGTGGCGGTATATCGGCAATAACACGGCGAATGTCGTTTCCCAAATGGTCGAGTGTTTGTGGCTTATCCACTAAACATCTGCAGCGAGTAACTTTTTTTTGCGTGTGTGAAACTCGATAGCGAGTGTAGTAGATATTTGTTCGCTCTCTCACAGCACAAGCAGTGAAGAGTACAGAATATTTGTTTGACAAGTACTAACATGCAAGCAGCCGCTGTTTATTATGTAACGAAAAAATGAACACATAAAAATGTAAACGACCGAAAAGAAGTGCCGTAAAAACTATGTTCACTTCTTGCGGTACTGCAAGTATTTTTTTGTGTATAAAGACAATGAAATATTTCTTTAAAAAAATTTTGTTTTTTGTTAATAAATCAATATGTATAACGAAGCTTAAAGTAGTGCATTAATATTATTGACTGCACTTACATTCATATATGTATAGTATACGGATCTTCAGTTATTATAAACAATTTGAAGCCTTAAAAATAATGAATTTTATATTTAAAAGGATGAAATTCTATATAAGTTTAATAAGTAATAATAACTTGAAAATATTACGACAATATATGTATATGTATATGTATGTGATGTGAAAGAAAATCAAATAGATATCTAAATAAATTATAAACTTGCCTTATTCCCTTCCATTTCTTGTATTACGCCTCGCTGTTGAAATTATATTGAACTCAAGTCATAAAGCACTTTATGCTCAAAAAAACAACAGTTTGTTGTATTTGCCAAACTTCACCTGATACAGCAAGTACCAAGTGAAGTTTGGATGTTTTGCCATACTCGACATGTTCGCTTCATACAACATACGAATGAGAGCAAAAAACAAGCATGTACTTACCTAACACACACACAGTCAAGTAATAACCAATACGTATTCGATGACTTTGTTGTACTCAAAAATGTGTACCTATATTTCTAGTACACTTCGAGTAAGTGTTCATGCGTAGCTAGTTTATGTGTACTTTTAGCGACAAGTCCATTTGTGCAGAGGTCTATTATCCACATAGACCAATGACATTACATAGCCCCACAGAAAGTAGTCTAGCGGTGTTAAGTCACAAGATCTTCGAGGCCAATTCACGGGTCCAAAACGTGAAATTAGGCGTGTTTTTCAGTAAATTGATTGTGGCACGAGCTGTGTGACATGTTGCGCCGTCTTGTTGAAACCACATCTCCTGGACATCATGGTTTTGAATAACCATTTCAGGAATGAAAAATGTAGTAATCATGGATCTACACCGATCAGTATTGACTGTAACGTTCTGGCCATCATCGTTTTTGAAGAAGTACGGACCAATGATTCCACCAGCCCGTAAAGTGCACCAAACAGTCAGTTTTCCTAGATGTAATGGTGTTTCGACATACACTTGAGGATTAGCTTCACTCCATATTGCGGCAGTTTTGTTTGTTGACGTAGCCATTCAATCAGAAGTGCGCTTCGTGGCTAAACAAAATTCGCTTATGAAAATCGGGAACAACGGCAATCTCGTTTTGCACTAAAATTTCACTATTTGCAAGCGTTGTTCAGGCGTGAGTCTATTAACGATGAATTGCCAAACCAAACTGAGAATCACCTGACAGATGTTAAATCGATAGCCATCTTGAACAGTAATGCCAACTTAAGGTTCTATACATCGCAAAAAAAAAACACCCTTTACATAACTAACTAATAAATAGCCAAATACCAAATACGAGTGTGGCAAACCAGAATCGGTAAGAACAATGGATCTCCACTGCTCCGATACTCGAAACTATCAAAACTGTTCGGCAGAACAGACAAAGAACTGGTAATTTTTTCGAATTTGAAATGTCGGATTTAAAGAAAACTTTCTTAGAAATACCCTATTTGATTAATAAATTTTAATCATTTAAAAATTTGTTTGAAAAAAAAATATACACCAACAAGTTGCTAGTGAATTAAAAAATACATACGAGTATAAATACAATCTGACAGTATTTAATATATTAAATACTGTCGCTGGTGGTAGTTAATTTTGTTGCGGCTAATAACAAAAGTGTTCACAACTGAGATAATTAAACTTGAAAATCATTAAACCTCAATAATTTTATAATTGTTTCCTTTAAATTTCATATAAAATTTCAACAAAATTATGCTCGCAGAAATTGGTCGCCTCTAATTATATTCAGTGTGGTGATTGAACTTATATTTCAATGTATGTATGTATATGTAAGTAAACTGTCACATGTGCTTCCCAGTTGGATATGGCTTCTGGCCGCGTCTTTGTGTTTACTTATATTTTCGTGAACAGAGTTGGCCTGCATACATTTTAGAGAAGTACTCCTATTTGTTTATTTATAGGTATATAAGTAGGTAAATGCATGTAAATGTATTAAAATCAATGGTACAATTGAAAAATGTTTCTAGCAAAATTATTGTTTCGTTTACATAAGATACCGAATACAAAATAAATATATACTTATAAAGAGAAAAAAGTGCAAACAAAACAATTTGCTATTAATATCATCTCTTTACTTTGGAATGGCATTATAATCGTGCAATTACTCAGTAAATAAATGTAAAAACGTATTATGTTGAGTGATTGATTTAGTTCTTCTTTGATTTTCGTAGTGAATAAAAGGAAATATTTACAATGTATTATTGATAAAAATTATTTTGTTCTCTTGAATTGGTCTCACTGTTTTCGTTTTGTTTTCGGTTTGCTTACGGCAAAATTCGAAATAAATGATTATGACATGTTTCGTTTCATTTGTTTTCATACAATATTGAAAATCATCTTAGTACTTAAGGAATAAAATATGAATATATGTATTTGTTACCACTGCATATAAGATAGGAAAAAACAGAATAAAATTGGTTAAAATACCTAAAACGCTTACATTTTTAATGGCTGCAAGAAAATTTGAAATTATTTGACACATTTATGCCGCTTTATACATCGTCGTTGTATTTCAAAACTTCTTAAAGAAATGTTAAGTAGCTGATTGTGCAGTAACTATCGGCAATCGGTTGGTCAACTGTGTTGCTTGTATACTTGCACGTGTGTATTCATGGAATAATTATGAAAAGAAAATCAACTTAGAGACATGTGAACCAAAAAATAATAATTAATTTTTTATTGGATCTATTATAAATTAAACGAGTGATGACTTACTAATAGAGTGTGTATGTTTGTAGACGTGTCTACAATAAAATAATAATTAGTGGTCGTTGCTTTATGAGCAGAAAATAATGCCAGAACAACAAGCATAAAAATGAAGCACCATCATAAAAATATTCACTTGACTGATGTGTAACGAAGAAGTCGATAGAAAATCTCTCTGTAATTGTTAATATAAATAGCTCGAGTAATAGTAGCTTTATCTCATTTTATGACCCCCGTTATTTTTATGTTCAAATAATTATTAAAAAGAAATTGATGTTTTGAAAATTTGCATGTGTAAAATTCGCACACACTTAATTTCATCATTCTGAAGCTTATATTGATTGTCTAGTTGATTCAAATGGCCTTGAGGTATTTCTAGAAATAAATCAAACATTAATGGGAGGAACCCAAAATTAACACAGGACGTAAAACAGATTGCATTTTACAAAGTTTTTCTAAAATTTTTTAAACATCACTGCACATATCAATATGACAATTTATACGTTCAGGAAGTTAGTAGAATTCCTAACAAAAATTTTCTCGTTTTAAGCCATTTTTATCATAAAATAATGCATTAAGTACATTTAAAAAGGTTCGGTTATGGTTCTTTTACTTAGAACAAATTCATCAATCTCAAAATGCGCCCAACTTTTACATTTGGATATGGAAGTGACAGGACATTGGTCAAGATATTGATTAATCCATCACACGAACTTAAATCCACAGTTTTAATGTTGCTTAAATATTATTCCCTTGCACAGTTGAATAAAATAGCATTCAAAGAGTTGTATTTTCTTGCACATTAAGCCTTTTTCTTACAAATCATATACGATATCGTGCCACTGAAAAAAATAAGTAGCTCACCAATTCTGTTGGATGCAAAGCCAAAATACTTTGGAATTACAAGTGACTCTAAGATCATATGATATAATATAACAGCACGCAAAAGAAAAGGGAATTGCCAAGTTGATGTGTAAAAAATATATAAATTTATATTACATTTTTATCAACATACGATATAAGTTATTTTAAGTATTAATTTAAAATAATTAACACTCCTGTTAAGTACATCGAGAAATTTAGTGTCACTTTGCGGATAGGTGTAACAAAAATTGAAGAACGAGTATAGCGCGGTGACTGTGGAAACTCGATATAAATCGAGAGAAGTCGTTAATGATACCAAAAGCAATGAATTTTGACAACACTCTTCGAAAAGTATGTTAGGAGATCACCCGTGAACTGACCCCCACAAAATCCATTTTGACGTTCACAAAGCGAAGTATGTGACTCTAGATGTTAGTTCACAATGCTTTCCATTAGTTTCTAAAGTGCGGAGCAAATTGCGATTGTGGTGATTTTAAATTTAACCCAGAGATAGTTAAACTCAGCATCATTCATGCCTAATGGTCCCTGACACTGGTATAAATATCGGACCACAGATAGTATATAGATAGATATATAAAAAAGGAAGTGTATACATTGTTGTAATGTGTGACCAAATTTTCTATCTGCTATATTTTAAAATGTGTTCATATCTTAAGACGAATAATAACATTAACTCATTAAATTGCTGGTATAGCAATTATTGAGTGTACTATGAAGGTAGCAAATAGTATGGAAAATAGTGCATCTTTGCTCGTTTTGTTCAGCATGTTCAATAAAAAGTATCTATCAATTATATACTGAAACTGGACAGGCAAAAAAGTGTATTTTTATGTTCTGCATGAATTTACATCATTATGTAGACAAATAAGGGAATTTCATTGAATTCTCTTTTTGTACTCCTTTTGATATAAACAGAAAAGAACTAAAGTTAGAACAATTTCATGCAGGTGGATACAATGCTCCTAAGCATTTGACTATTTTGAATTAATCTGGTTTTCTGACCACAGTTTTCAGAAAAATGGAAAGTAGAACTTAATATTTTAAGTATAGATAATTTAATTTATAAAAATTAAAAAAGTTGTTTGGTTTTGACTATTCATTGATGCGTGCATGAATTTTTCAACTAAAAATTTTGTATATAATAAATTGCATGGTCTATACTTTGACATTGTTAAAGAATTTTTATTTTCATTTCAAGTTTTTTTTTAGTAAAAATTTTAATCAGTTTAAATTTTGCCATTTTTTAAAAATTTTTCTGAGACTTGATTTTAATATCTTTTCATGAGCACATGCCTAAAGATAATTAAACATTTTCTTTTGTGTTAAAGTCGAAATATTTATAACATTTTTAGGACTTTGGCTATACAATTAGCGGAGATATTTACAAAATTTGAAACCAAATCAAGCCCAAAACCAAAAATTTCAAAATGCAAAACCAAATGTCTGCTAAACTATTTATGATTTCAACAAAAACGCAATTGTTTTTGTTTATCTGCATATCTTTATTTATTTTTTTTTATTTATTTATTTATTTATTTTATCCATTTCCTGTACAACAAGATAACTCTTATAATTAAAGTACAGAAAAGCATAGTTGTTACTTTATATGAATTTCTGATAACAATATATAATATAAAAAGAGCTTAATAATAATAAAAAATAGCTGCTTTTCAAAAATTAAAATTTCCTAAAGTCAGATTATATTTATAATACAAACTTTTGCATACCCGGGATAGCCAATTTTGTAGCCCTATAGGTCACCGTGTTATGCAACGGAGTGCCTTCAGATTCAATATTCAAAGATTCAGTTTTTTTTACCTATTTTCCCGTTTGGCCCCACTGTACGCTGTTTGTAAAGAGTATGATGTTTTGGCTTTTGTAGCGTTTGCGCAAATGTGATGCTCATTAGAGTATCTTTAATTAGATTTAAACATTGTGAGCTCCAAGAAAAAGGAGCTAATTGCGTTAGCCGACTTTTACAGCGGCCATTCTCTAAATAACCTGATGCAGTAACAGTAAGAACCTAAGTATAGGTTGTTTAGGCAAAAAAAAAAAGTTGGGACAAAAATCAGAAAAAAATATTGTAAGGATAATATCTCTTAAACTGTGGAAGATTTCAAAAGCTTTTTACACATTTTTGTTTTTTCCTGATAAGCGAAATCTTAACACCGGTATTCATAAAAAATAAAACATTGCTCAAATACATTTTAGAACAAATTTTATATGAAAAATTTGATGAAAAATGTGTTCAACAATGTTTTATTTTTTATGAATACCGGTGTTAAAGTTAAAAAAATTTAAATCCGTCAATAAATGCAAAAGTGATTGGCTACAAAATGTTTTGCACACACGAGGTGTGTAATTTTCAGCCCCTACAGTCCCGCCTCTGTTTGACCTATAGTTAAAAAAGAAGCTGATACCTAAAACATAACTCCTTATCTACGACTGTAACTTCACGAAAATGCATTCACTAGTCTAGAACTTCCATACTTTCTACCAATATTTTTAGGATTGATACCAGTGTGCATCGTCAACATTTCGTAGACATCCATATACGTACTTATCGATACATTCAAGACAATGAGTGTGTGCCTAAAAATAGTAATGGTGTGCTGAATTTTAATGTTAAAATATTTACCTTTTTGATTCCTTCGCAAAATATTAAAAAAAGGTTTTTTAAAAAATGTTAAAGGAAAACAAACAACGTAAGCTGGATGTGGACATTGCATTTGGTAACAGAATTTTTTTGTTTTCTACTTTCAAATTCTAATTAGTTCAACTGTACCAACTTTTCCACACCTGAAATGTAGAAAAAAGCTATAATAAAGAAAAACAACATTCAGTAGCAATATATTTTTTCTATATCGCAATAATTTCTAGCCCGATTTTGCCCATGTTCAATACTGTGCAAGAAAAGATAGTTAAAATTCAAAAATATCAGTAAATTGCCTAGTGAATTGAAAGCGGTGTTTAAAATATGTTTTTTTTTCCACACAAATCTATATGTACCCTTGTAGTAAAGGGTATACCTGCGGTATTTTGATATTTGTTTATCTTCCTTTTCTGACATATTCGTTAGAAGAGTTGATCCTTTTATAGAAAAAGTTTTTTACTTTTTTTCCAAATCCGTACAGACATCTATTTGATAGATGTCTACTATCAATACTAAGGTAGCTTGTTACTCTAAATGTTACTGATGGCTGAGCAAGCATTGTAGCTGCTCAGCAGTCATATCTCTTGAAGTTTAAAACCGCAAGAAATAAAATGAAACAATAACCATCGAAAAATAAAAACTCAGCTATTTTTTCTGTACTGACCCTTATGGTACTAGTTTCAAGTTAATTGAAAAATATAGTAAAGTCAGAGAATTAACTACCTCCCTGGTCGCCATGATAAAAAAACCAGTTAGTTGTATTCAAAATATAAAAGCATCAACCGCTAATAATTGCTAAAAAAAAAAAAAATTCTTTGAAGGTCGATGTATATGAAGTAATTTTGGGAAATAAAATTATTGGGGCTTGGTCATACATTTGGCTCCTCTACGGGCACCCTGTGAATTAGTAGTCTCAAGTTACTGTAGTTGGCCAAACCAAAAATTAAATTTTTCCCACTATCACACTAACTAGCCCCAGTGCGCCCGCATAGGAATCAAAGCAGTAACCTTTTCAGGGACTAGAGGTTAGCCACATGCAAATGCATGTTCAAATCTTAAATATGAATATTTATGACATTCACTCAGAAACAAAACAGCTATCTATGGCTTGATACAGACATACACAGGTAACTTTTTTGGTGTTTGCATAATATACTTTGACAGCCTAATAATGTTTCCGCAAAACAAGTTGTTCGTTATTTTAATTTAGTTAATGAGATCGTTTAAGCAACCATCTCATTAACGAAACAAAACAAAAATATTTTTTTAGAAAGTTTTGGAATGTTTCTGTTTAAAATTAAGCTTTATATAGTTTAGTTTATGACCACAACTTTATTTCTGGGGCAAGATTTTTTTAATACAAAAGCAAAAAAAAAAAAAAAATACAACGGATTTAACTAAGTGTTGTAAAATGGAATAAAGACGATAACCACTATTTTACTCGTATATAATCTTCCATTTTCTACTTGTGTTTCAATGGACACAAACAGGTTTCGAAAATATTTCAGTTTTGTGATCAAAAGCTGTAACAGAGAAGAAGATGGTAAATTATATTCAATCAAAATGAATCCAATTATTTATTTGCTGTAAGAGCTAATTTAAATTTTTTTAATTAAGGGTCTACAAATAGACCTTATAAACCATTTTCTGTCTTTTTCAGCAGTCTATATGCCGCCAACATTTCGCTGATGCTACTCAACTCTTCAGTAGACTTGGAAAAACTTAAGGAATGTGTGGAACCTGATTGCATATTCTATTATGTTTTCCCATGGACTCAATGAGAATCACAAATGTTCAAACAAATTTTAATATTGAAAACAATATTTATCGTCTCGCAAAACTTTTATATATCTTCACAGCCTTCATACATCGAGTTACCGTCGGACACCTCTATTTTTAGACCCAAAATAATGCATTTCAATTGGCTCTTAAAGCACATAAATAACTAAGTTCATATTTGTATTTATACATATATATGTATATATATATATATATATATATATATATATATATATATATATATATATATATATATATATATATATATATATATATATATATATATATATATATATATATATATATATATATATATATATATATATATATGTATATATACATATATATATATATATATATATATATATATATATTATATATATATATATATATATATATATATATATATATATATATATATATATATATATATATATATATATATATATATTTGTATATATATATATATATATATATATATATATATATATATATATATATATATACATATATACATATATATATATATATATATATATATATATATATATATATATATATATATATATACATATATACATATATATATATATATATATATATATATATATATATATATATATATATATATATATATATATATATATATATATTTGTATATATATATATATATATATATATATATATATATATATATATATATATATATATATATATATATATATATATATATATATATATATGTATATATGTATATATATATATACATATATAGTTATGAAAAATTTTTTATCGTAAAATTTGTCCCACATATTGGACCTTCGGGCAAAAGATCTTCTCTGGTGCACACACGGTGGTACAGACGTGTAGGAGAGGAATTGAGCAAGAAAACAGTTTAAATTTTTTTTATCTTTTCTGAATTCTATTTTGTATTGTTATGCCTTCGTAACTACGTGAGGGTAAATGGGAGAATTATCTGGTTTTACTACACGCCTATATTGCGTTAAAGCCGTCAATTCATTCTGCGTTAAAGCAAGACTGTCTCCAAAGAAATCAGGAACTAGTATTTATGCTCAGATGAATGTTTTGCTATTGATATATTCAAGCTTAATTATCCAGAGATAGGCTTGATTGTAACATCCAGTATCAAATAATGAGCTGAATTTAGTGTGCCATGATCTCATTGCCATGATTATCGTTAGGAGCTGATTGAGTGATCTTTTCCGACTCGGATTTCATTTTCTACTTTTCTTTTATCTATTGTGTTTGTAAACTTTTTATGTCTTCTTAATTGCGGCTTCATTTCTTTGAAATTCCCTTCCTATTTTCTGTGTTCCTTCTTTTGTTGAAAATTACAAAGCCTTTTACTAAGAATAATATATTTATCACGTTTTTAATAGATGTACGAAAGATGATCTACGTTTGAATAGAAGTATAACAAAGTGAATACATGCATTGCACACTTATATACATATATGTATGTGTATTGGTCTTTAAAGACGATATAAAATTCTTGGAATTTTTTACTTAAAATTAATAAAACACTTGAGAGAGTCACCTTAGCCTCTTTCTTCATTCAGATTTTTCTCATTAGAACTCTAAACTAATGTAGTATTTTGATGATTTTTAAATATCATGCAAGCATATGTAAAGAAGTTAAAATGAAAAATTACATATCTACTTACTCCATAAAATTGAAAATAGTAGATCAAAAACAAAAAATTTGTTTAATATAAATATATATATTTGAAAATGAGTAAAATAATTACATATAAGAAAAAACCGTGCTATAGCTGAAAAAGATAATGATAAAATGATGGCAAAAGTTGGAGAAGTAAAAGATTTCACTGTAGATGTTCAAGCAATGCAAATAACACCGTACTTACCTGCAAGTGCTGTTTATTTGAAGCAAAAGGTAAAATGTCATCAGTTCACAGCATAGAACTTAGATGGCACGAGGGTGAAGGTGACATGGACGGAAACGTTTTTTTCTTTCTTGCCTTATTGATTTATTAAAAACTGAAGCTTAGCTTACCACGCCAACTGTAGTTTACAGCGATGGATGCGGTGTTCAGAACCGAAATGTAACCATAGCTGAGTCTCTATTTCAATTCGCTACAAAAAATTTTATTGTTGCGAGTCACCCTCGCATAATTTAAGTTATTATTAATTAGGTCATAAACTTGTTTTACTTAAGTGCTGACTAGTAATTGTGCTTATTCGCTGTAGTCAGCAATTTATATAAAGTGAATATTGTCATTCGTAACTTTTGCATATGGTTAATATAATTCATTGTTCTATTTTAGTTTATTGTTTATGGTATAAATAGCTATAAGTTTTTATAATAAACTGGAAATGATTAGTTATTAACAAGAAAACAATATCATTTAATAAAACTGCCTGTGATTTCTACGAAGCACTCCAGGTATTATAATAGAAAAGCCTTAACTTTAAATAAAACCCTAACAATATTGAGAAATTGCAAAAATATTTGGTTAAGGGTCACACCCAAATGATATATGGTTTTGTTATCGAAAGGCGTAAGAAAAACCAATATTTATATGCACCTTTGTGACATTCATTGAACAATCACGTCACAAAAATCCGTTTAAAGTTTAATTAAATTAAAGATAAATTTAATCAATTTAATTTTAAAGTTCATTACGAATTTTTTAATAACTATTCTGACAAATAGGATTGAAATATTGCAAAAATAAAATAATGTTCAAACTATCTTTCGGTGCTGAATGGGCAATTTTTCTTCAACGTTTAAATAGCAAAATCCCTACTGACACTATAGATAGGAATTTATATTTGGAAGAGCTACTAATATATTTTCAAACGTGCAAATATTTGCAGTCTCTTAAGCTATTAAGCCTATGTTTTATCTATGTAATAATAATATGGAAAATGAAGCAAATATATTTATTTTCTAAAAAAAGACATTGAATAAGTGCTGTTTTGTTACAGTTGAAAAATATAATACTAATAAACTTAATAATTAAGAATATTTAATAATAACATGTTCCTGAAATAAAATGGTAAAAACAAAATCATTCTTCTGATCTTATTTGTAAAGAACGCAGAAGAACAAGTAGAATTCTAAGCTTTTAGTAAGCATTAAGCCAACACCCAAGTTAATAATTATAATATTATTATACATAAATGATCAGTTTGTGTAATTAGATAATTATTAACAAGGCTTTTATAATACTTTTTGCAACAAATTTTAAAATTAAGTTTTATAGTAAAAACTCTTTGTAAGGTTTCAATATGCATTCTTTGTACATAAGTACATAAATCTGGTTGATTGGGTTGCTAGATTTTTCAACATTAGCTGGTCAGAGATGCCACTTTACTTAAATATGTAGCAGGGTGTGTAAAAACAGATTTTAAATTTAATTTGAGACTCGTTTAAAGCTGATTGAACCAGTTTTAATTTTGCCTATCGTTAAAAAAGCTTGCAACAGTTATTAAAACTCAAGTGATTTCTAAAATGAACCGACTTCAGTGTCTGACTATGGTTACGGCCCAATAATTATTTATTGGTTAAAATTCCAATATTTTTTATGTTAGCTATTTGAAGGCTGATTTCTTGTGAGTTTTATTTTCTATCAACTGGTTTTATTTCAGTTGTGCTAATCACGGGTTGCTATATTCAACATATGCACATATTTATATGTCTCTTATACGTCTCTTATAAATTCAAAACAGCCACGGAAACATTTTTGCATGTCACTACCAACAACCACTGAAGAATTAAATTAACAAAGAAACCACTTTTAAAGCAATAATTAGGCTCTTAAAAATATGGTTCCAATTTTAACAATCAATTATATTTTATGGCAATTTGAGCTCATTCAAAATATTTTTTTTTTCTGTTACTCTCCGTGTTTTTTTTTATTTGCTTGTGAGTTAGTAAAACAATTAATTTTCAAGAACTAAGTAATTGCAGCTGAAACTTAAACATTATAAATATGTGAATGATTGCGTATGATTTTCTTTCGACAAAAGCAAGCAGTCAAACTAATAAAATGAAAGAACATAAACATATAACGGATTAACACCTTGTAAAATGCAATTAACACTTTTATAGGTCGTACGCCTGGTCTGAGGATTGTTTTTCGGTCATAAAGACGAAGTTAACCAATCATAACTTATTCTCCACTTTGTCTGTCAAACTTCTTTATTTAAAAATAAAAAAAAAGAGTTCTACCTGTCAGCCACGGTGGTTTGTCTGTCAGTAGTGTTATTTGCAAAAGTAAATAAAGTACGACATAAAGACGCCGCGGTGGGAAAGTTGTAATACTGGTGATAATGATATAGTATGGTGTTTAGTGTCAATAGTATAGTAAGAATATTATTCTCCAATAGTGATAACTTAATACTTAAGTAAAGCAAACTCCACTAAAATTTGGAAAAAACGATCGAAATCGATTCAAGATAGTCAAAGTTTTCTTACAGTTCGTGAATTGGCATGAGAGGTGTGATCGGGCAAACTGTTAACTATATTTCAGTTTTGAGTTTTCGAGTGAGGACTATGGTAAATAAAATAATATGTAATTACAGGGTGTCCCGTAACTTAACGTCAAAATGAAATGTGGTGACGGCTCCCAAGAAATTATAAAAAACCTATATCCCGCAATTGATAAGGTGTTGCCATATTGAAAAAAAATTACCCTGAGATGATATTTTCATTTTTCTGCTCACAAGTGTTGAATTTTGAAACTTTTCTCCTATCTAATAATACCGGGGCTTAACCTTCTTTTATCTACATTGAAGAACTCGTACTGTAATTGCCGAATTCTTAACACAAATTTTTCTTCAAACTACAATTGTATGAGTTACAAATTTAAGCTTCTGTACTTGTGTAAATTTTACTACAAACAATTGTCTGTCGCCTTGATAGATTCTTAATTTTACTGCAAAATGATGAGACTGATGGATAGTGGACATGTTTGCCATAAGCGAGCGAGAGAGATAGCGACACCAGTTTTAATAAAGTCAACAAAAGTAAGTAAAATTAATAAAATAAATAAAAAACCCGAGCGTCACGTCAAATTAATGAACCACTAATTTTTGGAAAATTTAAATTTTTCAATGTCTTTAAACACATACTTTTTATTTTTTTATATTAATTATCTGCCGGTTTGGCTAACAGTTACCAATTTGAATTTCATTATATCTTAGTTAGATAACAGCAAAAAAAGTGTAAAAAGCTTGGCAATAATACCTGTTTTTGTTTATCAAAAATTGTGCAATAGAGGAATCCATGTAAGACAAAACTTACAAACCAAAAGCGAAAAACAGTCGCATTTATTTCACAAAAATTATAGAGTTTTAATATGATGTCGTATAAGATATTATGTAGACATAAATGTATATGTATACATGGTATGTATTAGACTCAATGTAGAATAGCAGTAAAATCATTAATTCTTGCTTTCCTTCAATAGCTCGAATTCGTTTCAAAATATCTTAGATCACGTCACCTCGTGAGTTTTATGAGAGACATGTTTTGATAACGGCGAATAATATTCGTTTTTCGTGATCCTAAGGCAACACACCATTTACACCTGCAAGTCACTTGTGGCAAGCTGTGTGTACATATTAACAACCACTACATTGACAGAGGCAATAAAAGTTGTTGCTACTTGCTTGATTACTTACAGAGAGAAGTACAAGCTCATTTTCAAAACGGCGTCAAAGAAAATAGTCTTAAAGAAAATTGCTTTACTTTACAAAATAAAAGAATTAAATGAAAACAATAATAATAAAGTAATTATGGAGAAAAAATCTGCAAAATTACTCTTCCATTTTTTATATATAAAAATTCAATATTTTTTCCCTTTTTTATGTATTGTTTATTCTGTTTTTGTCTGTCTACATGATTTTTAAGGGTGGGCTGCCAAGGTATTGTCATACGAACTGTTATGGGGAAGCAACTTATACGAATACCTTTTTTTTTATCAAATAAATAGTAAATTTATGTTAAAAATCGATAAAAGTCATATTTTAGTTCAACTTTTTTATATTTTATCTTGTTTTTCGGTATATAAGATCAAATAATAAATAATGTACTACAAATCATACCTTGTATATTATCTATTAAAATTAAAATGAAATCTTTATAAGGTAACAATGTTTTTGTTTTTTGTCATGCTACCAACATGCAAGTAAAAAAAAACTACTGGCTCACGACTTGTAGAAGTATAATGGTATTGGCAAAAAAAAAGATTTCAAGTTATTGAGTTACTTGCACTTGCGTGTGTAAATGGGAGGTAAGTGCACAATTAAGATCTACGTTTCAGTGATTAAAATTTTAGACTAAATGCAAATATCTGCATGCCCACAACTATGAAATAATTGACCGTTGAGTCTTTTCTAATTCGAAAAGCGTACTGGCCCACAAACATGAGCAAAGACGCAAATAAGAGCTCTCAGCGTAGGCTCTACTGTGTAAAGCTACCCTATGAACTCACTTTTAATAATACCAGCATGACCTTGAACAGGACCTTGGACACGACACTCTTCCACTAGTTCTGCCTGACTTGCTTAACAATACGCAGAACAGAAGAAAAGACGTAAAACAAAAACATTGTTCACGAAAGTACCTTACAATATTTGAAGTTATAATAGCAGTCAACACTTTAGCGACTATGATCGTTATAAAATTACACATTACCTATATTTTAAACATTTTGTTTACTCTTAAACAGATACATACATATGGCATCTAATAAAAATAAAGAAATTTAAGTATTCATATACCTATTTTACTTTATATTTTTGTTATGTAACTTAAGTATATGCTTTAAACTTTATGGAGAACTTTTCTTCTGAATATCAATTAAGTTAAGAAAATTCATATTTTGTAGGTAGTGGACTAGCTGTTTCTGCGTACCAAACACCCTGCAGCGGCACGCTATGATCTTTGGACGTGTTAAATTTAATAATTTTAAACTGCCGCTTGAACCACTTGGCAACCAAAGCTAACGCCATTTTATTTTTAAATTTTTGTATCGTCTCTCACACTCCCTTAATAGTAATTGATTAACTTGATACCTGAATTAATACTTTTCCTACAAACGCTAACTTCTCTAATGACGAAATCAAATATTTATTCAAAGAAAATCTAAATACATATAATAAAAAAATTTCGATTTGCAGAAATAGAAAAACAAAACGATTTGAAGTTATTAAGAGATATAAAGTAAAAGACAAGAGAAACGACAAATTGTAACAAAATACAGTCGAACTTCCTTATAATGAACTTCTATACAATGAATTTTTCCTTATTATGAACTAAAATCAAGTACTAAGCTTTTTCGTTCCACTTTCAATGTATTTTGATCTCCTTAAATGAATTTGCTACAGTGAATTTTTCTGTACAATGAATACATTTTTGGAAACAAAAATAAATTTGTAGTGTGTTTTTGTCTCCATATAGTGAACTATTTTTATCAGCTTTATTTTACACTTGTTAGCAACACTGTTTACAAAGAAAATAAGTTAAATTTTTGGGATTCCCAAAGTAATGAAAATGAAAACGAAAAAGTTTATGATTTGACTTTTAACATCAGTTGACCGAGTTCATGGAACGAAAATGATGCGCTGGAGTAGTATTTCTCATGAAAAAAAGTTATTAGTAATTAATAGATTTGAAGAAGGGACATTGAAGAAAAAAGATATAGCTACAGAGTTTGGAACTCTTTATAAAACATTTTAAAAAGAAACTTCGAACTTGTCTTTTCGAAGACATTGACGAAGCAGTGCTCAAATGGGTCACGGTCGCTCGTTCTAAGAAGCTTTCCGTTTCTGGAGTATTATTGATATTGAAAAATGGAAAAATGTAGTTCAAACAAAAATACGTGATTATTTTAAATAAATAAAAAATTAAAAATAAATATTTCTGTATAATGAAAATTCTATACAGTGAAGTAATTTTCTGTTCCCGTGGAGATTCACTATAGGGAAGTTCGACTGTATTAAAGAAAACACTTTTGTTTTATTGCTGTTATTTGTATTCCCTTTACAATATAAGAAACTGCATGAAAACATACATACATATGTACATAGATGTCGTAAACTTATGAATTCGCTTTACAATACAGTTTTTAAAACAAATGACAGCAGGGTTTTTATAAGCAGGCAGGCGCCAAATATATATATTTTTTTTCGTTTCGAACCCTTAAACGATAATGATAATTTACGAGAAGGGTTAATGTTTCCTTCATCTTATTCACGTGATAATTCTTTGTATTAGAATTCAATTGGCCAAGAAAATCATTTGAACCAAAAACAGATACATAGAGCATGTCTAAAAGTTGAAAATTCATTAAGTTTATGACCTGATTTGTTATATTTTCACACATTTTAATGCTTCTGTGTTTGTGTATCCAGGTACTGAATCATCCATGCGGAATTCTTTTCCAAGTTATTACGTTTCATTGTGTCATGTTTTATTTGCTTTTTTTCGTACTTTACATACATAACACATACATTCACACATCTCCTTTAGACAACAAGAGGAAGAAATCGCTCACTTAAAATGTTTTCTTTCCTGTTGTTCGTGCCTTAAAAGATTGGCTACTGAATAGGAGATGGCGCAGAAAGAAATTACGAAATACAGAATATTTCGTACACAGATACAAAGTATTTCTTACACCCGGTTCACATACATCAATTTTTGTTGAATAAACTTTTGCCAAATCTTTTTCAAAGTTGCTTACATGTCCACACAGAGCAACTAATTTCTAATTTTCTTTTCTTCAGCTTGAAAATTCTTTCAGTTCAATTCTTCACATACACAAATTCACACAAACGCATGTAAATTCATACGAGTTGCCCAGTTGCTTGCCGTAATCCTTTCATATTTTACCCTCGCACTCAAAAGTTAGTCAACAAAAGTTAATCACTGTAAACACGGTGTTGAGTCAATGACAAGCAATAATTTTCGGGACACCGGCAAAGACAGTACACATATCGCTACATGTATGTACATACATATATAGAAGCATATAAGTATGTATATGTCTTCGTGGCTGTATAGGTATATACATACACACTTTCTCGTGTACTAAGCTGCGGTTAAAATAATAGTAATTGAGTTTTTTTTAACGAAGCTCTGTGGCTCCTTTTGCCAAAATCTATGACAAAACACAAAATTTTATTAAAAATTGTTGTAAAATTGATGAATAGATCGTGTAAATCGCTTCTTACCCATCCCAGTTCAAACACGTTTTTCTTAATTGGATAAAATCTATAGCTAGTGGAGCAGCCAAAAGTTGACAATCTTTTTTCGATATTCGAAGTACGAAAAAAATAAATAATAAAAAAAACTCTGCAAAATTCTTTTCACTACAGCACTTGTTATACATATATTTTTATTTCTTCACTTTAATACGGGACTTACACGATGGCGTTTTCCCCTGCATTTTTATCAAATTATGTTTTATGTTTGTATCGCTTCGACCGTTGGACAAAGCCGTGTTTTCAATGTTGAGCCATTTCCTTAAGAAAATCAAAATGGACCATTTAGAAAAGTTTTTTGATAAATTAAAGATTATTAAATTAGGAATTCACTTAAGATTTAATAAAAACTAGTATTTTTTGGGCACTTTGACACTTATGTATGTATGCATGTACATTATTACAAATTTTATATGACTTTCATTAAGGGTTATTTCAATCCTTGTTTGTTGGTATCTTTTTAAGAAGCTTCCTTAGAGACATGGAGATTTTATATAATAATGAATCTCTGCTAGAAAATTGTAGTATCATAAAAAAAACTCGATTTAGATTGCAATCGCTTGTGTTCATAGACACCCTTGATACAGCGCTATAGAAACTGCTGCACAGTGGGGGAATTTGGAAAAAAAGTGGAAATAATTCTGCAATTTCTAAACGGATAAACCGATTATAATAAAAATTCACACACTTCTTAAAAAATCATTGGTGAACTTAAGTTTGGAGTTTAAACTTTATACACCCAAAGCGGGCGGAGCTATAAGCCCTTAAAGTGGGCCTCCACGGGTATGTGAAAAATTCGAAAGCATGTCAAACTTATGGTTTTGATCTAAATAAAACGAAATTTTGTAGGTAGATTTTCCTACTAAGAAGCTTTAAAAAAGGTGCCACATTGATGGATTTTCTTTTTCAGGTTACTAGATATACGACGAATACCATTGAAATTTTTTCCTTGTTCTGGCCCACTGTTTCGCTAATAGCAAAGACAAACCTATTCAGATTTACAAAATCTTTTCTTTTCTGGATTTAAAACAAAATTTTCAGTCATGCAAAATAAAAGAACTATTTTGAAAAACTTATTGGGTCAAAAGTTATACACAGTTTAAGTTAAAATTCCTAACAAACCCCGTTTTTTGTGGAAAAAGTACGTTCATTATTTCGTAATTATACAAAAACTTCGCAGGGACATCTACGCTATATTTATATTTGTTTGAAAGACTATACTATGTTGTATATTATGGCAGAAAAGAAATTGCAGGAACAAGTAGGTATCCCACGCATAGAGCGGCGTGAAATAGAAACCGGAGAGACATTTAGCTCAATTAGACTAACAAACACATTTAAAAGAAAATTTTACCTGTGTAAACATACAAGATAAATACATAATTGTGTTTAAAATAGCTGCACACAGAAGAGTACAGACACTGAATATTACATATCGAGCCTACATAAATATATTATACATCATCGAAAATAAAATTATAATAATTTTTATAATACAAGCCATAATATAATACAGCACTCTCGGAAAAATATTAATGATGCAAATCTGCCTCGATTTGAAAAGGTAGAATGTATTATGTTTGTAATAGCTCATACATTTGGACTATCTGTCATCAATAATGTAGCCATTAAAGTTGATAGTTTCTGAAAATTATATGGACCAAAATTACGGAAATGTAATAACTCGATCTCGAAATTTCGAAAGAAAGTTGACGAGTTTCGACAATGTTCAACCTAGAACTAAAAAGGTTAAGCAGAAAGAGATAACGATGGCTTGTGCTGAGAATCGAATAAAATACTGCTTTAAAAGGATTTTGATGAAAGGGCAGCAGGAAGAAGTTACTCCAATTGTTGATGTACTGCCAACTGCGTCTCCAAGCAGAATAAGGCGGCTTCTTTTACCAACGCATTGGTATACTCTCATACATAACGTGTTCTACGTTTTCTGATGTGTCACATTTTCATCATTAATATTTATCTGCAAAACGTTGTCTAATAATATGAAATTGTTCCTTTAGAAAAAAAAATTTTTTTCAGTAGTACCATTCTGGCCACACTGTTTTTTTGTGATGTTCATGTTCTTTGCAGAAATAATATCCACTAGTTTTCACACAAAGCCTCATTCATGGTTTTTATTCCACTTCCGGCAAAAGTTTTCCCACTACCATATATATATCCTAACATTATTTTAAAAATGATAGATTTTCGACACCTGCCGACTGCAGCATACTTGCTCCAAATCCAAAAAGCTTACACATTATTAAAAAGTCATTGTTTGGTAGTTACAACAACAAGAAAATAAGTTGGAGAAAAGTTTTTCGTAAGCTTAAAAACAATACAGACACCTTTTTACTTGAAAAATTACTGATTTTTTTCAGTAAAAATTCAAAGTTTTGGATTACGATCCGTTTTGCGGCTTAGCAAACCACGATATTTCAAAATATTTTAACCTAATCTTATATAAAATTTCGCCAAAAGGTAATTGGTGGACTTTAAAATAAAAAACGTTATAAATTTAACAAAAAAAGTTTTATGCAAAAAATAAAACAAAAACCGATGCAAAACTATTTAAAGAAAATATTATAATGGATATATATCTTAACCTGTCGAAGACATCAAAACCTTTTCGTAAGCTTTGTCTTGATGAGCAAAATTTAAAAAGCTTATATTTTGTATAATTTGTCGATAAATAGAAAAGTAATTGAAATGGATTAATTCTGGTCCAAAAATAGACATTTCAAATGTTTTCTGTCTTTTTAAGCCGCCGACATTTCGTTAATGCTAATTAACTCATCAGTGGACTCGAAAAATTCTTAAAAGAATGTCCGCGGCATATAGACGGCTGAAAAAGACAGAAAACATTTGAAAGGTCTATTTTCGGACGGGAATTAAACCATTTCAATTGACTCTTAAAGCAAATAAATAAGTTCATATTTGAATATTAAAAAAACTTTACTTTTTGATACTCTCAAAAATACAAATCGTAGTAACCGATGGTAACTCGTTGTACAAAAGGTTGCAAAGAAAAGTAATAGAGCTGCAAAACGAAAAAAAAAATGTTTATTGTGTTAAAGGTTTGTTTGAACCTTTCTGATTGTCATTTTGTTTATGCAAATTATGGAATAGGTCGTTAAGTTTCAAACATTCTTCTAAGAATTTTTTGAGTCTACTGATGAGTTGTTAGCAGCATATAGACTGCTGAAAAAGATAGAAAACATTTGATAGGTATATTTTTGGACCTAAATTAATGCACTAGAAAAAATATATTAATTCACTTAATTCAGAGAAGTACATATATACGGCTGAAAAAGATAGAAAACATTTGATAGGTACATTTTTGGACCTAAATTAATGCACTAGAAAAAATATATTAATTCTCTGAAGTCAGAGAAGTACAACTTTAAAGCTTATTGGTTTGAAATTAGTTTTTTATTTATCATCTCTCACTAGATTTACCAACATGCGTGTATAACAACAATATTTTACCCTCATCTCATTTGCCGTACAGAACACGTGTTTGAGATATTTAAAACTTAATATTTCCTGTGAAAAAGATTGCTATTGATTTCGTTGTGAAGATACATATCTCTTATACGCACATACATATGTATGTATATTTCCACCAAGTAACAAAGTAGGCATGTGTACAAAAATTTGTTTTAATTTTTAAGTACCCAGGCGTTAATGAATAGAAAAAAAAAATCATGGAACTTGATAAAAAAGTCATATCTTTATAAAATGTTCTGATATATAGATGGAGCCTCTACTCTTGTTTTTGTAGCTCAAAGGTAACGAGTGCGTAAGCTTAAAACAAAAGAACCCGTCTGATTTTCATGCATACACGCACACATACATAAATAACCATCGAAACACATGCACACATCTATGATTATAAACACGAACTTTGTTCTGTTACAAAATAAGTTGAAGAATATTTAAAGAAAGTTTTATAAAAAAGAGATTTGTAGCAATTGTACCTGAGCGTGCGCAATGAATACACACTTGTATGTACATATGTACCTAAAGATAACATTTTCTCATACCTGCATCGTACTCAAATAGATTTTTAAAAATCAGTATCCAATGGATACCAAAATTCTAAAGAAATGCTCTTGCTCGTTTCATACTTGCACAGTTTCTCTTTATATACTCGTGCATGTATTATTAAATTGGGGAGCCACATGTACACTGTCTGTGAATACGTGTGACTTTTGAAGAGAAAAACTGTGTGTGAACGTTGTAGGTATCTAAATTTCATCCACTTTTTACAAATTTATTATTCTCCCGAAAAGAGTTGTATCACAATACGACTTCTTGGATATATCTCAGCAAAACAACAACAGCTGTAAAGTAAATACAAATCACTTTATAAGAGCGCATGTGAAATGCAACTTGTAAAGTTTTCTTACCAAAGAACAATGGTATTCCATATCTTCAAAATTGAGCTACGCAAAACAGCCGTACGAGCAAAACACTAACTAATGAGAATTATGTATTGAACATGTGTGTAGTAAACAGCGTGTATAAAAGGTTGCTTTTGTTTATTGTTTCTATGTGGGTTCTACATGTAGTGTCGGTGTGTCTCTGTTTTAAAGAGTATCTTCGAGTACGTCTTGTACAAGACAAGCAAGTTTCTGTTTCTTTTCCATTTTCCAAATTCTTCAAGCTGCGAGAAAAACAAATGTGACAAATTTTCCTTTATTCAAAAAGTGCTGTAATTGCGCGCTTCTGAATTTCGTTTTAAATACGTAAAGATATCTGATATCTGTGTGTGTTTGTTCCACTAAATGAATTGTTGAATAGTCGAGTGGAGTACGCTGATTCAACATTGTTGTTTGTGTTTTCTGCAGTGTGTGTATGAAGACATTTTAGTTTGTGTATGCGGACAAAAGAATCTCTGTTGTCAGTGTAAATTTGTACTTCGCTGCGTATGGTACAGAGCACACGGCCTGTGAAATTCAACAATCGCTTCTGATTTGTGTGACAACCAACAAAACAAACACACACATACATACCTTACAATAAAACAAGGTCTTATGTTGTGCGCCATAAGCAAATAAATATATTTTTGAAAAATTCTACATAGAATATCAAAAAAAAGAAGTTTTCTGATTAGAAAAAATCTAAGAATCAAATGTGCCTAATAAAATTTGAAAAGATACCTACCAACACACGTATTCATACAACTAAAGAGTGCAATAAAGATGTTATCTAATAATGTACAGATTTGAAAATAGTTAAAAACTTTGAAGAATATTCAAACATTTTTAATTAAACGTATTTTTGAAAAAAAAAAAAAAAATAATAATAATAATAATAATAATAAGATAACAGGAATACCAAATAACTAACTTAAATTTTTGTATTTGCTTAAACACTTAATTTCCCCCATCCTCACTACTTCTGAATGTCTGGAAAACAAACATCAATATCACATTGTGGAATAACACCTCAACTTTTACCCCGACATCAACTGGACATAAATATTGGTTTATTGTACCGGCATTTTTGTGAAAATATGAAATCCCATATAAATAATAATAATAAAACGTCATAATCGACAAATAAACAAACTTCAATAAAAAAAAACATGTATCCATAAAAATATTAATTATTTGTTTTGATCATAAAATTCATTTTTATGGCCCTCTAAAAAAAACCACCAACGAAAACCACAATAAACATTTTATCAACACAACAAACTGAACATAAATAAAACTGAAATTACTTCAATAAATCTGAAAATTAAATAAATTGATTAAAATAAAATTTGATTAAAATTGCTTACGAAAAATGTATTTAAAACTTTTCATATAAAATTTAAAAAAAAACACCCTGTGCTTATTTAAAAATGCTCTTAATACTGAATTGACCATAAATATTTTGATCAAACCCTTAATTCACTTCAAATTAAAAATAATTCTAATAAAATTGAAATGCTCTTTTTTGTAATCGACTTTGCTCTTTGGTCGTGCTATTTAATATTCTCTTAATACAAAAAATTGAAATCAAACCACCACTACAACGCTGAACAACAACGTCATTGTGCACATGAACTCTCACTGTGGGATTTAAAAATACTCAAATGTATCCAATACAAACAATCTTGCATACGTGTAACGCATACAAACAAATTAATTGTGAAAAAAATTATATATGTATATAAATCGAATTCAAAATCTATTTCAAACCCAAATCTCCCATTGTTAATATTTGTTCTGGCAATTTTTCCATTTCAATATTGTTGAAATATATAATAATTTTCATTGAATATCACGCTTGTACAAACAAATTTAAATCGCGTTCAATATAACCGTAAATATTCCACCCCTCCCCCAAACCCCAACCATCCCGCTGGCGTGCGCTCTTTACGACCCCCACGATGTCTCGGCAGTCGGGTCGCACGCCGCTGCCGGGGCTTGGTGGGGGCCACATCATCACAATACACCACATCCATCCACACCTGTTACCGCCTCTGCCCTTAACCACCATCAAACGGGAACAACCCATCATCATCAACAATTGCATCATCCGGCCCACCACGCACATCCGCATGCTCATGCGCATTTGCATTCACATCATCACCAACCGCATCTGCAACATCATCACCTGCACCAACAACAACACAATTCTTCCTCAACGAACGCATCGTCTGCCTCCTCTTTATTGGGCCCGGAATCATCAATTCAACAACAATCCTCAACGCAACCTACTACACATTCCACACCTTCTCATGCTGTTTTGTATGAAGATCCCCCGCCTATTCCGAATATTGTCCAACAACAACAACAACAGCAATTACATCTCCCGCATCAGCAGCAACAGACAAGTAGTCAGCAAACTCACAACAACGTTGCAACAACACCAGTTGGTTGTCTAAGTCCTTCAGAGACACCATCAGGTCCACCTCCCCAGTCACAACAGCAATTAACATCACCTCATCATCAACAGCAACAGCAGTCGAACGCAGTACCAACAAGTGCTTCAAGTATTCAGCAGCAACAAAACACAGCAGTGGCTTCCGGCCAGACGCAGATTGTAACGCCGACAGCGGCGAGTGTTTCCCCCTCCAGTGTTAGCTCACAACCTCCAGGTGAGTCAAAAATGTGGATTTATTCACTAATTATCCATGCTAAAAAAAAATCATACCACTTTTGCGTACCGAAGTTTTATGCAACGAACTATTTTATAGACATTTTTTATCACTATACTTTTAAGTTGCGAATAGGGTTTGGGGTTCGGGAATTCCCGAAAAATTGTCATCGGGAATCCCGGGAAAATGCTTGAAAGTTCCCGGGAAAACGGGAAATGTTTAAATTGTATTTTATAACAGTAATATTTTATTTTTCCACATTTTTATTTTCTTACAATTAATTATTTCATGTAATAAAAAAAAACTTTTGTTAAATTAATTTCAAATTTATTATAAAAATAATTTCATTCTAAAAATATGCTGTTTCTACATAAACATAACTTTTACACAGCTTAGTCGCCTAGACTCTAACCTCTTAGTAGTTGATGATATAATCAGTACTCTTTTTGCACAGCTTATGTTAATAAAAACACCATTCTCGAAACATAGCTGAGTCGATTCGAGATAAAGTTGGCCAAAGACGTAATGAAAAAATGATAGCATTACTAAATTATTTAAAAATGCCTGATGTCAATACGAAATTATTAAAAAATTCTTTAAAGTTATATGCGGAACCGCTATATGAAAGGATGTTTGATCAATCACTTTCTGAATTGACCAGCAGCGATTCTGATATATCTGACAACGAAATTAATGAATGTTTGAAATTTAAATTGAAAAATGCTATGGAAAATGCAAGGGCTAATCCGGAAATGCCCGAACTTCCTCAGACTAATTTTCTAAGAAAATAATTTCCTTTATATGAATCGAGCAATATTCGAACTAAAAATTTAGATAATTTTTTTAATGCTTTACTAACAATAAAACCAACATCGGTGGATAGCGAACGGGTTTTCTCCATTCCTGGTAATTTTGGCACAAAAGTACGTCAAGCGAGGTACTTAATGCTTTAGTCGTACTAAAAACTTATTTTTTTTTTATCGAAATGATGGTATGAATTCTGTTATGTTTTTTTTTATTTAAACATGATCTCAAATTATTTCCTAATAGTTATTTGTCTTTTTTTATTGCACAAATTGAATTAACATGTGGTATGTAATTTAATTATATAATTTTAAATAAAACCAATTAAAAAAAGGTTATTACTAAAAATTACTTGTTTGTAGTAGAAGAAAATTTCCCGGGATTCCCGGGAAGAGAAAAAGTCCGGGAATTCCGAAACCGTTAACGTTTCTTACAAATTCACAAGATCGAATCAATTTAATACGTACTCTATGTTTTTGGAAATTATGAGTACATTATCGTTCATGTTCTGAAAAACGCTGCGTTTTCAAATCGCAGATCGTTTTTAAATCGCAAAACGCATTTAACCATGTTCTGAAAACGAGGCGGTTTGCTGGCGTTTTGCCTTTTTCGAAATTGTGTTCGAACAAATAAAAAACATATGTTTTATAACAACAAACCTTGTGTCTCCATAAATTTACAATTTTAATATTTCTTGGCAAACGGTAACACGCAGCTTTTTTATTTACTTTTATTTATTTTATTTGTAAGATATCAGTGCATTAACCACAAATGCTTCTTCTTTTTATTTAGAGATGTTACATATGTATAAACACTTGCGAATAATTGGTAAGTTTCATCACGGGTAGCCGGCTTCAAATAGGATCTTGTATAATTTTTTAGCTTTCGTAAATGTTTGTATGTGCTGCAACAGGTTTTAAATTATTTTTGAACTTTTATAAAGGATTGTTAACTATTTTTTAATAAATATATGCGAACTTAATAAATTTCAAATAATATTATCAGAAGTTCGAAAAAAATAACCGAATAGGTAATTTTAAAGTTACCATCGCTAGCACAAACTTTTTTCGAAGATCAATTTGACCAGCTGTTTGCATCGCCAGTTGAAAAGTAAACAAATGATACCGACAATTGACAAACCTAAAGCAAAATTTTAAATTGCATATTTTTAATTAAAATAGTAAAAAAAATGTTAAAAGATTTTCTTCAAATAAAAACAAAACATTTTTAAATTTTACATCATTTTATTTTCTCTATCGAGTGTAGCTTAAATAAAAATGACCAGATCGTTTCAGCATACACTAGCGGTTTGAAAACGCCATCTTGCTAGCGTTTTTGTTTCCAAGAACACTTGTTTGGCGTTTTCAAATCGAAAATGCAAATTTTAAGCGATACGCGTTCTTGAGAACACCTACTTGGCGTTTTCAAATCGAAAACGCAAATTTTAAGCGAAATGCGTTTTTCAGAACATGGGCGTATTACTTATTAACACTTTGCATTAAAACAAACACCTCACTTACATCAAAATTTTGACTTTATTCTCAAAATTTTCAGCTGATCTTTATTATTTTTATGTAGTTTGTGCAATATAAAATGTCATACCCGGGGGGCTTTTTCTTTATGTGTACTGAAATGGTTGTAACAAGTTAATATTACGTATTACATAGTAAACTCCCAACGCGTTACTTGAAATCTTGTTGTGATTCAAAATAATTTTCCGTAAAAACAAGATCTGTTCAAAATTTTTATTATTAATTTAAAAAAAACCAAACACAGAGTGCGGTTTCAAGCTTGAAATAATCTTAAACTCATTCGCTTTTTTGATTAATTACAGGGTTAATTTAATCTTCCTCTCATTTATATGAATATCAGTTTAACATAAGAATATCAATTTAACACTGATTAGAAAATCCAGTGTATAGGCGTTTGTACACTAATTCAATAAAAAGGGGGTTTGCAAGGAAAACAAGGTTTTTTATATATCTCTGCTATTTCAGAATTGTTTAGTTCTTCCAAAGTGCAAATTGTTCGAAGCAACGGGTCTGCATTATATCGTTATGCTCTTAGTTAGCTTACAAGGTCCTTGAAAAACCGGCTTACATTCCGATACTTACCTACATTTTTTAGACTGTGACCTGTACTCAGGGGATGACTCCTATATATGCAATTTATTATGCTGGAACTAGAAAAATAAGAAAGAGGGATTGGTAGGTAAAAAAAATGAAAATTGAGAGTATTTGTGGACGATGCTGAGTAAGTCAGGATTAGCGGTTGCTATTTTGTCTGTTAACAAAATTTAACGCAACCTCTTTAATGTTGCAAAACGTTGACTACACATAACAAAAAGACGACGACGAATAACCACTATAAGACCTATTCCTGATGTATACTTTGACGGACTAATTTTTAAAAATATATCATGTTTATTAAGATCTAATTTTTCAAATATCTATATATAACTTGCCAAATAAACGCTTAACAAACATGGAATAATTTTTTTTTTAAATAAGCCAACAAATACAAAAAAGCACTCGTTCATGTTCAAGTTATTGTGATATATTTGTATCGAAAATGATATGCCCATAAATATATTGGTAGATGGCCCTACTAAGAGTTTACGAATTCATGGGTTCGATTCCTGCATGAGTGTTTTAAAATTTAAAAATATATAATATTTCACGAACGACAATATGCCAATATCTAAAATTTGTTTACCATTATGGTTACTTTTTGGCGTCAAAAATACTTGCAATTATCTTAAAGCTATACCTTCTCGAAAATTGATTATTATATTTGACAGGTATATGGAGCGATGTCTGAAAACTTTTTTTTTGCGATTTTTATTAAGCTCCTTGTTATGATATTCACTTTTTAGTATACAAAACTATTTGCTCTCATACAGAAAATTTTGTGAAAATCCCTTCTTTGGTGCATTTCGGCCCTATATATTAATTGATATCGAAAACTTTGATTTTTTACGCAGCTTTCGAACAGCAAACAATATAACTATATTTGTAACAACAAAAAATGCCATGTCTATTTGTTTGTGTTCTTGAATGTGGTACACTTTTCATAAATAGGATAAGAAGACGCAGTTTTAAATCACTAAACTCGTTCAAAAACTGCTAATTTATTTCTTGATATTTTAAGCTTACAATGCCAATTTTGAACTTAAAACGCTTACATATTCTTTTTAACATAATTTCATTACTTATCGACAACATTGGTAAAAGATTTAACAGTTTGGTATTTATATTAGTATGCTTGATCTCTCTGCACATATATTTCCCTATTACATTATGTCAGCACTATTCACCGAAACTTGAACAATGGTAAAAAAACATACTTCCAGTGTCATAAAATCTTTAATCGAGTTTTCTTATACTTTGCCTAACAAGAGTTAATGGTACATATCAATTTGCGACTCCATTTGCATATTTCACAATTAATTTTCGACCTTATAGAGTGAATATGAATATGATAGAGAAGTTAAATAAGCGGTCTCCGTCTGTCTGGCGTAAAAATCTCACGTCCCGTGTTAATTACGCGTGATCATGATAAAATTTAAAAAGGAACCATGCGAGAGCGCTTGACGTTATATAAAATTAAAAAGTCGTGCTTAGACAACTTTTTAAGAGAAATGGCGAAGTTTCACGAAATTAGGCTCAAAACTACAATTACTTTAATACATTTATGTATTAGTTGACTTTTTCAATGTAACTAGATTTAACTGAACGGCGAGCGAAAAATCGTTTTAAGAATAGATTCCATGAGCAATTGTTCGCTAAAGAAAAATAAGCCTAAAATAGACTTCAATATATTGGAAATTCCAATTAAGACTAGTAGACTAATTAGTCTACGTAACTTTTTTCGTGTATGTATAGAAATAAATACACTACCCACATAAGTCTCATGAAACCAAAAGGACAAAAAGAATACATTGCAGAGATAAGCAAATTTATACATATTATTATACAAGATTTCGTCTTCTAATCCGCCAGTTCTGCAAGATGATTGTTGAGACCAGTATTATTTTAAAAAATCAAATAACTGGGAAAAATATAGATATGGAGAGGAAATAAAAGTTCGGCTAACATCGTCATGTTGTTTGTTGTTAGAAAAATAATTTATGCAGTAAAATAAAAAAAGTAAAGCAACATATACATACATAAAATGCAAAATTACATGACAAATCTTAAACAGAAGCAGTTTAGGCTATATCTTGTTAAATATGTTTATATGTAATAATGTAATAGCACATTTTGCATAATTAGTTTTAAGCAAAGTTTAATAATAGTGCAATTAACAGTTGATCTTAAATATAAAACGCTTTAATAAATATTATATGCCTAGTTCATTTAGCAAAGTTTTGTGTTCTTAAACGTTGAATAGCAAATTATTAGAATAGTGAATATTTTATCATTGTTTTGTTCATGCAATGCCTATACATTTTCCAGCTTGTTATGCAAAAAGAGCTAATAAAAATGCATTCGCATAGTCATGACAATAAAAGTTTTTTATAAAAATCTTTCATTTTCATAAAAAGTTTTAACTAATAGTGTGTCACCGTTTTTTAAAAAACGAACAAATAATTTCCAATAAAAAATGGAGTTTATTAAATATAGACTGTCAGAAATGAAGAGCTTAGCTGGTAGGATGGCTATGCGCAGCTGCTTAAAACAGTATACAATTAGTTATGGCCTGGTTTCGAAGGAATTTGGGTGCTGATGAGCGTGGTGGTGGGCGTGAAACAGCCATGGTATGTACCCCAATCTGTAATTCTTCAGCTTTACTTTTGTTGGTGACTTTAATTTAATCATAAAAGAATCCCTCCCAATTTCGAGGAAGGAAGAATCGAATTCAAGCCTGATAAAACTATTTATAATTGTAAATCATAAAATTCGACTGTAAAGTTAAAAAAATTGTTGATTTTCCAGAAGAAAAGAAATATATATGGTTTGTTGTGGTTTGGCACGACATTGAGAAGTCTATTTAATCCTGAATTCAAACTTGAAATGAGCCGGTCTTCTTCCGCAATTTAACGATAATTTATAAATAATTTTATCTCTGCTTATATTTCAATTTGGAGAACTTAGCTACTGCTAGTCAAGCCCCTATACCAATTCAGCTATTGCAGCAATTAAAAGAATGAAACGAAATTCTTTATATAGAAAAACACACACAAATGTTGGTTATAACTTTCGAAGCATAGTAAATTTATATACAGCCACTGATTGGAATTGCTTCAAAGAAATTATAGAGATAACCCTTGACACAAACGTATGTGGATAGTTCCATAGCTTGTTTGAATAAGGCCAGTGTTTCGACTTTTTCAAGAACACACGCAACAAGTAAATAAAGTGCTCCCCATCATATCCAGAATAATAAAAGTCAAACGAAAATTAAAACACTATGGTAAGCTAAAAGTCAATCCATTATAAAATCTTCCTTAAAATTCTTGCAAAATAGCACTCAATTTTATTAAAAAAGGACAACGAAAATAAACTCCAAAAATATTTAATAAACCTTGTCCCGGAAGCTATGATAAATTATTTGCTCTGGAAAGCCACCAAAACAATGAATAATTGAACATTACACTATTCACCGATTCTGAAAATCATTGTCACATGTGCCCACAGTAATGCAGCAAAAGCAAGTATGTATTCTCGTAAATCATTTCCCTAAATCATCCACAATCTTAATAGACGAAGATGGGCGCTCTTTTCGGAGAACAGCAAATAACATTTATAACTCCTAAATCAGAAGAACTATAATTAACGAAATCATAAAATATATTATAAATATCCTCGTTATCATTAGATCGCCGGTAAATTCTTCAAAGAATTGCCCAGTAAAGATTTTATATATTTAAGAAATATATTAAATTCAACCATTCGCATAACGCTTTCCAAAAAAGCTTAGAAAGTCGTTGAAACCATCGCTGTCCCATACAAAGATGCCATACAAAGATGCATTAACCCACCGCCTTATGGGACAACTAACAGGTGCGCCAAAGAAGTCATCCAATGTTGTTTGGCTTTCAGAAGATCAGTTGTATCTCGCGCAGTGTGTGCCGTTGCTCCGTCCTGTTGGAATCACATGTCCTCCAGAACTAATTCGTTCGATTACAGTAAAAAAAAACAAAAAATGGTTAGCATGGTCCTACGGTACGTTGTCGTTTGAACAGCGGCATCCTCAAAAAAAGTGGCCCGATGACTCCTTCAGCATGAACAGCACAATATGTGGTTACTTTGCGCGATTGTAATGGCCCCTTGTGCATCACTCCTGGATTTTCGGTGCCCACGAAGAGATGTGTAAGATATTGTCCACTTTGTCATAGATACCATTATTCTTCGTTCTTGGACAGTGTACCGCTCCATAGCTTATTCACTTGTCTTCTGCAGCTGCCGAGTTTACAAATCATAGAAATAAGAGCAGCTGGGTAAATTTTTTCGTTGAAATTTAGTTGGTTAGTGCAAATGTTTCACAGCAAACACATCGTCCCGTTGTTGTAAAGTAATGCCAAAGCTTAATGATTTTTTGCGTCACAACACGACTATTACTTTTTTATAACCATCACTGACATTTATTTATGTATATAACAGATTTTATCACTTCTTACTATCTCTGCGATACGATTGTAAATACTAGGTCTACCAGCCTACTACTACCATTAGTGAACCGTACGTCTGAAGAGATAGTTCGTTCTTCAGACGTACGGTTGTGCGATTGTGCGATTCACTGTGGGTTTCGCAAGCCAGATCCTTTATTTCGGCAAAGAAGAAGGCATTATAGTAGCGACAAAACAATGTACTCCACCCCACGTCGCACAGTGGGGCCAAATGCAAAAAAAGGGTAATAAATCTGTATCTTTGAAACAAGCGAGCTGATTATATAACAATGTATGAAAGGATCATTAAGGAGGACCTACTCTTTAAGAGTGATGAAATTTGAGATACCCTGTTGTATCACACGTTGACCTACAGGGTGTCAAAGTTGACTACCTCGGGTATGAAAAAGTTTGTTCGATTCATAACTTTTGTAAATATAGTCCGATTTTTAAAAATTTACATTTTTCAAAAAGAAAATTAATAGATTAACAAAACGCATTTATATTAAATTACTTTTTTAATTTACATTTTACATTTTTTTAATTACATTTTAATTTTGGTTGATATCGTAAATAGTTTTAAAGATATTTGGTTTTGAATTTTGAAATTTTTGTTTTTTGCCTTGACTTTGTTTTCTATTTTGTAAAAATCTCCGGTAATGTCATAGCCACAGGCCTAAAAATAGTTTTAAACTATTTCTTGGATATATTTTAATATTATACAAAAGAAAATTTTTAATTATCGTGAAACGTGTGCTCGTGAAAAGCGATCAAAGTCAAGTCTTTGAAAAATTAGTGAAAAATGGCAAAATTTTGACAAAAATGGAACTTAATTGTTTGACGTTTTTTTTTTAATGTTTAATAAAAACAAAAATTTTTAAAAATTCTCAAAGTATAGGCTTTGAAATTTACTGTATTTCTAATTTTAAACTGAAAAAAGAATGCACGCTACATCCAGCAATGGACGAATTCGGACAATTTTTCAAAAAAAATCTGAATTGACGCCCATCGACTTTTTTAAAAACTTTTATAAATTATATTAGACATATTTAAAAGAGTTAATCTTTTTTTTATTTTTATTGTTACCCGCCCGGTGAAAACTGTGAGCAGGAGAGCAGATTTATTAAAACTAGTCAAATTCTTGGCAGCATTTTATCTACCTGCTTGAAAATATTACTAAATTTAAATTTTATCTATTAAGATTTCTGTTATTTATTAGAAAACACTATCATCATTTATTGGTGAAAAGGGTTGAAAGATAAATTAAGTAAAATTTTTTTATGCATTTTCGAATCCAAAAAAAGTATGTGAATGAAATACAAAAAGAGAATTTTTTAGGGTTTTTCAGTGAAATCCCACATTTTTTCACAAAATTATCAAAACACAAAATTATCAAAGTTGGTGTCATTGTTTTCAAGGTATATAAGTTGTTAAAGAAGTCTTTAGTTTCAGAAGCAAACCCTTTGAATGATGGGAACACGGTAACACAATCGTCTTCGAAAATCTAGATATCATATCTTCAATTACCGGTGTTGACATAAATATAGGGAAGCGCTTCAAAAGAATATTGGCAAAGATCAACAGCAAAATGCAAATAAATCTAAATAAGTTCAAACTAAAGACAAACTAAAGACTTCTTTAACAACTTTTAGACCTGAAGTAATAAATTTCAATTGGCTCTTATAGCGAATAAATAATTAAGTTCATTGATGAATATTTTTATTTACAATATACTTAAAAATCAATTCTGTTAAGGCTTAAAGTGACTACGAAATTCTTGGGTGCATTTGTAAACAACCCTTGTGTTTTGTATAAGTATTAATTTAGTTTCAGTTTTTTAATTGGTGCTATAACTGAACTGGTAGTTTGCTGAACTGCACGTAGTTAGGTTCAAGGTTCAAATCTGGAAAGAGGCAAAATAATCTTTAAATTATTATTGAATTAAGGAAGTAGAGCGAGATGTGTCAGGCACGAATTTGTCTTCAGAAACGTAGAAGCAAGTGCATAATCAATCATCACACTCAAAAATAAATTTAATTCTTTAGTACCAAAGAGTGTCAAAAGAACGGTAAGTACTAATGTTCTTAAATCAAGTACGGCGTGCTTATTTTTAAGCACGGATTTGAGCCATATTCAATCGTAAATCTGGATTGGAGAGGGCAAAAATTAAGTATTTAGTGCTTGCAAAATTTGTACTTAAAACAAGTACAACGTACTTGATTTAAGAAAATCCGTACTTATCGTACTTCTGACATTGCTTGAGATTTATTTAAGTACAAATGGATGGAATTGTTTTTTCAGTGTAAAATATAAAAGCTAAAGTCAGCGCCACCGCGTAATCAAAATATGATGTTGCTTTAATTTCATATCGACATTGAGTTCATAATGACCAACATATTGATTTTGTAGGTCGATCCTATTAGTTGGAAGGTTTAACCTCAGTATATGAGCTATTTAAGCAGTTGCTAGATCGGTGGTAGTGGCCGCTAGAATTAAATTCTTTTTAACTTCTCTAAGAAGAAGTCAGATCCTATTGCACGTGTTTGCGTAGCATAAATTCTTCAAAACATGGTTGCAATTAAAATTTTTAACTTTCATTCCCACTTTTAAAGATTTCCATTGGTAATGGATTGTATTTTCAATATTAGTCGCGGTGTCGATCGATTTATAATTCTTTCTATGACCGGGAGGTTTTCAAGTAATCAGATTATTGATTTCATTGACAGTATCACTCATAGGTGACAGCATTGCTGTAGAGCACAACCTATACAAATTCTTGGTGTGAGGATATAAAGAATATTTATTATTATTATTTTCTTGAGCTGAAATTCTTTTATATTATAAAGGCCATATTCATAATAATTATTGTAAGTTTATTAAGCTCTTATGTGACGTATTTCTACGGAATATTTGGCAAATAAACGTGTAATAAACCTTCAATAGTTTTTATGAATATGGGTGTAAGTGTATATATCTTTTATTTATTCAAATATTCTTCTTCAGGGCAACAATTATTATCCTGAATATTCTAAAAAATAAAAAATGTATGCACATAATAAAAAAAAACCTTCAGCTCAAGAAAATAAAAAAATAAAAAAAGCGGTCAAAGAAAACCAAATATTAAAGGTATAAAGAATATATCAACGTTTCTAACCTGCACGCTATTGGCTTATAGAAGTAAAAGTCGGTATGAATAATTTTTTATTTGCAGAAATATCAGCAAGGTCAAGGTAAAAACTTTAATCAAAAATTACTCAAATCAGTCTAGCAGTTCTCCGTTTTAGATATATTAATAACCGCGGGCATAGAAATAGACATGCTCAACTGGATTAATTTGAACATTTTAAAGAAAAATGGGCCAAATCGGTCCCCATTCGTTTTAAATTTTAGATAAAGTTGAAACGATGGGCCCTAAATCAAATAAAAACAGTGTGACTAGAAGTAGGCAGGGTCCATGTTTTTTTATAAGTAAAATGTAGAATGGGTTACTGAATTGAATGATAATTTAGACAATTCGTTACATCCATTTTCTGTTCTAGACAAATAGAGGAAGTTGGCGTAAGACTAGGTGCCATATAGTTTTATATTCTTAGAAATTTATTTCGTACAGAAAACGATCTAGAACTTTTAAATTATTTAATGGGTATTTGAAAAAGTTGGGAGTAGTCATAGACAAGAAGTTACATTCTTTGTTTCTTGGGCCTATGAAAAACATTGTGTGGCTTATAACCTTTGCATTTATAAATAGATTTGAAAGATTTTGACCTTTTCAGGTGTCGTTAAAAAAAGAAAGCAATGTATTTAAAATACTCTTAAAGTCTTACAGATATTTTCTTTGAACTAATTTTTTCATATTTTGCCACGATCTTTTTTGGGGCTTTTGCTTGTAACTCTATTGTTAGCAACTTATTTTATTTTAAAGCTTACCAATTAATTTACTATAAAAGTTTAAGTAAGATAAGGTAAAATGTGTTGGAAAGATATAGTTTACAAAAATTAGTTTAATGGTTTATTTTTTCACAGGGAGTGTCAACTAATTTTCTAACGAAACCTCAGCCACAGAGTTTATTTCACGCCTAACAAAATTTTTCATGCATAATGTTTACAAAAACTCTTTTAAACATTTATGCTTTTCGACCTCAGATATTTGTAGCCTATAGGCTACAAATAGTATACTTGCTCCAAATTAGAAAACAAATTAGTTTATTACACATCAGCAACGTCCTCTAATACTGGCAACAATTGCGCAATTGTAACAAGTTAAAAAAAATTCCAGGCATGTTTTTCCTAAGAAACTATAAAAATATAAAGTTTTGAAGTTAGGCCAGGTGACTTTAATATATTTCAACCTAATTTATAATAATATTATCAGTCTTGAGTTCGATTTTACTTTTTCAAAATTGAGAAGGATTTTTTTTTTGGGAAATTAGAGTGGTCAGCATTTTTAAAGAATAGCAGAACAGTAAAGTTGAAGGCTTACTGGCTGGGATATAAACTATGGCTATTTCATGGCCACCACGACGTTCATCAGCATCTAAATTGCTTCAAACCCTGGTCACGACTAATTGTATATTGTTTCTTAAGCAGAAGCGCATAACCATCATACTACCTGAGCTATTCATTACTGACTGTCTATATTTAGACCCCTATTATGGTTTACAACAGTTGTTCATTTTAAGTTGTAGTTTTTAAAAACCGATTGTGCATTACAACTGTTGTAGCAAGTATTGTCAAAAACTTACAACATACAATAAGATGTTGCCAAAACTTTACGACACCTAATTAAGTGTTATCTTGTTGACGTTACAGGTTAAATTACGAAAAAAATTTAAATTTGTAGGTGTGGATATGAAATATGTTAAGCAAAAATATAAGAAAACAATTAGTTATTAAAATTTATTAACAAAATACAAATAAAAATGCATCTGTACATGTAGTTATTATTACATTTTTTGATTTCAAAACAGTTTTATTTTGTATTCGGTAGTTGCAATGGATTTAAACTGCAATGTAAAATTGTTTGGACCTTTTATTATCAGAACCATATTAAACATCGACGTTAACACAAATTTGAATGCTTTATTTGTATCTTTCTAACAAAAACTTTTTTCATTCCTTTTTTTTTTGCCCATGCAACTCTACCCGGTAGCAGCGCTATTACAAGAAATATAAAACCAAAAAATTCTCCATGTCTTTTGATGGAACTTGACAAAGAAATCTCAAAAAAAATGTTCGCTTAAGTTTGTGTAATGAAAGGAACATACGCGTACGTCTTTCTGGTAGAGTTGCTTTACTTGGCAGTTTTTTGCATACAGGCATGTATTTTCGCCTAAATATGCACTGCAAGTAAAGAATAATTTTATGCCACACAACACCCAAATATTGTAATACATAATCGCCAAAAGAGGTGCGTATCGTGCTGTAGGTGAAACTATACAACACTTAGGTGTTGTAAACCATAATCGGGGTATTAATTACTAATTTTGCAATGATCCACTCAATAGAAACTCCTGACTTTTTATTGTTTTTGCAATTTTCTAAAGCGGTCCTGTAGTTTCCTGTAGTTTCCGATTTTAGTCGATGCAAACAAGCACACAAGAGAACAATAAAATCTTTCGTCTTCATAATATTGGTATAGATAAGGAAACGACGGATTTCTTACAGAACATTTGGTTGCAGCCATGAATATAAGGATTTTACTTTTCTTAAGGTACGCTTTTGTTTGCCCACTTTTGCCTGAAAAAGCGGGAGCACAACATTTTTCTTTACAGTTATTTAGGGAATATAAATACATATCAGTGACCCAAAATATGCAGATACATCAACAATCAACAACGAACAGCAAAGGGCAGAAAACGACGTAAAAACATTAAATTTCACAACAGCATATTTTATTGTTTTATTAGCTTAACGAGTCAAATAAAATTTGGAACAAATTTGAGTTTGCTTGTGTTTGCTTTTGCAAAGTTTTTGTAAGAGCAAATATATGTTCAAACAAAACCTTAAAATATAACTCTTGTGAAATTTGTATTTCTACTCTTTTTTTCACCGACTTCTGTTTTCTTTTTTGTTTGTCGATGTGTCCACATGTAAAGCGTACACTTTACATTTTTCGTTACTTATATCCATGGGCTTGTAAAAAACAGGAGAATAGCAGTCCCATTATTTGACAGTTAATATTTGTGAGTCTTACCGTACTTTTGGACATTGAGAAAAACGTACGTAATAGGGATTATATCATAAAGTTGAAATACTTATTTTATATTAATTCAGGTAAGAAAATACACCATTCAATTTCCGACATTTCGTTGGTGCTAATCAACTCATCAGTCGTCGGCATATAGACATCTGAAAAAGACAGAAAACCGTCTATTTTTGGGCCTGAATTGATGTATTTTAATTGGCTCTTAAATAATACATACATATTGTTGCGGCAGCAACTAAAATTTCCGGGAAAAATAATAAAACAATTTCAAGTTGAATGTCCGTGGCATGGACAGCTGTTCGCGCGTTTTATTATCTATTTAAATTTTATATAAAATAATAAGTAAAATGAAATATAAAGTAATAATTAATCACAAATAAAAATCTTACTTTATTCCTTTCTCGGTAAATCAAAAAAACGAATGAATATGAACTAACGCTTACTGTAACTAGTACAGTCAAGCGGTTACCGCGAAGGTATAGCAATTAAATAACCACAGGGTTGATTTAAATTCAAATAACAATACTACCAAATTCAACCCTGTCATATAAAAATTAACGGTCTTCAAAAATAAAAATACAATAAATTAATTCAAAATTGTTTAATTAACAACACATATATTAAGTTCACATTTGAATACTGATTTTATATTATAAACCCATGCTAAGGCCATCATACAATAAAGTTGTACCTATTTACACATTTATGCATGCAAATAAAATTTTGACGAATTTTTAAAGATAATATAATCTGAAGTGTACATATAACTGACATGCATACGAGTATGTATACATGAATAAAATTTGTTATGAAAACCCGCATCATTTTTGTTGACGAATTTGCTAAAAACATTATAAGTTATAGAGATATCTTACTAATTTTGTTCGAATTTAATAGGAACATGGAGGAAGCAGATTCATTGCGACTGTCGTAGTTGTAGCCAAACGAATTTCGGCAGTCGCACCAACTATGAACAAATTATTGTGTAACAGCAAAATAGTTGCATGGTTGTAACAGCCGATTAAATTGATCAACTATGCAGAAGTTAAAATTTTTCTTTACTATATAGGGCTATGTGCGCAAATCTTCAAATTAATTCCACACAATGGTAATGATTGCCTCATCGTCCTATTGATCGTCATAGCAACAGCAAGAGGTATCGAAAACCGGAGTCTTTTGAAAGCAACCGATACCTTTCGTGAAAGCGTACTATAAATATACCTTACCTTTGCTATTTTATTTTTGAAATTGTTGCTTCAATGTCCTGGCTTATTACAAGAAGCGGACTTAAACTTCGGTGCATACTATTGAGAACACTAACTTTTAGTTGACGAATTATAAAACTTCAAAAATTCTTTAGAATAACTAACAACACTGTTTTGATTTGTAACTGTGTCCATTCACCGAAATGTTACAACCTGATTAGTTATGTAGGCCCATCTGTATATAATGTTCTTTATCTTTTACAGCAAGTATCATTCGTTTGGTTAGCAGGTTGAAATTTAAATAATTTTGCTGACTGTTTCGAAAAATACTTAAAACTAACTTTTGTTTTGATAGTCATCAGCCAAAGTGATTTACTGAAATAATCACTTTGGCCGATGACTTAGGTCAATAGTTATGTAAAATGTGTATGAGAAAATCGATCGATTTCGTATTTGTCGCTTTTCAACTGCTGGTGTTGCACAGTCATTCGCACACACTTTTGCTTAACTTTCGCAATTTCTGAAATTTTGGAATTATCGCACCTAAGGTTTTTTTTTTTTATTGATATTCCTATTGGGTGGTAATTCAATATTTCTTAAAGCAAAAAAATTAAAAATGTTGTTCCCAGTGGGGCGTCAAAATAATACATTCTCCTCTTTCATGTTTTACAGCTTATATAATAATTTCACATTAATTTCACACGGCTGTCTTCAATTTAAATTTGAAAAATTTAAATCGAGAAATGTGTTAGGAGCATTTTTCACGTCCTAAAATTAAGTTCCCATTAAAAGATTAGGAAGGAAATGCCGGTTTGACCATCGGGCAGTGTTTAACTGCAGCTTACCAATTTAGAATTCACCATCTTTCAGTTAGCTAGCAGACAGCAAAAAATATTTGAAATGTATATCATCCGTATCTGTTTTTTAATTTTTTTGAAGGGGTTTAAGTTCGATGTTCGCTTTCTCAGAACTGAGAAGGATCTTTGTAATAAAATTGAAGTGACCAACATTTGAAACTAAAAAATCGCAGATACATACATGGATATTACTTTCAATTTACGTTGAATTTTTTATTGTTTCTTATTTATTTTCCTTTATTTGCGTTCTGATCAACATATGACGGGATGATTATGGTGGGTTAAACTTAACACCCATTTTCCAGTTAATACAATAATTCAAAATAAATTTTGCTTTAACTAGCGGCTAAACCTCTAATCCAAATATAAACGGCTTATTGCAAATGGCCAGTATTAATTTTAATCATATTAATATAATTTTAATCATATTAATGTATTGATTTAATGGGCTCTAATGTCTGATAAGTCCAATTGTGATACGGCTTTATCTCCAAGTAAGAGTCAGTTGTCTTCAAAGATTAAAACTGCATCCTAGACATTCAAATTGCAATAAAATTACCAATTCGTGCTTTCGTTCATACCATGATTTCGATTCAGTATATTTCGGGTAATATAACCTCGACAAGTTCTCCATAATTGCAACGGTATTATGATGTTGCCATCATAATACAACACAACATAAACGTAAACATTTTCAAACCGATTTCTTAACTTTTTACAATTTTTAAAAGTTAAGACATAATCCATAATATATTAATTAAGAAATTTCGCAAGTTTTTACTAAATGTTTGGCAATTTTTTTTATATGTACTAAAATTTTAAGGCGGTAGAAATATTTTTGTAATGTTGTTACTCAATTTTCAATAATTTATTTTTGGTTTTTTAATTTTAAATATATTGTCCTGACAATGCTAATAAGTTGGTAACGAAATATCGAAAATTTGGACCTGAATTAATACATTTCAATTGGCTCTTAAAGCAAATAAATAATTAAGTTCATATTTGAAAATAAATAAATATAATTGTTTATAATTTTGAAATAATTATTTAACTGAATTAATTATTTAATAATTTTTCGAATTTAACACTTGGTGTTTTAATGCTTTTCTTTCTTTTGTAGAGAAAAGAAAAATTAGTTACCATTTGCTAAAATCGGTTAATATTTCAACGAGCTTTTGAACTCTTCAAACTTCTTTATTATAGGACTTTCATTTTGGTAATTCTCTTTGAACATCAGTTATGTTTGTTCAGTTATATTTGTTTTTCGTTTAAGGACCAGCAATAGTTTGCCAACGCTCAGATAGCCACATATCTGCATCGATAAGATTGTTAAGCGTAATCCTTCTCCCTGCTTGTCACTGAATTGAGAAATTTCAGCACAAAATCGATTATTCGTATACAGCTTCAGTAGGGATAATATAGTTTTTGTTTCCCAAGAAAGACATAGGTATATTAATCTGATTTTGGAAATCAGCTTTCTATCTAATTAAACTTTTTAAAAAAATGTTCAAGATAATTTCCCTAATTCGCTGCCCAAAACAGAAAAACAACAACTGTAAAGTCAAGTTAATGTAGCAGTATCTAGGAAAAAAGAGCTAAAATATAAACGTCATTTGTTAGTAGCTGGAAGATTACCTAAATAACAAACTTGTCTATATAAAAGAATACACGTAAGATTGAAATTATAAACACATTTTTACAGCCACCAATTTTGATCTACTCGCATCTTGGTTCTCTTAAACCAACATTCTTCATCAATGTCAAGCGCGTTTTCTTTCTTACATTGTGTTTGTATTACATTAGATTATTTTAAGTACATATTAAAATATATTTGTGTCACTAAAAACGAAAAATTTTAATTACAAAGGAAAATAGGATGGAAGGTAATTGGGAACCTTTATTGTGGTCCATTTTTTTTTTTTTTTTTTTGTGAAATTCAATTGGCAATAAGGAAATGTAAATGTATATCATTCTGCTTTAGCATCACTTGTTAAGTTAATATCACAAATAGAACTTTAGACTTGTAACAAAAAAAATCCTTTGGACAACTTAAGAGAATAATCCACTTGTTTAGATTAATCCTTTTGTGCTGGGGGACAAAATATTAAAAGAAAGGTATGAATGAAAAGTTGGATAACTTTTACACTTTTTATGTGGTTTAAAATCCATATTATGTTGAAAACTGAATTTTCCTTACATAATATAATAAAATTTTGTAAGCATATAAAATAAGCCAGTTAAAAACTAATAATTTCATACACTTTATTTTTTTTATTTTAGATACTTTGAACAATAATACCTATAAATTACACGTGTACCAAAAACCGAATGTTGTTTTGAAGGTTAATAACTTTTTTTCGAGTTGTTATGCTTATATTGTGTTTAAATGGATGTAAACTGAGCAAATTATATGGCAATAATCCGGCAAATATCAATGAAGACGAGATGAAAAACTTATGAGCTTGAAAATGTTTCTAAAATATTTTGCCAAAATTTGTAATGTACTCTAAATCGAAAATGATACCTTTCTACGAACATGATTAAGAAACGCAAACAAATACTCTCAGCGTTTAAGACTCAGTTTTAAAAATACCAGAACAGACTCGAATAGGGGTTTTCCTGTTGCTTCTGTCTCATTACTTCATATTTACGTTGCGGTAAAATATATCAGAATTGAGTCAGCTACTCGTACAACCAATAGTTGTTGTCCTAAATGACTGTGCAGTAACACAATGATGTGTTTTGTAAACATTTACTTATATTATTACTTTTTAAATATTTAATTATATATACATATATATTGTGTTCACACCTTGAATCACTACTTATATTTTTACATTCTAACTAAATAAAACGTGAGCTTTCGTAGCCGAGTGGTTTAAGCGGCAGTACTAAAATTGTTAATGTTCATTTATTTAATTTAAAAGTAAGGTCATCATTATGAAAATGATAGCAAATACATGTAATACATACATATGTACATACCTTCATACATCTAAAACCTTCCACTTGCACACACACAATATTAATAGATCTTCATATGAGCAGCAATCAGTTTGATCCCGTAAAATAAACCATGAATTTCTTTTAATTAAAAACAAAATCTCACAAAAGTACGAAAAGCCTAAACCACATTTCTATAAAAAAAAACATATGGTATATTTTGATCCTGTAATAAAAATTGGAATATATATTTTGATAAAATCAAATGTGTTTCTGCACGCCTTTCAAACTTTAAACTATTTTGCAAGTACTTTTTTATGAAATACTATTCTAAAAACATAAAAATTTTTATATTGATTGATTGCCTGTTATTGTTTACTTTTTGCAACACCTGACGCTTTAACTAGCAGGAAGAAAAAGTGCAGGCTGTTTCGTACATGAAGAATATTTCTCATTCTGAAGCTTTTTCACGAACTTTGAGTACGGGAACAGTTTTCCTGTAAATTGGGATCCTGAGAGTTCCCAATGTTGAGTACGGGCTCCCAGCTAATATGTATTACACAATCATCTTATGTTGCATATCAAAGGCTTCTTCTCACTAATTTATTTTTCATTATTTCTAATTCTTATATATATATATATATATATATATATATATATATATATATATATATATATATATCACATGAAAAAATGATAAATATATTAGAACGAATTGGAATAAGGGGTTCAGCATTGGAAATGTTCAAAAACTATCTGGCATGGAGAAAGTTCCATGTAAAAGTTGATGATAGTATAAGCAAAGAAACCAACGTAGACTACGGCGTACCGCAGGGATCTAAACTAGGCCCCATACTATACATAATATACTCAAATGAATTGATAAAATCATTATCAATGTGCAAAACGTTTGCTTTTGCCGATGATACTGCCATTATTGTATCACACAAAAACTTAGACGAGGCTATAAATTTAATGCAATATCAATTAGATACGGCGATTCGATGGTCCCACGATCACGGACTGGTAATAAATGCAAGTAAAACTAAACTAATGCATATAAAACCTCCCCATTTCCGATACGCAAACATATCGCTCAAATTTCATGATAACGATTGTCTCCACCACAATACGATGGGCACTTTCAACTATGCTAAAGATCAGTGCTCAACAACAATTGAAGTAGTTAATACGTACAAATATCTTGGAGTGTTTGTTGACCAGAACTTTAAGTGGAAAACACATGTTGAAGAAGTCCGTAAAAAAATTAGAAAGGCATCCTTTATGTTAAATCATTTAAGCTATTGCTCCAATATCTCTGTATTGCGGCAGGCATACTTCTCCATGGCTGAATCACACATTAGACATGGCATTACAGCATGGGGCTACTCAAGACATTGCCAAAAACTACAAAAAACACAAAATCAATTACTAAAACTACTAAAAACACAAACTAATATCAATAGGCAACAAATCGTAAATGTTCAAGGAGTCAACTATACAAACAACAATACACAAGTACTTGGTAATAATATAGCTACAGACATTTCGGTACTAAATATAAATAGCATTTATAAAACAACATTGGCCATTGAATTTTACAACGATACCACAAACTTAAGACAAATTGATCACAACCACCCAACAAGACGAAACACCGAAGGAAGATATAAAGTCAAACATGCTAAAAACGAATACGGAAAAAACACTCTAGCAGTAACTTTACCAACAATATTCAATAGTATACCAACTGATGTCTTACGTCAAGCAAACCACATAAGGTCCAGGAAGAAAGTTCTAAAAAGATACTTTGTCAACCACCAATAAAATTTTTAATAAGTCAATACTCACTATTTATTTTTTTTTCTTTTCTAAAATTAAAAAAAAAAAAAAATTTTATTTTTGTTACTATGCTTAAATTGTGCATTTAAATTTTAAACTTAACCTGCAGACAAGCCTTTATGGCTTCGCGGGATACATACTTTAAAAAAAAAAAAATTGTATGATTTTTATAATAAGTAAATATTATATATATATATATATATATATATATATATATATATATATATATATATATATATATATATATATATATATATATATATATATATATATATATATATATATTTATATATATATTTATTTTATATATATATATATATATATATATATATATATATATATATATATATATATATATATATATATATATATATATATATATATATATATATATATATATATATATATATATATATATATATATATATATATATATATATATATATATATATATATATATATATATATATATATATATATATATATATATATATATATATATATATATATATATATATATATATATATATATATATATATATATATATATATATATATATATACATATATATATATATAAGTACAAAATCTTCGGCAACAAAATTTCCTTTCAATAACTCTAAAAGTCTTTTCCATCAACAAATTTTTTTCGATGAAAAAAATTAAATTTTTTGCAAAAGTTCGAAATTTTTTGTTCTTTAAAACATCATAAAAAATCTGAAAATAAAGTTATGCTGATGAATTTTCATACATTCATTACAAATAAAGTTTATATTTGTGTTCGAAATAAAGTTTATATGTATAAATATATAAATTATGTATAATTTTGCTAATTATATACAACGCCCACTCAAAGTCTTGAAGATAAGGAGTTCTATTGTAGTAAAACTATAGGGAAATTCATAAATTTTTGGAATACCACTTTTGGACTCTGTTTCTTCTACATGAGCGAAAATTCTTATTTTAACCAAAATTAGCTTCTTTTTTTACTTAAAATTCTAGTCAATAATGAAAAATATAATCTTGTAGCACTTTGGACATACATTGTAATATATTTATTGTACCCGCTATATAGGGTATATATAAGCCGACAACAGGAAAAACATTTTCAACTCTCAATAACCATCTTTAATCGACAGATTTACCTTTGGTATATAAGTTGTTTGAGCTCGGTTGTAAATGGAAATTCAAAACAGCTGGTTTTGCTTTATCGGTTATCCAGTTCTTATTCCAGTCGTATTCAATCATCATCTTGTCATGTCCGACCATGCTGTTGTTATTTTGAACTATATTGTTGTCACATCTAATAATACTACTGTCATTTCTAACCATATTATCGTCCTTTCCAAGGATGTTGTCAATTCTAACCATTCTTTTTTAATTTCCAATCCTATTAATGTTAAATGCAACCATATTTTCAAAAAAATACTTAGGAAAACTTACGATATTGCAGGTTGAACATAACAATATTGTAGCTGAGCTACAGTAGCTTGGTTCCTTGCGATAATATTATAATAGAGTTTGACAGCAATATGGTGACTCCTAGTCCCTTTTTTTAATAATATTATATTATTTGAAAATCATATAATTGAAAATGGTAATAGTTTGGTTGAAAGTGGCTATTATCGTTGAAAATGGCAATAGTTTGGTTGAGCGTGGCAATATCATGACAACAATAACACAGTTAGAGGCCACATTAGATTAGTCACTTAGAGTATTTTCAACTTGCAGCATGCAAACAACTGTTTATACATACATGCACATCCATATACTATGGAAAGTTCGTGCTTAACACACAATAAAAACAGCTCTTATATGTTCCCGTAATATGTTGTACACAGTTGTCTTATTTCAGTTTTAATAGCTGAGGATTTTTATTTAATTTATATATTTTATTTCTTTACAATAAAATAAAAGTGTTCATTAATAAACACACACAAATTTTGAATCACTACACAAAAATTGCAGAAAAATTAGCTGTCAACTGTAACAACAAAAACTTTGTTAAGCACAACAATGTTTTGTTTATTATTGTTATCATTTGATTGGTAAAATATACTTAATGTTAATGTTAGTTATGTATGTATATAGAAAGTAAAATATCGTGAGCTTTGGTTGCCGAGTGGTTAAAGCGGCTGTGTCGAAATTGTGAAATTTGACACGTCCAAAGTTCATAAGGTGCTGATAAAGGGTGTTTGCTACCCAGAAGTAGCCGGTTGTCCACCTATGGCTAGGTGGACAATTTTACTTTGATATTGATTAAAAAGTGACCAATCAAGGGTTGAATTTGAGCCTGAAAAAGTAATTTAATATAAATGTATTACAATATAACAGTTCAATGTAATTAAGATTTCAGTAAAATATTGAAAAATACTATGTTTGCCACGAATAAAGATTGATGAAATGTTCATTATTCAATAGCTGTAAATTTTTTTTCACATGAACGTAACTATATTACAATTTGCATTTATGATGACAGAAAAACTATCAATATGTAACAAAAGCTGTGTTTACGGTGACTAAGAATATGATTACGGCATTGTAAATAATATTATCTTGCTTGGCACAGTCTTATGCATCGATGTAGACAACATAATATTTTTTTAAATATTCTTTGTTTGCGTGTAGCATCTTTTAACATCACGTTCACGGGTTAAAACTTGTAAAAATATCGCTATTATCGTGTATTTATACCGCAATAGTGGAAAAATATTCGACCCTTTGGTTTTCATTTGCATTGTGTTATCAATACATTAAGTTTTTGTTATAAAAAGTTGTACTAGCTCGCCTACTTCTTAAAAAATAATAAATTTTTTTTAATTATTAGTGAAGGAGGGTGAAATATCGACCAAATTATACGAAAAAATTTAAAAAAATATTTTTCAGGTAGAATAAAATAAGTTGTTGATATAAATACAAATGTATATACACATTTATTTATTTAAATAAGAATATATACATAAATCTATCAATTTCGAGAAAATTTTATTTCTTAGAGTAATATATAATGCCATTTAATGAATGAATGCATAAAAAGATCATGATTGTTATGTTTTAGTTCTTATAATTAGATGTTTTTGGGAAAAGCTAAAGTTGTATTCATTGCGAAGAATTTTTGCTGACTTCCAAAAGAGAAATGTTTGAAAAAGGATGACTGATGATATATCGTTAGAAGAGAATATCTTAAATCCAATTTTATGGTAATATTTGCATCTCATAACCATTTTGGAGTAGTTCTATTTAAATAATGAAAATAATAATAAAAATAGTAATATAAACAGTGATGCCCTTTAATACTGCTTTAAAACGTCAATTTTGGGAAAAAAATGGACAAATTAAAAATAGGAAGATTAAAAACAAATTTCTTTTTTGATGTAAGACTGTGTATTTATTTAATAGATGTATATATAAATATATATATATATATATATATATATATATATATATATATATATATATATATATATATATATATATATATATATATATATATATATATATATATATATATATATATATATATATATATATATATATTAAATAAATACGCAGTCTTTCATCAAAAAAGAAATTTGTTTTTAATCTTCCTATTTTAATTTGTCCATTTTTTTTCCAAAATTGATGTTTTAAAGCAGTATTAATGGGCATCACTGTTTACCACACACACACACATGAGACTTATCGTTTGTATCTTGCCGAAGGTAAGTTTTATGTTTTATAAAAATTCAAACCTATAAGAGGAAATTTCTAAAGTGAAACTACATGTATTCACCTAAAACGCCAATTTCACCAACAAGCGGTGATGGCTGGTTAGTAGTGTAAACTGCTTTCAAACTGCGCGTCGCTGCTCCAATCCAATAGTAAAAACTGGTGTTATGTTTATTTGGTTATATTTCAGTAACTATAAACATGATTTTAATTATTTTCAATTTACAAGCAGAAGGGACATTTATAAAAAGGTTAAAGTAAGATTTAGATCAATAAGTTGTCTGGTGGCTTCACAATCGGTGCACAAAAACAAGTGTTTTATGACAAATCTATACATACCCTCTTTGTATAGGGTAAAAAAGAGTAAATTTTTACACAAAAAAACAACATTTAGTGGTAATATATTTCTTCTAAATCTTATTAATTTTAAAACCGATCAATACGTTGCAAGAAGGGATAAATAAAAACTTATTAATTTAAAATTAAGGCCAGTTAGTGGTCCAACGGCCTTAAAATCCGCGCTTGAAAAAAGAATTTTTTGCGAAACAGATCTATGTACATATATCCTTTTAGTAAAGGTTATAAAAATAGTATTCATTTACAATCAGTAGAGTCCAACACTCAATTAAATTTTTTAATTTGTATCTTTTTTTTCAGATATGTCCCTCTCATTAGCTCCATTGCATATACCCGCGATTAGGCCAGGTTTTGAAGCCGATGTAGCCAGTGCAGCCGTTAAACGGCATCCTCATCCGGCATGGCCGTATGAAAGTGAAGGTTTCAGTTCGGCACAATATCACCATGCATCCCAATACTACTTGGAAAGGGATCGTAAGCCTGTTTTCTATGGTTATCCAGAAACTCAATTTCAGGTAAAAAAAAATAAGAAAAAACAGTTCAAGTTTACAAATTCGTGTGCTTTTATATACTGGTTTTGCTTGCAGCCATATTGGAACTACCGTGATCAACCAACTTCTGCAGCAGCTGCGGCCTACATGAGTGCAAGCGATGATAGACATGCCACTGTTAGTGCTGCTGCAGCAGCCAGACAATCCGTAGAGGGTACGTCACAATCTAGCTATGAAACGCCCACTTATTCTTCTCCCAGTGGCTTACGAGCGTATCCAAGTGAAGCATACTCAAGTACAGGTAATTAGTTTTGAATAATGTTTTACAAAACTGCTTAGGGCACTACATATACAATACAAACTCAGACTAAAAGTACTTAAGATACTTCTTTTGCAAATCAAATACTGCAGTAGTTAGTTTTAATTGATTTGTAAGTATGTATTGTTGTGTGAAATAAATTAACAGCCTGCATCTTTGTTTCGAATTTCCCGGCTCTGTCGTTCAGTCGGTTGAATTTATTCATACATATTTTATTCAAAGAAATCATATTGGGGTCTTATGCTGCATTGTCATGCAATTACACATAAACACATTTTTTAATTTATTTTAGTGCTTCTAATTAAGAAACAAACAACAAACAGATATTGTGTTATTTAAAATTTCTTCAGTTCATTTCAATTGTTTTTATTACTACTTTTAAGATTATGCTTAATATAGAACTTTGATCACAATAAGCTTTTAAATAATTGCATATAATAGTTCAACGTCAAAACATTTAAAGAAAAATATCTCAAGTGCATATACAATTTTACTCTAGCCAACGTTGTCAGGAAGCAAAAAACTATTAAACAAGTGAATTAATGGCAAATTTTACAAACACTTTTATGCAAGAAGGAAAAACAAAGTGCCCAAATTGGTATCCGTTTGAGTTGATTGCTATTTAATTTTTTTTATAACTTACGAGTAATTAAATATACAAATACTATCATTATAGACAGTTTTAAAAGTGTTCCTTTCAAATTATTTATATCGATAGTACAAATACAACGGGAGCTCAAGCCTAGATTTTGTTGTTTGAATTAAAATTAAAATTAAAAAAAAAATCATATTTGCAATACAACCTCAAATATGAATTTGTATAGCACTTTGACAAAAATGAAAAAGAAATTTTAATAGTTAATTTGCGAGAGAGAGACCTATTTTCAAATATTTACTCAGGTACTTTCGATACAGCACCAGAAGCCATATACATATATATTTACCATTATGCTGGGATAATAATATTTCTGCTTTCGATTCCTTTTTATAATAAAAAAAAAAACAGTTCTGTAACAGCAATGACGATCTTTTCAATGATTTACCAGCAGTAATAAAAATTAGTATTCAAATTCGTATTCAAATTAGTATTAAGATTCAAAATTAGTGCCAAAATACGGGCCACTGGGACTAATCATCATCAAAAGGAGTAAATCAAAACATGCAACAAGCTCTACCTTAAGAACAGAGTTTCTCAAGACTTTTTTATTCTAGGGTGGCATAATATTACTGGAAATGTTTCCTCTATTACGCTAATTAATCCCACTATGCCCATAGAGAAGTCAAAAGACATAAATATGTAATGCACCGACTGCAAGTTTTACTTGTGCAATGGTGTTTTTTTCTATTGAACCCATTTTTATCACAACTGTCAGTAAAGTGACAATGAGTAATCGATTTTACTTAGTTGGGTATTAGCTCTCTTAAATCAATAAATAAGATGAGTTATATTGAAGTTTATCAATGACACGTGATATACATACAATTTGATTAATATCAGAAGGACGGTAAGTATAGATTTTCTTAAATCAAGTACGTTGTGCTTAAGTTAAGTACGGATTATTCTGACACTAAATACTTAATTTTTGCCGTATTGGATTCCAGTTTCGGATTGATTTTAGTCAGTACCTGATTTTCTTAAATTCATACTTATCATACTTTTGACACTGATTGGTATTGATTTGATGGATGGATGGACTAAATTTGTCTTGAGTGTGATGATTGTACACTTGATTTGATTTTTCTGAAATGTATTTGATCCCAAATTAGTACATAACACTATCCCATCTACTGCCTTAATTCAATAACAATTTATAAACTATTTTTTCTTTGCTGAGTTGAACCTGCAACCTAACTACTGCCAGTCCAGCCACTCTAGCAATTCAGCTATTGCAGCAATTAAAAAAATTAAACCAAATTCAATACTTGTACAAGCACACACAAGTGCTGGTTATAAAAACACTCAAGAATTTCGTAGTCATTTTAGGCTATAACAGAATTGATTCGCTTTAATAATCCCTATTCGGCTTGTTTTAAGTACACTTATGTATTATCCGTACTTAAATTTTCCAGTACGTTTCGTACTAAAATCAAATAAAAAATCTTAAATTTTGATCGAGCTTTTACTTTCTGTTTATGTTTAAGGCTGTCAATGGGGATCACTGTTCTGACATTTAGATCTCAATGTATGTCCTCATCTCTAATATATATTCGGCGTAGACAATAGTTTTGCAATATTTCAGACTGGATCCTTAATTATCCTTTGGATAATTTTTAAGTTCGTTGTACTAAATGTGCCCCAAATTTCAACGCCGTACTTCCAAATAGGAGCTATGATCGTTTTATATATGAGGAGTTTGTTTTGAGTTGAAAGCTTGGAATCTCTACCTAGCAGCCAGAATATCTGTGTGGATCTGTTGTCAAATTATTTTTTTCTTTTCCCCAACTACGAAAGCACTCCAATGTGTTATTGAACAGTTATTGCAAATTTTACACATTACATATTACATTAAACAGTGTCATCACCGTTATACGCATGTTATGCATATTTAAATTTTCAAGTACGCTTCGTACAAAAATCAAGTAAGACAAACTCAAATTTAGAACGACCTTTTTCTTTCTGTGTGGTAATAGCTACTATATCAACAACTTTCCAGACTCTTAGGAAGTATGTAATGCAAATAACTGACTTAAATACATTTCTTATAAACACAATCAGATTGTTTAACAGTTATTTTTGAAAGGATCGCTCCTAATCGTCCCTTAGGTTTGTGAAAGTGTCTGTGTTTATGTATTGTGTATGTTCTAGATGGAGTTGAATCACTAGCAGTGCTTGTGAGTTTGTCACTGAAAGAAATCATGTCTTATGTTCTTGGTAAAAAAAAGTCTAATAGACCTGGTTTTTTGTAAGCATGTATTGGAAATTATGTAAGCTCTCCAGTACTTATGAATTTGCAATTATACTCATTAATTACTTCTAAAAGATTATTTCTTACCAAAAGGATTTTAATTATTTCTGTATTAAGTTTATTATGCTCAAGTTCTTTCTATATTATCTTTGTGATTGATATTAATTAAATTAGACAAAGAAAACATCAAAGATATTTAGCAGGGTGGATAACTAGTTGTTTCGAAGCCGCCACACTTTCTCGTCAGCACCCGTCTTTGAACTCAGGGGCTTTAGAAACATGAGCATGTGGAAATTTTAAAATTTTTATATAAAACAACAAAAAGCTTTTGAAGAAATTTCAAACTTGTTATTTTTCCTTTTAAATCTGGCGTTGCGTTGTGAATGTATTCAGTTTGTGTAAAAATGCATTGCATAATATAGTGTACATGTTTTACTTTCAAAATAAATAAAATAAAGTTTAATAGCTTGGACTCATTAAAATAAATAACTTATAACAATGTTTGTGAGGCTCATTTCGATAAAAAGAACGTTTTTCAATACAAAAGCATTTCACTTAACATTTAAGTTTGAATTTTTGTGCCCAGCAATGGTTCGGGTTTCAATATATCTTTCTCGTTGCTAGACATTTCGGAAAAGTATTCATTAAATGTGCGTTTATATGTATATTGGCTCATATAAATTGTGTGGGTTTCTAATATAATTTTTTGTATTAATTCAGGTCCAAAAATGAACCTTTTCAAAAAATGTTTGTTGTATATTTCAGCTGTCTATATGCCGACGACATTCCGTTGGTGCTAATCAACTCATCAGTAGACTTGAAAAATACTTAAAAGTTTGTTTGAAACTTAACTAGTTATTCCATAATTCCCATGAACAGAATGAGAATCCGAAATGTTCAAACTAACACAGCAAACATTTCTTTTTTCGTTTTGCTACACTTCTACTTTTCTTTATACAACGAGTCACGAGTCAAGTTTTTGAATATTCAAATATGAACTTAATTATTTATTTGCTTTAAGAGCCAATTGAAATGTATTAATTCAGGTCCAAAAAAAAAAACATTTTTTGAAAAGGTTCATTTTTGGACCTGAATTAATACATTTCAATTGGCTCTTACAGCAAATAAATAATTAAGTTCATATTTGGATATAATTTTTTAATATAAATAATTATAATAAATATAATTAATTAACATATAATCCTTTAGCCTGCTGAAAATTTTCTACAATTGACTTAGACATTTTTTAAGAAAATTACGTTTTGATTAGTCAAAGCTCATATAAAATCGTATTTATTATAGCGCCTGTAGCTAAGAGAATGACGCTGATAACCAGTTTAGATTTTATTAAAATGTGTAATCGATTTTTGATTTGTTTGGTTTGGACAAACAACTTTATTAGTGTTAACTATTTTAATTGTTTTATTTAAAAAAATTAATTGAAAAGAATTTTCTAAACATACTTAACAATTTAATTAAAATATTAAAAAAATTTTTTTGAAGGAGTTTCTGGGATTTCCCGAATCCGGCATGTGCTTATCAGCTTGTAAATTGGTTGACAGTTGTCCGATTAATAATGTTTACGTGATTTGAAAAGAAGAGGCTAAAGCCATTATAACAGTGTATATTGTTTTGTAGACTTCAGTTAAAAATTCAAAAAAGTTAGTTATATATTTATGGGTTTTTTACTTTCACAGATGAACGTATTGGTACAATGTTCGCTTACGAAAAATATATTTATCTTCACACTCAAATATGTCGTTATGTCATTTCGTTACATCAGACATATTTTACTCAGCATAGTTATCTTCACACACACTGTTAGTACATATATACATATATGAAAAACCGCGTTTTATAGGCAACTAAAAATTTTGGGGGTGGTTTGAAAATTCACACACAAACTTGAAAAACGGCATCACATCACAGAAATTGTTTTTGTCGCACAGTGTATTGAATATTCAGGAATCGTTAAAATTCAAGTATCAGATGAAAAACTATCTTGCATTCAAATTCACCTATGTGTTTATTAATTACAACACTAAACAAACGTTTACTTGCCCAAATAGTGCTTATTAAGATTTTTTATGAAGAGATTTTGCTTACAATCGTTATCAAAAAAATAGTCAAATCGCAATAAAGGGTTGTTGAAAACAGAGGTCCTGAAACTTTTTCTCCATCAAATTCATTGCAATGTAATGTGTAAATTGATAGTGGGGTCAATTGGAATTGCAATTTCAATATTTTTCGAATTAAAGGGGCTGAATTGAGAAATGTCGTCCTCGTCTTTACCATCATTTTCACTTGCACCTAAGAGCCAAGGCACGGCGGCATGGCCCACGTTGGAATACTAGACAACTGTTGTCTTTGAAGGATCTGATAAACATATATTAAACAAAAATTTAAAAAGACTAAATCTCTATTTTTTTTTTTGGAAAATATTCTGTTCAATTTTGTAAATGTCAAAAAGAGATCCACTGGATCTTTATCAGAAATCTTTATATACTTGTGTAGTATATAAATATCAATGCGTGTTTGTTTCGATTTTTTTACTTGGACATATTCCGCTGCTCTGCTTGATGCCAGCAATGGCTAACCACGCGAAATAATCTATAAGCAAATTGTATATTCCTGCTGAATTATTACATTTCATTTTATCAGCTGCTTATGGAGTCACCACCTTTAAAACTGTCCTGATGCCATATTAAGTCGTGTTTTAAAAACTATGCAACTGCGCTGTCAACACCATTCTTCATTGTATTTAACGTTTCCTCAAACTGCTGTCATATTCCAAAAGTTTGGAAAGATTCCAATGTTATTAAGCTATCTAAATTAGGAAATAAATCTGGTATTTGCAATCACAGGTAAGTATAGCTAAATTAAGTGACATACCAAAACTCTTCACAAAATTGGAATGTCTTGAAGTTTCTTCCTTATTGTCACCACTTCATCACGACTTTCGTCAAGAATTTTATACACTGACCAATGTTGTGGAATTCATAACATTAGGTAATATATCTTTGACCAACTTCATCTATAGCTATAGCAAATTATATCTGATATATAGAACTAAATGTGTAAAATCGTTCCTCTTCATCAATGATTTGCCTGAATTAATTAAATATTGTAATATATCGTTCTATATAGACGATACACTGTGCATCGTCAATCCAAAAAAAAGTAATAAGAAATCTGGAACTTCTGAGCCCTTCAATGGATTTTTGTGAAATTTGTAAAACATTGTGAAGAAAATAACTTTTGTATATATTGACAGGTTTCGGGATTTTGAACTTTTCAGATTTTGATATCTCCCACAGTTCACGAGATAGTTCACTAAAAATATTTTTTTATATGTTTGCCTCGACTTTTTTAATTTTTTGCTTGTTACTTTTTTATTAATTTAAAGCCCACTTTTTATAGTTAATTTTTTAAGAATAGGGTGTCTGCATTGTTGTAAGCTTGCTAAGAACTTTGCTTCAACTTATCCCCTTAATGTTACAAAAATAAGAAATTAGTGAAACGTGTGTAGTAGTTTTCCGTTTCAGATAAACTAAAAAAGGTGGGCGAAGAAATAAGCTAAACATCACCTCAGGTGGACTAAATCGGTTCGGCCGATTTAGTCCATTACAATAGGTAGACTCTTGGGCGTAAAAGTAGGCGCAAGCTTAAAATGGATTTTGTTTAACATTTGAAAGAAAAGTAAGGAAAATTGATATAGTTGTTCTCTGTTGTAGATAAATTTTTAACGAGCAGTGTACCCTGACTTCAATAATATGCACGAAAAGCATTTTCATTGCCTGTGTTCTAGAGCAATAGGACAAGACTGCCGATTAGATAGTTGAAGAAAAACTTACTTACAGCGGTCCAGAAGATAGATAACTATATTATACTATCTCAGGCGATGAATCCAATCTGAAAAATAAATTTGTTGTGGTGTTCACTAGAACTGTTGAAATGATTCACTTTCGTGGTTGAGAATGCAGAACTTAAAAGTGAACACTAGAATTTGTGACACTTAAAAATTCACCATTGTGGAATTTCGCCCCCAGTATACCAAATATATCGATATGTGTGAGCTTAGATAAAATTATTTTAGAGGTACTCCTTATGATTTCAACAAATCTCTATTAATCTTCTAAATTTGAATGTTAAATGGCGGGGTCCGTCTTGCCCACCTATTGAGAAAAATAGAAAAAATGAATGCAATAAGCTATGAGCAGACAAAAACAAAAAAGTGAAGTTATAATACAATTTTACAACAAACGAACTTTATTTTACTAATTATCAATTAGAAGAAAATATCGACTAAAACTTCTCTATACCAGTTCATACTTACATAATTACTGCCTTTTCAAAAGTAAGATTTCAATTAGCGCCCACTACTTTGAAAATAAAAGCAATGATTTGAATTACGCAATGGAACCGTAACTATTCCATATCTACAAGAAACAGTAATTAAGAAAAGATCGACCATGTTGAGGTACCGAATTATAATGGTATATCATACATGTATATTCACTAGGGTGGGCCGATCTATCAATAGTTATATTCCCATTGATATCTCGGCTCCTTTTGGTATGAGAAAAAAAAATCCACCACAACATATCAAAAAAATCAATTTCCACGCATCCGAATTTCAATTTGTTGTATTTTGGTATGGCTCTCCTAAGGAAAGGAATACCAAAAATTTTAATTTTTTCTTCTCAATACTTTTTTTCGAACACACCGGCCATTTAATACGCCTTCTTAGAGGGAATCCCAAAAATGTGTAAATTGGGAAGCCACGAATATGATTTTTTGATATATCGAAGTGGACTTTTTGTCTCGTAGCAACTCGATGATGCAAAACACGTTTGTTCTCACATATTGATTTATGTAAACATAAAGTTATGGCCGTTTTTTTAGTAACACAGAACTATAACCCATAATATGCTGAAGTGTTTAATGTAGCTTGAGGACTATTAACGTTAATGTTCCATTTTATTTTATAGTTAAAGCGACAATATGTTAAAACACCACTTGAGAGTGTTATATACAAGTCTGTATAAAATTGAAGCGTTTTATTGAAAATGCATTAAGAAGGTAATCCACACAAGCCTGTTTAATGGTTTGCATTAGACTCAGACTCAAAATAGACATTTTGTAGTGCCACACTTTAATAAAATCGAAAATGTTCTGAATTTCTACTCACTTGTATGTTTTGAATTTAAATTTTTTCCAGGTGGAGCTGGTGGCTTATCCGTTGGTGCTGTTGGACCATGTACGCCGACTAATGCCTTGCATGAATGGACTGGTCAGGTCTCAGTAAGAAAAAAGCGTAAGCCCTATTCTAAGTTCCAAACTTTAGAGCTGGAGAAGGAATTCTTATACAACGCCTACGTATCCAAACAAAAGCGATGGGAATTGGCTAGAAATTTAAACTTGACGGAGAGACAAGTAAGTAGACGCACAAACGACTTAACTGATAATTCATTAACAGCCACGTTCATTATGTAGGTAAAAATCTGGTTCCAAAACCGCCGTATGAAAAATAAGAAAAACTCTCAACGCCAGGCTAATCAGCAAAACAATAATAATAGTTCAAATAGTAATCACAATCATAGCCAGGCACCACAGCAGCACCACAATAACCACCACTTGGGTTTGGGCTTGAGCATGGGACATCATGCCGCGAAAATGCATCAGTGACCTTTAGACAACAGCAATGCTGGCACCATGGGATTTCAAACTTACTAACATTTAGCCAATATTAAAACGGAAACGTTTAATGAATATTAGAATCAATCATACACAAACACACACACACACACACACACCTATTTAAAAACAAGGACTTCTCTCCATGAATCAAAAGAAAATCTATGTAGAATTTTATTAGCAACACGCAATTATGTATTATATAATAAGTTGGTTCCCGTACTCAACATTGGGAGCCCTCGGGATCCCAATTTGCATTAAAACTGGTCCCGTACTCAAAGTTCGTGCTTTTTATAGGGAAATATTCTTGTTCTTCTTGCACGTGACAGCCCGTACTTTTCCTTTGGGATAGCTTGTGCAAGTGATTAGAAAATCAACTGTTGCAAAAAGTAAGCAATAACGTACATACCGGTTCAACTGAATCAACATAACAGCATTTTTGACGATTTTCCATTAATATTTCATATAAAAATAAGTGCAAAGCACTTTAAAATCTAAAAGCGAGCAGAAAAACATTTCATCTTCCCAAAATGTAACTTCATTGCAAACGTCAAAATATAGCATGTGTTATTTTTTGGGATAGAAATGTGGTTTTTGTTGTACCCGTACTTTTGTGCTTTTTTGTATATTATTGAGATGAATTCATGACCGCTCTCATTTTACCGAACTTTGTCCAAAAAGTACGTGAACAAACTTACTATGAATAGCTGCATGTTGCTATAAAAATTTTGTATACATACATACATACATACAAACTTAAATACTTAATATATGTAACTACTAAACTCTTTAAAAAGATTTGTTTGCGAGCCACCCACTCATAGGTTCACAAATACACACACACACACACACACATGTACACACACACATTTAATAACAAAATTTTGCCCATATGACATTGGAAAGTTGTATTCTTCGTAGACAAGCATCATATTTATGCATACATATATAAAACATTCAAACATTCAGTCTCAAATAATTTTTAAGCATTTTCTCCAACTATTTAACCACATTACAATACACAATTTTGTAAAAGTAAACTATAAATTAAGGAAAATAACTAAATTTTATTTAAAAATAAAAGAGAAAAGTAAATATTTTAAGAAAATTTTAAAGTGGAAACCAAACAAAATTATATAAAATTTGTACCATTTACTAAGAATTAATTTGAAAACTCAATTGAAAGTATTTCATATCGTTGTCTTGAATTCAAATGGATTCACTGCGAAAAAATTTCAAATTGATTTTTCAATTGATTACAGCTTGTGTTATCAAACTAAATATCTTTTCACACAACTTCTTGCAGTACTACAGTAAACATTGACGAGTTCATACAATTATTAAACCTGAAGAGATATAGGCAAAATACTTTACTACTTGTGCAATATGTGTTGCATGTACATCTACAAAACTGTAGACGTATAGATTTGCATTTAGGAAGAATATATGCAATAATAAGTTGTACAACGATCAAACTGCCTGCGAATAAAATATTGTGCAGTGAAAGAATTATGCTAATAATTTCTTCGAATTCAAAAATTTATTCAAAGTGATGATTGACTTTGTTGCACTTCGTTGAGTCAATGAAATGTGTTTTATTAAACGTAGCACTTTTTTTTCGCTGTCTATATGCTCACATTGATTTCAATGATTTAATGCCATCATCAAATGAAACTTTCTTCATAAATCCAGTGGTATTTGCTAATACAATATGAAACAATTTCAATGAAAGTCACTTATTATATTGATGAAATTTTATTTCAAGGACACAACGAAATTTCACCTTTCAATATATGATGTGTTTCATTTTTTTATAAATTAAAAATTCAGAAATATTCACTTATTTTGTTGAAATTTGTGAACCAAAAATTTAGCACAACTAAAAAAAAATATTTTTGAGCCCATATATCATTTCAGTTTTTAATTCACAAAAGCCTATTTAATATTTGATAAATATGAGCCTAACACTTTGTTTTACTCCTCTAGGTGGAATGGCATAATGCCTCTGGAGATAATTTGTCGTACAAGAAATCAGATAATGTATGTATGTCGGAGTAAAGTATTTTTTCCCTAAGGCAAGACGAAAATTTTCCCTTTAGTCACGAAATTTTTCGAAATAACAGATGTTCTGCCGAGCGAAAAGAGTTTTTATTCTATAGTATGTGGGATTTTGGTTTCACATCTGGCAGGATCTCAATAACCTGTCTTGACATAACGTAAAGCAACAAATTGTTCGGCTGGTCAAAGACCGTTTTTACGTGAAACTGTCGTAGGTAAATCCAGAATTTGATATAACGTAAATGTAGCACCTTCTCCAATAAAAATGAGTTCTCATATATTGCCTGTGGGAGCTCCGAAAACTCTACTTTGATGTACGTCGAACTATAGCTTACTTAGGTAGTGTTCAGTGCTTGATTGCGACACCTTTCCGAATGACAAAGACTTGATGTCCATTGATATTATCATGCTGTTACGCCACTTTTTAGTGTGACGTGGACCCTGTTTCTCAAAACTTATGCCATTTTCGTTTCCCAGCAAAGGGCAACATTTTCAAATTTGTGTGGCAACCAACATTCTGAAGGGCACTGTTTTCTTAATTTTTTTAATTATTTGTAAATATAGTGACATTCTTTTGATCTTAGATCACTTAAATCGTAAATCTTCTTTTAGGAAAACAGTGTAAAACAAATGCGTAATGTTGTGTGGAAATGAAAACTGCATTATTAATGTGCATTAAAAGTAAAATTCACAAAAATATATTATGTATATTCTTTGGTTTTTCTAATCAAAAAACAATATAATAGCTCTGTTTCTTTACTTTTTGGGCAAAGTTCGGTAAAATGAGAGTAAACTATAATTTCTCTCAATAAGAGACAAAAATGCACAAAATTACGGGAACGAATAAAAACAATTATTTTACCATAAAAGAAAACGTCAGGGTTCTGACAGCTCAATTTATAAAAGAATGTACATATTTATGTATGTATTTTATTTAATTTGTGTTAAAAAAGTTTTCCCCAAACAATTAAAAGGAATGAAATGCATAATACTTTTTAATAGCACAACAGAACTCAAATTCATATATGTACATACATACATAAATGAATTAGTAGTTATAAATATATAACAATCAACAGTTTTTTAGAGAATTCTTTAGAATATTTTTTCACACTAATATCTAATTCCAATTCCAATCCCACGGGATCCCAAAGTAGAGTAAAGAAACAGAGCTAATAATAATTTATTACAAGTGCGTATTTTACTTCTAATATTATTCATGTTATATTTTTTATAAAAACTATGACAGTTATGATATTCCACCGAGAGAATATATTTAGTATACTTAATATTAATACCGAATTTTTTTCTCGACTACTATAGTTAATGGAATTGGAAAGTGAAAGTAAGTTGCTGCTTGAAACTCCGTGAGAATGCCATTCACGGATTAATACATTCAGAAAAATATCAAAAGGTTTGCGCTCTTAAGCGGGAAATGCATTTAAACAATGATAATTCCACTTTTCACTCACTAAAAAATCTTGACACGCTTAACCGAACTCATTTTTGATGTTTTTTCACTAAATTGTATAATTTATGAATGTATTACAAGTCTATCTGCTATCTATGCAAAAAGCTACACAACAAGAGTTTTTACAATAGTTTTAAATCATGAACCACATATGTAAATATGCTTTCAAAAAACCTTGGTGGAGTTTTGTTTAATATCTCATTCCTTTTCATGAAATTTACAGTCAATTTATGAGCGAAACGCAATAAAACAATTTCTAATATATAAATAGATGGACCGAAGAAAATGCTACAGTTCAAGACTAACTGTTGTAAACGTGAGATAGTTTTATGTGGGTGGCATTTATTAGTGAAATACTTTAAACCGTCTTCTAGTTCGATATCGATGAAATAGAGTAAATCATTGTGCAAGTCAAGAGAAATTAAAAACATTTCTTCTGCAATAACATGTGCAGCTATGTGACTACGAGTCCGTTTCGCATTTTGCAAGTGAGCATACGTTATTAGTTTTTTGGCTTTCATCTATCTAAGAACTCAATTTCTATTTATGAGGATAATATAGGCTAAAATTTCAGTAATTGTTGTATATTTGATATCTAAAAGTAAATATTAGAAAAGGGTCAATTATTTTTCAAAAAATTGTGGCAAATATTATTGTAGTTCAATATACAATATAATTTGCAAAAAGAATTTAACTTTATTTTCTGTCAGAGCTATACAAATTTGAGAGGAAGAGAAGTGATTACCCTTATTGAAGTATCACTAAAACCCAAAAATTGAGTTCATTTTGATATACATATAGATTTACCCCCCGATTATGGTTCACAACATCTAAATGTTGTGTTGTAAGATTTACAACACAACTTACAACTCTTTTTGTGATTATGGTTCACAACATCTAGGTGTTGTGTGTGTCACAGAGTTATTTTTCATTTCTAGAGCATATTTCCGCAAAAATACATGCAGTTTAAATCCATTGCAACTACTAAATGACACTTGTAATTAAAAAAATAGGTAATAATTATATGTACAGATACATTTTTCTTTATAATTTGCTGATACATCTAGTAATTAATTGTTTTTTTTTTATATTTTTGGAAAACATATTTTATAATTTTTTCGTAATTTAACTTGAAACATCAACAAGACATCACTTAATTAGGTGTCGTAAGTATTTGACAACATCTTATTATGTGTTGTAAGATTTTGACAACACTTGATACAATAGTTGTAAACCATAATCACTTTTCAAAAAATACAACATTAAATGATCAAATGTTGTGAACCAAAATCGGGGCTTTAGGTAATTTTTTTAGAAAAATGTAGAAGTTACTTAAATACACAATCATATAAAGAAAAAAGTTATCGAATTATTGATAAAACGATTGTATGAGAAAAAACGAGTAGGAGTGCTGTACTGGGCTGAGCCGAAGTTCACTAATAGTTATATCTAAATATATTATCTGTTTTTCCGGCTTAAGCAGATGTAGGGATCGATCTTAGGAGCTATGCTGCTGGAAATTGTTTGGCAAGGGCGTGCTATTAATTTCATTTTTTCCGACAGAAAGTGTAGGATTATGGCTTGATTTAAGGACAACCACGCTGAACGTTCCCAAAACCTACATGAACCTTACAAATGAAAATTATTTTCAAGTGATTTAGTTAAAGTTGGTCATTGGAGTTGTGAGTATCGGATTTCGAGGTATTGCGTTAATCGAGGGGCAGATGAATCAAGTCTACATTGTATGTACTTTCTACAAAAATAATTTAACTAATTATGGCTGCTAAGAAAAACAAACAAAAAATTCGTTTTGTGCAAATAAAGGTATATTATTTTACTATAACAAAAATTAATATCAATTTAATATGTAATCGAACTTCACTGTTCTCACAATTTAATTTTTTTAATTTACTTCGGTGTAAAATGAATTATTTTATGGTTGGTTGTTAAATTTTTATTAATAATGCAGAAAATTCAAAACTAACGTGCAGTTTCCAGAACACAACCCTAACTACTTGTCTGACAAATTTTTACAAATATTATATGGGGGCACTTCAATTGAATATATTATACATATTACCATGGAAATATAAAAACATTTTCATCATGCTTTGTTATTATTAAAATTATTAAAAATGTTTTCACTTCAAAAACTTTAAGTGTTATGAAACCAATCTACATATTGTGCTTCGTATGAAAAGTTTCTAGATAAGTCACTTGCTTGTGTTGTGGAAACCAAACTTACCTAGTTCTTACAACTACAAGTGCCAGTTCGAAAAACTCAATACACACAAACTTTGTTACTAATACACCCGCACCATTTGGACTGGCAGCCAACTTACAGCTTAACTGATAAGAGATTTCAGAAGACAGTGATTTTTTGGCACTTACTACAAATCAAATGACAATTGATATAACAGTGCTGCCGTATAACAACTTTTGCAGATATTAAGTAAATTTTATTATAATGTTATTGAACTGCTTAACCTTTTTGAAGTACTTGCCGTTTCTACTTGAAAACTTCATATAGAAAAATCTTAAAAGTCGTATTTATTTCTCTTCAAAATGAATAAATTAAAATGAACTTTCCTATTACTGTATAAACTCCAATGCAGCTTAAAAGAAAGTCGTGTTCTTTTTCCAGATTTTCGTTGGCAGTACCTATATTGTACTTACATACTAGAACTTGTACGTCTACACACTGTGTTAAGGCAAGCGTGCGTATTACCATATTAATTTAAAAAATTTATATGGACTTAAGGTCAAATTTACAGCTTTTTAATATATTTATTTTTGTAATTTATTTTTAATTAAAACTAAAAATGTCAGGCTTTTAGAGGCGTCATAAATTTATATAGATTTTGACATAATTTTGCTGGAAACATCTAAAAGATGTGGATAATGTAAGCTGGTTGCAATAATTTCAATTATATAAAATGTGCAACTTCTTACCACTTATAACGTTTTTGAAATGAATTGGAACGCCATACATTCAATGTTGAAGGAACTGTGTTGACAGCCGGTATTTACGATCTATTAAATTGCGAAATTTATTTTGCTCTATCCAGATTCAATTTTCTCCAGCGACGTCAATCCAGAATTTGAACTTAATTTTCTCCTTCAAACTTTTACGCCAGACAGTTCTAGGGCAATCCTGCTAGAAAATTACTACTGTCCCATTTAACCCATGATCACACCTGCACTATTGTCTGGCCAGCATGATTGTTTATATTCCATCAACTTTTATAATAGAGTTATAGATTTTTTGGGCATATTTGCAAACAAATTTAAAAACCACTTAAAAACTAGCTGTACCAACACATTTCAAGGTAAAAAAAAAATTACACATTGGCTGCAAATTGCATGAGACAAATTTAGTTTTTATTAATTGAGAGCTTTTGGAATAAAACTGTATAATGAGAAAACTATTAAAATCGCTTTGTAGAGCTGCGCATCAGTCGATCAAATTTTATGTACCAAATTTGATGACTTCGCCTAAATAAATAAGATGTATGACATCGCAATCTAAAAGTAATCCAAAATACTCATTAAGAATGGAGTTAATATAAGAACGCATTCCTTTAATTCTTACAAAAGTAATAAAATTCATTATTTAAAGAGTTTAATATATAACATGTTACAAATTTGATTTCCGAAATATTAAGACTGCTATACATCAGTATGTACTTAGTTGCGCAAATCGATCTTTTGAGCCTTCAAAGAATTGTACTACAATTTTTAGCTCAAGTTTGAGGAAAATTTTATATACTCTTTAAAAAGGTGAATAGCGGAACAAAATTGTTGCGACACCCGTTATTATTACTCTTATCTTACGATGTTTTCCAATACAAGTTGCATCGTGATGACATGGGCATATATTTATGTATGTACACTTTCACAAAAATATTCTTATATGGGTACACTTGAATGGAATATATCGTAATCTTGAAAAAATAAGAACATTTTTAACGCGCTTTGTTGTAAATTGTAAAAAAAATTTCCGTTTCAAAATTTAAAAAAAAAAATGCACTAAAAATGTTGGCAACGCTGACTCAATATAGAAAACTTCTCTAAAAGTTGTGTTTTATTTTCACACAATCTACTCATGTTGATTAAAACGAATAAAATTTAGCTGCAACTTAATTTGGTTCAATATTTTCATTAAAAGTATGTTTGTAGAATAGCTATGGTGCCAATTAAATTAGCGCAGTTCATTATTTCGTGCAAATGTCTTGCGTAAGTGCGAATGCAAGAAATCGTTGCTTTTTCTTTGCAACCCAACAACAAAATATACAAGTTTGCACTCGCAATATTTTTGCATTTACGCACCGCTAATTACGTGTTGCTTTTTTCGCATGAGTATTGCGTTTGCAACACTGACACTCGAACAGCTGACATTTTAAAACAAGGCAAACAAAAAGTAGTAGAGATGAAGCCAGCAGCAATTACCAAAAGAATAAAACGTGAAAAATTAAAAATAGTGTATTAATTTATCAGCTGTTATTTGGAGTGCAATAAAATTTGCAAAGTTGTTAAAAAGGGTGCTCAATATCAGTTGCAATATAATCGCAAACGCAAATAGTCGCAACCCAAAACGCACCAAACGCTGAGTACCGCTATTGTTGGGATGGTATTGTTTACTTCTGAGTTGTCTTAAGTAAAATTGTACCAACTTTTGCATACCTGACCTTTAAGCAACGCAAATTATAGGAATACAACATCACTCATCAAAGTAATTTTACATGTCCATTAGTACGTACATACAAACACACAGTCAACAACGAAAACATTTCGCAGCATCTATGTATGTATGTACTTATCGGCCCATTCAATCATATGTATTTGGTATATATCCAAGCAAAAATAATGAGTGCATGCTGAACTTTAATGTTAAAATTTTTTTTCCATTCACAGGCAAAAGCTGGTAAATTCTCACACTTTTAGTAATATATTTTTTCCATATCTGATTAATAATAAGCTCGATTTGGTTCATTTTCGGTTCCGGAAAAGAAAAGATAGTTAAAAGCCGAGTAATTTAAAATTAATGTCAATAAATTGTCTAGTGGATCCAAAAACGCCGTTGAAAAAGGTATTTTTTCCGAAACAAATCTATGTATACCCTTTTAATAAAGGGTATAGAAACATATTGTGGACTGCGCAGCAATCAGCATAGCATCAGCATATTCTATGTGGTGGTACATATTTCCATAAAGTTATTAATGCGATATATTTTAAAGTGAAAAAGAAAGACGAAAGCGATTAATAGTTATTTTTTACGTTAAACTGAAATAGTTTAGTTTATTGCAAAATTAGTTTACTTTATTGAAGAAAATTCTGCAATCTGCAACCAACTCAATTATACTAATGAGCTGCAGCTAACACATTTGGCCTTGGTTACCATGGTTTTGCTAACGTATTCAAAGAGTTGTAGAGAAAACTTTCAATATTTCAATAACCATAAAGTATATATTGAATAAATAAACACAAACAAGGGTATTTTAATTCAAATTTCCCTTGCAAAATATTCTCAATCATCACCACACATTTACATTAACTTTTTTTACTTATACAAAAACATTTTATAGGAATAAACTCTTAAGCTGGGCTTACAAGTATGAATTAGATACTAATTGTATTTTATTTTCCAAAGTTATCCCGTTTTAAGAAAAACGAAATCTTGTCCTTTAAAATATTTTACATTAACATCGATATTTTTAGTGTTTAAGAAAGGAATTAATGTTTGAAAATCATTTATATATATATATATATATATATATATATATATATATATATATATATATATATATATATATATATATATATATATATATATATATTTTGTTCTCACAACTGATCGTCAATCGATTACTGAAACTGACTGTCAACAGAGAGTTGAATTCCTTTCGATTTGTAAACAACGGTTATATTCGTTGAATGTGGGCTTCACTTATCAGAGCACACATACATACATGCTATTAAATTTTGACACTCCTCTCAATATGAGCAATAGAATTAATTCTTGGTTAACATACATGAATTTCGCTTCTGTTTTGTTTTTCAACAAAATTATTAATATATAATAAGTTCCTGTATATAAATAAGATCATTAAAATTACTCAAAAGAAAAGATCAAAAAGTGAAGCGAAATCGTTAAACAAACACATGCTCTAAAGAAAACAAATCATTTAAAAATACTAAATACATGTGTAAAATTAAATAAAAGTCCAAAATTATCTTAGAAATGAATCTAGAAACAGTAGATAAACTTCTATTATATACCTTAAATTCGCAAAGTTGATGTGTGTCTGTTTTACTTAATAAAAAGAAGAATATATAATTCTTGAAATACAAAAAAAAAAAAAAAAAAAATAGTTAAGGCTTAAGCTTCATCATATACTTGTATCCATAATGAACGCAAATAGCAACAAACTAAGTGCGTGACAAAAAATAATTAAGTAACATATGCTACAGATGTATATAACAATACAAGTTAAAAAACACTAAGATTTCTAGCTATAATTCTAATATAAATTGAACAGCATTTTAAAGTTTTGTTATCGTATGTTTTAAGCGATTTTATTTTTTTTTTGTTTTAACTAATATGTTAGAGTCGTGCGTTATTTTTATTGCATTTAACATCCCAGTGGAACGACCTCAAATATTTTATGAAAAAAACAAAAATTTCCCATGGGATATAAGATATATATATATATATATATATATATATATATATATATATATATATATATATATATATATATATATATATATATATATATATATATATATATATATATATATATATATATATATATATATATATATATATATATATATATATATATATATATATATATATATATATATATATATATATATATATATATATATATATATATATATATATATATATATATATATATATATATATACATATGTACACAATATTTTTTTCATTAAATTATTATGTTTGATTTACTACTGCTTTGATGAATTGAACACCCATAAAGGGATGTTTTATATTTTATATTTCTTGTTTATAATTTTTATTTCATGATCGGTTTTTTGTTTTTAAGTAGTTGTTTTAGGAACATTTTTTTTACCAGTCTTGTTTTAAAAATTATTATTATTACTTTTTTTTTTGGTAAACTTTGTAGCTTAAGGTTTTAATGAAATATTATTATAGAGATTTTTAATAATAAAATTATATGTAAGAAAAACTATTTTTCCTAATTCTGCAATATAAATTGTCCTTTAAATTGATGCCGAAAAAATTCAAACATACATAAATTATTAATAAAACTAGTTATAGTGTAATTGTAATCCCTCTACTTCATTTAACATATAAGATAAGAATCAATTGATTATTGCTACGCGCATTAGTTAATAATAATTAAATAAATATTCGATATTAATATCTACTGATATGCGTATTCAGAAAAACAAAACAAACAGAAAATAAAAGAATGATTAAAAAAAATAAATAAATTTACAGAAATTAACACAAACCAGTTTTACAGAATTATTTTGACTTATTAAGTATAAAACAAGTATTGCATAAAAACGCAAAACTTAACCTTAAAGGTAAGTGAAGTTGACAATTACAAAGGCGCTTTTATCATTTCTGACTAGATTTTTAGTCAGATTTTCTTTCGATCAATAAATGTTATTTTGTATAAATAATTAAGAATAAAAATTATTTAGTTAGAAAACATGACCCAAATATCACGTACAATTGCTTCGAATGAATAAAGGTTGCATATTTTTCAAACTTTTGTACGGGCTTTTAAATTAAAAGAAACGCTGCTGTTTTGTTTAATATTGGACACTAAAGGCAATATAAATTTTAGTACGGTAGATGTTTCTGAGCCGCAATGCTCGTCGTAAACATCGAAATGAACTTGCCAAAGCTATATGTCAATAATAAATTGTATTATTTAATAATTTGTATTGCACAATTATCTTATTTTGGTTTGAATAATTGTTTTAAAGTTTTTCAATTAATTTTTGTACTGTTTTTCGACGTAAGAAAAGGTTTCATACAACTAACACAAAATGTCCATGGCTACACAAGAATGGGAGAAAAACTAGCTGGTAACGGCATCAACAAATTCTGTTGAAAACGCCTAAAAAAAACTTTGTTTACTATTTGATAGATTAAAAATATTAATATACATATTCTATTATTCCTAACTGTGACCTCTTAAAATTCAATTAAATGTTGTTATTATATTTTTGGTGTCAATCCGAACCGTGCCTTCGAGGTCATTTGTTTATCTTCACTAATTAAAATATAAAACTGTAGGTTTTATTTTATATTATTCCCGACGTTTCGTTGGAGTACTTCCAACTTTTTCAGGTGTAGATTTTTATTTAATGAAATTTTGCAACATGATTAATTAGAGAAAATAACATCCTAATTATTGAATGGCTTGCTAAACATATTCAACTGAAGTATTGATGAATTTTTTATTCCAAACAACCAATGAAGCAATGAATAAACACAGCTAACAACTTTATAAACAGCGACATGAATCTCAGTCATAATAAATTTTAAACTAAAATATCAAGATTACATAAACTATTTTAAAGAAAAAAGAAATATTTCCGGAACCACATTATTAATACTATACTAACTAAATCTGTCGCTAAAGGAGATTTTAAGAGAAGTCTGGCAACCCCAAATATTATGGCATGTCTTTATACCAAACCTAACTGACAACAACAAGCTTGTAGAAATTATAAAGAAGAAAATTGTCATAAATATTATACTTCGACTTTAAATACTTTAATTATAGAGAATATTATAACTTTGTAGTTTTGGAAAATACGTTTAAGTAAGTAAGATATATTCTGGATCAGAATCAATAGAGATTACGATTAAGCGAAGTCTATCTGTAGTCGTTGAAATACCGTTTCTGAGAAAACGGTTTGCGATAGAAACCTAATTCTTTCTCATAAATGTGTTAAATCCCGGTAGTGGGTCCGCTATTGAAATTCAGTAAGAGAGGTCGACGGATAGCCGAGATATATCCAAAAAACCGGGTTTTGAAAGGTTTTTTTTTGCCATTTCTTTGGCAGATTTTTTAAAAAATTTTCTTTTCTAAAAAGTTAGCCATATTAGTTTTCATAGCCATTAGATTCCAAAAATCAAAGAATTTTTGAAATCGGAATATGCATACCCGAGATGTAGCGTCTCCCGATTTCTCAAGAAGTCGGCTCTAACAGCCAAATAGAACAACTTTCGGTAGAAAAAATCGACCGGAATGGTACATTTAGGATGTTTAAAAGCATAATTTGAAAATTTTTTTAAATCGACATATATACCTTAAATATAGCGTCTCGCGGCTTTTCAAGAAATCGGCTCTATCAGCCGGATAAAACAATTTTTTGCACCAAAAACCAATTAGAATGGTACATATAGGCTATTTACAAGCAAAGCTGGAATTTTTTGACATCGGCCCATACACACTCGAGATACAGCGCCTCCCGATATCTCAAGAAGTCGGCTCTGGAAGCCAAACGAAACAATTTTTGCACTAAAAATTTGTCAGAATGGTACATATAGGTTGTTCAGAGGCAAAATTAGAACATTTTTATACATCGGCCCATATGCACCCGAGATAAAGCTCCTCTCGATTTCTAAAGAAGCCGGCATTAAAAGCTAAATTAAACAATTTTTGGTACCGAAAATCTATCAGAATGGTACATATAGTTTAAAGACAAAATTCGAAAATTTTTGAAATCGGTCCATATAGACCCGAGATATAGCGTTTCTCGATTTTGGAAGAAATCAGCTCTACAAGCCAAATAAAACAATTTTTGGTACCAAAAATCAATCAGAATGGTACATATATCATTGTGAAGGGTATTTAAGATTCGGCCCAGCCGAATATAGCACTCTTACTTGTAACTATAAAGTTTGAACGTTCACCTTATGTGCGACACACTACATCATTTAAATGACCATCACGTGGAGTGTTGCATGCATTTATTCTTTTGAGGTAATTTTCGACTATTTTTTTACACATATTGGGCGGTATCTCAGCCATAACTTGACGAATGAGGGTTTTTAAGTGCTCAAGAGTTAAATGCTTATTTGCATAAGCACGGCCTTTGCCGTAGCCCCACAAAAAAAGTATAATGGTTTCTACTCGCATGATTTTGGTGGGGAAATGATATCGCCACGACGAGAAATTATGCGGCCAGGAAATGTTTCTTCCAATAAAGCCACCTCGCTGGAAGTGTGTGACATGTGGCACCATCTTGATGAGACCACATATTATCCAAGTCTCCTTTATCATATCCGAATTGACGGTAACAGTCGTTCCATCGTCGCTTTCGAAGAAGTAAGGTCCAATCTCACCTTGGGACCAAAATGCGCACCAAACAGTGACTTTTGCTGGATATAATGACCTCTCTACCATTACTTGAGGATTCTCCGAATCCCAAATACGACAATTTTGTTTATTAACATACCCACCGAGTGAGAAATGTGCTTCATCGCTGAAGAAAATTTTGTTCGAAAAATCACCGTTCACTGCTTTTTGTTCAAGCACCCAATTCACGTATCTACGACGTTGTGAATTTGTAGAAGATTGTTTTGCAAATGTCAGACAATTTAAATTGTGAGTACTTTATTTTCTGTTCTGGCAACTTAGGTACATTTTACAGTTGGTTATGCGAAAGTAGCGAATAAAAAACAAAAGACTTTTAATAAAAAGCTTTCATTTTCATAAAAAGTTTTTGTTATTTTGATCAATATCATTATTTTGGAAAAATTTTTAGTAATAAAACTTTAATTTTGCATTTTCAGGAAAGCGCAAGTAAAAGAAAATTTTTTCGTCATTTAACAACAGCATACATATAATTTATTTAATTTAACTGATTTCCGAGTGATTTCTATTCGTTTTTGTTCTGACACGACATCAATAAAACAGGTGATGAGTTTATATTGTTTTTGCAATACTTTTTCGTATATTTTTAAAATTTTTTACTCTTGCAAAGCTTAATTACTTTTTGCAACTATGTGAAGTAAAATGTACTATTTAGCTATAGAGTACTACCAGGCAATTAAAATTATAGGATTGTTATTTTTATGCCATGGTTACGAGGTCTTATTGTACTATTGGAATCTTCTGAACAAACCACGGCAAAATCTATTTACTACATTTTATATAAGAACCTTATTTATGTGTTAATTAAGGCACAGGGAAAATTCAATTGACAAAATACTTTTTTTTAACATGAATACATAGTTAATCAAAGCCAGCGTGACTCAATACAAATACTAATTATGTTCCTCCCCAAACTGCATGGTGATGGGGGGGGGGGGGGGGTTCCCTCACCAATCTGCATCCGCAAAAACCTTTCAATGGGTTATCTGTTTTTTAAACTCATTTTGCATTTTTGACAAACAGCGAAGAATATGTTTTGCAGCTGCTAAATGTTCGCTATGGGGATCCTTGTTTCTTAGCGAAAGTTTACTTACTGAGTGTAATATATCCACTTTACTTGCAAGAGCTAGATACATTAATGATCCTATTAATGACTGATACTCAGTTTCATTAACCTTAGAACAATTTGTTTGTAAACATTTCCATTGAAATTTTGCGTTTAATGTTGTAACTAGATATTGGCTTATATTTATCGATGTTATATTCTTCAAGAAGTTATTTTATATAATATTTTTGGGATATGTTAGTCGATCCGGTTTTCCCATCACTTTCAATTTCCATTCCTAAAAGATAGTTTAACGACCCTTATCAACGATTTTCATCTGACTAGATACTTGCTTCTTGATTTTTTCTAAATCTCCTTCATTTGAACTTGCTACGATCATATCGGCCACATAAACTGCAATAAAGTTAAATTTTTCACCCTGATATAAACATGATTCACCAGGAAATGCTGGTTAAGAACACGATCTAATTTTAAATTCCATTCATGACCAGATTGTTTGAGTCGACATAGTGATTTCTTAAGTTTTAATACTGAATTCGGTGGATTCTCCGCTCGAAAAAATTCGAAAGAATTTTCGTATACACATCATTATGAAAATCATCATTAAGATACCTAGTTGTAATATCCACTTAATACATATACATTTCTTTTTCAACTGCCATTGCTATAAGTAACCTGGTATTTGTATATGGAATAACTGAAGAAAAGGTTTCTTCACAAATATTGCCGTATTTTTGAATATATATCCCTTGGCAACAAAAGAATGTATCCAAAAATATTGTTTTCCTTATCCTTTGGTAATGAAAATATCCATTTAAAAGCGATTGGCTTTTGGTCACCTTTTTTCTTAACCACTGACTCATTTTCAATTAAATATTAATATTCTTCTCGCATTGCATTTTTCCAGCTTCTCTGTTACATCCATGTAATGCTTCAGATATTGTCTTATGAATCAAAATTTCTTGATCTTGTATTTACCGAATACTTATATTCCTTTCTTTCCAATTCTTCCATATCTTCATTTTCGAACTGAATTGCCAAACCATTATTTTTACTTTCATTAAAATATCGCTGCACATATCTCCCAGCGGACTTATTTCTACCAATATATTATCATCCTTACGGTATTATTTCTCCCTCAAAAACCCTGATTCGAAAAATTTTTAACAACCACATTTCCCTTTTCAACGTCGTACAGCCTATAAGCTTTTGTTGATACATCGGAATTCTCAACCCTTATGTAAGCACGTCCTTTCATCTGAAACTATCTTTTGAGTGTTTTATCCAAAGCTATTGCTGTCGAACCAAAAACTTTTAAATGAGCTGAAGTTGATCAGACTTACCAAACTTTTTCTCGTCCTTTGCTTTACACTGTGAAGCAAAACGTCTTTCACGTCCGCAACTAAAACATTTTAATCTTATTTTCATTCTGGCATACATATGTAGCTCCCTAAAAAAAACATCTTAAAAACTAAAAACAAAGTAGTTGTAGCGTAAGTTAGAACTTCAATACAATTCAACATTTATGACACATTATATTATTTTGTATAAGGTTATATATGTTGTATATCTTAAGTAAGTCGAAAATTTTTGATAAGGAAGCAGGATATGGAATCGAATTTAATTGTATTGGATTCATTATGTCTGGAAAAATTTGATTATGTTGTATCTGGAATTTAGGCCATGATGATGAGATGTGACTGATATTAAGACGACTAGGAAAGCTACAATTGCATATTTTTGGTGCGGAAGTATTTATCAGCGGGCCATATGTGAGATATGTATGTACATATGTCTCAGTGGTAGTCTTATAAGTTTTATTATATCTCTTCCATCGTCGTTAACTATATCATTGAAGTGAATACTATTGGTTAATATTCTACTATTAATTATATTATACCAATCGGATGTCATATGGAATTAATCATAATCATGAAAGATGATTCTTTCAACTTCTTGCGCAGTTGATAACGTTTAAATAATTCAGCTTAGGTGTTAGAAAACAGCGTGACTTTAGAGCTTCCTTCTCTGTTTTATCAGCGAGCTCATTACCCGATATACCACAGTAGCCAGGTGCCCAAATAAGGATCAATCTTGGGAATTTGTCGATTAATATATTTCTTATTTGAAAAGCATAGCAATTGTTGTTAGACAGATTGAAAATTCCATTTAGTGAGGATAACGAGTCTTTGCAAACTGCATAGTATCTTTGTTTACCACATTACCACCTCGAAGATGGCAGTTTTTACTGCGGCAAAAGTTTTAGTGTAACTCGATAGAAGAAATTTCCTAACGGCAGTATTTTTTTTCTTGTGATCTCATAACTGTAGTTCCTATTAGTGTCACAGATTTAATGAAACATTTTTCTAAATATTGTTGTTTTAGTAGTGGATTTCGGAATTGTAGTAAGAGCTTTATTTACGGAATCTGTAATAAAATGCCTTTGGGGTCCTATTTTGGTATTATTGTAGGTAAGCTATGGAGTTAGCTCCAAGTTATATAAAACCGATTCTACTTTTGGGATATTCTTGGATTTCATAAGCTTAAGTATTATTTTGTTGAAGGGTATGTATGGGTATTGCACAAAAGGCACCAAGCGCACTGCGACTTTGTTGACCTTTTCTAAAAAGTTAGAAAGTAGTTTATTTTTGATGGCAGTAACGACTTAATAATAGAAATAATTTTTAAGGTGTTACAATTTAGTTTAGGACTCGACAAGCATTTTATGATATTACGCTGTTTTGTGAAGAATGGATGTGTTCTCCAATTATATTTTTTATTTATGCCCAATCCAATTATTTTTGGATTGTCAACCATTGTTAATTGATTATTGCCTAATATTCTACATGCGCACTCTTTCACCGAGTAGTTTTACCATTATTTAATGGCATTGAATAAGCTTCCTAAATTTATCGTAGGGGTTTTCTGCTGGTTCGACCTGATGAGGAGGTAAAAGTCATCTGCATATGCCATATGGTCAAGTTCCTTGAGTAAAGATATTCTGACACAGAGCTTGCTGCAAGCGATAAGAAATAATATTACCGTTAAAAGTAACCCCTGTGGAATGCTGTTTTGATAACCTCGTTTCTATTATCTTATCCATGAATTCTGATAGGCATGGGTTCAATAATATGGGTCGATAGGAGTTTGGTAAATTCTTATCTGCCTTTGGTTTTGCTTTAGGAACTATAGTGCTTGTCTTGTATTGTTGTCATATAAAGCTATCAAATATAAATTGAAAAGAGTTAGGATGTGTTGTTTGGAAGTTGGTGGTAGATTTTATATCATCTAGTAGCTTATCCTATCGATACCGGCAAAATTTCCCTTCAAGCTATTTAGAGCAGAAGTTAGTTCGATCGGTCGTATATCTAGCTGGGTTATGAGGGTCTTGCTATATCATATTATTCGGTAGCTAACAGATTATTATGTGTTAGTAGGCTGTGAATGGATTGAGACGATTTGTAACCAGAAAATCTGCTTACATTCTTCAAGGCAAAAATAAAAACGTTTGGTATCGGTCCATGTATATTTGAGATATAGCGAAACCAATTTCTCAGGAAGTTAGACTTGTTTGTGGACTTAAACAAGTTTTGGGCCTAAAAAGCACTCTTTATTATATTATCATAATTTTTGGTCCCAAGAAGTTGTTACAGTTATGAAATATCTGTACAAAACACTAGAACTTTTACTAAAGATTTATTAAGTATATCGGATCTTAGGTCCAGAAGAGTTGATCGTGGAGGCTATTTAAGATTCGCCTCAGTCGAATATAGCGCACTTACTTATTTTATTCCAATTTTGCTATTGCCATTAAACCCCAATATATAATAAATTAAAAAATACAAAAATGAGCTTTATTATTTCTTTGCTTTAAGAGCCAATTGAAATGTATTATATAAAAATAGACCTTATTAAATTACTTATTAAATTACTTACCGAAAACCATCTACAACTGATGAGAATACTTCAGTATACCGGCGCAAAGAAACTTTTCTAGAAAACAAGAATATTTTTAAAATTATAAACAAAATGTTTCTAGAATTAAATTTAATTAAAATTAATATATCACTACCAATTAGGTCTATGTTTGTCATAACCATATGAAAAATAATGTGCGTATTAAAAAAAACATCAATATCTGCGCAAAGTATTTACTAAGAAAATTTTGTAAAAATTATTTTAATTAAACTACATTAAAAGTTTGTATAAATATTTTAAATACGCCCCAAATCTTTAATGGCTAGTAAGCTATCAAACCGTTGTCTACAATTTCGAGTTATAGCCAGCATGTTTGGCAGGGTTGTAGATTTTTTAAAGGTTTTACTTTCAAAAATGTATGAATTCCATCAAATTGACTCATCCCTCTGGAGTATTTACCAAATTATATGCATCCTTAGCTAAAGTTTCAGCTTTGGTTGAAACTTGCATTTGAAAAACCCTTAACGCGGTTTTTTCAAATGCATTTCGTTCAAAAGTTTTAATGAGTGCCTTCATTAATACATATGCACAAATTATTTCTTCTACAATGTCAAAATAACCGCAAACGTGTTCCTAAAATAAAGTTTCAAAATTTCTATTTTATAGATTTGCAAATCTTTTCAATTTTTATAAAAATTTTTTAATAAACCACTTTTTTTTTAATAAAAAATCAACAAAACGCTCAGAATTCCTCAAATCTGGCAACAGTGCTTGTTTCGCATACCATAAAAAAGGTACCATCTCCATCGTTTATAACGATTTGAAATGGAATGAGCAGCAGCACAAAACTTAACACTGACTACGTTTGTATGTATGAGTGTGTTATGTAGGTACATATGGTATGCAGCCAGACTGAATGTTAAATAGAAGTATGTAGGTATGTAACAACAACAAATACGACACAGCAAAAGGTTGATACATAACATTTGCTGTTGTTGCTTGCTTTAGGTATACTTTCTTCTTTCAAATGAAACAAGTCACAGTCGTCGTCCTTTTTCCATTCATTTAGCGATTGATATCTTTTCCACAAAAAAACAACGAGCAAACAATGACCTGACACAGACAGCGAACGAACAATTCATCCAGCGGGTACAATTTTCCCTCTTTTTTTCTTTTTGTCTATATTTGAGTTTGATTTAATATGATACGACTTGATTCGATTCGACTGTGCCATTTTCTATTTAGTGTGTGTTGGTTGAGGATTGGTAAAATTTGCAAAATATTTTATTTTCCTTTCTGTTTGTCTTTCTTTTGTTACCCTGAACGCGTCAGCGACTGTGCATGTATCTGGCTGGTTGGTTGGATGGCTATTATTTTAAAGTTTCACAATGCATAAAAGAAACGTATGTTGTCCGTAGCTTTGTATCTGAATTTTCAGCGCGAGTGTTAGTGAAGTCAATCGACTTAGAAAAATTCACCAATTGGAATAAAACGTTTATCTGTTTATTTTTCTGTGAAAAAATTTTGTATGTACCTTATAATTGTTCAATTAAACCATAAGCTAACCATAGTGTTACAAGAAATAAATGAATAATCTACAGAGATAAAAGATATAAAGTGTGCTTAGTAAAACGTTCAGAGAGATACATTGAAACCGATGCACCGACCTCCGCGATATACATAAAAAATATATATACCTATATCAATATAACTATTCAATTAAAAAAAAAAAAAAAAAATGTGGTTATATTTTGCTGGCCAACGTTATTGACGCCATTATTTAAAATAAAAAACAAGACAACGCAACACAAACAAATCAAAATGTATTTCTTGTCTGTCTACCGCTCATTTTGGTTGTCGCTCACGCTTTAAAAACAGATTGTTAACCAAAGTTTTATCACTTAATGGAAACTAAAAAAATAAAAAACAAAAAAGTTACGTTTCTGTCATCTCTGTTCAAGATATTTGCATTATAATAATATCGAACAAAAGTTAATTAAAAAATGAAAAAGGAAAAAAAACATAGTATATACCAAATTCGTGATTGTATTAGTGCGGATAAATAAATATTGAAAAATAAATAATTCTACCCGAAGCATCTCTACAAACGGATGATTTTGAATATGGTGAGTCATAATTACCTATCTACATACATACATATATATGTAGATATTTCATTTTCATAACACATACATACACAAATTCCATCAAATTTCTAAAAATACATATACTTATGTATATGAACATTTATCTACATGCATATGAATGTGCGAATATACTTGTTTTGTGATGATATGTTATAGTAAATAGGTACGTTTTAATTAAAAATCAGGGGATCCAAATCAACTGTGCAGAAAAGCCGACAAGCACACAACTGGGCTCAACCCGTACAAAACCGAAATTAGTCTATTCACAAGAAAGAAACGCTTTCTGTTTTGTTTTTAATATCCAATAAAAAATAAAGAATTTTACATTTTTAAAATTTTTCTAAATTCGACTTGCTTATTTCATAAAACAAGCTATAAATCATAAACATCAATAAGGAAATGTTGATTTTATTTACAATTTAAAGCAGGTATCTCTAATCGTAATCATTTGTAGCGTAAAAGCTAAATCCTAAGCTTTGACGCAATAAGCACTAAAACTCTGCTGGTTGAGCCAACATTCAAATCAGCATGCCCCACTAATTTATGTCCACAATGTATAATTTATAAATAACTTGAGTAATGACTTAAACCCATTACCTAATTGCTATTACAAACTACGTGTTCTAAAAGAAAATTACATTAAAATTCAACCTTTGGAAACGCCCAATACTATACTTGCAAATCTAAAGACCTAAAGTATCGCCTACTGGTATAAAAAACACAATATATATATATATATATATATATATATATATATATATATATATATATATTAGCGGTACTCAGCGTTTGGTGCGTTTTTGGTTGCGACTATTTGCGTTTGCGATTATATTGCAACTGATATTGAGCACCCTTTTTAACAACTTTGCAAATTTTATTGCACTCCAAATAACAGATGATAAATTAATACACAATTTTTAAAAGCAATTAAGTGTTTGCTTTGAAAGTTTAAAAAAAAAAAAACAAAAAATGCCGCGAAATAGTGCTCGAGGCGATATTATTGAAGCATTAATAGAAGAAGTCTCCCAGGAAATAATTTTAGATGAAGGTACTATGTAAAAACATAACGGGTGGTTAAATTTCAAGGGCCGATGTTGATTTTGAATAAAACACAAACTATTTAGGAAATTATTGTAATTTTATTTTATTATGATATATTGGTATTACTCAATTATGTATGGAATATTGGCCAAATGGGCGCCGCGACCACGGCGGCACACCTCCATCCGATGGTCCAAATTTTCGATGACCCTGAGGCATAATGGAGGTTCTATGCCGTTAATGTGCCGAATTATCTTATCCTTTAGCTCTTGAATTGTTGCTGTCTTATCGACGTACACCTTTTCTTTCAAATAACCCCAAAGAAAAAAGTCCAACGGTGTCAAATCACATGATCTTGGCGGCCAATTGACATCGCCATTACGTGAGATAACACGGCCATTGAATTTGTTGCGCAAAAGAGCCAATGTTTCGTTAGCTGTGTGGCAAGTGGCACCGTCCGTCTGAAACCACATATCGTCCACATCCATATCTTCCAATTCGGGTCATAAAAAGTTCGTTATCATCTCACGATAGCGAACACCATTCACAGTAACTGCCTGACCGGCCTCATTTTGGAAAAAATATGGCCCGATGATGCCGCCAGCCCATAAACCGCACCAAACAGTCACTCTTTGTGGGTGCATTGGGTTTTCGACAATCACTCTTGGATTCTCATTCGCCCAAATGCGGCAATTCTGTTTATTGACGAATCCACCGAGGTGAAAGTGTGCCTCATCACTGAAGATGATTTTCTTCGAAAATTGATCATCCACTGTTGCCATTTCTTGCCACCATTCTGCCCATTCACGACGTTTGGAATGGTCAAGAGGCTTTAGTTTTTGAGCCAATTGCACCTTGTAAGCGTGTAAATGCAAGTCTTTATGCATATGTTCATCAACGACGAGCGTGAGAGGTGCAATTGTTGGGCACGACGCCGAGTTGAGGTGGGCGGCTCTTCAGCCACACTATCGAGAACAGCAGCAATATTTTCTGCAGTATGAGCTGTACGAGCATGCAATGGTGTTCTCACATCTTCTACAGACCCGGTGTGCTCGAATTTTTCCACGATTTTTGCGATTGTACGCACATTTGGACGATCAAATTGACCAAAAAAATCACGAAGTGCACGATATGCATTTTGATTTGAACGCTCATTTTCATAATAAGTCTGGATAACTTTAACACGTTGTTGGATTGTGTATCTCTCCATGGTTCAAATTGAGTAAGTCTGAAATAGAGAAATGTCAAATAAAATTCGGAAAAAAACTTGGCGTTTAGGTGTGGTTCACATTTAACATCGGCCCTTACAATTTAACCACCCTTTACATACATCTTATTCACTGAAGATTTATACATCATTCTTCCAGAAATTTTAAGTGATGATGATGCATTAGACGATGTCATGGATGAGTTTGAAGAAAATGTGTTCATTGTAATGTCTTGCCGCCGTGGGATTTTCGATAAAATTTCAAAATCATCATCTTGGAGAAACAATATACTTGCCACTCTTGATGACAGTAGATTTAAGCAAATGCTAAGGGTCAACAGAGTGCAATTTACAGAACTAGTCTCCGTAATAAAGGATGCTAAAGTGTTTAATGGAGCTCATTGATGTAAGCAGTATTCAGTGGAACCACAACTAGCTGTGCTGCTTTTCCGTTTGGGTTCTTCAGGAGAAAGCGCAGCATATAGAAAGATAGGATCAATATTTGGAATCGGAGATGGTGGAACAATAAATGATTTCACAAGGAGAATTTTTAATATCATGCTGTCCTTAAAATATGATACTATAGATGAGCTTCCGTTTTGCATTGGCTACATAGACGGGACAGAAATAAAACTAGCCGAAGCTCCTATTGCTGATCACGTCAAATATTTTTCAAGAAATCGTTACTATTGTATAAAACCACAAATTGTATGCGATTACAAATTATGCATTCGGCATGTTGTTGTTGGGCATCCTGGAAGTTGGCATGATGCCCCGATATATCGACACAGTTCCCTTTTCCAAAAAAATGATGAATATGTTTCTGCTCAACAATGGATAGCTGGAGACTCGGCATATCCTTTATCCACAACACTTATAACCTCCTACCGAAGCAACGCAAACCAGCTGGATAGACACTCACGAATTCAATTCAATTTGTAACACAGTGGCTATCGTGTTCGCGTAGAGCATTGCTTTGGGCTTCTAAAAGAAAGGTTTGGAAGCCTGAAGGAACTTCGAATGCGTTTAGCGAACAATGAAAGCCATCAGCAGTGCTGTGAATGGTTTCTAGTTTGTTGCATACTTCATAATATGACAAAATTGGAATATGATGACACATATGTACTTCAAAAATGATTGTGAGGATTTACAAATGGCCTGAAACCGATGAAAGTACAGTAAACATTAATGGAGAAATAAAAAGACAAGCTATATTTTCTTTACTAAAAAAATAACTCTTTAATTCAGAAAGAATGTAATAAATAATAGAATAAAAAAAAAAAAAAAGAATAAATTAAAAATTAAAAAAAAAGTTCATTCATTTAGCAAACTAAATTCATTTGAACATACATATGTATGAAAATAAATAAATAAAAATAATAAAATATTAATGTATAATAGCAACCAATAAATTGTTACATACATATCTCCATGCAGACATATCTACATTAAGAAATGGGAATATAAACAAAAGTACGTATGTATGTATATATCTGCACAAGTGTTTTATTATACATGTATGTATGTAAGCAATATTAAAATACTACAAAAATGAATAAGAAACAAAAACAAATACGACTTCATTAAATAAGTGTTGAACGCACTAAATTATTTAAATTAATTATTGCAGTTTACATACTACATACATATCTCAGTTTTTATGTTTAACTGGAGAAGTAACATTTCACTAATGTTGATGAGCATCAAAAGAATATCGTTTTTTAAAAATAAGCTACATATGTATTTGAAAATATGTATGTCAGTAAATAGTAAAAAATTGTTCGGCAGAAAAAACAATTATGCACTTTTTTAAGTTAAACAATTTCCAACGATAGGCACATACATATACATATATTCATAAGTAATTATGAACCATTTTTGTACTTCATATTTCGTATTTTCGTCAACGTTCCTCTTTTTCAATTTCCATAATTTTCAATTTTTCGTCTTTCTCAATTTCACGCATTTTAAGTTGTAATTCTTGTTTTTTCAATTCTATTTTGGCTTTTGTTTTTTCCTCCTCCAGCTCCAGCTTTCTAGAATTAAACTCTATTTCCTTTTCAGTTTTTTCTTTTTCCCATTCAAATTTCATTTTTAAAAGTGAGGTGCGGTCTGCTTGGAAGGCGGCTAGATAAGCAGCTGACGACTTTGGGGCGTATTTTTCAATTTTCTTTGCAAAGTCTTTAGCTTTTTTTGAAGCTTCTGTTGTTGGATTTCTATTTGAAGCAACTTCACTGTTCTGTGTTTCATCCGTAAAACTAACATCACACGGTTCAAAAACTAAGTATATAATCTGAGTCGTCAAAATTCGCCTCTTCGGTACAATTTGTAGAGTTCGTGATGAATGATTCTACCATGGTTGCTGTTTCACCTGTATCAAAAACACTGTGCAATGATTGTTTTGTTTTTTCACAGAATATTCTGTTCAATTGCTCGTAATGCGGACACATTTGCAGAATTTTAGCTAAGTTTTAAAAAATGTTTATTTAATATGTGATGCATTTATGTATTTAGTATGTGATGCAGTAATGACAGAAATACTTGCCTTTTACACTTGGAGTTCCTACATCACTTTCCAAAAGCCCGGCCCCTGTAGAACCTCACCAATCATTTGCCTTTTTAAACGAATCTTTCAAATATCGCACCTTCCACCTTATGATGCTCGAAGTTGCGTTGATACTAGTTTGAGAAATTAGTTTATTGTAAAATATTTGTGCTGTGGGTGCCTACATGTATCTATGTTTGCATATATATATGTACAATTGTATGAATGTATGTATGCACATATTTGTTTTTTATACTTACCTCTATATATTCTGTGTTCTCTAAATAGTCTAAAACGATTTTTATTTCTTCGGATGACCACTTTTTATTCGATTTTTCACGTTTTATTTTTTTTTGGTAATTGCTGTTGGCTCCATTTCTAAAATTTTTTGTTTGCTTTGTTTTAAAATGTCAGCTGTTCGAGTGTCAGTGTTGCAAACGCAATACTCATACGCAAGAAAGCAACACGTAGTTGGTGATGCGTAAATGCAAAAATATTGCGAGTGCAACCTTGTATATTTTGTTGTTGGGTTGCAAAGAAAAAGCAACGATGTCTTGCATTCGCACTTACGCAAGACATTTGCACCAAATAATGAACTGCGCTATTGTGTTTTTTATACGTAACTTCATCAAACGCTCTGAAATTCAAAATTTTGAGAATGATCATATTCCAGCAACTTGCATATTAATATATTAAATAATCCGCTTGTGTTATTTGCTGTTTATTGTCCTTTAGAGTATAATAACTAAAAATTTAATATATTGAACTTCTTAGATCTCTTAATAACCGGTTTAAATCGGGCGGAAATTTTAATTTAAAAAAAAAATACACTATGGGGATCTCGATTAGAGCTGCCGAAAGGAAAAAATTTACCAGAGACGATAAATAGGTACAATAGCTAATTTATAAGTACTGGAGAGCCTACTTAGTATTTAACATACACTAACAGAACACCAGATCTTCTGGATTTTTTTCTCAATATTATAATATTGAGAAAAAAAATCAGAAGATCTGGTGTTCTGTTAGTGTATGTTAAATATACATGATTATGTGAGTATAAGATCATGCTTTGAATTATCTTCAAATCAGTGCCCAGTTGAACTCAAATACACATCTGATGTATTGCAATCGTTTTAAAATAAATTATATACATAAAAAAGTTGATTAGAATTGCTTCAGATAAATCCTAGAGATAAAGTGTGACACAAATGTATCTCTAAGTACTGAATCGCTAAATTCTTTCAATGAAAAGCTTATAAGCTCGGATATTGACTCCACGCAGAAAAAATACGACACATAAAAGATATTTGATCAACCTTGGCTGGTCACCAATAATGCAATATTACGCTATCCACAATTCAGAAAGCTGATCTTGCTTTCTCTTTCTTCTTTATTGCGGGTCCATAAAATGAAGAAAAATAAAAATGTTTTCTCAAATAATTCCTTTAACAGTTTCTCAAACCCAATACTTCAAGACAAGCGATCTTTCTAAAGCACGTCTAATAGTACTTATAACTCCCAATTCAAAATAATTTCAGTTTACAAAATTAAAAGAAACATAAAGCATGACATAAAAGATAATAACTCTCTTGGTTATTATTAGATTACTATCTACTGAAAAACGACGCATCAAAACCAACATGCTACATACCATCCTGCCGGAGCTGAAGCTAATTTTAAATTAACCTGAGGCTAACTATTTCACACCAGGTACTGGTTGACGCCTGGCCTAACTTCCAATGCTAACAACTAACTTTTTAAACATTTTGATGGCCTAGGCATTACCTTTTTTCCCTTGACTTAAAACTAGATGCTTAAAAGCTTGCGACGACAGAAAAAAAGTTCAGACCAAAGATATCAAACTTTCGAGCATGTGTAATCTTTTGCACAGATTTTTTATTAAAATTTTTGTTCAAGAACAGTCTTATTTTAGCAAAAGTTCATATCAAACGATCACTTTTATTTACTTATTGTTGTAGTTGAGTTAAATGTTCGTGATCGTTTTTTTTTTGGAATGAGTGTATCAAAACTGATCGAACCAAAAACAATGCTCGTGTTCATTGACTGGCTACAGATATCAAACCTTCAAGCATACACAAACATTTACAGTTTTTGGAACGAAGTTCCTTAACGCGGCTTGCTGGTAGTGGAAATTAGTAGAAATCGTCACGAAAGCGTGTGAGCTGTTTATATGTATTGGTGTACTGTCGAAAAGCAATTGTGTATGATTGGCGGTGTCTCCACTTACAGCAGCGGAGACACCTACCAATAAATATTAATTAGTTGGAAAACGTTCCAAAAATTTACACAATCATAAAATTTAAAAATTTCAAAAACAACACAAAATAAAACATACAGATTTCACCTTGTATTACATTCAAAGATGAAAAAAAAAACGTAAGGAACTTCGTTCCTAACGGGGGTCCCCCGACCGCATTTCTTTTTTTAATATTAAAACTTTTAGTTCGAAAACAGGACAATATTGTTTCCGCAAAAGTGGCAAGCTGAATGCTTAACAAAACTCTCAAACTTGAGCGATTTTGAGTATTAGTATATATTAGTATATATATAGCTATAGTATATATACATATATATATATATATATATATATATATAGCTCTCTCTGTTTCTTTACTTTTTGTGCAAAGTTCGGTAAAATGAGAGTAAACTATAATTTCTCTCAATAAGAGACAAAAATGCACAAAAGTGCGGGAACGAATAAAAACAAATATTTTACCACAAAAGAAAACGTCAGGGTTCTGACAGCGCAATTTATATATAAAAAAAAAAAAATTATGTATTTTATTTAATTTGTGGTTAAAAAAGTTTTCTCCAAACAATTAAAAGGAATGAAATGCATAAAACTTTTTAGGAACACAAAGAACTTATAAATTCATCCACATACATACATATGTAAATGAAATCGTAAATATATTTATGTACATATATAACAATCAACAATTTTTTAGAGAATGCTTTAAAATATTTTTTTACACTAATTTCCAATTTTTCTTTTAGTTTCCCCAAAACATTTATTTTTCCATTTGTATTAAATTACTTTTTCATACTTAAGTTCAACCCTTGGTTTGTCACTATTATTAATTAATATCAATTAAGTAAAGAAAAGTAAAATTTAATAGCCAGGTGGACAACCGACTGTTTCTGGGTAGCAAACACCCTGGACGTGTCAAATTTCACAATTTAAGCATAGCCGCTTTAACCACTCGGCAACCAAAGCTCACGCAATTTTACTTTCTGTTTATATACTTAATTAACATTAACCAAAGCAATGATATTTTTGCAGTCTTGGACGATATTTTATCATCTCAGAAGACTGTTATTTTTTGCTCTCTGTTTATATGAAAGCTTTTTTCTACATGTTCTGTTTTTGCATCATTGAGATCTAGATGCTCTTTTATTGATACAATTTGAACATTAACGCCGTGCCCTGCGTTATTATTTTATTATTTATAATTATTATTATTATTATTTATTTTTTCTATGTTACTGTTTATTCCTTGATTCAGCTGACAGCTGAACTACTTGCCCAAACTAGCCCGAGGAAAAAGTACGGACTGTTTCGTGCAAGAAGAAGAAGCATAATGTTCTCTCACAAATACTCTCATTTGCCGAATTTTAAAGTACGGGAACGCTTTTCGTGCAAATTGGGATCCCTTGGGATCCCAAAGTAGAGTAAAGAAACAGAGCTTATATATGTATGTATGTTACAATATTTTGTAAACGTGTATATAATTTTCAAGCATTTGTCAGTACAAATTTTTTTTTGTTTTTTGAAATTCTTGAAACATTTTTGAAAAAAACATCAAACCTAAAAAAATTCCTGAAGAAGATTCCCATTGAGATATCGAGATATTGAATAAATAAGCATTAAAAAAAACCTGTGACCCCAAGCTCAAACTATTAAGTTAAAATATTAAACAAAAAAGGTCGAAAAATGAGCATCAAGAATACATATGTACATATATTAAATATTAGCGGAGGACCAGAATGAACTACCGGCAATTAAAAGCTCATGAGAATAACAGGAAAATGGTAATATGTTCAAAGCTGTGAGGGATAAAGTAATCAAATATAAGGCAACTATTACATTTCTTATTCGTTGCCGAAATTCAGGTATAATACCAAAGTTTATTAGGAATTCTACCAAAAATATTTTTAATTCATTTCATGGGAACATTATGCCATCAATGATGAAACCTATGAAGAGATGCATTCAAGAACTTCAAAGAAGGATTTTAAATATATCAATAAACCATAAGCACAATTTCGTTTTAAAGATATCCAGGACGGATTGCAGTGGATTAAATACAATTTGAATAGTATAATGAATAGACAAGAGATTGAAAACTTTTTAAAGTATGGAGAAGCCTGACGAAAAGATTAATAAATAAGGAAAAACACTTACATAAGAAAAAGTTTGATTGCCTTGTTGAAGTGCAGAGGATAGGAATTGGGAATTAGATTTAACAGTAAATGATTTATTAATAAGACAGATACGAATATTCCTCAGGATGTGCATTTTGGATGCGCATGTGGATTTTGTTCAACAATAAATTAGCCTTCCTATAGTTTGTGTAGATATATGACCAACATTCCTAGGAGAATAAGTGATAACTCAAAGATAATATCAGAAACTCATTCCAATTTAAGGAAAAATTAGAAAATTTAACAATACAGAATAATGAGAGATTATTTCCAAGCATTCCTGTAGAATTAGCTATTGAAATTATACATAGATGATAGTTGGACCCTTTTGCTTTGTTGAATTCACAAATGTTAATATTATTGTTTTTACGTATCATAAAGATTTGCATTGCTGATAAAAGGTATTTTCAGTGTGATAAAAGAATATTTTTACAACAGAAGGGCCTTCCCAAGGGCTCTTCTGCATCTCCAATTATAGCAGATATTGTAATGCAGAGATTATTAGATACATGTTTAGAGAAATTGACTATAAGGCCGAAAATTATCACGAAATATATTGATGATTTATTTTGTATAATGGATGAGAGTGGAATAAATTTATTATTGTTCACCTTTAACTCATTTGATACAAATATTAAATTTACTATTGACAAGAAATCAAATTCTTCGATTCCATGTTTAGAGACAATAGTAATAAGGAAAAATAATAGATTATTAATTGGTTTGGTGTCCGAAACCAACATCTTTAGGGAGAATTATAAATTATTTTTCTAAACATTCGAGAAGAATGATTATTAATACAGCAAGAAATCTAATTGATAGGATATTGACGATTAGTGACTATAGATTTCATAGAAAGAATAACCGTCTAATTCATAAAAATTATAACAGGTTTATAAAGTTATTATTTGACAGATTTTCCATACAAATATGCCAAATAACAGTCTTATACGCCTGTTATAATTTTTATGAATTAGGGGGTAAGAATGTAAGTAGAAGTATATTGAAGACAATTAGTTTTCCCAATGAACTAATCTGCAAGTTGATAAGGCAATACAACAGTAGAGGATTTGATAGTGTTAAAGCTATTATCGAGCCTATAATATTCAAATCATTAACTTATGTAATTGGCATGTTGGAAAGATTAGTAGGCTCAAATATATATGACAACACTAAGTATAAAGTGGCACATAAAGTACAGAATACAGTAGGAACACTTTTTAGTAAAACTAAGGATAGATTAGGTAAGCTGGAAAGGTCCAATTTAGTTTATAAGATACCTTGCAAGGGTAATGATAACAAGTAGTGTGATAAGGTTTATGTAGGCACAACAGGTAATAAGCTGAAGACCAAATTAGCGAAACGAGAAATATAGGAATTATAATTCGTCAAAGAGGACAGCATTATGAAAACACTGTCGTGATTTTGATCACAATCCTGATTTCGAGGGCACTTCCATTTTGGGCACAGATGGCTAAACTTAGGTACATGTTAGAAATGCTATCACTAAAGTAAAATTAGGAAGTAGAATCAATTATAAATCGGATACGGACGGATTAGCTCAAAACTATAGGCATTAGGTAACACAGCAGGGAATGAAATACATGAGTAGGTTGTTTTATCTTAAATTATTTAAAAGATTTTCCATACCTTTAAAACTAAACAATAAAAAAATTATGTTACCCCGGCCAGCAAATTGGTAGTCGACTACAAATAAAATCGACTTGTAGTTCATCCCTGTCGGACATTGAGTTGTCGACTACTAAAATAATTAACTTTACGTTAACTTTTATGGACTAGCTTCAAATAAGCCACAATACAATCGATTTGTAATTCACTTTTTGTGTACTGGCTATAAGCTAGCTGAAACGTAGTGTAGAGTTAACCCAAAATTCAAATAACAACATACACACATACACGGTAAATAACTCTTTAGTTAAATTGCCTATTGTCGCATTCGTTTTAAATGTTGCCATGGCTGAGTAAGTATGTTGGCCGCTGCTCACCAGACTTGAGGCTTAGTGGTTTGATTCCCACCAGAGGCTAACAAAAAAAAAAGAAAAGAAAGTAGGATGAAATTTAATTTAATAAAATATAATATTACCGCCGAAAAATGTAAAATCAGCCTTGATTTGTACATTTTTTTCTGTGGGTACTGACTTTTAAGTAGCTAACTTTAAGCTAGTTGAAAAGTAATGCACAGTCGGACAATTGACTACCTCCTAGGACATCGTAATGTTAACATAGTCAGTCATCTCCATTAAAAATAATCTAAGTATCAACCACCACCAGATGTAAAAAAGTTAGCTTATAATTCATTACTAGCTAACTGAGTTGCCGGCAGGGTATGTTCAATGTTAATATGTATATGTATATATGTATGTATATATGGATGCATGTGTGTGATCGTGGATATATATGGATATGTAGGTGTATGTAAGTATGTGTGCACATACATCTGTGTGTGTACATGTATTTATATAAGCTTAATTATTATTATGTATGTATTTATCTTTATTTTATTTGATCTTTATATTGTTAAATTAATTATTCAAGCTCTTGATCTTTGGTTTTTTATAACAAAATAATTTTAAACAATTATGAATTTATTTTCAATATTTTGCCAACAATTTGTTGGCGTCTTTAGGAAAATAATTATAAAATTCAAAAAACAAAAACAAATTATAAAAAAAAATTTTTTTGGATTAACAAACATTCAAAAATATTAAAAAAAATATTTTGCCCGCCGTAAAATGTATTAACAACATTCATGAACAACATAAATATAAAAAACAAAAATACAAATTAACATATAAGTTCTACGACCAACATTTTTTTTATTTTAACGTTTGCAACATGTTTAATACTAAAAAATAATAAAATAACATTTCAAATGTTGCTCATAGACTAACATAATGTTTATAAATGTTTCTTTTAAGATATCTAAAATTTAAACAATATTAAGTTCCTAATCTTTTCCTAACTAAATATCTATAACTCTGAGCTAAATTGTCACTATCTATGTACTTTAAAATTTTTTCTCTGTGCTGCTGGTGTGTTAATAATCTCTAACATTTCTAACATGTAACGATTTTCATAATTATTTTCTGTTCTTAATACTGAAACATTTTGAAAGTGAGGATAGTGATTTACCGTAGAACAATGAGAAGATAATGCTGTTCTTTTTGAATTAATGTGCCTATTCTTTTGGTCTGATTTATGCCCTGCGATTCTTGTCCTTAATTTATTCTTTGGTGTACCTACATAAACATTATTGCAATTTTCTTGATCATTTCTCCGCCAAGGAATCTTGTACACTAAATTTGACATATCCCATTTATCAATCCTTTTTTCAATAATTTGTTTTTGTTTTTTGAATTTTATAATTATTTTCCTGAATAGGCCAACAAATTGTTGGCGAAATATTGAAAATAAGTTCATAATTGTTTAAAATTATTTTTTTTACAAAAAAAAAAAACCAAGATCAAGAGCTTGAATAATTAATTTAACAATTATGTATGTATGTGTGTTAAAACATGTTGTAAAAGTGTATGTAAATTTACAGCATTTTGTCAGTACAAACTGTTTTTTTGTTTTTTGAGATTGTTAAAAATGTTTTTGGGAAAAACATTTTCAACCTAAACAAATTCCTGAAGAAGATACCCATTAAGGTATCGAAATATTGAAATAAATAAGCATTTTTAAAAAAGAAGTGACCTCAAGCTCGAACTATTAAGTTAAGACATATAAAATAGCGTATGATATAGACAATGTGTTGCATCATATTTCAATGTTGCAAATGCATTTCAAAGTGGATGGCACAAAAGTATTTTCCAAAAACTAAGAAATCTATTATTAAAAGATTTCCCCCAATTAAAAAACGGATTTTGCTATGTTAAATGTAAAGATTAGTGTTCAGAAATATATCCTTCATGAGATCCGAGATACCTCAAGGAAGGGTTATCGGTTCAACGCTTTACACCAGTGATCCTCAAGCCTATACCCGTGGGTAATACATGTGTATTAGTGTCCTGCACATGTGAGGCCGAATTTGAAAAACGAAGACAAGAAATTACTTAAGTGTTGCCAATGATGCGTTTGGCTTGACCAAAGAAATGTGTAATTTAAAACAATGATTTTTTTTTTGTCGTTAGCAACTTATTTAGCTTATATTCATCATAAATAGTATATAGAATAAGAAATAATTTGAGCAAAATATTATTACACTGAAAATGGCATCAAAGTTCGTTAACCATATGTACAAAAACAAATGTAGAATTGCGCACGTCGGAGAAATAGTCAAACTATTGCATACACAAGGCGAAGGGATAAAAATTTAAAGTGCTGGAACATGGAAATATGCAAACAAAAATTTTTAACGGTTGAATAATAAATGAGCAAATAAATAACAATGCGCACATAATTTTTGAAAATTTGAAAACCATTTACTCTAAACAAGTCTAAAATTTTTAGTTGATTTAAGTTTTCAAATTTGTAGGATTTGACAAGAGCTTATACTAATTAATATATAGCTTTTATATTGTTTACTTTTCTACTGCAAGTTCTTAATTATTTTTATACTTATAACAAAGAAATTTGACGAAGTTTTGCAAAAGAACACAAGGCAGAGGAGTACTATTATAATAATAATTTCTATAAATAAAAACTTTAACGAAATATGTATATACATATGTCAGTTAAAATACTTAACTTTCGAAGAAAAGAATATTTTTATGTTATGTTATACGGGCTACCGGTCATGAGACCGGTTCACCTGGGTCCTAGAAAGGTCCCGTTGTGCAGCCCGAATAGGCTGTTGGGAGATAGCCCTATACATATCTCCCATAGATTCCGACATGAACCAGACCGGTGAACGGATGAAGAAGTCAACGTTGACGAATCCACATTTCGACACTTCCGATAGCCCATTTAGTGTCGGTCTGCCCAAGTAATTTGCTCTCTTGCCAGAGAGAGCCGAGCATCGACAGAGAAAGTCGACACTCTCCTTCTCTTTTTCATCTCTGCAGCCTCTACAGAAGTCATTATATGGAAGATTTAGTCTTCTTGCATGTGACAGTGTCCCGTTAGAACAGCCACTAGGGTGTGTAGCCTTTGTCTCGGAAAGTCCAACAAAGCTATAGTTCTCTTATACTCATAGCTTAACAGCTGTCAGTGTATTAGCTGTTTACAACTATTGAACGAATTCCTCTATATCCTCCTGCTGTAGGCGCGTACCAGATCTTGTCAGTTCATCTACCATTTCATTTCCGAACACATCGTTGTATCCAGGTACCCAGAGAAGCTCCAGGCCTGAATGTCTCGCTATCTCAGTTAGAGATATCCGGCATTCGTAAGCCATGCTAGTTGTTGTATAAACACCCGCAAGCGCGTTTATGGCGGCTTTGCTGTCAATACAGATTAGGATATGCTCCCCGTAAAGAATAATAGAAATAAATAAATGCAATCAATTATGAAAAATAATTTTAATGTTAATGGCCCAAAAAGTTACTTTACACAAAAACCATCAAACGTAACTACACATAAGCAAATGCATGAAGCGAAACTCAAACCGGCAACACTGGCTTGACATACAGAACCGAAACATAATAGAATATATGAGTTGACAATGTGTTTTTTTATTGCGAACAGCAAAAGCTTTTATTTAGAATACGGACTAAAAATGCTACAGCAAATAATTGCATTATACTCTTTTTCGTTTGGATTTCAGATTGCTAATTGTTTATAGTAAGTTAACCACGATTTCCAATGATAATTTTCATTGAAAGATCAAAAAAAAAAAAAAAATGCACAACGAAGGAATATGTCATAGCATTAGTTTGAGGAACACTGTTGTACGACGTCTTATTGCCTTTGTAATGTTCTTCATTGAAGATGAAAAACAAATTAAGTTACTGTTTTGTTTAGTTTTGGTTTTATATAGTTTTAGTTATCTATATAGACGATAAATGTCTAAATATGTCGAAGGCATCGCTAAGAACAATGACGTTTGATGGCTTGACATGGTTGAGCGGTGAAATGCTTGAACAATGTTATTTGAACAGGAACAGAAGATGAATATTTACGTTCTGCATTATTAAAACCCATGTGCTACCAAGAACTTGTTCGTTGAGTAACCGAATCGCTCGCTACCCAGTGTAGATATAATATTCGTTGTTCTTAAAACTTTACACGTCTATGAAAATACACATTCTTACATATGTATATATTTTTTGAACAGTACGTTATTGGAGCGTGTTAAATTTCCGAAAAATTAAAATTACTTTTTAAGCTGTTGTTCGATTTTCGTACCAGTTTCTTTTATTAGTTTCAATATCACACTTTTGAAATATTCAAATCTGGTTCAATACGTTTTTCTTCTAAGCTAAATAAGTGGAAACACACCGTGAAATTTTGGTGTCCTCCTGGGAAGACTTATTTTAAAATATGGTCTTTTTTAAAACAAAAGAAAAATTTTATTTCACTCGCCACTAGAAATGCAAGCGATGAGAAATCAGTCTCTACGTATACACTAGTAACCCTTTAAGATTGTTGCGTATTTTTAGAGCACAGCTTGCTGAGTTTGGTTCCGTTCTATAAAGAGCAAATATATTTGCTACAACAATCACCATAAACCGTTTATGATAGTACCATAAACATAAATTTTATCTCTATGCACTCAGACACACAGTGAATAGTTGTTACAGCACTTCGGTCGATCAATTGCTGTTCGAAGAAAGGTTTTTTTCTGACAGTCTTACCGGTAGAATTTAAAGTGTGAATTCCGGTTGCTTCACATTTGTTTAGAAATTACACTAGCACTTACATACATATGTATTTCGTGATTCCTTGAGATCTTAAGTAAGTTGCTGTCATTATTTGTGCAATGAATAATTTTAACAGCCTTTACTGAAGTAAAATCAGTTAGAAACACATTTTATAACAATTTTATATGAAAAACATAGTTTAACTTATATTTCATTTCTTATGAATACTACTTATAAATTTAAATTCTTATTCAACAATGCAATATTTTTCAAGGCACCATTTGACGACCCGAAAATATTTTTTATAAATAAAGCAGTCAGTTTTAATTTTATAGTCAAACTTTGTGATTTACAATCATTAATACATAATTTTGTCGGTATTTCTAGTTCTATTTTTACTTCCTACAATGTGAGAAAAAAATTTTATCGATAAAATTGAAGTGATCAAACTTTTTAAAGAAGACAAGAAAAGTAAAGTAGGGTACATACCATGGATGTTTCACCTCAACAGCATCCAAATTTGCTTTGGACCCTGGCTATGAATAATTGTCTACTATTTCTAAGCAGCAGCTCATAGTCATTCTACCACCTGAGCTCTTGATTACTGAATGTCTACATATAATCTTGTTGATCAATTTTCCTTTTTATCACTAAGTTTTTCTGTTGATTGGAATATATTTTATATTCTCTCTCCAACATCCAATTGAGTTTTATGTTTTCAAACTTTTTGCCAGGTCCAGCCGTGCTTAAGTATTAATTTTATAGTCGAACTTTATGATTTACAATTGCTAATAATTTTATCGGGCTTTCTGGTTTGATTTTTCCTTTTTCTGAATTGAAGAAGATTTTTTTTTGTGATAAAATAAAGTTTTTGTTAACAGAATACATAGTTCGTAAACTCCAAATAATTTTGTTTTGTTTCCAATTCACAGTCAAAATAACTATACCAAACAAACTTTAAAGTACCGAATGCTTTGATTAGAAGTCTGTAGTGATTTTTTCAGGGGACATGTGTTTTCCTCGAAATTATTTTTTCTTAACTATTATATTGCATGTAAAAATTGAATCAGTCGATTAAGTCCTCATTATATTATTCAAATTAAAAAAAAGTGGTTGCAATATATTTTAACTCAAATAAAAAAGAGAACTAAACATGTATCACTGGGTCAATTTTAAAATAGCCTTCACAAAAGTCAAGACTAGTTAAAAATACTTTTATTATGTTCATCACGTTAGATACTTGAGAACTTAGTAGATTCATCATATTATTTTTTACTTGCGTAGTACTGAAGCTGGTTAGGACTTTATTTGCAGGAATGATTGCCATAATTTTTTCTGGTGCGGCTTAAGCCTCCTAGTTACCAGTAAATAGGAGGCTTGATTCTGCGCTATTGCTTAGGTCTAAGTTTCAGAAGGACTTGTACCACTTGGCACTGCCTTTGTAGTCTATTATTTAAATTGCGCCACATATCTCATTTATATTTGACCCTTTTTTAACCCTTTGAGATTGGAATTTTTGAAATTCATATACGGGTAAACATATGTATATCCCCTAAAAGCGAATCAAGTTTCTTGCCACTATACCAGTGCTTGAGTTCGGCTGTTACTTAGTGGATTCTCTAGCCGTGTTCATCAGACTCGGCTGGCGATTGCTCATTGAATTTTTCTGCATGATAATGCAAAAAATGAATTTTCAATGACATTTTGACTGTTAATTTTTTTTTAATGCTTTTAACATATTTTCAATTAAACTTCGCCAACTTTCAGCCCGATGATTTCCTAAAACATTTTCAGTTACTGATTTTAGACAACTCCAGGCTGCTAGTTCGGCATCATTTAATGTTTTTTTGAATTACTGGTCCTTCATTAGATGGCGAATATCCGGTCTGTTAAGAACTCCTGTAATATATAGTCAGTTTGATACAATATATGTATTATTTTATTTTATTATTATTTATGCTAGGTTGGTCCAGGATGGCCCTTTGCACTGCGACCAATAATGATCTATTGTGCAACCCTTTTCCCTCACGAGTTTAATACATCAAGAAACAGTACTAGCTCCTTGAGTGGAAGCCCTTGCAAGTCCTGTGAACCCAATGTATAGGCCTGCAACAGCCTGTATCTTCTGTGGCCAAGTGCCATACATTCAGTAATCAAGTGTTCCATTGACTCCTCTTCTCCGCAAAATCTGCAGGTTGCCGTGCTGGATAGTCCCATTCTGTGTAAATGTTTCCTGCAGGTATAGTGTCCTGTTAGCGCCCCACACAGTGTCCTTAGATTCTTCCTATTTAATTTTAGAGCGAGATCCGCTCTCTTGGCATCAAAGCTAAGAAATTTCTTCGAGTGTTCCAGACCCCTAGTGTCATTCCACAGTTTCTCTGTGATGGATGTTGTCCATTTTCTGATCTCCCCCCTGAGGAGTAGCTTATTAAAGCCAAAGGATGGAGTGGGTCCAATAAAAGCCCCATTGGCTCCCCTTTTTGCGTAGGTATCAGCCAACTCGATACCCTTGTGCCCCTCATGACCTGGCACCCATATCAGAGTAATCTGATTGTGAGTGGCCAGTTCATTAAGCCTGTCGTGACATTCCAGTATTGTCCTGGATGTGAACGAATAGCCACTCAGGGCCTTGAGTACCGACTGGCTGTCGGAGAGTATCTTGATTTTGACTCCTGTGTATCTCCTTTCGGAAAGTATCTCTACAGCTCCCAGTATAGCATATAATTCCGCCTGGAAAATTGTGGTGTCCCTGCTAAGGGTTACTGCCCTGCGTGCCCTAGGCCCCACTATTCCCGCTCCCAATTATATAACAATCACCATAATATATGTATAAATACATACAATATATGTATAAATTTAATTCAACGAAGGAGCTGGAATCGTGGAAAAATTCGACGCAATTCGGCAAAAGCAATCCCATCTGGGTTCAGTGCTTTTATAAAATTTTTTACAATACCCAGTTTAATGTGGAGTGGAGGAAGCAAAATCTTTTCCATCGACACAATCTTATTTCTTCACGTGAAGGCCATTCCCTTTTATTCTAATGATCGCCATCAAAACGCGCATCCCATAAGCACATGAAGCACATATTTTTGATGTAGCCCAACTGCAAGCCTCTTACAAGTGCCTCCACTTTCAAATCTGCATATATTTTCCACTTGTGATCTTCATATTTAATTAGCTCCATTATTTTTTTCATTGATCCGTATGTCTCCTTGGTATTTGTACTAAGTGCTATGGGAATAGGGATTTTCAAATTAGTTTCATACAGCAAAACTAATGTCAGTGCAAAATGAGAGAGAATTATTCTCAATAGATCTAAAAAAGCACTTATATATGTCTTAATTATATATATATATATATATATATATATATATATATATATATATATATATATATATATATATATATATATATATATATATATATATATATATATATATATATATATATATATATATATATATATATATATATATATATATATATATATATATATATAGGCTATTCCAAGGGTTGAAAAAGGTAAAATCGGTAACTTAACTTAGCACAGATAGAACAACTCGACTAAGCAAAGGTAGCACAAAATCTTAAAAAGGACCTGAAAGCACACTAAACATAATTGGATAGCTGCCTGGTACTGGTTCCCCACGGTTGTTTGCCTATGACGTGCTATCTCATAAGACTGATTACCAGGATATAAAAAATCATTTTAATTTTTTCAGCCCTCCTAGGGTCTTGAGAATCACTCTTTTATTTGAATACTTCAAATTGAAGTGTCTTATATCAGAACGAAGTATGCAAATAATGAGCCGATTTAATTTATTATTGTAAGATGCTCACATTTATGTAACCGTTTTACTGCACATTTAAACTTTGAAGTTAGCATTTGTGCGTTCAAATTGGTGTTATTTAAATATTATAATTAAGCTGATAAATTGTATTAATCTGTAAGAATTCAATTCTGTAGATGAACAAATTAAACTAAATTCATTAAGGAGCCATTAATCAAAAGGAAAAGCATGAGGTTTGTTAACTTGTGCGTGGTGCCCATAAATTAAATTATCTCTTGAAGGAAACGGATAAAAGTGTGCGTATAAGTGACATCCCTTTTTTTTATTAAAAGTAGAAATCCAGTGGTGGTGGATGTAAGATATAAATATATGCCTGTACTTACATATGTACTCATTAACATAAATGTTTTATGCAACAACAGAGTATAGAAGTATTAGTAAGGAAACGCAAAACAACATCTACGTGCAACGGTACCGTTTGGTGACTTGTGTGACATTTTACCAATTTTTGCCATTTTCCGTTTGCAATGTTTTTTATGTATATGTATGTTAGTATTGAACAATTCGTTTCATTTGAGTGAATAGTTCGGTCCTTTTCAGAAAGTTAAAGAGAACTATTTCTTTCCTTTAATTCATTCATTAAGAAACAATGTTACACATAATTCAGAATGAAGGAAAGTGAAAATGTCTCATTCATACCAGGGTTTTGCTTCTTAAAACCAACAAATACTGTATAATAACTAAAGGACACGCTCATAAAACCTAATTATTTTGTTGTCTTAATTAAAATAATAATAAAAAACAGCCGGTTCTCCACCTAGCTATAAAGAATTTTACTTTTCTTAATTGATATTGATTCAAAAGTGACAAACCATTGGTTGAGCTGAGCCGGAAACGTAATTTAATATAAATGTATTACAATATCATAGTTCAATGAAATTAACATTTCAGTAAAATGCTAATACAGTGGAGACTCGGAAAAGTTAAGCAGTTTGTTTTGGGGGTGATGAACTTTTCCGAATTATTAACTTTTCCATAGTCAAAAAAAAAAAAAACAATGCATGTGGGTTTGTGTATTTATGTATGTATATACATATTGTTTATTTTTAAATTTTAAATTAGAATTACATTTATGTACATACCTACAAATTGCTGACATGTCGCTATATAAAATTTCTCCCCAGACCTTACGAATGCGTATTGTTTTAAAAGCTCTTTAGCCTTAGCTTTTAAAATTGGAACACTCAATGGACAGTTCCTTTCACGTTGGTCTAGGAACAGTCTCTTCTCCAAATCTACATATTCTGCCTTATGTTAAGTTTTAAACTTAAGCTTTCATATATATTTGACACTGCCGCATAAATATTTTCTTTCGTTTTTGTTATAATTTTTGTAATTGATGCCCTGGAAAAATGAAAATCAATGGCCAATCTATTTGCAAGAACTCCTTCATCTAGTTTTTTTTTAAATCTTGGATTTCTCGGCTACTGATAACCTTTTTTGCTTCTTTACTGCTAACATTGTTGTGATCAAAACATATTGAACGCCTGTTTTCTTTTATATCTAAATGATGAGAGCAATCACACTATGTGTGATTAATTTTGCATGTACATATGTGTAAAGTTCGCAAAAACTTATAACGGTTCATATAATTTTGATACGTATGTATGTCTGCAATGTATGTCTACACGCTATTTATAAATATATATGTATTAAGTATTTCAAATATAGGAAGAAAAAATGACTTTGGAATGAGAAAAACAAAATTTTAAAAAATGTCTCTAAAAAGTTAAAAATCATTTAACTTTGTAGAGGCATGTGTGTTAAGTAAAAGTGGCTTAACTTTTCCATATATTTAACTTTTCTGTGTCTATATATATATATATATATATATATATATATATATATATATATATATATATATATATATATATATATATATATATATATATATATATATATATATATATATATATATGATTTAATCAAATGAATTAAAAATGTTGGAATTTATTAAAGTTTATTCCATGTTGAACTAAGAAAATATATTCCCAAAAAAAACTGCGTATATTTTTTAAGAATTTTTAATTTTATTAAAAAAAATCTACTTATTTTTCACTTACAATTTCTATGTATCTTGCTACGAACTTAATGGCAAATTTTATATTTATGTATATTCCAAACCTCAAATAAATCTTTATTTTTCATTCCTCTAAAGAAAATACCACACTCTTTGCTGTTGAATGAAGAAACACCTAGTTTGTGTCATTTATTGTAAAGCTTCCTTTACTAGTTTTTGTTCTTTCTTAAGTTCCGCAGTCCTAGAGTGAAAACGGTAAGAGCTGGAGCGCTGAAGCTTTCACAGAATAGCTGGTTGCCAGCCAATAAAACAACGCACACTAAAGACAACAAAAAATTTTAAACTAAAGAGAGCCCTCATACAAGAAACTGTGAAAGATAGCTGTAACTTTTATATCAAAATTCATAGAGTACTGAAATGTATTGATATGTGGTTACATAGGCTGTAATAGAAAAAATACAAAAAGTAATAAAAAGTCAAGAACTAAACGGTATTCCTATTAATAACATATACCAAAAACAGCGAAAAGTAAAAATCTATTTATTGCCCTACATACGGGGACACCCTTTAATATTAGAACTGCCGTTAATTTTTAAGACGTAAAAGATAGAGACTTGAAAGTATTTGTAGCTGGTAGGCCTGTGCAACAACAATTACCAAAAATATCAAAAGGGAGAAAACTAATTATTTTTCAAACTCGAGAACACCATTTAGCTTGAAAATCAGATATAGCTTTTGAATCATAAAACATTTAAGCTTGAAATTCACACGGTGTATGTAGTGATTTGATCTCTACAATAGCAAATACTACAAACTAACGGGTTCTTTACACGAAGGGTGCCCTTTGTATACCACTGTCTGTACTACTTTGCCTTTGTCTACCACTGTCTGTTCTACTACACGGTAGAACAGAACCCTTGCTGTGCGAGTCAATTTCGTACTTGGTTGAATTTATTTAAACAATTGTGTAAACATATTGTGTAAACACATTTTAATGTTATTTGGAAACACGAGGTTGATTTTTATGCACATGAAATTTTTGATTTTTGCAACCACTCTTACTCTACAGGCGCGAGCGTGCGTCGCTCTTCCTAAAAAGATTCCCCGTAGAAAAAACAATACTGTGGCAAAACTAAGGCAGGTTGCATTAAGAGAAGGTGTGCCCCATTCGCCTACAAGCTTAGGGGAAATGTGAAAACATTTACAAAACGTACCATAAACAACGTGTTATTTACTCCAGTAGAAAAATGTGAACCGATTCCCATTTAGTTTTTGTCTTCAAATTTTTTTAAAAATATACCAAACATTCCCATATAAAAACAGAGTAGAAAAATTTCTCTCATCGTCTCAGCCATCTCCAGGCTGCTTCTGGAAGAATAAAATATACGACTGATCCCCGCTAATTTATTACCCAAAAAAGTTTTTCGAGTGCAGCTACTCATTAAGAATTTGAAAGTGCGAATACATGGTTATCTTTGATCAAATCCAAAATGTTCCCTAGATCGAATTCACAATAAGTTGAAATCAGAAATAACGACATTCAAATAAATCAAAAACTGGTAGCAACGTCTTCGAATTGAACTGACTGTACTTTACAGGACATAAAATTGGCTTAAAAGCTTAGCAGCTTTGCCAGTTTTTTCGCACAAACTTTTAGGGTCTTATTACTAATAAATATTCTAGGTTTATTAAACTCTTATTTGACAAATTTTCCACACAAATTTGTCAAATAAAAGCTTTAAAACCTGAAATATTTTTTTATGAATATTAATGTTTAATGGCACAGAATATTAGATTGAATATCCCTATTCAGAGAATATTAATAAAAAATCGTATCCGCGAATAATATAAATTGATATTTCCAGCTTCACTACTGCCGATATTAAGTGGAGCTACAAACGGTATTTAAATTAACTCGATATTATATTATGATCTGATAACATAAAATTGCTAATAAGGCAACATACGAAATTACTAACGCTGTTTTCTTTATCACTTCTACATGTCAATGCAGATAACGATAGAGTTTCTTCTATTGTACCTGATATTTTCACTAAGAAACAAAAAGGTTAGGGACCAAATGTTGTAATATCTTCAACACGAATGCAAAATTTGCCACTCTTTCCAGTGTATTGAATCTCATTATAAAAAAATGCATTCACTATGAATGTACGATTATCTGCAAGCTAGCAGTCCAAACTAACATCTACAAGGTCCATGCTTTGTTTCAAATATTTTATAAAAATAATTGCAAATTCAAACCACACACTAATGTTTTATTGCACGAATTATTGCTGGGGTGTTTTGCAGCGCTTAAGGAAAATTTAGAATTATTTTGGCCTGCGTAGAGATTTTACAGCAAAGTTTATAACATCAGTCATGGTTACACTGCCTATGTACTGATAGCTGAAAATGTAAATTGAGTATGTTTAAAAAGATGCAGATGTGCCCACTTACAAGTAATATTATTTGAAGCAGTTCAACCCCGTATAAGAGATGCTCAGTAATAAATATTGATTATATATATATATATATATATATATATATATATATATATATATATATATATATATATATATATATATATATATATATATATATATATATATATATATATATATATATATATATATATATATATATATTTACATACATGACAAAAAAAAACATTAAATAGTTTGATATGGGGGTTGAAAACAAAAATACGAGAAGCATTTCTTTGTAAGACTTGCTTGTTAACTTTGTTTAAAGCAGATAGATAAACAATATGTGTTATCAAAAATACGAGGAGCATTTCTTTGTGAGACTTGCTTTTTAACTTTATTTAAAGCAGATAGATAAACAAAATGTGTTATGAAACTGAATAATATAGAGGGTAGTATACATCCACCATGTTTAAAAGTTCTCTAAAATATATAAAACATAACTTCCACTCAAAATACCTACCTACATTCTCTTAAGCACTAAATCTGCTGAATTAGGTCTTCTGATACTAAATTTCATTATGAAAATCAAGAAAGGCTGTAAGCCGATTTAACACAAATCGTAAAATTTTTCGTCTATCTGTCTGCTTGTAAAAAATGGCTATAACAAAAAAAACACACACACACACACACACACATTTTTACTGTAGTTTCGGCTGTATTTATCACATGTCTTTCGTGTTATTAAGGCTGATGTCATATTATTGATTTTATTTTAATGAATTAACATATTACAAACTTCACTGTACTTGTAGACAGGCTACTGGTTTAAATGCTTACTATAATTGCTATTATTACTGACTGCTAAAAGCAATGACGAATTGTAAAAAGTAACATGATAGCTTTAGCTGGGGAATAAATAGCTATTTCGAAACCGCTACGTTTCTCATCAGCTCTCATGTTGGTCATAGGTTTCCTACTGTGTTATTACATAGTATCGTAATTATATTTTTGTGCTTTTCGGAAGGTTTTTTCCTTTTTGTTTTTTTTAATTTAATTTTTGTGAACTAATTTTCTTATAGTTCATCAAATAAATTTTAAGTTACGATACTTAAACCGTACCTTTTAATGTTAGACTCTTGAAAATCGTTTAACATTAGAGTTGGTTAGTGCAAACGTCGCTTCGCAGGCAAGTCTGGCTGTTTTGTTGTAAAATAATGCCGGCGCTTGATGCTCGCTACGAATGTGTCAAAAGCTATGATACGTTGCAAATAAAAAACACCAATTTTTATTTTACAGTTTTGCACTTGTGGCTGCAACAAAAACCATTTCCAGATACAAATTTTTCCACAAAAATTAAAAATTTAATTTAAATTAAATTTTAAATAACGAACATAAACTGTTTACACTATATACAGGCACACAAGTAGTTATCATTAAAATTTCAGAAAAAAAAACATACTTTTCCGCAAGGAAAGAGTTTGAGATATTGCCTGGTTTTCAAACATGTTTAGTAAAGGGTATTTTTTTTCGATGTATAGAACTTTAAGTCGCAATAAAACAACGATTATTCGATTAACATGAATTTTATTAATCCGAAAGATAATCTTGTGGCATTACATTTTAAATATAATTTCTGGCATATGACCGCCACGGCTGGCGCGGATGTAGTCCAATTTTCGATGAATTTTTCCAACACTTGTGGCCGTATATCGGCAGTAACACGGCGAATATTGTGTTCCAAATGGTTAAGCGTTTGTGGCTTATCCGCATAGACCAACGACTTTACATAGCCCCACATAAAGTAGTCTAGCGGGGTCAAATCACAAGATCTTGGAGGCCAATTCACAGATCCAAAACGAGAAATTAGGCTGTCACCAAACGTGTCTTTCAATAAATCGATTGTGGTACGAGCTGTGTGACATTTTCCGCCATCTACTTGAAACCACATCTTCTGGACATCATGGTTACTCAATTCAGGAATGAAAAAGTTAGTAATCATGGCTCTATACCGATCACCATTGACTGTAACGTTCTCGTCATCATCATTTTTGAAAAAGTAGAGACCAATGATTCCACCAGCCCATAAAGCGCACCAAACAGTCAGGTTTTCTGGATGTAACGATGTTTCGACATACACTTGAGGATTAGCTTCACTCCAAATGCGGCAGTTTTGTTTGTTGACGTAGCCATTCAACCAGAAGTGCACTTCATCGCTAAACAAAATTCGCTTATGAAAATCGGGAACAACGGCAATCTGGTTTTGCACTAAAATTACATTATTTGCAAGTGTTGTTCAGGAGTGAGTCTATTCATGATGAATTGCCAAACCAAACTGAGAATAAATTACTTGACAGCTGTTAAATCGGTCGCCATCTTGAACCGTAATGCCAACTTAAAGTTCTATACATTGGAAAAAAACTCCCTTTATAACTAAACGGTTGCACAACCCTTTCCACAAGTAATGGGCAATACAATTTTTTGTATACTTCAGGTAGCTTATAGCAAATATCCACGAATTAAAAACCGCCATATTTGGTTTAAGTGTGTTACATAAATGTTCTTTGTGGCGAATACCAACATTATGATGAAATTTAGTATCGATCTTCTAGTATTGAGCTTTTTCTCATTGGAATTGGCAAAAGTATAGCGAAAAATGTAAAAAGGTGTCTGGAGCATTTTAAAATAGAATGTAAGTCATGATTGATTGATCGGTTTGCACATACTATGTATCTATATAATTATGAACATAGAATGTATGTATTTATGTAATATATTTTTGCTGTTTCTTTCAAAGTCTTAACATGAATTTAATTGAAACGGCTTAAAACGGTTATACATACAAAAGTAAATATACTAATCAAATGATTTCTTTTTTGTATAAATAATTATTAACATGACGTTATTTCCTAAATATTTTATTTTGCATATTCCTTTCATATCAGGGCACTGCACGATTACGCCTCAACTGTAAGTGCAGCAGGTATTTAATTCTTACTTTCGGTCTAAAAAAATATACTGTTGATATATATTAGTGTTTGTAAATCTACTATTTACTTCCGTTTGTTTTATTTGGTTGTTTATTTATAAGAAAATGTAACCAGTGCAATGAAATATAGAATCTTTGGAAAAATACAATTAGTGTTAAGTTATGTAATGTTGTGAGACCGGCTCAATAGGGTCCTAGAAAAGGTCCTGTTGTGCTACCCGAATAGGCTGTACATACCCCCCGCTGGTTTCGACCTGAACCAGTCCGCTGAACGGATGAAAGAGTCCACCCTATCCAATCCGCGTTTCGACACTTTCGATAATCCATTTAGCGCCGGTTTGCCCAAGTAATCTGCTCTCTTGTAAGAGAGTTGCCAAAAAACAAATAATGTGAAAAAAGTGAGAAAAACCAACTAATAATAAATTTAAGCAACCTTCGCCGTCAAAATAATTGAAATGAATCAGACTCCTTATTAAATATTAACCGTAATAATCCTACTTCCATCTCATAGACTTCACAATGCCTAACCTCCCATTTACACATCCAAGTAACTTGTTGCAGGTTGTGTGTATACAGTAACAACCAATACACTGACAGAAATAATAAAAGTTGTTACTACTTGCTCCATTGTTTACACAGGCAAGTGCAAGCTTATTTTTAAAATGTCGTTAAAGAAAATGGTCTAAAAAAAAGTTGCTTTACTTTAAAAATAAAACAATTAAATGAGAGCAATAAAAATAAAACAATTATGCGGAAAAAATTACGAAATCACTGTTCTATTTTTTTATATTTAAAAGTCAATATTTTTTGCCTTTTTTGTGTATTGTTTGTTCTACATGACTGTATAATGGCTGGGATGACAAAGTATTGTCATACGAACTGTTATGGGAAGCAAATTATATGAATAGCTTTTTTTTTATCAAATAAATAGTACATTTATGTATATTAAGAATCCATAAAAGTCATATTTTACTTCAAGTTATTTTTTTATTTTATCTTAGTTTTCGGTATGTGAGATAAAAAAAATCATTCTTTGTAAGTTAGCTATTAAAATTGAAATATGAACTCCATAAGGTAACACTGTTTTTACTTTTTATCATTTTACCGACATGCAAGTAAAACAATTACTATCAATCAAAATCTCTTGCAAGTGAGCTCACAACTTGCAGAAGTATGGTATTAGTAAAATGATGGTATTAGTAAAAAAATGCCAATGTATTGAGTTACTTGCACTTGTACTTGCGTGTGTAAAAGGGGGGTAACTCCAACAAGTAATTATCAAACAGTTAATACATTCCAGCCAACAACAACCTCATCATATTCATCACAAGCGTCAGTACCAACATTAACGTCAACTGCATACGCAAATAATCTACAACAACTACAAATCCAATAATAACAAGAAGTAAGTAACAAGAAGTTGATACTCCGTTCAATAAAAACAATAACATAACAGCTCTCTCGAAGCTTTCCTGTACAGAATTCTGAAAATATAATCAATAGAAAAAAGTTAATGCTTGAACTTAAAAAAAGTAATGCTTAAACATTAAAACCATACTTTATAGATTTTAGCGATACGTTTGTGTAAAGATTTATCTCTAGGATTTCCCTGAAGCAATCCCGATCAGTATTTTTGTTGAATAAAAATTTATTTTGAGTCGAAACCAGTACATTATTGTGTATTTAAGTATTACAGGGGAGTGATCTGAGTATAATTTTAAGCCTTATTTTATATTGAGGTAATCATGTCTAATATTCTTTAATGATTTATACAAAATGCTGTTTGATGTAAAACTCATATAGATACCTCTAAGTCATTCCTTACATTTCACCTAGAAATTTTTTTCTTCCATATGGGACATCAATTCTCTAGAGCCCAAAAACTGTATGTATTTGTCTAAAGTTTTCATAAACGATGAAATGTGATATTATTGACTTAAATACCTAATTAAAACTTTTTTTTCGTAAAGGAATCAGGAAGATTTGAATTTTTGGCTGGAATGACCACTGTACTGTGCAGTGCAGTGCAGTATAGACAATTTAATAGGCAGTTAATAGTCTTTTGTGATAGCCCATATGAATGTAGGTATAAAGATACATAGGTATGTACTTTATAGATATGTTAGTGTTTGAATATGTGCATGTCACACATACTTAAATACCACTCGCTTACTGAATTTTTAAAAATTTAGTCACTTGCCCAAGAATTAAATGGAAGTAAAAGCAAAAAGAACGGGAATCATTGCGTAACTTTCTAAAGTTCTACACTCTGTGTTAAACGTAACATTCAGAAAATTTACATTGTTTTTTGAACACATTCGTTGTACTTATATTTCTTTTTAGATTATACTTCATCGGTTTGTTCTCTTATTTACTAAAAAAAAAATAGTACTTATGTATCTATGTCTATACGTTCTAACAATTTTATGTGAATTCTTTTTCACTGCTGAGCGCATGCGACTTTATTCCATTATGGTGTGAAAGGAATGTCTTTTTTGTTGTTGTTGTCGCTGTGTGCCGTTTAAAAGGTGTTGTTATGGAAGTTTTGTGCGGCCATTGTAAAATGGGCGGGGTTTGATTAACGTCAGTTATCAATTGTGTTTTGAATGTTCGTTTATGTATGAGGGTAAATTTTTTAGGAAGGAAATGAGAAGCGAATTGGAGCTGAACAAAGAAAAGAGTTATGTATGTAATATCTACATATAATTAAGAGCATCCATCTATCGGTTAATACATATGGTCTCCACCTTCAATTAGCTTGGATATAATAATAAGTGCAACCTTCAAACCGTGTTTCAAACACTTTGCCTTCAAGAGTGTACCGCAAAAACATTTATTTTAAAATACCTATGTATGTATGTATATTGCGGTATCTAATTTTTGGTAATTACTTTTTGCAGGAATTAAAACTAGTTTACTCCAGGTAAATATGATAAGTATTTTAATTAAATAAAGTAAAGTTTTCAAAGGAAATACAAATTGCTAAAAATAAAAGTATATACATATAAAAGTACTATAAAACTTCACCCAGCACAAACTACTTTTATTTCCTACAAAAATTAAACATCAAAGAAATTATAAAAAAAAATTTAGAATTTATGGTCAACATAGTTTCCAGAAAAATATGAAGCATAGAATTTTATTCCTCCATTCACAATGAATATTTTTTGATTATGTGCAATTCACGTTAAGTATTCTACACATAGGGATAAAAGGAAACGAGTAAATGTTAGTATATAATGTTAGTATACACTAGAGATGTGCGTATGAGTATTTTTTTGCTCACCTCACCCACACTCACCATCAGAATAATTTTCCACACTTGCTTATACTCACGAAAATTGTTTTTGGGCCTCACATGAGCTCTCACGAGCCAAATGTTTTCAATCACGCACAATTCTTTTCATCACGCAATTTCACGTGTGAAAAAAATTTTCACGATTAAGCACTTTTGTATTGAAGCAATATTTTGTGAATATAAAATATATTCCAATCAACAGAAAAACACAGTGATAAAATGGAAAGTTGGTCAATCAGTCGGTAATGAAGAGCTCAGATCGTACGATGGGTACGCAGTGCTGCTTAAGCCCGTATGATACTTCCTTTTTCTTTCAGTAATTGGTATAGAATTAATAGAAAGAAACAACAATTGCTAGAAAGAACCAAATATACAAAACGTAAGGAAAACTGAACGTAAAAAACTTTTTTAAGTGTTATATTCGTTTTGTTTTCAAGAAAAAGCTAGGAAATAAAAATATTAAAAAAATTAAGCGTTAAATCGCAAAAATTGTCCATAAACCGCTGACACAGCAACATTCAAGTTTGAAATGTCAATTTTAAGTTCAAAAATTGTAATTTGTTTTTGACCAAACCTGATTTTTTTTATCGGTAACTTCAACAAAAATGTTGACAGTTTTGCATTTATCTTAATATAGCTGAACTCTTTGCACATACTAAATTCTACTATTACATTATAATTGCACTGTTCTCCAAAACTTAAACAATTCCAAAAAATGTAGTATCATACGGGCTCTAAAAACAGTATATAATTAGTCATGACTGATAAAATTATTAACAACTGCAAGACATATGTATATCTACTACCGGAAGCGATGACAGGCTAAGTCTTAAAACGTAGTGTCTAGAAAGCCGTGTTTTCAATAAGGAATAATTTCTGGTAAAATATCAATATCGGCAATATAGAAGATTTTTTTGACAAAATAATATTGAAGAGTTCATATAAGATTTAGTAAATACATGTCTTCTAGAAGATTTTGGCGCTTACTGCAATTTGTTAAGGAATATTATTAAGAATTATTTCAATCCTGTTTTGTTTTTTAAACACAATTATATGCCTTTGCGCTCCTTTCAATATTCGCCCAGACGTTGAAAAATATCCTTACCTGTTACAGTGCTAGCAAAGTGGATTATCGCCCACAGATTCCAGGCATTTCAAAATGTTACAGCTGGCACTCATAAGCATAATGCAATTTTCTTTTCCATACAACTGTTTTCCAAATTATTTTTTTTTTTTTACAATGTAATACTAATAAAATTGATACTTACTTAATAGATATTAATTAAAAGTAGTGACAAACTAAGGGTTGAACTTAAGCCTGAAAAAGTAATTTAATATAAATGTATTACAACACAGAAGTTCACTAACAAAATTAAAAATTTACAGTAAAATGTTAATAACGCAGGGCATGGCGTAAATGTTCAAATTGTATCAATAAAAGAGCAACTAGATCTCAATGATGCAAAAACAGAACATGTAGAAAAAAAGCTTTCATATAAACAGAGAGCAACAGTCTTCCGAGATGACAAATATCGTCCAAGACTGCAAAAATATCATTGCTTTGGTTAATGTTAATTAAGTATACAAACAGAAAGTAAAATTGCGTGAGCTTTGGTTGCCGAGTGGTTAAAGCGGCTGTGCCTAAATTGTGAAATTTGACACGTCCAAAGTTCATAGGGTGCGGATGAAGGGTGTTTGCTACCCAGAAACAGCCGGTTGTCCACCTAGCTACTAAATTTTACTTTTCTTTACTTAATTGATATTAATAAAAAGTAGTGACAAACCAAGTGTTGAACTTAAGCCTGAAAAAGTAATTTAATATAAATGTATTACAACACAGAAGTTCACTAACAAAATTAAAAATTTACAGTAAAAAACTAATAAAATCGTTTAATGATTTATCATAAGAACTTGAGAGCTACAGCTAGAAATCTTCTCATGTACACCATATGTACAAATAGTTTACTCTTCTAACGCTTCTTTTACTCTTTGAAGTTAACGTCAAATGTCATGATACTTTCGTCTTCCAACACGTTCATGATGTTAATTAATTTTGTCATAAACAACATAGGTATTGGGTAAAAATTACTGAGGGAATAATTTCCCTCAGCAATTTTTTACATAAAAATCGACAAAGTCTACATTACATAAGTAGTGGAAATTGAATTTAAAAATTATTTAAGAAAATATGTGTGAAAGTTTTTTATAAGCCAAAACTTTTAGTGATTTAACTTGTTCGTGAAATTTCGGAAAACTTCGTGAACCCGCTCAATTTGAAATCAACATTTTATCACGATCACGTGTGATTCTTGCGAGACACTTCAAACGCACATCTCTAGTATGTACTCAATACTTATCTCGCGATACAAAGTAGTTTTATCATCTATACTCTAAATAAAGTTCCAAGTTGATATCGGTCAAAAGGCAATTGATGTTGAAAAATAAAAAATAGTTTAGTAATACAAATTCTAAAATGTCGAGATGCAAAAATTCGTAATACCTAAATAATTAATTTGTCTAAATATGCACAAAGTTACAAAGATAATAAGAAGGAGAATTTTGTATTATTTTAAAAATCTATTTATTATTACTTTTTACTTGCCCCAAGCATAAACCTATTATATATTTTGTTTTATATATGTATGCACAATAGAGTGAGTTGGTTTAGCAAGCGATGCTGGGCCATCGATTGTTCGACAGCTTTTGGCAAAAGGAAACACAAAGTTGTACTACTAAATACTACTAAATGATATACGGCAGTGCAAATATATTTGTATACGTAATGCACAACTTTGCAGCTGATTAGCTCTGTTTTAACGAGTATACATTTGTGTGTGGGGAACATTTTAAACATGCGCAACAGTTCCCTTCAAGTAGAAACAATGCCAGATAATAGGTTTTCATAACTGGCAATTTTGTATTGTTTTGGTTGCTGAAATCTTGAATACTAACGGCCTAATTCATAAACATATTATAAAAGTGTTATAACCATCGTAAAGGCAAAAATTCAGAAAAGTGTATTCATAAACGACTTATAGCTTTTAACGCTGCTTATAACCATCTCATAAATTGAATATTTTTATTGTGGCCTCGACCCAACTATAAGCATTTAATAAAGTGAAAATTGTTGAATTGATGATTTTTTTTATTTTAACACTATTTATCAATTTTTTTCTTTGAGAATGTGTCTATATGATTGCATTTCACTACTTTTTACACCAAATTATCATTACACATTAAACTATGAAATTCGAAAATATGTACATAATTTACATTCTACTGATGATACAGTGTGAGAATCAATAACATGCATTCATAAAGACGCATTTAACCTGCAATAAGCATGTCATTTTTTCTGTCAAACAAATTTTTCTTTGATTTTCATATAAATTACAAATTAATAATTCTTCTTTTGTATTGCCATCAATTATAGTTTAAGTATGTCTTTTCCTTTTGTACTGCCTCTTTTTTGATGTATATTGTAATAAAATTTCCTTTTCTTTTATCTACATATATATTTCGAACCTCTCGGTTCATCTTCAGTATATAAATACAATTATTTTATTAGAAATATTACAATATTTAAATTATTATAAATGTTACCTCGTTATTTATGTTTATACTATATAAAAATATTTTGATTAATGAAAATTTAAATTTTCTGAAAGACGTATGGAAAATTAAAAATTACGAGCTTACTTTTATTTTAAACAAAATAACCTATCTTCGGCAGTTTAATGGTTTAATTAAATTACCATACGAACTAATATACATATGTATGTATTCTTTGTTTCACTTTTATAGTTGCAAGCCACTTGTTCATACTTCGTTATTTGATTTACTTCATGTATCTACAACTTTGTTTTGTTTTGTTCTGTTTTTAGTATTGTTGTACCTTGAAAATCAAACAAATGCTTGTTTGACATAGCATGTTTGGCTAAAGCTGTTGCTTGTTGTTTTAAAGTTCTGCAATCATATTCGTGTTGTCTCAATCTTTTAATTAATTTCTGCATAGTTTCTTCAATATAAATTAAATTGCAATTTTTACAATTGATTTTATATACAATGTTTGATTTTTGTCCAATTGCAATTGGTGATTTTAGATTTTTTAAAAAAAATGTTATTATTAGCTTTTAGTGATGGTGTCATTGCAAGTTGAACGTTTGGAGTAAAATATTTACATATTTTTGATAATTTTTCTGATAATAATGGAACATAGGACATTGATGCATAATTAGTTATTGATGATGATGGCATTTCATTGTTTGGTGTTATATTCTCTTCATCGTTTGAATGTTATTCATAACTTATTCTATTTAAATTTTTATTATAATTCCCGGTTTGTTGTTGAACTTCGCAAATAAGTTTATTTACATCTTTATTCGGATAGTTATTTTTAATAAGAATTGTTCTTATTCTTTTTTACGATTGTGTATATATTTTTCGCAATAAAAATAGGTAAAACAATAAAGGCCATATTCATAATAATTATTGTAAGTTAATTAAGCTTTTATTTCAAGTATTTCTACAGAATATTTGTCAAATAAACGTGTAATAAACATTCAATAGTTTTTATGAATATGGGTGTAAATAATTTTATATTCGAACAAAATTATGTTATATATATGTTATATAAGTAAATAATATTTTGCATTTTTCGAAGCTACCCGAGTAATCAGTTTCTTATATACATATGTACATATCATATATGCAGCACTAGGCACAAAATGAGAGCGAACATTGCTTGGTATTGCCAACAATAAAGTACAAAAATAATAAAAGAGCTTCATAGTTATTTCACCCGTGTAATGTGTTTATGAATTGAATTTTGTTTGTGTTGCTTATAGCACTGTTAGAGTATAATAACTATTACCAGCTAATAAGCTGAAATAAGAAATTTTTTTGAATTACGCTGTAAGCATATAATCTAATTGAGGTTCCACTATTTGAAAAACAAAACAAATCAGCAAGTATTTTCTAATTGGATCGTCCAGAGTTACCCTAAGCTCGAAATAATTAGTGAATTCCAATATAAATTTTAATATTTGAAACTAATAAGAATTTGTATTACTGTTAATTGATGCAAAATCAAACTAATTTTTTAGCTCATATTCCAAATACAGCATTTGAAAATAGGTTTTTTCTAGAAATTTAATAGATATGTTGACAATTTTTTGAATTTGTGTGTAATTGTTTTTATTCAAAAAGTTATATTATTTTTGTAGAGTATTGTTCATGTAGCGCTCTAATATGAATTATAGTCAAGTTGAGTTCTATATGTCAATCTGAATTTGCTCTTTATTGTTATATCGTATAAACACTTTCAAACACGATTTACACCACATTACTAATGCATCACTTTGAAACCAATTCTTATAATAAACTTAAGACAGTTGTCATTTGAATTCCAAAAATCACACTTGTCTTTTAATCGCTTTGCGCTCAGTACATTATAACTTTTATATTATTAACAGTTTGTGTGAACATTTGCAATTCGCATTGTGTTTACAGAAGTATGATGATATGCAATAAGGTTTCAGGCATCCTCTTAGGGATTTTTTCGAGTCTACTGACGATTTGAGTAGCTTCAACGACATATAGACGACTCAAAAAGATAGAAAATATACCTTATAACTCTATTTGTGAACCTTAATTGATACATTTATATTGCAATATTTTGCCCGTTAGCGTAATTCAGATATTATTCAGATAGAATGGGATTGAAAGTGTAAAATATATAAAAGTTTTGCTTGCACAAATATATAATATATGTATATACCACAACTACTACTCGGCTCATATAACCTCTTATAGTTAGGTTGACCTAAAAGTGCTTTTTCGTACAATATTTATAAAGTTTCTTTGTCTAAATTTACCTCTCACTCCCATTTTAATTAATGCATGCCAAAATTTCGTGATTCGCTCACATTATTTTCGCCCAGTCAGCTATTTTATTGTCAAAGTATTTTTAGTCGCTAACGAAACGATATCGTGAGCCGGGACATTATCTAATATATTTCCTCGAGCAATTCTTACCCATATAAATATATAAACACACATACATCCATATATTATTTATTAAGGGTGGATTTTGTAAATTGGCAGCAGCCTCAAAAGCCACTTATGAGGCACAGAATCGAATGCTATCCTGTGGTCTACGTAAGGTCTTTTAGTGGATTGAAGTAGCCTTTTTTCCCATGCTGGTATTGCATTTTCCGTTCTCCTTCTTATGAACTGGCCCTCGATATATTTTACTCCTAGTGATTTACCACTGCAACAGCTGCACAATAGACAACAAGGTGAAGTCCTTCCATCTCTGGTACTTCGGGAAGGTATGGTGGTACTACCTCATTGTTTATGACTTCAATCAGCTTCGCAGTTTTCTTAGAGGCGTTTGTTCTTGGAATTGGTAGAGGACATATTGCTCTTGTTAGGTATATTCTTTTGGCTATGCCCAAGGTTCTTTTAAATTTCTAACTAGTAATCCCGTAGGAATGCAGGATTCAGAAATAAAGAAGAGCGAGGTCACTTACGGTGCTCTGAACAACTGCCCTTAATGCTAAAAACTTATGCCTATTTATACTAAATCTAAACATGCTGAGAGTATGTGTGTGTATGTACTTGTGTATACACATGTAACAACATTGTCGAATGTGAAAAAAGAACGCAGTCAGTCTTTTTGCTGACTCTGTGAGAATTTTTCACTCGACAATATTGCTGACTATATTGGAAATTATCAGTGACACTGACTCCAAAAAATAGCTTAAACTACATACGAGTGTGGCTCTATAATTGCTTATAAAAAATACCTTTGCGAAGGTGACTCGCAACACTCTCGTTCCTCCAAATAGTACTGGTGCTCTTCTCATCTCGATTTGGATGTCTTTGGCAACGTTGTGAGTATCTTCCACCTGCGGTGTGTGTACCTTTAGCTGCTAGAGCTGGCTTAGTGGTTCTCCACTAGACGTCGGTTGTCAAGCCGCTCTTATCAAGTTCGCACAAAGTGAAGAGGTAGTCAGTCCACTTTATGCGCTATCTCGGCAGACCTGCATTAGTGAGGCCTGGGCTATTATCCTGGGTAGTACTAGGAGAAGGCAAAACCGCCGATAGTGCTCGGTTTCCTTCCGTCGTCGGATTAATTTCCGATTGACCCAGCCCAAGTTGCTGACTTCATCCTGGGCACTGATTGCTCGCCATCTCCACATCACCAGTATCAGCATCAGTAGATAGAGTCCCTTCCTCAGGGGATCGCATGTTACTATGTATTTTCTACTGTATTCATCTCCATATGGGTGGTATTTCTTTAAAGTCTGAATACCAAAGACATGAGTGTTGTTTGGTCCGCGCGTGATATTTTATTTCCCACCTACCCGATATATCTATCGAGCATTCCCCTCCGCCACCTGAGGATGCGCCCTCTATGGATGCAACCCTCCCCCCCCCCTCCCACCTCGACGTTTACTATTATTATTAACCTTAAAAATGAACTTAATTATTTATTTTTTTAAGAGCTAATTTAAGTTATTATTATTATTATTAATATTCAAAAATTAATTTAATTAATTATTTGCTTTAAGGACTAATTGAAATCTATTATTTTAGTTCTAAAAATATATCTTATTAATGTTTTCTGTGTTGTGCTGATGCTAGTCAACTCATTTTTCTAGTCTACTGATGAGTTGATTAACTTCAACGAAATGTCGGCGCCACACATACGGCTGAAAAGTTACTTTAATAACTGAAGAACGCTGAAGTTGGCACAGCGCTGAAACAGGTCTGTTCAAGAACGAAAAGTGGACGAGGGATTATCATGTATGTATAAATAATTTGTTAGTTACGGAATTTTGCCTTTTGGATATCGACATTTAAGCTGTTTCTTACTTCCGTCAGTTAAAATTGCTTTATTTTGATAATCAAATAAAATGTTTATTTGGATAAGCAAATAAATTTTTCTTCCTTACAACTTTCATTTAATAAAAAAAAATTTCATTTTTGAGGCTTCGTCTGGTGGCCGGTTAAAACTGAAATTTTAGATTTTTTTCGAATAAATTCCAAAGTTGTGCACCGATTTTAGTCACTTACGGCTTTTTATGCTAAAAACTTTATTTGTTATGAATGCATGAAAATTCATCAGTATAACTTTATTTTTAGATTTTTTATGCTGTTTTAAAAAACAAAATATTTCGAACTTTTAAAAAAAAAATTTAATTTTTTTCATCGAAAAAAAAAAACGTGTATTTTCTAAACTACTAAACTGATTAAATATATTTTTACAGTCGTTAAAAGGTAATTTTGTTGCGGAGTTTAGGTTTTTATAACTTTTTCAATGATTTAAACCGTCACATTTGACCGAAATTAACGTGCTTTTTTCGGTCTTTGCTCTTCTGACACTTTGAAAGCCCAATCATCCACTGGAATGATTGGGCTTTGGTTTCAATATCATAGCTATATACCCATGATTCGTCACCAGTTACGACCTTTATGAGGAAATCGCAGCAGCTCCTCAGCAACGTTGTTTTTGCTCCAATTTAGCAATTTTGGAACAATCTTCGCAGCAGTGCGTTTCATGCCTAAAACATCCGTTAAAATTGCTTGGCTTGAGCCGAACGATATGCCAACATCATCAGCAACCTCTCTGATAGTGATTTGCGGATTATCCAAATTCATTATATACGCTGCTTCAATGTATTCATCGGTTGTTGGCGTGCTCGGGCGACCAGGACGAGTCATTGACATCGGCCTTCCTTAAACCGGTTATACGATAAAGGGCAAAATATCTCCGAGTCTAAAGAAAGTACCAAAAAAGTTCAAGAAAGACATTAAAGCTTGCTAAAAACAATCAAACAGCTGTCTGGTACTTTTCTCAAATTCTGAATTTTACGGGGGATAAACGAGGTAAAAAAATTCTTGAATTGCACAGACCAGTGAAAGCATAAAAAACTAAAGCAGTAATTAGATTCCTTTTTAAACATTTAGGGAGCAGAATAGGGCGAAAACTCAAGAACTATGCAAAAAAAAAAAAAATACAACGTTGTTCAATGTAGCTAAAATCTAAGTAAAAGTATGAGCCGTTGAAAACAAGTCACTCTGTTGTTGTTGTTTTTGAAAATGGCGGCCAATGTCAAATAGTTTTTTACACCCTTTGCCAAAAGGGTATATATAGATTTGTCATAAAACACTGATTTTCGGGCACCCTTGTGAAGCCAACAAAAACTTTATTGATTTAAATCATACTTTTATCATTTTATAAATGTCCTCTCTGCTTAGGAATCAAAAATTACGCAGATTAGACAAAAAAAAAAATTAATAAAGAAAAAGAAAAACACGGGATCAAACAAGCAATTCATGTAATTATCTTCCACCTTATTTTCTTTTGTATTGCAAACTTTTCCGTTTACCTCTGGTAGGATTTAAATCGCCATTGTAACAAAAAGGTACAATCTGCAATTTAAATAGATGTTGTGTTGAATGTTGAATCAAGTTATTAATTTTGTACGAATTTAGCATGAGTTTTAATTAAATTTTGTTCGGACCACTTTTATTTATCAATCATCAGCTAAACGCAAAAAACAATGATAAAAATAATTTTTCATATTCGTCCCATCTGGGATTTGAACTCGGACCTCTTGGCTTAATTGTCAGCGCTGTATAATAACGAGCTACATAAGAAAAAAAGAATGCGTTATAAAATACACACAATTTAATGCAAAAAGTGGCAGATATATAAATATAGTTACAATATAATGCATGCAATAAGCTCTTGCAATGTAAGTTGGATGTTAGGTTTCCGGTGGAACGCTGCAAACATTAGTTACTAAAAATAGATTGTTCTTTTAAGTAATTTATAAACATATTTTTATTTATTTTATCTAAAAATTGCATTAATAGTTTCCGATTTTTGCTAATGCTTTGTAAAATTTTATTATATTAATATACATAAGTGCCTGTTTTCAAATAAACTTAGTTATATCAAACTCCATATGTGACATGATATTTCACATTTATATAGAAGAACTTTGTTAAAGGGTTTATTAGATTCGGCATTCTTACTTGTTATATTTGTGAGCTAGACAGCTGTACAAGTGAACAAGTAATGGAGCGACACATTTCCCAAGATGATTGAACAATCGTCTTCATGACAAAGTGGACGAGTTTTCGAACGAAATCATAGTCAGCGATGAGGCTCTTTTCCACTTTAGCGGGTACGTGAACAAGCAAAACTATCGCTTCGAGGCACCGAAAGTTCAGGAGTGATGCATGAGGAGCCATTATTAGTGCTCAAAGTGACTAAATTTTTTTTTTTTGAGGACGCCGCCTGTCAGACAAAAACGCACTATGGCGCCATGTTAACCGATTTTTTTCTACCGCAATTGAACGAATGTGGTTTCAACAAGATGTATAAACTGCACACACTGCACGAGCCATAACTGATATTTTGAAAGCCAAACAACATCGGATGACTACTTTTGCTTCATCTGTTATATAAATAAATATCAAGGCTGTGCTCAAAACAGCAATTCTCAAAACCAAAAATTAATTTTTTATATCTGTTTTGCATTGCAGGATGAAGCCTGCAGAATATTCCAAATATCTACAATGACATGCAACAAAGTTTTGCATACCGGCAATTTTCATTTTTTCATTTATTTTGATTTATTTTATATATATATATATATATATATATATATATATATATATATATATATATATATATATATATATATATATATATATATATATATATATATATATATATATATATATATATATATACATACATATATAATTTTAGCTTAAATTCGAAATAAGCATAGCTGTATATCGGTCTCGTTGGTTTCATATCGCCTAACAGGGGTACCATTGCATTCATATGCTCAAAATGAATTGCAAATGCAAAAAGCCACACTGCTAAATGCACAAAATAATGAACAACGCTAGTGTTTATTGTGCCAAAAACAGAAAATGTTTAATATAACTGATAAATAAGTAAATTTAAATTTGCCTGTGACCTCTACATCTGAGCAGAGTATTTTTTATTGATATTTGCTCACACACAGATGGCACTATGCTCTTACTCGGTTTTGAATTATCCACCACTCAAATCTTGCTGTGTCTCTTTTAAATTCCTTTTCTCATTTACCATTTATATTTTTCTCTTACTTCTAATAAGAGCAGTAAATACCATTCGTAAGTGTTAGTGTGTCTTCTCTTCTTACCTTTAATACACTTGCAGATTGTGGATGTGGTAACGTTTGCTTATATGGTTGTATTGGTAGAGCAGAGAAGCATTTTTCTGTTTCATTTTTTATCTTCTGGAATTGTATTTTAGTTTGAGTTTAGTAAATTGAATTGAATTCAGTATACTGGCTGTTTGTGTATTGCTTCTGCATTTGAAATTATTTATTAAACCTACCCATTACCAAAGGGTATATACATACGTACATATATACATACATACATACAATTGTATGTAAGTATATCAAAAATGTTACCAAAAAAAAACGGAGCTATTTTAATTCGAAAGATGTTTATTTAAAATATTTCTGTCTATTCCATTTGAATTGTGTTGGCCAAATCGTTTTTGGTGCATAATGATCAGGGGGCTAATTCTGGCAGTCGTGATCGAAATTGTATTCGATTGAAAGATAATTTCGAACGTACTTTATTTTCTAATTCTTTTATCCGATACTGAACGAATCGATTTTGTTTTATAGTGTTGGACAAAAATCGCATATAAATTCGTTTTACAACACTAAAAATGCAAATAAAAAATGTAAGCAAACAATATTGTGTAAAAGAAATTTGTTGAAAATTAATATGAATCCGGAATTCTTGTTTTATTCATCTTCTTCTGAATCCGACGAGAATGAAAACGTTAACGTCATTCGAAGAAGAATACGCCAATATCTCTTTTTGGGCATAATTTATTTTTATTACTGTTGACCTAAAATAAAAATTTATTGATATAATTATGTTTATACATATTTGTTTTTTTTTTAATTCGGTACTCACGTTTCCTATTTTATTTCCAAATGAAATTATATTTCTGTATGTATACTTTGATTTATTTTTTGTTTTCATTGCAAAAAAACGATAACTCTCATGGTTGCATTCGAACGTTCGCTTGTAATCGACTGCCATCGTTACAAATTTCGATACCTTTTGCTGGATAACGAGTGACAGAATCCCAAAAGTAAAAAAATCGCACGTTCGACTAAAAACTCGCTCGTATGCGATTGCCAGAATTAGCCCCCAGGACTCGAACCTCTATACAACTAAAATTTATTGCAGACGCTTAAAAAAAATCCAAATATAGTATGAAAATTATAAGTTTTTCAAAGCAAAATTAATTCAACAACATAGGGTAAAGGCCACTTAACTTTTTTTCTCATTCTCAACAGACGCTATCAAGATTGTCAGAGTAGTATTTTGTTGTCAACGATGTTGTTTTAGACTTAATTAACGATTTTCAGAAGTTTAGCTGCAATAAAAATGGAATAATTTACGTTGTTTTCAACATGTAGCTTTTCCCCCAACAGTCGGCATAAGCTTTTTTAATAGTGAAAGAATAAATTTGACAAATAAATCAAGAATTTTTTTTTATTGAAACGTAAGTTATTTAAAACTAATATACATATGTACATGTGTGTACATAAAAGTACGAAATACTCTTTTCTTAAAAAACGAAAAAAATTATACATGAAGGAAAATAAAATTCTTTGGAAATCATATAGGTACCTAGCATATAGGTACCTACTGACAAGAAAAACAAACAATAGTTTCGGGTACTGGAAATTCACTAGATTTAGGTTTTTTGATAGTGACAGACCTATTTATTACCTAATTAAAAATTACAGATTTAGTGTATTTAGTGATGGCATGCTTTGCTTACAAAGTATTTTGCAATCACTCCGTGTATGTTAATTCTTTTAAGTTTGTACATTTGAGGTGAAATCACTGAGGACAAGAATCATATCCTATGTTTTTTAAACCATCATCTTCAGAATAAGTGTCTAATTCTTCCTCACATGAGCCACAAATTTGTTTTGTTTTCGCTTTTACTTTTTTTAATGTTTTTTTTTTTTTTGGTTTGTTTTCTTTTTCTAATTTTTTTATTTATTTTTTGACATTCGAACTTGCTTTTCTTGTCTCTCCATGCAGAAGCAGATATCGCAGAAGGAGCCTTATGCTTCGCAGCTATTTTTGAGGAAGGTAACGGTTTTGGGAAATATATGTAAGTGTTTCTCAAATGTTGCCGATAACGAATTAGTTCTTATGAAAACTCCACTAGGGTCTAGTGGAGTTTTAAAATTTAAAACACTAAATATACCATGCTATGGGATATATTATTAATAGAATATTTATACCTGTACTTGGAGAACAGCTAAAAGCCTTAAAAAATTATTTTTAATGCTAGGGTAGGCATTAATTTAAGGTAGGCGAACAACGGTCTACACTGGTGTGTAGCGCTTAGCTTATCTCTGAATGAGATGCCGGCATTAGACTTGAGGTATCTAATGGCCTAAAGGCTTTGTTGTTGTCATTATTTTGAGAGTTAAGCAATGTTTTGTTGTGATTTTCGCAACCTAAAGCTTCTGATAGTGTCTCCATTTCCAATATCCCCTCTTCTTTAAAAATGTACGTACCTGATTATACTGCAATATTGCTTAAAATGTCTATCCTTTCGTTATTTGTAAATTTTTTTAACTTATTCATTTCTTCAACGATAACACGTTTTCCTGAACTGGGAGCAATTATTTTCATTATATCTAAAGCATTATTGAAATCTGTTTCTTAAAATCTCTTTTCTCTTTCACATGTATTAGCGATCAATACTTTCAATTGATTTCTTATACATTCAGTGTAATCAACATTATTAGGATTGATTTACGAAATCCATTTTGGATTGTTTCTTCGCTGGTTTTGAAGGAAATATTTGTAAAAGTTGAGTTGCCATTCCCTTACAATTTTGTTCTATTCAACTTTTATTAGTTTAAAAATGCTTACATCAGCGGTCTGTTATATATGTATGTATGTGTGTGGTATTTGGTAGTAAAGCATATAAAGTGATATAGTTATCTTCGCATAAATGGCTTAATTCTAAAGTCATATGAGATTTATGGCCATCTGCAGAACGGGTTCCTTTATATTATTATCAGTTAACCACTATGGACTCCATTTGCGGTGTCTGACAAAAATTTTTCGCTCACCAACCGTTTCTGACTTTCCCAGAATCCAGTTATCTGGGACGCTATTTACAACGTCTTTATGTGGACATATATTTGGAAACACAACTACCACTGTCTTGCCATTAGCTGAACAGACCAACAGAACCGTAATAGTTTCTTTTTCGTTCCCTTTCTGGACAGAATACACATTTAGATAGACCTGGATGCCAAAACTTTACCTGTTCCAGGACATACTCTAAAACTAGTTTCATAGCCATAAAATACACGCTATGGATCAGATAAAATATCTAACGCATTTTGTTCAGTTAAAAAGTTTTTAGACCTTGGAACTATTTCCTGATGCTCTCTTCGGTTATTACAGCCCTCCTATACGGCAATATACCTATACACACTAAGTAACAAAACATTAAATGGAAGTCGTCAATCCGATTTCACGGATGTAATAAATTAATTTCAAAAGGAATGATAAACTTTTTTTCATAATGTTATTTAAAACTAACATTGAACTCATGAAAAAATGTCATTATACCCATGAGCGGTTTCGTTAAATCGATGAATGATTTCATTAGAGCTCTTAAGTTTTCAATATAGTCAAATATTTCAACATTTCACAAAGGATTTGAAGCCTACTGGGAGTAGCATCTAAAAATATCAAGTTAATATCAATAAAGTTTTTGTTTGTTTTAATATAGTGTATCTGTCATTGGGGTTATCGGTAGCCTTAAGATATATATATATATATATATATATATATATATATATATATATATATATATATATATATATATATATATATATATATATATATATATACATATATATATACATTTAACGAATCTATCATTTATATAAATATAATCAAATATGGTTCCACAACTCAATGAAACGTAAAGTTGGCTCGAAATTAATAATAATTCATTAATCGTTAGATTATTGCCAGAGCTCAGTACTATACATATATACACGTGTATTACTGGCAGATGATATTATCTCTTAGTGACCATTTTTTTTACTACGTGCGTGACTCATCTGCACACATTAAAAACGGACTGCAGCCGTTAGTACTCAAAATCTGACACTAGACAGATTTTCAATGACAACCCCATATTAAATGTACATAGAAAGAATTACTGTATAGAGCTTACTATACCAGATATACGACAACTTTCGCCATATGGTTCATCTAGTCACTAGTTGATTTGTAGTGACAAGTGTCTTTTAAATGTCTATGAAAAAGTGTACTGCATGGGGTATGCCAGTAGTATTGGTGGTCAGTTGAGTTTTTCTACTGGGGTCTCTTTCAGGTTTGAATTATTAATTGTTGCCTTATTTTATTCTCATTACTATGCTTATTATTACTATTTCTTTGCCGTTGATGTACAAAGAAATGAACTTGAATTTTGTACAGTATCACATTTAAGGACTTCAGCTGTCGGATATTCAGTTATCGGATATTCGTTAAACTGAGCATTCGCTATACCAGGCTTTGACTGTATATATGTATATACATTATAATATATATATTATATTATAATGCGTCATACAGTGTTAGACTTGAGTCTTAGACTTAAGTACTGAAGTGCAATCGTACTGCTTTTTCTTATAAAGTAACTAGTGAGCTTAACGTATTCAACGTAAAAAAAACATTTTGTATTACGAGCAACGGTACGTTTCTATTAATTTTTAGTACAAAGCAAGAAGCTTTGTGCATGTTGTTATTATTTGGCAGCAGACCCCCATGTACGTGATACGGTTTTGCTAACTATATATGTACATATGTATACGATAACTCCATTGAAATAAGTCTGAATACTAATTAACACTCCATTGCATGGCAGGAATGCATAAAATACTTAAAATTCTTTTGTCAACATGAGATTATTTCAAACAAAGAAGAGGATAAGCATTAACCACACAAGTGCTTCCTCGTTTCATTCTTGTTTCGTTAATTAAAAGAACTTTGTTTCGTAATTTATAGTAAAAGAATTATGGCGTAGAAAAGTGTTGGTACTCTTGAATTCAAATAGTTTTCTTTCAGTAATAAGAAAAAGTGACATTCTCAAGTATATTTAGTCAATCAATGAGTGGGTCGATTTTACTACTACGTATTCGGTTCTTGATTATCGAAATGTATTTATGTCGCCAATGGCTTTGTTTCGTAAAAGAGGTTAAAAATAAACTAAAAACTATTTTCAATCAGGCTGATCGATTAAGACAAGAAAATAAATTTGATTTTTATAAAACCCAGGTCTGAAATGTGTTTTCGTATAAAAAAGAACTACATATGTATATAAATGAATATGAAAATCAATTGTACTTCAACAAACCAATGCCTAATTAAAGTCACAAAATGAGGAAACACATTGTTGAGCAAATGAGTCAAGAAGAATTATTGGGTCTAACATTCCAACTATAAAATCTAACGTGAATTGGTGCTGCTTAATATAAAGATAATCATGTAAAATAAAATCAAAATAATTGATATTATGAGCATTTAAACATTTCCCTGTGGGATGCTCTTTTTCAAAAGCGCAGCTTATTGTTCTAAAGCCTGCCAACATGAGCGATAATGGGAAATTTTTCGATACCATTCGAAAGATAATTGCAGTTAGAGATTGCCGATCAGCAAAGCAGAATTGGTTTTATAACTGAACATATATTATTAATCGATTAGTGCACGAATTTCAAGCTCGAATACACTAGAATTTCTTATTTCCTAGGGTTTCATAACAAATACATGAGCGAAAAAACTAGAACGATAAGATGGGGTTATATGAATTTGCATCTGGGTCGTAGTTTCACAAAACCCAAAGAGCTTCATAACTTTCACTGGGTAGTAAAATATAATAGTGGATTCCACTAGCATTTCCTTGCAAACATTTTTGTTAAGCATATGAATTAATAGCTCATGCCAAATTATGACGTCAAAACTTCTTCTGTACTTTATCGTCAACATGTACACACTTAAAACATTTTCTTCTGCCAATTACAATAGATGGAAATTTGCTCGGATATAATTGGCGCCAAGCATGAATTTATTTTAACGGTTGGCTTTTCAAGCATGTCATCTGGCAATAATACATGACGTATAATGATACACTGAGACTGTTGGACGTCATCATTAAAAGAATGTAGTAGAAATTATTTATTTCTCTTTTGAAAGATTTGTAACTGAAGTAGAAAGTTAAAATGGAAATGGTGGCCAAAGCATAGAGGCAATATTTTGTTTGAGAACTTGCTCTAACTTTTGAACCATAAATGATAGAAACTTGAAATTTGCACAGTATGTTTAGTTACCTGGCGTCTATAGCAATATATGGCAAACAAATTTTAGAATTGAAATGGTAGCCAATAGCTAGGGTCAGCCATTATTTTAAAAAGTAGCTGTAACTTTTGAATTGTATGATATATAATATGTAGTTATCTAGCCTCTACAGCAATAATTATTAAGAACCTTAAACTTGAATAGTGCGCAATACATGGGGGTACCCATTCGTTAGAAAATACGAGTTTTTGCGGTGAGAGGTAAACAAATTGCCTCCTTTGTATGAATCTTGTGAATAAAAAAATGTTTTGCTTTAAGTTCAAAATGGGCCTGTATACTAATTTAACCAGTTTTAGTACGAAAAAGCTAATGTAATAATAAAATACGAATAATACAAAGCAGCAACGAAAAATGTCTCATATCGGTCCATACATTCCGAGACATAATAAAAAACCGGTTTCTTAGAAAGTTCGGACTGCGCAAGAGTTGAAACATCTTTTGTCATCGCAAAGTTGTGGGATCACAAAATAAGCTTCCTCTTTATATCTGTATAAAAAGTTTGTTTGAGCATTTGTGATTCTCATTTTGCTCATGAGAATTTTGGAATAAGTAGTTGGGCTTTAAACATTCGTTTTAGATTTTGCGAGTCTACTGATGAGTTGTTCAGCAACGGCGGCATATAGACGGCTGAAAAAAAGACAGAAAACATTAAGATCTATTTTTAGACCTAAAATAATAAAATAAGCTTCCTTAATGCAAAAAAAATTAAACTTATTTATCTCTGTCCATATATAGCCAAACTATAGTGACAACCGATTTCTTAAAAACAAGCTGAAACACTTTTTTGTGTCAAAAAATAATTTACGATTTAGTTAAATAAGCTTATTCATGGATCAGAAGTAAAAACTTTCGACATTAGTCCATATATAGCTGAGATATAACGAAAACTGATTAATTCTCAAGAAGTGATTCCAAATAGATGTTATAACAAAATGAGCCTGCCAATAGGCGAAAAAAAAAAACAAAAGCGTTGATTGAAATATAACCGAGAACTTAAACTAATTTGGTTGCCAAGAGGAAGATCTTGTAATAAAATATACTTGAAACCCAAAAGAGTAACATTTTCAATGTATAGCAGATACGGATTTTCCCAGGAACACCGATTCAGAATATATACACTTTATGGTGTCTGAAATTAGAAATTTAGGACATTACAAATGGAAATACGAACGTATATACACTGCAGTGAAGCGTATAAAAATACTTTTGAAATACTGAAAGCGCACAGAAACTCTCGAGATTGGGCAAAACTGTTTTGTTTGCTTGCGAAAACATCGATATTTCAAGTTGAGATATGTGGCTGTCGTGTCCACACGTGAATCGCACGTCATGCGATTAGGTTTTAGAAAAATTGATTGGGAGCCACAAGAGTGATTTAAAATTAAAATGTCGTGCATGGTTACAATTTTAAGGCAGTTCACAAAGTTTCACGAAAATATCAAATATACAAATTTTTTGTTTACAAAAATATATTAAATATTTATCTTTTAATGAGTTATTTTGCAATGTAAAGTTTATTTTAACTCAATTTCTACAACACATGTACTACAACACATATACATGTGTTAATAAATGACAGCGTCGTTTATTAAGGAAAGAAAAAAATTTAAGAACTAGCCAGGGGAAATTACTCTATGAGTCATTTTAGCCCAGTAAGCTATAGGTTTGCACTACACAAAAATTAAATCATTGGTTATACTCAACATATTAATATTGTTTTTTCAAAACCTGTGCAACTTTTTGTTTATGAGTAAAAATTAATACCCCGAAAGAGTAAATTTCATGACATTAAGGTTAAAAACCATGGATTGCAAAGTCTAAGTGAACTATTAGAAGAGCAAACCATGACATTTATATCTGATGTATATGCGCAGATTTCGTGCTGTAACTCTCCAGTTCTGCATGATATGAACAAGGTATTATTATTACCAAGTAAAATAAAAACAAATCATAACTTACTTAAGAAGGTTTCACTGCTTGGAAGTCTACAGCTTAGACTTTATATCAAAAATGTGCGCCTCGGCTTTTTTAAAAATTTGAGCTGACGACTTTGGTGTAAATATAACGAGTTCTTTTTGGTAGGTTTTTGCTTATCACAAAGCTTAAAAATGTTCAACACTAACGAAGTTGCATTTGCAGCCCTCAAGCAGCGAACAATCAAGCATAGTTGGATGAGAGGTTTAAGCATCGCTGAATTATATAGCGCATGTTTACTTGGGTTAGGTACGAATACAAAATATGGGCGGGGACGAGTATATCATAGCAGACACGAAACAGCTAGTCTGTCCTCAGGTAATAAGGCTTTAACATAAATTGTTTTTCCTTAAAAATTGTAAGTCTCTGCAATTTGTTGCGAGTATCTTGTTGACTTCAACCTACTCCCATTTTTCGCAATAAATAATACTTGCTAAATACGAAGACTTCGACTAAACTCTGACCTTGTTTTTAAGTACCCTCTTTAAGATAGCATTTTTCTGAAAATACCCTTTTGTGGCTACTTTCTTCTTGTGGCTACTTGCCTTTCCAAAGGCAATTTCTTCCAAATTCCAATTTTGGCAGACAAGCGTAGTTCCTGATGCAACATAATGTTCGGAGAGCTACCTCACAATACATAAAGTCTGAGAAAGGCTCTTCATGTATTTCTAACTCAGATTTTGTAATAAAAACTGAAATATATGCAAAATATGATCAAATTCCAATCTTGTAGAAGAGAATCGAACGCATATATTGTGAATACCAACAGTTTAATTAAAAACTTTGTAAGAATTGAACAACTACGAATTTTTTCTAGGTTCCAAAAATATCGCATTATAAATAATAAAAAAATGAATACCAACAGTTTAATTAAAACTTTTGTGAGAATTGAACAATTACGAATTTTTGCAAGGTTTCAAAAATAGCGCATTATAACTAATTAATAAAAAAAAATTTTAGAAAGTGCAAAATTGGCAAAAAAAAAAATGGCGCATGCAATAAACCCTTTTCACAACACTCAAAATAAAATAATAGTACCGAGATAAGCATATATGTATATGTCAATGAACCATAAAGTTCGAATAAAATTTTGCAGAAACGTTATAAAATTGATGTGAATTTTCATTGCTGTCGCAATTTCTGATTTTCCGAAAACAGTATTATGCACGCAAAAGGAATACAAATGTGGTGGATATCCAAAGGAACACATTTCTATCTACATACATATGTACATATTTATATATGTATATACACGTGTATGTTTTGGCTTTGTGTACTCACATTCCCATACTAACTTTTTATATTTAATATAAGTTGTATGAATTCGTGTTTACAACAAAGTATACTAAGTTGAGTACTTTGTTCTCTGTTACAAAATGGACTTTTTCCATTATCTAAATGGAAAACTTTCTTAAAATTATTCGTGCGCGATATCACGTTATTTGGTTTCTTGCTTTTACTCAACTTTTTTGTTTTATTTTTCTTATTTTCTTTATGTTCTTAGTGGGGCTTTGGTAAAATGTTGTGTTCTCTTTTTATTTTTAGCAGAATATATTTTTATACATGTCAGCTTAAATTCTTAGAAAAACTTTTGGGAAAAAATTATTTGATGCATATGTGCTAGAACGCCCCATCGTTAAAGTTTTTTCAGAAAATAATATAAAAACAAATCTAACAAGTAAGAGTGCTATATTCGGCTGGGCCGAATCTTAAATACCCTTCACAATGGTACATACATTCTGATTGGTTTTTGGTGCGATAAGTTGTTTTATTTGGCTTTTAAATGGACCGATTTTTTCTGAATTTCAATATCAGATCCACTACCGGGATTTAACACAGGCTGCAAAACTTTTATTAAAATAATTCTTAATATGCTCAAGTTCAACCACTAGGTGACACCAATTCTTTTTAATATCAATGAAATAAAGAAAAGCAAAATGTATTTCTTAATTATTTATCAGTTAACTTTATAGTAAAATTTATTTAACAAAAAATTGCATATAATTGCATTATTTTTGAATTATAATGTTAAACATTGCCATTAAGTGTGATTTGCTTTTCAATTTACTTACGTATGTGGGTACATGCATACGTATGTATGTATGTACATACCTATAATAGAAAACTCTAAAATAAATTTTTTGTTATTGAATATTTTCAGTGTGTTCCATAAAACAATGATTATATACATACATATATACATACATACATATTTACATTGCTTGCTTTTACAAAATTATTTTTTTCTTGTGCACGTTGTTGATGATCTATTGCGTATCATCATACACATGTGTGTGTGTATGTACATATGTAAGTACGTAGGGAAACCCAAAATGATTTTTTGTGTGAATGAATTTGAAGACGCAATTGTTCAAAAGAATTTCATTGCGTACCCTTTTTTCAACAATTCTTTATATCACTTTCATTTTCAAGCTCGTGTATACATATGTATGTACATACATACACATTTTTACACCAAAGCAAAAAAATTGTTTATGCTAACATACTTGCATGCATACATACATATGTAGATACATACATACCTACATACATACAAACGTATCTACATACATACATACATACATACATACATACATACATACATACATACATACATACATACATACATACATACATACATACATACATACATACATACATACATACATACATACATACATACATACATACATTCATATATTCATACATACATACATACATACATACATACATACATACATACATACATACATACATACATACATACATACATACATACATACATACATACATACATACATACATACATACATACATACATACATACATACATACATACATACATACATACATACATACATACATACATACATACATACATTCATACATGATCGCAAATATTATATACATATGTATATAATATTATATACATATGTATGTACCATTATGATTGATTTTTGGTACCAAGAGTTGGGTGCATATGGGCCGATGTCCAAAAATTTTCTAATTTTGCCCCTAAACAGCCTGTATGTACCATTCCGACAAATTTTTAGTGCAAAAAACTGTTTCGTTTAGCTTCCAGGCCCGACTTCTTGAGATATCGGTAGGCGCTATTTCTCGAACATATATGGGCCGATGACAAAAAGATTTCCAGTTTTGCTTCTGACTAACCTATATGTATCATTCTGATTGATTTTTGGTGCCAAAAGTTGTTTTATTTAGCTTATAGAGCCGATTTCTTGAAAAATCGGGAGACGCTATATCTCAGGTATATATAGACCGATTGCAGACATTTTCAAATTTTGCTTTTAAACACCTTATATGTACCATTCTGATCGATTTTTGGTACCAAAAGTTGTTTTATTTGGCTTTTAGAGCCGACTTCTTGAGAAAACTTGAGGCGCTATATCTCGAGTGTATATGGGCCGATGTCCAAAATTTTCCACGTTTGCCTCTAAATAGTCTATATGTACCATTCTGATTGATTTTTAGTGCCAAAAATTGCTTTATTTGGCTTAAAGAGCGGATTTCTTGAAAAATCTGGAGTCGCTATATCTCAGATATATATGGACCGATTTCAAAAATTTTCCAATTTTGTTTTTAAACACCTTATATGTTCCATTCTAATCGATTTTTGATACCAAAAGTTGTTTTATTTGGCTTTTAGAGCCAACTTCTTGAGAAAACGGGAGGCGCTATATCTCGAGTGTATATGGGCCGATGTGGAAAAATTTTCCACTTTTGCCTCTAAATAGCCTATATATACCATCTTGATTGATCTTCGGTGCCAAAAGTTGTCTTATTTGGCTAATAAAGCCGATTTCTTTAAAAATCGGGAGACGCTATATCTCGGATATATATGGGCCGATTTCAAAAATTCCTTCATTTCTAGGATTTAATGAGCACAAAAAATGATATGGTTTAGTTTTTAAGAAAAAATTTTTTTCAAAAATCTGAATACAAAAATTACACAAAATATCCCTCAAAACCCGGTTTTTTGAATATATCTCGGCTATACGTGGACCTATCTTACTGAATTTCAATAGCAGACCCACTACCGGGGTTTCACACGTTTTAGCGAAAGAATGAGGTTTCTATCTCAAACCGTTTTCTCAGAAACGGTATTTCAACGACTACAGACGGACAGACGGACAGACGGACAGACGGACAGACGGACAGACGGACCGACGGACAGACGGACAGACGGACAGACGGACAGACGGACATCGCTCAATCGTAATCGCTATTGATGCTGATCCAGAATATATATACTTTATGGGGTCTTAGATGGATATTTCAATGCGTTACAAACGGAATCACAAACTTATATATACCCTTACACATTTATGTGAAGGGTATAATAAAAACAAGAAACAAGCAAGTTGCAAATTTACATTGTACTTTTCGTAGACAGCAAGCAAATGGAGGAATTTCATATCTTTTCTTATCTTTGTAGCGGTCCCAGGAATTGTAAAGGTGGTCTTAAATAATTTTTGTGTAAGGAATCGCTTGAGCTCAGATGTCAGGCTGCCATTTTAATTTTTGGATGTTTTTGTTGTTTACGGTAAGTACCAAATTTTTCAAAAAAAAAAAAAAAATATTTACTCTTCCGGCCGACATAAAACGACCAAAAATGTTGTAAATCAGTAAATCAGTAAATATAAAGGGTCATCTTTCATCCATTGTTTGCAACGTCAACTTTTTTAAACGAAGACAGTTCCTTGGTTTCCACTTTGCACAGCTTTACCGCTACCAAAGCAAAAAAAATTGGCATTTGTGAGGGCACACAAATGTTAAATTGTGAAACTGTTTTCGGATTTTCAGGCTGTTGCTGTAATTTCCAGGGAAACATAAACGATTGACTAAATAATGGCCTCAATTAAAAGTCGTAAACTGGCTTACGTGGGGGCCTATTTTTGCAAACATGGGAAAATGTTATTTCTGACTTCACAATGGATGTTTTGTGGTTTTTGAATGCAAGACCAATATTATTTTCCTTATTATTAAGTTATCTGTTTCACGTCAAACAAATCTTAGAATTATATGACTGTTAGTTAATTATTATAATTACAAAATCGAATAAAAATGGACAAAAATTTCTTGAAAAAAAATTTTTTTATTCATTATTTCATGGATGGCTGTGGTGTGTTATCGTTGAGAATTCAAAAGCACGTAACATCACGTTTTCTAATTTTACAGGAGATGCAAAAACATTACAAAAATAAAAACTTCAGCAGACATACGAACAATTAATGGAATATGGATTTAAGAAAAAACAACTAAAATAATTCAAGTTTAAAATAATATGGCTTTCGAAATATGTTTTAAGTAATGTTTGTTACGTTATTTTGTGGTTCATCAAATATTTTTTTAAACAAAATTGAAGACGCGAAAAATGTGCAAAAAATAGTTTTTAATACGAGCGAATTTTTCGTTTCCAACAAATTCTGCCTAATTTTCTTCCTGCAATTATTGTAAATATTAACTATTTACATTTGCAAATAGATATATGCACATAATATATACCAATATTTACTTACCAGCTTATAATAGAAAACTCTAAAACAAAAAAATACGAGGGTTGCCTTTTATACTTGGTGATTTGGCAACCCTAAACCCTGTCTCGGCTTAAAAATGGAAGCAAATCGTGAACATTTTCTAGAGATTAGTTTTTACAACTTTCGACTTGAATTAACTCAGCAACAGTGCATGGCTGAGCTTAACTCCATTTTTTGGCGACGAACCTCCATTGGTTATCGATAGTATGGTGAATTTCATCGTAGGCGTAATTCACTCCAATTCGAATTTCGCGAAGGTCATCCAAAAGCATTTGTTGTTCCGAAAACCACTGATTCTGTACGCAAACGGATATTGCAAGATCGTTATGTGATCTATCGTGAGATTGAGATAACCTTAGGCGCTAGAGGGACGAGCATACGTTTAATATTGTATAACTGTATGGGTGTTTCAAGATGAGCAAAATCTAATGAAAGTTGTTCGGGCACGAAGCACTGCCATATGCAGCTGCTTTCAGCAAGAGTACCCACCAAACCTCAACATTTGCGAATAATATCGTTTTCGAGGTTATGCGAACATTTTGCGGACAAAACTATCATAAATGGCTATCGTAAACGAAAGTAAAACGAGCTAATAGAGCTCACTCGTCGCTCAGTTTGTGGCAGCAAAACACTCGTAAGCGATGGCTCGGAAACGATACTTTTGCGGACCTCTTGCGATATTAAAGACGGAGACTTAGCTATTCCTGTATACATTTTTTTTTTCAAAATAAAGCAAAATAGCTACATACAAAAAATTTTTGCCGTTTTTTGTCCGTTTATAGTACGAAAACGATATTATTTATGAATAATTAATGGAAGAAGAGAAACTAATGTTCTTTATTTGTCACTCTCACAATTTCTTCCGCATTTTATTCGTTTTTGATACTACAAACGATTGTTATTAGCGAGCATTCGCTTAAAATGGATCTCAGGTTTGGTGGGTATGTAGAAACCAAATTATAAATATGTAGATATGTATTAACAGCTTGGTTCCTTCATGTATGTGTAACATAAGTTACTACTGTCATTGTTAGCTGTCAGCGAAAATCCATATTTATCTGTAGTTAGTTTTTTAAGTAACTCTACAAATCAGTTAAAATTAAAATTTCATTCTTTTTTAAACGTTTTGTAATTTAAAAATAACTGCACTGATTACTTCTAGAATAAACTACGGCTAGTTACTGCAAAAATATTCTGAGTGCAGAAGTGTATAGATATTCATGGGGAATATTTTGAAATACAATAAAGTGATTTTCGATGATTAATATTTCCTTTTGTTCTCTAGTCCCGGTATATAAAACACACCCCTTGTTTTATTTTGTTATTTTTATTTAAATAATTAACCCAATGGAGCAAATATTTACAAGAAGTTTACACTTATATTTACAAATATAACAAGAAGTTTACACTAGTTTATAATTTGTGGTGAAACATTAAAAAAACATAGCGATTCTTCTTTCAGTTACATTATCAATTAATGAAGAGTCAATAAAATCACGCAGGTTGTTAAAATCCTTACGTAAACGTGTTAATGGATCGGCTAAAGCATAGTTTGTTTTTCAAGTCTTGACATATGTATAACTTCGAGTACTTTGACATGGACTATTTTACAACAGAAATTCACAACAAGTGTTACTTAACATAAGATACATTGTACGACGGCTTTCCAGGGGTGGTAACTTAATTAAAGCCAGTCTACTCACTTATGATGGAAGACCTATTCCGTTACTCCAATTCAAACCGCGTAAACAAAAGAGCAAAAACTGCCTTTGAACTGATTAAATTTTTTTTAACAGTGTACATTATAATATGGATCCTAAATTACTGAGCTATATTCTAAGGAAAGGCAGCCCCAACTAAGCCTATGTAAATCTATTGGGTGATGTCTTGATCCAAAACTTCTTTTATCCGGCGCTTTATAAAAGAAAGAATCCCTCTAGCCTTATTTGTAGTCATTGTAATATGCGATGGAAAGCCAAGTTTGCGATCAAGCGAAATTCCGAGGTCCAAAAATGAGTCAATTATTTCCACTTGGTAGTCTCCTAAAAGGTAGTTTACATTTACATTTCTTCAAATTCAGTACTATCGCATGTTATCGCTTTGCAGATTTGCATGATCTGCATAATATTTGAAGCTGTAAAAAGTTTTTACATCATCAACGCACATTAATGCCTTTGAAAACTGGATAACTTGAGGAAGATCGTTTATGAAGAGCGAAAAAGAATAGGACCAAGATGGCTACCTTAAGGAACGCCGGATAAAACAGGAATACCTTTGGATGTCGATTTGTTGAATATTACGGTTTGCTTACGGTATGTCAAATAAAATCTCAGCCCGTTGAGGGTAACACTATTAAAACCAAATAACTACAATTTATGCAAAAGCAGATTATGATTTACTTTGTCGACTACTTTGCTAAAGTCCATGTAAACAGCATCAGTCTGTTTCACTTTTGAAACCGTAAGTGCCTAATATGTGAAGTTTTTACCTATAAAAAAGTAAGAGCGCTATATTCGGCTGGGCCGAATCTTAAATACCATATATGTACCATTCTGATTGATTTTTGGTGCCAAAAGATGTTTTATTTGGCTTATAGAGCCGATTTCTTGCAAAGTCGGGAAACGCTATATCTCGGGTATATATGGACCGATTTCAAAAGTTTTAAAATTTTCCCATATTCACCACGGAAAATAGTCTATGGACATTTGACATAATCTCTTTAGTTTAATTTCAGTCTCCAGTTTTCTAAATCATATGGGTGAATTGTGAGGACGTAATTTTTGGACGTATGTATCTTTCGAGGTTCTCTAATTATGCTATTGACAAAATATTTGCCCGATTTCAAAAAAGAATTATGTTTCATTTTTCATTATTTAAATATTATTACTTAATAGACGTTAAGGATAAAACATATTCTTAAAAAGTTCGTAATTAATTAACACTAGTAGGAAATAATCCTTACTAAATGTTTATGAATACAGTTCTGTTAATTTTAGCTCAACTATTATTTGCAGCTTTTTTTTTATGAATAAAATGGTTAGTACCCATTATGTTTTATATCCCATGCGGCAGAAATACATATATTTTTTAAATTTAAATTTTATAATAATCCAAAATCAATACAGCGCGTTGAACAGTAAATATTCTAGTTTTTGTGTATAATTGTATGTGTTTGTTTTTGACAGTTCATATCATAAGAAGGTTAGTTTAAGAATTATTATATATTATAACAACGCCAAATTCTTTATAAAATTGGATTTGGCAGTACTTGTAGCATATCGTCTATACGTGATGAAATTTTTATGACTGTAAAATTGACATCACAATGAGTAGTCATCAGGTCTAGGTTAAAACCAATAAGAAAATAAATAAATGATTCATTATATTATAAACTTAATGAAAGTTGATCAGGTATAGAATTTGTATAATGAAGTCTTAGTTTTTGGTTAGAAAAGTTGGCCTTTTTTTACTAAAATCATTACTGCAACCAGTTATACCAAGTTATACAATCTTTGTAACTATCGCGTAAATAATTTACAAAAAATACAAGAAAAATTAACTGTGTAACTCACATGACAATCGAGCACAAGTATTGGGTGTTTTTGAGGGTATAAATTCGTAAAAGTTTTAGAGAAGGCAATCACAAGTATACATACATTCGTATGCAATAGTAATATGAGAAACAAAAACCAATTTTATTTAAAAAAATCATTAGTTTCAGTAAAAATTTTTTAAGGGAACTGGCATTTGTTATAACTTGGGTAAAGAGTTCTACAATAAACAAATAGCGTAAAGTTCTTGGAAAAAAAGGATAAGGGATATTAAAGGATCAATTGGTTTTTCTGTGACTGGAGCTTAGAGATGTGAGGCAATTTAACTTAAACGTCATTTCCGTAGGCGTCCATGAACCAATAAAATACCTTAACGATTTTGTTATATTTAAGAAATTTTCAAATGAATGCTATCATTCATTTTTGCTAAAGTTATTTTAAAGCAGAACAATAAAACATGGTTCTTAAATAATATTTAGTTACTAATTTTTGTTTTTTGCTTTTAAAATAGAATTGAAATTAATTTTAAGGGTGTTTTCATACGTTTCAATCGAATCCTTAAGCGCATCGTAAGTCACGTTTTGTATCTCAAGAAACCCCTATTGTTGTCCGCTCAAGTACAGCACATTTCTAAATGAGATTTCTATTTAGGATTTAATCAACCATTTACAGCTAAAAATGTATAAAGTTCAGCGATGCATAGTACTGAAGTATTACGTGAAGTAAATGCAAAATAAGCATCTACAATCCCAAAGCTCATAAATTTTTAATTTTGTGAACATAGTTTGTTGTATGAGTATTTAATCTGTAATAGTTCGATGCTACCATTTCTAGGTCAATCTTTAAAAAAACGTTTTTGTTAAACATTATAGTCCAACTTTATGATTTACAATTGTTAAGGAATATTATCATGCTTGAGTTCAAATGCAGATCACTTCAATTTTAACACAAAAATCTTTCTCAACCTTAGAAAATAATTGTAAATCATATAGTTCGACTACAAAGTTAAGATTAATGTTTACAAATCGCTGGGAACGACGAGAAGTTTGAAACGGTTGTTATAGCAACAAACACAAAAAATCAATTGGATGTTCATGAGCGAATATAAAATATATTCAACAGAAGTACATAGAGATAAAATGGAATAAGATTAAAAATGGACTGTCAGTACTGAAGAGATCAGATGGTAGGATGGCTATGCGCTGCTGCTTAAAAATTGTATACAATTAATATTGGCCTGGGTTCGAAGCAATTTGAATGCTGTTGAGAGTCGTGCTGGGCAGGTAACAGGCATGGTGTGTACCCCAGCCAATTATCTTCAACTTTACTTTTCTTCTCTTCTTTAAAAATGTTAATCACGTCAATTTTATCACAAAAAATTTTTTTCTGAATTTTGAGAAAGTAAAGCCTGCTAAAATCATTAACAATTTTTTGTTAAATTTCAGAAAAATTTTTTACCATTGAAAGGCAATCTGTCACATGTTTCCATGTATCAAATATTAGTCACCTTTCGCCTCATAAAATAGACCCCTCAGAAATTGCACAACGCCCTAAAATTTTGAGTTTTTTTTTTACAATTTTGAGTTTTTGTACATTTCAAACATCAGCTCAAAAATGAGTACCCCAAGCAAAAATGGGATATTATTTTGTACAAATTAGAACTCCGATTTCTGAAATGTAATAAGTCCCCCAAAAATGAGTCATGTAATAATTGTAAATTTTCTATTCACATGGAAAAAAAGTAGCGGTAAATATATACAATTTATGTAAATACATGAATAGTCTCCTAAACTGTACTCCGGCAACTTGAATAGTTGTAAATTGATGAGCAATTTGAACTGGCATCGAATACTGCATACTTGAAATGTTAGTATTGAATAAAATCAATTTTGGGAGCTTCTTGCTTACCAACTACATACTCACTATCATTTACTCTGGCTGACAGATTAAAAAACTAATACTAGGCTGCAGGTTGATATTTGGTCTGCTTAAATCTTATATTAATAGGAGTCATACTTAAAGAAAGGTAAGTTTGGTTCACATATTTATGTGCAAATATATTTAAAATTAATATTGTTTTGGGAAACTATGCGATGCAGCCAAAGACGTTTGTAACTTAAAGAGAGATTAATTTGCTTCAAATAATGGCTTGCAAATATGTATGTATATAGTTACAGGCAGAGAATGGTTTTACAACAGAAAATAATCTGCCATTCTTGAAGTAAAAGAATCTCTGCCAAGCGTACAAAATTATAACAAAATTCAACTTTGCTGTTGCTTTCATTGCTTTCGGTTAAGCGAACGATGTGCAGTGAAATCGTGGGCCTGACACTTTTAAAAATACCGAAAACATGTTTTTTTTGGGAAGAGTAGAACTGAATTCCTTTTTAACGTGCGAGGACCCTAAAACTTTCTGAAGCTTAATTTGTAAAATGTGTGTTGTAAAATGTGTGATATTTTAGCAGGGGAAATGGATTACATCCATACAGAGGAGCGGAAATGTCGCGAAGCGGTTCCCTTACGGCAACTCAGTTAACTAGTAATGAATTATAAGCTAACTTTTTTACAGCTGGTGGTGGTTGACACTTAGATTATTTTTAATGGAGATGACTGATTATTTTAACATTACGATGTCCTAGGAGGTAGTCAATTGTCCGACTGTGTATTACTTTTCAACTAACTTAAAGTTAGCTACTTAAAACTCAGTACCCACAGAAAAAAATGTACAAATCAAGGCTGATTTTACATATTTCGGTGGTAATATTATATTTTATTAAATTAAATTTCATCCTACTTTCTTTTTTTTTTTTTGTTAGCTTCTGGTGGGAATCAAACCACTAAGCCTCAAGACTGGTGAGCAGCGGCCAACATACTCGCTCAGCCATCGCAACATTTAAAACGAATGAGACAATAGGCAATTTAATTAAAGAGTTATTTACTGTGCATGTGTGTACGCTATTATTTTAATTTTGGGTTAACTCTGCACTACATTTCAGCTAGGTTATAGCCAGTACACAAAAAGTGAATTACAAATCGATTGTATTGTAGCTAATTTGAAGCTAGTCCATAAAAGTTAACGTAAAGTTAATTATTTTAGTAGTGGACTACTCAATGTCCGACAGGGATGAACTATAAGTCGATTTTATTTGTAGTCGACTACCAATTTGCTGGCAGGGTTCGGACAGTTTAGTCGCAGCAGAGAACGTACGGCAAACAACCAAACAAGTCGTAAGGGGAAGAGAACGTGTTTGGCGACACACACACCAACAGCAAACATCGAGTGAGAGCGAACACGATCGCCATAACCGCACCGATGTGCGAACTGTTGGAAAGCAGCAAACACAAAGCTACAATTCGAGAGAATATAAGAGGAGTGAAACTTAAACGATAGGGCCTTTTTTAAGTGAGGAGTGGTGAAACTGGTAAGGATTATTAGCTGATTACATCAACCATTTATATAGCACAGGGCTTGGTTTATAACCAAGTGTATTAAGGTGAATAACATTCATATTGACCCGCTGGATTACATCTGGTCGGGAGGAAGAGCTAGGGTATCGAGTTAGGGTGAGAAATAGGGTTGCGCTAAGGTTTACACCCTGCTACTTAAGTTCAAGGCAAACTGGACTGCATCCAACTTGGCAATAGGAGTTAGCTAAAGGTGAATCTAACTACCAGTTTCACACACAATTTCAGTAATGAGCAAATTCTGTAAAAAACATAAAACTGAAGTTTGAATAAAATAACCCAAGTAGTGAAAAAGAGAACAAAGACTTGTATCCTTATTGAGCTATAGAAGATCCCAGGATTTTCGGCAGAGCATACGCCAGGCCGAGCACCTAGAAAAAAGGGGTTCTTTACAAACCTTTGTATATTTTATTTTAAAATATCTGTTAGAATATGCACATATATTCAATTGTATACCACGTATAATTGTTTACTTAGTTTTTCGAAGAAATCTTGCATTTTTGTAAAAGATAACAACTGGCTATTTTTTCTAAATACAGTTGTAATATCAAAATTATATTTTTATTTATTATAAATTTCGCACTGTGAAATATTCACTCTATATAGAAGCTCAAATTACCTTTTATGTGATAGATAAAACAGAATACAATTTACACATTTTGATATTTCTCAATAAATTAAGAAATAAAATAATCTAATAAAGAACAATTGGGGCTTTATTTCCTAATTTTTTGGGACATTAATTCATATGCAATAAACTCCAAGATTGAAGTCTGAAGCCCCAAAATGAGAAATAACCCTCATCAACTGTTGTTGTTGTTCGCTGTACTAATGGAAGAAGGCTATTTCACTTTTCTAGGAGCTGAATTTCTTGGAGGCTATTTCATGCCGCCTCTTCACAAACCTCAAAACCTTTCATGTAGAGTGCATATCGCTCTAGTATGTATCAGCTATTTATAATGAATATTTGACTTCTTTTAGCAAATCTACTCTCTTGACCATGCGGATTGTAGTAAAAATTTTAAAAAATCTATGGGTAATTATTTTCTTGATTTCGGAAAAAAGCCAACGTTCTAATAGCGGTTGTAGTGTGTATTCCTCAACTAGCTCAAGATTTTAAACAAAATAATTTCTAAAGTACCTTATTTCAAACTATATACAAACTTTTTTTCTGAGTTACGAAATTTTTTGTAGAAAAACAGCTGTATATTTTATTTATAAAATTCTTAGAAGGATCCAGTTCAACCCCAACGTTTTTCATTTCAATCAGGTAAAGAAAAGTAAAATTTTATAGCTAGGTGGTCTCGAGGTCGCGACACATATCTTCACCATTTGTGTGAACTTTGGATGGTCTAAATTTCAGAAAATTTATCACTGCCGCTTAAACTTCTAAGCTAATGCAATGTTGCTAACCATATAAATATTTAACCAACCAATTTTTTTCTCTTTGAAGAAGAGTGAAGTGAAGACGGAATCCTATTACTGAGACTTTTACGTCCGTCCGTCCGTCGCAGGCCCTATTCTCATAAACCGTAAGAGCTAGACAGCTGAAATTTTCACAATATATGTGATTATCCTGACGTTACAACAACAAATACTTGATACAAAAAAATTTTATAACGAAAGTGTGCTCCCATTCAAGAAACAGTGAAAATGAACTAAAATTAGTTGTAACTTTTGAACCATAAGAGCTAAGAAGCTGAAATGTTACAGGTTATTTGGTTGCATAGGCTCTAGAATAAAACATACCCAAAACAATAAAAAAACTCAGAACTAAGAAGTTCTTCAGGTGGAGAGCTGAAGTTTTTAGAGTATATGCGGTTACATAGGATCTAACCCAACTCAAAAAAAAGAAAGAAATGCGGTCGGGGGACCCCCGTTCGGAACGAAGTTCCTTACGTTTTTGTTTTTCATCTTTGAATGTAATACAAGGTGAAATCTGTATGTTTTATTTTGTATTGTTTTTGAAATTTTTAAATTTTATGTTTCTTTAAATTTTTGGAACGTTTTCTAACTAATTATTACTTTTTGGTAGGTGTCTCTGCTGCTGTCAGTGGAGACACCGCCCATCATCATATACAATTGCTTGTCGACAGTACACCAATACATATAAAAATCTCACACGCTTTCGAGACGATTTCTACTAATTTCCACTACCAGCAAGCCGCGTTAAGGAACTTCGTTCCAAAAAAATACAAAGAGTTAAGAAAAAGAGAGCACCCATACAATGAACTGAAATGTGCTGTAATCCTTGAACAGCAATAGATAGGGACCTGATATTTGCACTTAATATGCTTTTGCCATTCTACATGACAACAAATACTTAAAATTGCTACCGGTAAAAATTTTAAAGTCGCTCTATACATAGCGACACAGTTTAGTTTTTAAATTAACTATAACTTTTGAAACGTAACAGATAGAGATTTTGTATTTTCGAAGTGTACATACGTATGTAGTTGGGAGGGCTCTCCAACAACAACAACAACTACTAAAAAAAAAAATGTAATTCAAAAACTAAAGGGGGTCCCAATACACGAATCTGTGAAAATTAGCAAATGTATCTGTAACTTTTGAATCATTCGAAATAAAGACTTGAAATTTGCATATATGTGCCTGCGTAGGTTCTACGACGGCAGATACCAAAAAAAAAACAACAAAAGCAAAAATTCTAAAAAAAAAAAATTATCCATAGAATTTGAAATTTTATAATTTTTGTACTTAGACAATTATAATACATCAACGAAATATAGTGGCTATCCAATGTCAGAAACTTTTTTCCCCATTTGTTGCGTACTCTAATATGTTCAACCCTTTTTTGAGAGTATGCTTAGCTTAATTCATGCGGAAGCTTATACTCTAAATTAAAAGTAATAATAGAGATGTACTGACAAGTCAAGCCCTTGGTGCAAGAAGGTCACAACTCAAAAATGATTGTTTTGCAGAAAATTCATTTAAAGTTTTGAGATTACTCACAGTTTAATTGTAAACAAAAACTTAATACTTCTCTCAAAAGCAGATGCTTGTTTGATTGTTTTACGCAACATAAATAAACATTAATTTTACCATAAATAATGATATAACGATTAGTTTTTCAATACTAGTGTAAGAACTGAATTTTTTGAGTGATGGCATTATTGCAACAAATGCTCGATATGTATTTCGTTTGGTACACACCAAGTACGCAGAAGAAGGAGAAGGAAGGTTGATTTTAAATTTTACAGCTCTCACATAAAAGTTGATTGAAAATGCTTATTAGATGCAAGATTAGATATCGTTCTTGTTTTCAATATCTCTATAGTTACGTATAAACGAAAGTTTCACAAAAAATGTGTAAAAATATATAAATAAAAAATAAACGCAATATTATGCATGGCTAAATATTAAACGTTAGGATGAGGGAAAATGATATAAAACGGCAACGGTTCAAACTCTAAAGGAAGTGGTTTTAGGCGTGTTTAGTAAATGCGACGACCATAATACGCTGATGCCAATATATTCCAATCGGTTTCTGTTGCGGTTGATGACTGCCGATGGTGGCATAAAATTCTAACAACTTAACTACGTGAGTAAAATTTTCTACTTAAAAACAGAAAACTTTTTTTTTATTTTCTTAATCAAATGATTACAAGATCTGAGTACTAAAATCTCCTGAAAAATAAGGTATAAACGTAAGGAATCCAAAATAAACTTAATTAAAAGTTAAAAAGGAAACTTATGGAGCTAGACAAAAGAAAAGTAAACGAAAGAAACAAAAAAAAAAAAAAAAAGTTCTTCTGTACCAGTTGTATATGAAAACGTTGAATATATGTATATGTGTAAATGGATGTTCTCTTTTTGGGATAGAACTTAAATTTTTACGGTTATGAAAAAATTTCTGTAAATAAAGTCATCTAATAACATTTGAAAAATATAAAAAGGAGGTTGAATTGAATATAAAGTAATATATGTATGTACGATGTGCATCAGTATGTATGTGAACCTTGAACAACTTCATTAAGGTTTCATTAGTATTTTAGGAGCAGGAAACTTAGCTAAAAATCGAAATAAAAGCTTAAAAGCACTATAAAACATGTCCCAAACAAAAACACTTCATTTCTGAGTACAATAGGGACAGCAACAGTGAACAGCACACAGAGAGAAATGTTAAATATAGAGAAATGTTAAATAAATAATATGGAAAAAAATTGTTCTGCATTTTCCAAAAGCTACTTTAGAGCAAACAATTCAAATTAATAAAACTCTAAAATTTTGTACCAATTAGATATACATGGACTAAATAGACTGATCATCTACTTATTTCATTGTTATTGAATTAAAATAAATAGACATAAAATTGTTATCATTATAGTAACTTTTAACTGTATAATTAGTTTTAAATCAAAGCGTTTTATTTTTCTAAAATTGTGATTAAACATTTTTTCTTACATTGAAGTATTCACATATAGTCGATTGCCTCGTTCCCTGAAAACTGTGGCAGAATTCTGTTAAATTAAAACAATTGGTATAAGACCACCACACTGAGCAAACTTTCAAAATATCTACCAAAAACATACACTTTTGCTCTAAATGGTCACACTTTCTGAGCATGCATGCTAAATTTTACATATGAAACTTGTGATTATGAAGAAAAGTGTATCAGGGCAGAAGGAAAACCTTGTATTACAGATAATAAAGTAAAGCAACAAAAACCTAAAAATATTCGTAACCCTCCCTCTTTTCGGAAATCTAGTCAACTGCTGAGACACGGTTGATATTTGTTTTTCTTTGATTGCTTTTTTTAGGGCTGCCATTGTTATTATTTATACCGGAAACAAGAAATACAATATGTTCTTTTGTGGGCCGTAGCAAATGATTGAAATTATATTTTTGCCGTTTCATACATGCAGGTTACGCCAATCCTTGTCTTACATATAAACTTTGGAGAAGGGAATAGAAGCTCTCTCACAAAAAATCAAGTCGAAATTTTTTCGTATGGCTAGTGCTTCCAGGGGAAGTTGGTAGTTACCTTCAAAGTTTTTCTTGCAGTTCTTATGGCCTTAAAAATTTGTAGCGCCACTAATTATGCGTATCGCATAACAGTGCTGTAGTCAATAGCAAGTAGAGACCACAACATATCATTAGCTAAAATTGTGCAAGAAAGATCATACAAATCAAAATAGTTAAGATTGTTTCTATACAACTGTTTATGCAGTTGCAACAGCTATTATGTTGCAACAGCTGACTCATATGTTCAAAAATCAAAGTTTTCTTGTTTGCTCAAAAGTGAAATTAATTATTTATTTGCTTGAAAAGCTAATTAAAAGGTATTATTTTATGTCTAAAAATAGTCCTTACTAATGTTTTCTGTCTTTTGCAGTCGTCTTTATGCTGCCGATATTTCGTTGATGTTAACCAACTTATCAGTAGACTCGAAATTTTTTTAAAAGAATGTTTGAAACTCAACTACTTATTCCAAAATTCCCATGACCAAAATGAGAATCAGAAATGTTCAAACAAACTTTTAATACAGAAAATATTTGATATTTCTTAACAACTTCTATTTCTACAATTTAAATTTGAAAGCAAATGTACAAAAAAAAAATAAAATAATAATATCGTAACAACTATTAATCACAATCTTATTGGTAATGATCTATAATTGCATAAAAAATAAAAATTTTTATTTCTGTGCTTCTTGTTTCTACTAAAAATGTTTAGGTTGCATAAAATAAGTATATTTTAAAATAATTTTTATTAAAATTAATTATGAAAACGAGAACGTTATATAAAACACGTTTTACTTAAAACTATGTCTCATAACTTTTCCTCATTTTTCTTACACAGGAAATGTTTTAAAGGTAACACACGATATATATGTAGCTGCTCACACGTGTACAATTCGACAGATACGACGTGATAAACACTCTGTACTTAACGCTTTTCTTCAAATAATGCTGCCGGAATTCGTTTCTTTCAAATATATTGCTGTTTGAAGATATTTAAACTTTATAGCTCTAATAATTTCTGTTCTAAAAAATTAACCTATTTTACAAGAACCCATAGAATCCAAAATAAAGTTAAAATACTTATTCTGCTCACATTTTAATAGATATCAAATTTTATTGAAATAAGAAATTATTCTTGCAGTATTCAAGACTTATTATTTCCGCCAGAAATAATTTAGATACTATGGAAAGATCTGGTTAGGTATATCAAAAACGCAGGGACTGGCCTCTTAACTATTCCTATCTGAAAGCTTAAAGCAAAATCGACAAATGTATATGTTTCATATTTAAAAGTTTAAATTTCTGTGACTTTGCGGTTACAATGTTTGTGGTCCGTGGTGTGTTGCTTGTTCATTTTAAGATCATGACAACCTCTTTTGAGATTTCATTACATAACTAAAAATAAAAATTTTACAACTCAGTATTAAGTTTCTTTTATTTTTTGTCTTACATTTTTTTCTTGTAAGTTTTGTTTTTTTCCATTTCGGCAAAACATTTCAATTTTAATAGTCCAAAAGGACAAAAGTTGTAGCTCAAATACTTTACAACTTTGCTGCTTACATGCGAATGAAAAACTTTTAAAGAAAAAAACTTTGTTCCCATGATATTATTTTTGTTAGTGAATATTTTGACGAAAACATATTATAAAGAAAACATGTTTGTTACAATGTCGAGTTTCTTACTTTTTTAAATATGGTTATGAGACACAAATTTGTATGTATGTCCTTATAACAGAGTACGATGTGTCAAAAGATATGTGAGAAAATTTATTTTCAAATAATCGATCGAAAAATTTATTTTGAAATGACCGATTTCAAAAATAAATATTTTGGGAATAGACACACGTCTTTTCTCTCTATGTCATAAAACACCTGTTTTCGGGCACCAATTGTAAGGCCACCAGACAATTCATTGATTTAAATCTTACTATAATCGTTTTATAAATGTCACTTCTGCTTCGGGTGTGAAAACAAGTAAAATCAGGTTTATAATTAATAAGATATGGACAAATAAACATAACACAAGTTTTTACCACATTTATTGTTTTATACAAAACGTAAAAGCCACCAAACGTAATCGAACCAGCGACGCGCAGGTTAATGCTGGGAACACAACTGGAACGAACGACGAATTTCGCAGAACACAACGAATACGCCTGTTAAAATTGGTTGGTAAAGAATTTAGCAATACCATAAACAAAAATTAAACACTACAAACATGTTTTATAACCTAATATGTCGGCTTTTTATTGTAAATGCAAAAAGTCAAACCTTAACACTTAAAATAAAAACAATTAAAGTTAAAATTAACTGTTTTTACTAAAACATTTGAAAACTAAAACCAAAATGACCACATGGTACAGATTTGTTCGTCGTTCGTTGGAGTAAGAAATAGAAATAAATCTATTTCAAGTTCGCGGCGTACAACGAATTTCGACCGACTGTTGTGTTCCTAGGATAAAAACAGCTTAGACTCAGGGCTGGGCAGTATTTGAAATACATGTATTTGAAATACGTATTTGTATTTTGTATTTTAAATACTAAGCGCTTGATTATTTTGTATTTTGTATTTCATATACTCGTGCTCTCAAAATACATTTAAATTTATGTTAAAAAATATGCACTAAAAATTATTCCATTCATACATCAACTAAAATCCGAATATTTTGCTGCTGTTTTATTTAAAAAAAATTGCAATATCACAACTTAATTACCAAAGTACCTGTGTAAAGTAAGCGCATTCTCAATGTATGTGCATTCAGTACATACATTGAGAAAGTCGCCAAGCTGAATCATGAAATAATAAAATACAAGAAAAAACCGCGTTCGACATTTTAATCTAAAACAAGAGAAAAAATATCAGTCAAATATTGACTGGAATAGACTATATAGCGTTTGGTGAAACTTTTTTAATTGTCACTTATTTCTTAATTCCGTTAAAGGTTTTTCAATAAAATATCGTTTCCTAAATCAATGAGATGTTGTCGTTACCTGGTTTTGTTTATTCGCCATCAAGAGATTGCCTTTCTGATATCACTTTTAAAAAACTGGTGTTTATGAAAGAAAATAAAAACTTTTTTGATAAAAGTATTTTGTATTTTAATTACATATTTTTATTACATTGTATTTCAAATACTTGTTTTTGGAATGCAGTATTTGGTATTTAAAATACTTGGAAAAAAGTATTTCTATTTTGTATTTTAAATACATCGGAGCATGTATTTTGCCCAACACTGCTTACACCACCATTCAGCCATCGTCGCTTGTTGGTGAACATCACATTTTAGATGTATGCATGTAGTTTCATTTCAGAAATTTACCTTTTTTCTTATAGGTTTGATTTTTTATAAAACATGAAACTTCCCTTGGAAACATGCAAACGATTTATACAAAAAATTATAGTTTCTACTTCATTAATTTAGGTCCAAAAATGAACATTTAAAAAAAAATATTTGCTGTCTTTTTCAGCTGTCTATATGCTGTCGCACAGTGGTGTAAATAAGAAAAAAAGTGGTAAAAAGTCCGGAACTTCTAAACCACATAACGGATCTCGCTAAAAATTGCAGTGGGCATAGCTAAAGAGCTATATTTTTTGCCTCAATTCTTTTTAGGCCTATATTTAAAACGGGGGCAGGCCTATGGGGGCTGAAAGTTACCTACCTCAAGAATAAAAAATTTTGTGAAGCTTATAACTTTCTTATATCTTGGCCGATTTTAAAGATTCTTACCTTTTTGGATTTTGCTTAGCAAGGCAAAGAAAAAATGTTAAGAAACATGTTTTCAAATCTCTTACAGTTTAAGAGATATTCGCCTTAGAATATTATTTTTTACTATTTTCGCCGCAACTTCTTTTGGTTTTTTGCTTATATCTTTTTTGTTAAAATCTTAATTTTATTTTTTGGGGCCCGCTGTTATATTCCTTATAAAATTCTAAGTGAGATAAGGTACCGTTTTATTAAAATATCTTGGTCCGATAAGTCATAAAATAGGTCTGAATTCAAAACTTTGAAATTTCACCGAAAAATTTTAATTTTTGACAAAAAAAGGTGGCTTCATTATTTTTGAATTCGTAAAAAATTTTGTTCCAGCTTTTATACTTATTTTTACACGTAGCGAGAGATAATCTCTTAAGAGTGTGTACAAATTTTATTTTGTTTAATTAATCTGTTATTTTTATGACCACTTTTCCTTTCGATTTTGGAACCTTTTATTATGTCATCGTTTTCTTTTTGAAAGTAGAATTTAAGGTATTTAAATGCATTATTAGGTATGTTTTAGCCTTTTGATTATAACCGAACTAAGTGCTTTTAATTCGTATGTCTGGCTGTCTTTCAAAACGCCAAACTTGTTTACTTTGTGTTGGTTGCGTAGTATTCTAGTGGTTCCCGAATGTGCAAATATTTAAAAAAGGTATACATGTTATATATCGTTGAAAGGAATTCGTGTCTTTTTTTGAAATATATGCAAAAATTTATAATTTATTTATTTTTTTAAATCACATTCGTGAAAACAATGAAAAAATAATAAAAGGATAGTTTTTCGAACATAAAAATCCAAGTAAAACTTTAATATCTGGAAGACGGTAAAAGATACATGCATAATTTTTCAAAGTATATTAAACAACTAAATTTTCACATAACAGCATAAATTTCAGAAAGAAATATAAATCATAAATCCATTTTTTAGCAATTCAAAATTGTCCGTTCCAAAAATTGACTTTTTTAATAATCTCAGTCTGGCAACACTAATTATATCTAGGATGTCTCGAGCTTCTGCAGCAATAATACAAACTGATTTTGTAATAAAACGTCGTTCACGGAATTTCATTTCACTTTTGGCAAAACTTTTCAGACGCCCACATATCCGAAAATTGTTTTAAAAATTGATGATTTTTGACCACTGCCTATTGTAGGGTACTTAGTTTAAATTAAAAAATAAAAATTTTTACACACTCTTAAGAGATTATCTTTCGCTACGTGTAAAAATAAGTATAAAAGCTGGAACAAAATTTTTTACGAATTCAAAAATAATGAAGCCACCTTTTTGTGAAAAATTAAAATTTTTCGGTGAAATTTCAAAGTTTTGAATTAAGACCTATTTTATGACTTATCGGACCAAGATATTTTAATAAAACGGTACCTTATCTCACTTAGAATTTTATAAGGAATATAACGGTGGGCTGCAATTAAAAACTAAGATTTCACCAAGAAAGTTATAAGTAAAAAACCAAAAGAAGATGCGGCGAAAAAAATAATATTTTAAGGCGGATATCTCTTAAGCTGTAAGAGATAAGAAAACATGTCTCATAACATTTTTTCTTTGCCTTGCTAAGCAAAATCCAAAAAGGTAAGAATCTTTAAAATCGGCCAAGATATAAGAAAGTTATAAGCTGCACAAAATTTTTAATACTCGAGGTAGGTAACTTTCAGCCCCCATAGGCCCGCCCCCGTTTTAAATATAGGCCCAAAAAGACTTGACACAAAAAAATAGCTCTTTAACTATGACAACTACAATTTTTAGCGAGATCCGTTATGTGGTTTAGAAGTTCCGGACTTTTTACCACTTTTTTTCTTATTTACACCACTTTGCGCCATGTAAAGTATGGGTAGTACACTAGGATAGCAAAATGAAAATTCAGGCAAATAGAATAGCTTATTTAAATATTTTCTTTTGTGTTGCCTCCCCTTGATACTTTAAATAAAATTTCATTCCTCATTTTTTAATAGATCTATATATTTCGAACAATTTTTAGTTCATCTTCAGGATCTGCATGTTAAAAATTATTTATTAGAAGTTTTCAAAAAATTACAAAAGCATAAAATTTATACTCATACCTGATTTTTATGTGTGTTTTTATATAAACACATTTTTACGAATGAAAATTGTTTAAGACTTAATAAATACATTCCATCACTTGCTTGGTGTATATGTACATATTCGAGCCAACATGTCTGTACCTTAAAAACGAAGTAAGAAAACGATCTACAACCGAATTTTGTTTGCTAAAGAGATTTATATTTCCCTGAAAAAAAAAAGTTTAAATTTCTACAAAACTTTTTTTTTAAAGTAAGATTTTATTGAAAAAATTCCAATTGATTTAGTATGCAAAATCATTATGGAATAGGTACTAATTGATGGTAATGGAAAAAGTACATTTTAACCAAAGGTATATTTTTATAAGAAATATATTGTTTTGCAGATGACGATCTGTGTGCATGCGTACTGTGAAATAAAACTAGAACTACGAGAGAAAGTTTTGTTTATAAAAATTCATAGGAGTTCTTCATAGGTTCAAAAGTACAACTAAGTATATTTGGCCTTAAAATACTTTTGAACGTCGTAATATGAATGCAATGTATGCAAACTTGTGCTTTGAATGAAATACATGCAGCAATTAATCGATGTCCTTTTACCTCAAATTTCGTGACTCGCAAATATATGTGGCTCATGTCGATCACGGACTTTCGCAAAAAATATGTATTTGCTTAAGCTCCGGACTCAAGTTGTCAGTATGTTACCATGGTGTATGTTACAAATCGTGTTGTGTGATATCTAGCAATTTAAACCGAATCAATTCTGATAAATGGCAATTCTATATTGGATTCCGCATCTTCCACGATCGTGATATTTTCCTTCTTGGTAACTAGTCAACGATTTGCAAATTGCTGGGAGTTAATATATAGTTTGTTAGGCTTGGCTACTTTAGTTAGTGTTAGGATATAAATTGAACTGGTTTTCCACAACCAAACTGCCTTTCTTGTCCAAAACAGAATGTGTTAAAACTGAGCAGTTCCCACCAGCAGCCACCTCAAGAATAGTATCAAAAACTCCAATTTTCTCGAGTATGATGGCCACAAAACTGTATTTATTGAAGACTTTGATAACATAAAAAAAAAACATCCATTACCGCCAAACAGCCTTCCATTCATTATTCATTGGTGTATTTATTCGTGCAGTACCACGTGCAGTTGGCACGTTCACTTTTGTTGATGATGGCTGCCTGTTTGTTTGCTTGAATTTTGTGTCTGCCTGCCGTCGGCACAGTAACAAACAAGCAGCATATCCGAGAACTCACTATGTTGCACGCACGAGTACAGGGCGTGGTTCATCTGAGAGAAATGTGTGTGTGTTTTTCTTTTATTGTAGAGACAAAATTTTATATTCGTTTAATTGCCCTTTTTTGCTGCCTGGCCACTTTTTGGCCCCATTTTATTATATGTCCCATTTAATATTATTTTGGTTTATTTGGGCCTTTTTTGAACAGCTGTAAAATAGTAAAGTTGTTATTTGAAATACGTATTTAGTATTTTGTATTTTAAATACTTAGCGCTTGAGTATTTTGTATTTAGAATTTCAAATACTTGTGCTCTCAAAACACATTTTTCTAAATACATTTTTAATTTAAGTTAGATCATATAAAAACGCAAAATTATGCTACTGTTTTCTACCCAAAGAATGCCAATACTACAATTTAATTGCCAAAGTCAAAGTACCTGTGTAAAGCAAAAGCAACTGAATGAATACACTTTGAAAAGTCGCCAAGCTGTGATAAAGTTAAACAATGAAAAAAAAATTATAAGGACAAAACAGCGTTTGATATTTTGAGCTAAAATAAGAAGAGAAACAATATCAATTAGATGTTGACCTGCATAGACTATCATATATATATATATATATATATATATATATATATATATATATATATATATATATATATATATATATATATATATATATATATATATATATATATATATATATATATATATATATATATATATATATATATGTATATATAGATATATATAAAAATATACATATATATATATCGAGTTAATTCATACGTGTTTTAATTTTCACTTATTTCTCAATTCCGTTATTTCTCTTTCAATAAAATATCCTTGTCTATCAAGAAATCTTTGAGATTTTGTCGTTAGCTGGCTATATTCATTCACCAGCAACAGGTTGTTTGTCTGATACTTTTTTGTATGTTAAATGCATAGATTAAAAAGAATTTATAAAAAGTTATTTAGCAAGCCCTATGTAATTAAAAGCTTTACTATATAAATGTGTAATATCGGATTGTATATGGACTTTTATATCTCTTAGTTTATTTGAAAAACAGTCACTTATGTATACTAAATTGGTATAATAATGAAGCTTAACTAATTATTAGTAAAAATCGGAAACTATAAATGCATTTTTTAGATATAATAGAATACCATTTTATAAATATTAAAAAGAGTAATATATTTTTAGTAACTAATGTTTGTATCATACCATAGAAAACTTCACTTACATCTTATATATCAAGTATTTATTGCCTGCGTTATATTGTAATTATAAAGGGTCCGCCAAAGACCTATTTTTTTAAATGGCGCAAAACTTCGAGTGTAGCTGGTGGCACGTAGCGCCGTCCTGTTGAAATAAAATGTGGTATATATCCTCCTCTTCAATTGTTGTGAACAAAAATTCATTCAACATGGCCCGATGACGATCATCATTGACAACGGCGATTTTTCGAATTAAAATGGCCCAATTATGCCTCTTGACCAAAATCCCCACCAAAGAGTGACTCGTTTTGGGTGCGTCAGTTTTTCAATGTATGCGTGCGGGTTTTATGTGCGTCAAATGCGACAATTTGGCTTTTTTACATAACCGCCAAAATCTAAACGAGCTTCATCTGAAAATATTATTTTTTTTTTGTTTTTGGCAAAATTCACAACCATATTCGTTCAGCGGAAGGATAAAAGTAATTATTTGTCAAATCAAGATATGAGCTAAGTGTTACCATTCACGAAATAAGCACTAGTTTTAAAAAACGTTAAAAGGCGGGGCCTGTATTTATATATCTGCCACTTTTTTCCATTACATTGTATGTATTTTATAACGCATTATTTTTTTATATAACTCAATATTATAGAGCGCCAACTATTATTCCAAGAGGTCCGAGGGCATATCCCAGTGGCCCGCATATAAGTAATATTTAAAAACTAACATTGGCATGAGCATGTTTGATTGAAAATCATGCTGAATTCCTGACTGAATATCAGAGTACAACACAACATCTATTTAAATCGCTTGTTGTACGTTTTATTCTAATTATTACGATGGAGACTTAAATCCTACCAGAGGTAAACGGAAAACTTTGCAACACAAACTTAAAGAAACACAATATGAAAAGAAAAAAATAAGGTAGAAGATAGTTACACAAAAACGATCAAAAATTTATGAATATTTGTATTTCTCGAAAGCAATGATTTTCAGTACTTTTGTAAGCATAAAACAATGGATTTTTATTTTAACCACATTTACATTTAAAAAGCCTAACGCATTAGTTTTGGACATCGTGAATAAAAATATGTACTTCTGTAAACAGAAATTTAGGTATTTACTATTACGTTTTCTGATCACTAAGTACCGAATTTGGTAGTCGAAATTTTTGGTGGAATACGTATTAAATAATGCAAATTGTTGAAAAGAAGATGTATTTTGTACTTTACGGTTTACTGCTTTAAAAGTAGCTTGATACAATTTTTTTTATTTCATATATAGACGATTAACATATATGTATATTCTCTTGTATTTATCTAAGTATTTTTATCGATATTTCCCTTCATTGTCCTAAAGAAGCTACCGTCGAATAGACCGAAATATCGACCAAAATATTCGAATGAATAAAAAAATATAAACAATAAAAATACATTCAGCTCAAGATAATAATAGTGTTAAAGCAACTTAGCAACACGAAACATAGAGAGAAACAATTATTTCTCTTAAATAATATATAAAATTTAATAGTTGTGGTGATATTAAAACTGACTTAATAAAAACGTTAAGCACATATGTGATATACATATGTTCATAGCATAGACATTTTGAAGAAAACCCTTTTTTCAGTTTTAAAAGCAGTTAGCATAAGCTACTAAATGATATTAAAAGAGTACAAAGTACAAATTTTTGCATAAAATATTCATTATATTATAAGTATATTGCAAACATTAGTTACTAATAATAACTTGTTCTTTTAAGTAGGTATTTTTTTTGTCAAATCACAAAAAATACAAGAAATTTATTTTTAGTCTTCCTATTCCTAAATTGCCACTTCTTCCTAAAAATTATGTTTTTGAGCAAAATTAATTGGCTTCACAATTTACAACACATACACATATGAGACTTATCGTTTGTATATTCCCTGTCGGACATTGAGTAGTCGACTACTAAATTAATTAACTTTACGTTAACTTTTATGGACTAGCTTCAAATTAGCTACAATACAATCGATTTGTAATTCACTTTTTGTGTACTGGCTATAAGCTAGCTGAAACGTAGTGTAGAGTTAACCCAAAATTTAAATAATAACATACACACATACACGGTAAATAACTCTTTAATTAAATTGCCTATTGCTGAGTGAGTATGTTGGTTGCTCACCAGTCTTGAGGCTTAGTGGTTCAATTCCCACCAGAGGCTAACAAAACAAAAAAAAAAAAAAAAGAAAGAAAGTAGGATGAAATTTAATTTAATAAAATAAAATATTACCACCGAAAAATGCGAAATCGGCCTTGATTTGTACATTTCTTTCTGTGGGTACTGACTTTTAAGTAGCTAACTTTAAGTTAGTTGAAAAGTTTTCTAGATTTGAAGGTCTTTTTATTGTATGTATTTTATGTATTTATTCGAATATTTTTGTCGATAGTTCGCTATCATTCTGATAGCTTCTTCAGGACAATGAAGCAAAACATCGACAAAAATATTTATATAAATTAGTAATGCATTGCACTTTTTAAATGTGTAATTAAAATAAAAAGCCATAGTTTTATATCGAAATCATTACTCTCGGGGAATATAAAAATACATTAAAAAAATTTTTTTAAGTAATTGTTTTTTATTAATTTTTTTATCGTCTACCTTATTTTCTTTTGTGTTGCAAAGTTTTCCATATACCTCTAGTGGGTCTTAAATCGCCATCTTAATAAAAAGGTACAACAAGCAAATTAAATAGATGTTGTGTTTCACTATGATATTAAATCAAGTTATTATTTCTGTAGGAATTTCGCAGGATTTTTAATCAAATTTTGCTCATGCTAATTAAAGTTACCAAACATCAGTAAAGCGAAAACAAAATAAAAATAATTTTTCATGTTCGGCCCATCAACTCGCACCTCTTGGCTTAATAGTTGGCTTAATAGTTTTCGGTGGTATGCTACAAACATTAGTTACTAAATATAGATTGTTATTTAAAGTAATTTATAAACATATTCAGCCCAATCATGAATATTCTCAAGGAATTTTATTCCTAAGGAAAATACGTTTCTCAAGAAACCATAAATTACCTGAGAAACAAAAAAATAAAATTTGGTAATGTCGAAATTTTTTATAGGAAAACACAAAAAACATGTTTTTAAAATACCTATTTTTTCCTCCGCCGACTATTTTTCCCCTTCGATGTGGCTAAAACAGGGAAGGTTAAAAAAAATTCCCTAAGTAATTTATCAACATAATAAGAGGAATGGGAAAAGAGAAAATACTCTCACGGAATTATCATTCATGATTGGGCTGATTATAATTTATTTTTTTGTAAAAAATGCATTTATAGTTTCCGATTTTTGCTAATGCTTGGTCAAAATTCATTATTTTGATATACATAAGTGCTTTTTTTTTAAAATTAACTGAGGAATATCAAAGTTAATATACGACCTGGTGTTACACATTTATGTATATAGAAAGCTTCTAATTACACTTTGGTAAAAGGTATATAAGATTCGGCACAGTCGAATACAGCGCTCCTACTTGTTTTATCTTAGTTAAATCAAAGAATGGAAGTGGTGTAATATATGCTTTCTGTATAATATGTGTTTGTAGTATCATATGAGAACGAAGCTCTCTATGTGAGATTTATAGAAGTTGCTATTGACAACACGTCTACTATGACAATATAAACTTGTGGCGTCACCCCAATTAATAAGAAATAGAAAAAATTTAAAATTTTTTTTTTTGCATATGACACGCTTGCCACTGGTTTATTTCAGTTACCTCATTGCAATATGCAGTGATGGGCCCTGTTTCGCAAAATAATCGTGTTTCACAAGTTAAATTTTCACTTATAAAAATTTATCATATTGGGTGGTATTATTGATTCCGCACTATATGGAAAATGGAATTATTCATTTATATTCTTCGACGAAAAAACTTTAAGGTATCTGTTTTAATAATTTTAAGGTTAGTTTCTGTTGATAGAAAAATATATTTAAAAAAAAAAAATTGTGTGTGTAATTTTAGACTATCATTTATTATCAGCGAAATATATGTATAGTTTAACAAATATGAATATCATTGCTTTTTTTTGAGGACAGTATGGAAAGTGATTCTTTGCACATCCGGTTAGAGAGAAGATTTCTGCGCTATAAATATGGAAACCTGTTACAAATGAATGTCAGAAAGTAAGTTAAAATAAGAAAATTTGCAGCTTCCAAATAAGTGTTCGTTCGTTCATACCTACCACAATTAAATTTCAAGTTAATAAACAAAATTTAAGAAACAGTATTCCAACCACGGGCACCTTTTTCTGGTCCACAACTATTTAATGTTATCGCCAATTCTTCCCAGAATTTGGTGCTAGATGGCGATGGGTAAAACACCGGTAAAACAGGCAAAGCCTGGATTTGTTTTTTTTTTTTCATTAAATCCAGCATTGCTTCAATTTGCACTTTGGTTGTGTATTTTTATCTTTTATTTTTATAGAAATAGTTGCCAGAAAGCAAACAAAATAAACTCAAAAAACTTTTGCAAAAATATTTTTCATTTTGCTCGTTCCGTTAGTTTTTCGTTATAAAATTTGAGCTTAAGAAAACTAAGAAAAATATCTACTTTGCGGGATCAATAATACGGCAATATCGCTACTGTAAAGATGATACCTTAAGCTTGTTTTATGAAGAAACCAGAATGAACATTTTTTATTAGTGAGTATTTTACTTGCAAACACACAATTGCAAGATCTGAAAAACAGGGCTCTGAGCAGATGTAAATAGACTGCAAAATTTTAAGGAATTGCAAAACATTTCCGATGTTCCGAGACGTGTATTGTCATAGTTGAGAGACACCATAAGATTATCTTTTGAGCCGATAGCTAAGTAAAGTCTTACTTTTGGGACATGTAAAGGCATACAGACTTAGTTTGATGGCGCCGAAGTGGTGCGATAGAGTGTGTAGCACACTACTATCTGTGCGAGACATATGTGACATAATTCTTTTATTTTTATTATTTGCATTTTGTTGCTTCCATCACTTTTCTCATGTTCTCATCATTTTAATGCTGTAAGTTGCGTGTGTTTGGTTGTGTGCAGCTCCTGTGTAAATTTTATTTCCGTCTATAAATTCCCCAAAGCTGTAAGCTTTGGACAGACTTTGTATTCTTTATTTGCAATCCATCTTAAGATATTAGGCAAATGTGCTCAAAAATTAACTAATGACATACATATTGATGTTCAGTAATATCAATAATATTATTACCATATTTCTAAAATTTACATTTACAATATATGTATACATAATTAATTAGTAATACTTAGTATACTTAAAGACATTTAATAAGAAGAAAATGAAATCGAGATATAAATTTATTTATAATTTATGATCCAAACGGGAGATCTAAAACATAAACTCTTTGTAATCTTCTAGTTTCTTCGCTATCATCTAATAATGAGATGGCCAAAGGATTAATGTCATCACTTAACCTTTGAAGGTATCGACTGCTATACTTGTTTATCTCGTCCTTAACATAGGAAATATCTAGGTGTAGTGCTTTATTTGTTATGTACCACGGTGCGTTAACCATCTTTCGTAACATGTTTTATAAAGTTTCGTTAGTAAGAAATAGATGAGATACGCATCAGACACTAAAACTCCCATCTATACAAAAATAAAAATAGTTGCTGAGCTATCGAAAGTGGACGAGATGTCTCCAGAGGAGCTGGTATGCAAAATGTCCAATAATTTGTATATTTGTGCATGAACAAAACCTTTTGATATACAATTTGCCAAGTAAGTTTTATAAAAAATGGAGAGAACACAAATACACTTATTTGTAGAGAAATTTATTTCTAAAAGTTTAAAGAAGCTTATAGCTGTTTTCTATTCTTTAGTTTTTCAGCATGTCTACTCGTATATACCTGCGACATTTTGTTGGTGGAGGAGGTGCTTTCTCAGTAGACCTGAAAAAATTGACCTGAACATTTATTTTAAATTCAATAGCAAACATTTGGTTTTATTCGACACCTTTTTTATTTAATATTAGTATTTTCTTGAGCTAAATGTCTTTTTAGTATACATACCTATATATATTTTTCTATTTATATTATATTATCCATATTATTGTCCTGAAAATGTTATCTGAGTAAAATATGGAAAAAATTTACGAGTAACAAAAATATAAGTACATATTATAAAAAGGCCTTCAGCTAAAAAGTACTATTATTTAATAGCAAATATTTGAAACTTATTTTGTTTTAACAAGAAGTTTATTAGACCAACTGTGACTTAGAACTTTATTTTATGCTGTTGTTGTGTGAAGCCAAAACCACTTTTTTAATGTTTTAATGTTAAAACCAGACTCTGCCTTTGAATGTGAAAACACTATAAAATAGCAAAAAGTTTAAATGATAGGGTGCCCTAATACAATAAAAATTAGCTGCAAATTTTGATCTGTTGCCTATCCTCTGCAACAGCAAATACGATAAATTATAAAAAGTGAATGGACTTAAAATCTACACAGCACATGTAGTTGCCTGGCCTTTACGGCAACAAATATTAACAATATCAAAAACGTTAAATGAAATTAGCTATAACTTGTTTACCGAAGGCGGCAGGAGCTTGAAATTTGCTCAGTATATTTAGTTGCCTGGCCCCAACAAAAAATACTAATAACCTAACGCTAAAGGATGCTAAACGCATCCTTTAGTTTAAAAATTAGCTGTAACCCATAAGCTGCAAGAGGTAGAAATTTTAGGTGTATATTTGAATTGCGTCTACAACAATAAATACAAAACATAATAGAAAGTTAGAATTGCAGTGGTGCCCTACAAAAGGGAGCTTCCTTTAGTTTCAAAAAATTGCTGCCTGTCTTCTACAACGGCAAGTATTAAAAACAAAAACGTGAAAGCCAAAAATTTCGCCATACAAGGACACTTTGCTAAATTAAATGTGTTAAGCCACTAGGCGGTATGGAAACGGATGGTATAGAAAATGAAAATTTGCTTGACGTTATAACTTAGGTTGGCTCTGAAGCAAAGTAAATGAAGTACACATTTACGCTATTTACTAAAAATTTTAACCCAAGAATTGTCAATGTATTAAGTAAATCTTTAGCCATTCGATTTCCTAGTTTATTTGCGAAATTTGTGGTATTAGAAAATACTCACTCGCTTTCTACAGACTTTCTAATTGTTGGTAACGTAAATGTATGCAGCAATTTTTATGTAAACAACCTATTGGTTGGCGAAACTAACCAGTTGGAATGTGCAACCTGGCTACTAATGTAAATTGTTGTTGGTAATAATGTTCAAAAGCAAAATGTTATGAAAGCGAAATTTTAAATAACAATCTTAGTAGTAGAATTATTATTAAATACCTGGCAATACAATTTAAGTGCTATCGGTAAACTACATTCAAAATGCACTCTAGTCTTTTTCTCCTAAAGTTCTCGATCAGAATAAAAAATTATGATAATTAATAAGTTTTTTCATTAAATTATTCAAGACGACTTGCAAAAACTGTTTTTGCTTCGGCTCAGTATTATAGCTTGCCGATTGTTAAAATTAGAAGAAACAAAATCGCTTGCGGTGATTCTAGAATATCAAAAACTTTTTGTTTTCAGTCATCTAAAGTTTTAAAGTATAACAGCTTATTGCGAAATGGGGCTAAAATCTTACCTTTAACCATCTGCAAGTTCTAATCGCGGACCTTAGAATCCTATAAATAAAAGCAATATAAATTTGGACATTTTGTAATAGGTCTAAAGGATTGTATTTCAGCACAGTGATTCGAAAACGAGTTTCTAGTTAAATGCATAATACACTATCAGATTTCACTTTGCAAATTCCAAACAGGTATCGTAATACATGTTAGTTCAGCGCATTATCAGAGCTACTTTTTATTTCTAAGTGTGTTTGTATAGATTTTAAGCGTTCGTTTTTAGTAATATTGCATATTTTTTCGCATATTAATTAACAGCTGATGCGTATTACACCTCCTTTGGAAAATTTTATAAGCCAAAATGGTGCGAATAGCAGAACTACTGCTATAAATAAACAGTTCTGCCTGCAAATGTCAGCTATTACAAAGAGAACACACATACACGTACATACTTAGCGATTCCTAAACATAAATGCTTTCCCTGAAGACACACTTTGAACTTTTGTTGCAAAGGAAGAGAAACGATGCATTCCACTTTCGCAAGAAAACTACAACACATAATAAATCCTGCTATTAAGTTTCAAAAGCTTATGAGCAGATTTTTGAGCAATCTTGGAGAGATTTCTAGCAATTTTTATCATTTATTTTTTTAGGTACTGTTAGACATAATTTCGAACATGTTTATAGCTCAAATATCTTGTTATGTGTCGAGTGTAATACTAATCCAAGCGATGAAAATTATACGAAAATGAAATAGTCAGGGCAGACTTTATGAGTTATTAAAATGAAGTAACAGCCATTTTGCATATAAGGCTCAAATTGAAAAATGGATGAACAAAAAATACAAGAAAAATATTCAAACGCTACTATGAAACGAGATGCTAACAAACTTGCGATTTTAGCTGTTCTTTAATTAAACGAACAAGATTAGAGGAGACAGAATGTAAAAAATTAATTAGTTTACGATACGAACATTATGAAAATCCCTGAAGCTTTAGATAGAAACTAAAAGTTACAAACAACAAAAATCTCTCCATCTACTGCAGCCATAGTATAATTACCGCACGATGGCTGACCACCGTAATAAAAAAACAAACAAGAAACACTGAACAGAAACACAAAAAATGTGAAGCAAAATTCACGATACATTTGTCTCAAGTGCATTCAGAAACTTGAGCAGCCAACTCAGCAACCAGTCATGCAACTCAAAAATTAAAGTCTTAAGTTTACGGCTCTTTTACCAATAATTTATGACTTAAATTGTTATCCATTGGATTGCGGTTCAATAAACTCAAGGCAATTTGGTTTTGAAGTGGAAATACAAAAATTTAAGTTGTTTTTTTAAGGAAGACCGCTCGCTGTTGGCATGTGCTTCAGTTGATTGTTTGAAAAATATCATGTATAAAAGGAAAGTTTGTAAATAAAATACTGAAATTGAAGAAATTTGTATTAAGTATCGCTTAATGGTTAAATAGTTACACATGTTTGTTAATTAAAATCACTGCCCAAGTTGCTGTGAAAATAAAATTATGCCAGTGGAATATATAGATTTAGCAAAATTGTTTGTAGAAACCAAAAACAAAAATCACTAACTAAATGAAACGTTTCATTAAATATAGGAACTCGTTCATTGATCTAGTCTAAATAGAACATAATTTTTGTGACGTATATTATTAAATTTATTTATAATCTTATTAACAGATATAAAAAAAAAAAATCCGTTTTATGTGTGACACCACTTTTTCCAAATTTCTTTACAAATCAAATGAGAACTAAAAACTCAATGAACAAATACATTGATGTAATGAAATTGTTCGTTGATTTGCTAAGATTTTTTCATAAATCCAATGATATTTTTTAACGAAATAATGAAAACTAATAAATAGTTTGTAATGAAATTTATTCATTAGATCTATGAAAATGCATTGCCGTAATGAACATTTTCATTGGATTAATGAAAAATATTAATGAAATAAATCCATTAGAACTATGAACGAAAATTCTTTTATTTTACCCCAGTTTAGAAACTTGCATTGCATGCAGGTTGAGAACTTGCTGCAATTTCATAAGCGCACGTAAACGAAACGTATATTTTAAATATTTAAATGTCAGTTCTATTTATAAGCAATCAGTGATGAATGCAATTAATTAGTACATGTTGGACTGCGTAAAGTTTTTCGAGTGCGACCAGACTTTAGTACGACTGTTTTTCTAAACTCAGCTGTGCCATTAGAAAATGCCCTGCGGATACCCTATGAAAAAACAAATTCTGTAATTAAAAAACCGTGTTTCGTCAGGTTTTTGTCCGAAAATTCAGTAATTCGCCATAGTGATGACAAAATATCATCAAGATATTATTGAAAAACCTAAAAGATCAACAAAATAACTAATTGAAAATAGCAAAGCAGTTCGCTCAAAAACGCTAATATCTGATCAAAACGTTTCATTAGCCCACAGAGAGACATCGGTTAATAATATATATTTCTATCACATTTCTGATCTAGAGTACAAAGTAGAATATAAAGTAAATTTATTAAGGCAGATTAATTTAGGAGTAGCTATTATCTCCTCGATTTTTGGAAAGGTTTTGTAAATTTGCTTCACTATGATATACCAAAAAAATCATTTATTTAAAAATAAGCACTGCATTGTTTAAGTTTTGGAGAACCGTGCAAATATAATGTAATAGTAGAATTAAGAATGTGCAAAGAGTTCAGCTATATTAAGATAAATGCAAAACTGTCAACATTTTTGTTAAAGTTATCGATAAAAAAATCAGGTTATATAAAAAAAAAAGTAAAATTTTTTAACTTAAAATTGGCCACGTAATTGATCTTCCTTTTAGAGAATTTTAGTTTATTTGCATCTAACGTTAAGTATATGTACACTTATAAGAACAAATTTTTTGTTTGTTGTTTTTTTATTGGGCTCACTGGAGCTGAATAAGCTAAGTTAGTCGCTAAATTCCAACTATTTGCTTAATATTTCCGTAGAAAATATATCGCAACTAAACAGAAATTATAAAAAAAAGACATAAATTTGAATAAACCAGCGGTTTATAGACAATTTTTGGCGATTTAACGCTTCTTTTTTTCAAACTTTTTATTTCCTTGCTCTTTCTTGAAAATAAACAGAATAAAACACTTAAAAAAATTTCAGTTTTCCTAACGGTTTGTATATTTGGTTCTTTCCAGCAAGTGCTGTTTCTTTCCATCAATTCTATACCAATTAATGAAAGAAAAATGAAGTATCAGACCGGCTTAAATAATGTTTGTAGCATACCACAGAAAACTATTAAGCCAACTATTAAGCCAAGACGTCCCAGTTCGAATCCCAGATGGGCCGAACATGAAATATTATTTATATTTTGTTTTCGCTTTAACTAAAATTAGCATCAGCAAAATTTGATTAAAAATCATTCAAAATCATGTTGTTTAAGTTTCTTTATACTCCCAATTTCTAAAACAAATCGGTTCGAGCGATATCTAGGCTATCTATGGACCGATAACAAAAGTGTTTATTTTCGTCCTTATATTATTCGTATTTTATTATGATATATATTTTTCGGAATAAAAACTTTTTTAAATTCGCTTGCAGACCCGACATCATGAGAAATCGGGTTTCGCTATATCTCGGATACTTAAGCTGGTGTACAGGTCCAACTTCTTGGCGAATTGGGCCATTTACATGTTGGGAGGTTTGTACTTAAGAAATTCTCATTTTTTCATTTATCGTCTTTTCTCATTTATCATATTTCTATAAAACTGTCATAAATGGAACGAACCTATCACCATATGCATCACTGATCACTGGTGCGTATACACATTTGCAGTTGGTGGTTTGTCATGTGTCATAAATGTATTCCTCTTCTTATTTATTACTCTTACTTGCGCTTTTACTGCAATTTTGCCAGTTTATTCATATTCACATTTAATCAATTCAACACATAAGAATGGAAGGTAAGTCTGCTTAAGACTTGTGTCCAAAAAATCAATGCATACTCATCTTCGAGTTTGGTTTAGTTTACGTTTGAACTAGTAAAAATCTAAATCAGTGAATACTTAAACTTGACTTAAACCAAGAAATTTCAGCGAGTAAACTTTAGTCATCAAACAGTGCAAAACATCAGCAATTTGAAATTTTTTGCAACGTTCTATTTCTAAAAAGAATAATTAAAGTTTAAACTGCAATTAAATTCCATAAATGTGTTGTTAAGCTTTGGTTTTAACTCTTACTGATTTTTTAGGCATTAATTTCGAAAACAAAAAAAAAAACAAAAATCAAGAAACATTAGAAAAGAGCGAGAAGTATAAGTAAAGTGAAAAGAGTTAAATGTCATAAAACCATTTCAGGTGGTCATTAAATCATTATTATTGCCCAAAAGACCTTGAGTAGTTAAACTAAAATGCGTGCTAGTAGTGAAATGTGTGTTTGTGTCTAAATTGTATTGAAAATAAGCAGAATAACATACAAAACAAATATATTTTTATTGTTTCGCAGACAAAGATGATGACGATGAAGTTGATCGTAATAAAGAAGAACAGGCTTCTTTTTAGTGTTTTACTAGCTAGGTTTTGCTTTTGCTTGTTATACATATCTCTTTGTGAGTTATGCGCCTTTTTTATTTGTGAACAGTACAGAATGAATTAGGAGAAAAACAAAAAATAAAATCAGTTCGCATGAAAAGTATTTTATTTCCCATTACCGGTGTGATGATATTAGACAGTGGCCCTGTTCCAATTTCATAGTTAAGAGTAAAAAACTAGAAGGCCGTGAAATATTTTTTTGTATACAAAATTACTGACCTTGTTGTAACGTGCAACCTCACGAGTAAATTTGAGACATGTAAAATAATTTTTTCAGAATAAAATACACACCGTGCAACAAATAATATGTCCCCAACACGAAAAAAAATACCAATAGAACACTATCTAATATTGTCAGGGGATAAGCCAAATGGGTTTTTGAACTTTTCTAGTGAAAAGTTTTGTTATATCAATATCTCCTTTTTACTTTTATTTTTTTGTTCTTCTGAAAAATAAACTATTTACTTGCCACATGGTTTCGTTGAAATCCATCCTTGAAAGCAATGTAGATATTGCATTCTTGCTATATTTTCACCTTTTGTATATACATACATATATTTTCACCATATATATCTGAGGCTAAATATATAAAAAGGTGGGAAAGCTCACAAAATTCGACATTTTTCAAAGTGCTCATCACACACACACACACACATATATATATATATAAACATTACATATATACCTACATATTACTTATTCATCGTACATACTTACGTATTTCCATTCAAACTCTTAAACAGCTTGCCTCCAAACAAAGAGAGTTTCTGTCAGTACCATCGGTGTTTGTAGTGCCACTTTGCAGTCACAAAAGGTGTTATAGGTATTTTACGTTTATAAAAATTAGCAAAAAAAACTTCTCTACTTCTTTAAGTCTTTGTACAAAAAAGAACAGTATTTTTTTTAAGTTTTTACGAATCTTTGTACTAGATGTTTGTACTTATGTATGGATATATTTTAGAGTTTCTATACAACATATCCCTCTTTAAGTTTCTAAGAAGTTGAAAGGGGTTATGAAAATACTTATGTTTGTTACTGTTTGCAGTTAAATTAAGTCGTTACGTAAAAATTTATGACGGTTGCTTAAAGCTATTTTATGATCAGGGTTGAGGGTTGCAACAATTGGAAAGTCTACTTGGAAGCAAAAAGTAAATTTTTACTGAAATTTACCTCAATCAGTTTACTACAATGAAAAACATTCATGGTGTTTTGTTTTTTATATAAGGTAAATACATTACCAATAATATAATAAAAGTGTGTCATGTGCCACAACTAATTAAATCTACAAGCACTTCTTAAAGTTAGTGCAACATCGGGGTTGGTTTAGTGTTGAATTGAAATTCTTACTTACAAGAATAAAATACGCTGACACCTAGAAGGTGTGAAAAATGTACTAGGAATATAGCTGTGAAAGGAATTCGATGTGAACCTAGTCTTCGTCGCAAAAAACATTTAATATTAATATCATTTGGCATTAATTGTGCACCTCGACCAAAAATATATTTTGTGTATCACTTGACCGAGACTTAGACTGTTAGCAAGACCCTTTACGCCCGTAGGTTTGATGTTGCCGAAAGCCTTGGGATCCAACAGTTCAAAGCTAAGGAAGTTACAAACGGGACGATGAACTTATATATGCGCTTTACACACTTTTTGTGGAGGGTATAAAAAAGTTGTGATAAATAGTGTCATAGGCACAAAAATCATATGTTTTAAGCTTTAGTACTACAAGGGCAAAGCTGTCCGTATCTGCCCCTCAATGTTTTACATTGTGCACTGTTCTACATTTGAGCCAGAGCTTTTGCAACATGACTGGCGTTGTTTGTTCTAAAATTATACTTTGTGATATATGTATGTATATTAGAGCGACTCACCAAAAAAAGTGCTCGATGTACCCTTCTAAAAATGAATCTTGGACTTTTTTAAGAAAACGTTTCAACTATTTTGGCTCTAGCTTTGACCTCTCGTGAGCTGGACCATTTTGAAAAAGGGTGTATTTTTGCATGTTTTGTTAATTTAAGAATCTGTTTCCTTACCAATATACAATATGGACATCATAAGAAAGGTTTTTTAAGCCGCGTCCAACTGTATATACAATATATCGAAGATTGTGTCTTTTGCCAAGTATATCTTTTGCCAAGTATATCTTTTGCCAAATATATCATCGTCCTTCTATGTAAATAATGCACGAATTTTGCTCCCATACAACTTGAGTCGCTCTAATGCATATGCCCTTCAATTATTTGGTTTTTGTATTTTAAATTATGTCGCACAAACTGCTTAGTCTTGTTTTGCATGATACAAGTATTTATTTTGTATTCAGCTTAATTTTTTACAACTATACAGATATTTACCAATCTGCTGTTGGAAACAAACCATCAAACAACGAATTCATGTATTACACTCAAACATACTATTCATAAAAAAGCTTAGCACCAATGATTGTGTTAGTGAGCCTAGTCATTTGTAAAGACCTTTTGGCAAACGAAGTTCGGTAAACTATTGCACATTACTTGCAACTGGTTAACGAACTAAAAAGCAATCAAAATATTTTTAATTTAAATTCCAGTGCATTGAATTTGCCGAATTAAATGTCGCATACCCAGTCGACTGAAAAGAAAACCATTCAGTTTTTTAATGCCATTAAAAGATATCCGGCATTTATTCGCGATTATTTGCTCTTCTTGATATACGTATACATATGTATGTTAATGAATGATCATTATGCATTATAAATTACAAATTGATTGTTTTTTTTACTTACGAAATTTGTATGCAAATCTAAAAATTTTGTAGTTGTTTAGTACTGTACAGAATTTTAAGTAATTGAGAATGTAACATACATATAACATATGTATACTTGTACAAATGCAGAGCTGTCAAATTTCGATTATGATTACCAATAAAATACATTCTTTTTCAAAAAGAATCGTAGTGATTACACTATCCTTCTTTTTCTTATTAGTAATTGATTATTAAGACAAAGAATCTAAAAATAATCGGGAATACTTTTGATTATTGAGAAGATACCGGAAATAAGCAAAAAGCAATACGACTACTTTCTAGGACTATTTATGACTCTTTATGATTCTTCGACGTAAAAACGTATGTAAGTGTGTAAGCCCGGCAGAGCTTGAAATTAAAAGAAAATTACTCAAAAACTTAAATTGTATTGAAAAAATTACTTACTCGAATGCTCAATAAATGTCCCGTTACTGATGCAAATATAAAACTTTAACACAAGCGAAAAAATTTACAAAAAACTTGCAAAATCCCAAAAAAAAACAATAAAAATGGTTTAGAAGGGATCTCGATAGTTACAAAAAAATTAACACAACACGAAATATACATATATTCAATATGGCTTAGAAACGATTTATCCAGTTACAACCAACACACTGGACGAAGAGCGTAAGTATTAGCGAAAAATGTGTACAACATAATACATTCTCAAGCATGTGTACCGCAAGTATCACTGCTTACCAGTTTCAGTTTTTTGAGGTGGTAATTTAGCTTACAGTACCTCGTCAGTAGACCTTAATTGTTCTAAGTCAAGGAATTTTGTCAGAAACATGATTACAACAGCTTTCAGACATACGAGTAGTCGGATATCGCTTAATTGACTTTTCTATGGATGCTCACCCTGAATATATACACTTTATGGGTTTGGAAATTAAAAGTTAAGGAAGTTACAAACGGGACGATGAACTTATAAATTTGCTTTACACTTTTTGTTGAGGGTACAAAAAAGTTGTAATAAATAGTGTCATAGGCACAAAAATCACATGTTTTTGGCAACATAAACTTGTATCGTGCCAATAATATACAACTCTTTGGAAGTTTTATATATAATAACTAGCCTTTCCACCGTTTTTAGTGCATTTCGATATTCTTAAATTTAAAATTTTTTTTATTATTTTTGAAGGAAAGTGTATTGAAAATGTTATGTCATGTTATGTCAAAATAAAATGTATATTCAATTTATGTGCGCACACATAAGATTAATTTTGTGAAAGTTTACAAAATTATACATATGTATGTATATGTCGTGAAGATGTAACTGTCATTTTAAAATATCATTTAACAGTTATAACATAAACGTAATTGTAACGGCTCTTATAAGTATCATTAGTATGAAGTGAAGAATGTGATAAAAAAAAGTAGCGAAATCACCGCAAATAGTTTAGGGAATCACATCTAATTCTGAGGAAAAATACATATTTGAATTTTACATTATCATCTCATTGAAAGGACGTGTTTGGTGTTTGACAATCGTAAACAAAAATAATCAGACAGAGATTCTATGGAACATATTTATTTGGATTCTATGAAACTTTTGAAAAAATATGTTAGTTTTCAATAAGGAAATAAAACAAAATGTCTTTCTCTCTAAAAATGCCGTTCTCTCAATTTTATTTATTACTTTTCTCACATGCAAATTATGTGTATTTAAATTAAAAAATTCATTCTAATATGAACTTAATTATTTATTTGCTTTTAGAGCCAATTGTATTAATTCAGCTCCAAAAATGAACCTTTTCAAAAAATATTTGCTGTATTTTTCAGCTGTCTATATGCCGACGACATTTCGTTGGTGCTAATCAACTCATCAGTAGACTTGAAAAATTCTTAAAAGTTTGTTTGAAACTTAACTACTTATTTCATAATTCCCATGAACAGAATGAGAATCAGAAATGTTCAAACAAACCTTTAACACAGCAAAGACAGCTGAAAAATACAGCAAATATTTTTTGAAAAGGTTCATTTTTGGACCTGAATTAATACATTAAAAAATTCATGATATTCTCTGTATTTAAAAGTTATAAAATAAAGGAAAAGAAAACAGTGGTTGCAAATGTTACCTAATTAAAATTTTCGAAGTATTGCAAAATGCGGTGCAGTACCTCAATTATAGTTTGGTGGTTATCAATAAAACTGCGATAATAATATATACGGGCAATGCCCATTTTTCCCGAAAAATGTATTCATTTAATAAATTCTCCCTCGCATGTGTAAAAGTGAAACCTAGTTGAATGGGATGCGGCCATTTCAAACAAGTTCTAGCATGTGCATTGGCAGCCTATTTTAGGCAGGCTTACCCTTCCATTCACACAATTAGTTATTATTAGCTACATGCAATCAATTATCTACAATAGTAAAATTCAAACAACGAAATTTGCCTAATTTCGATAATACAATGAACTTTGTATTCATATCTTTATGCTCTGCACAAGCATTTTTGATTATTCTTAACATTTTTGTTACACGTAAAAAACTAGTGAGACTTGAAAAGAACTTCCCTTCGATTTATAAAGAAGATCGCAATTTTCAAAGAGGGAAGCCTGATTAACATTTGGAATTTTTTCGTTTTTACAATTTTCCTTGTTTTTAGTTTGGCAGGTCGAATGCTTTACGCCTAAAATTGTAATGCCCTATTGTACGTATATACATATGTCTGTAAATACAGATACATATGTGTAAAATTGTGTGTAGGTATTTTTCCAGCAAGCCACTCACTTTTAATATACATATTCATACTTTTGCGTTGTGCGTTGCATAATATTTTATTACTTCGTTATGGGCAGGCACTGAATGTAAAATGGTTTTGTCGTTCATTATTACTTTTAGCAACGCAGACCTTGAAAAGAGCTGTTATATATTTTTGCAAGAGACATGAAAAATATTTGTGTTCTAGTCTTCCTACAATTAATATGATCCAAAAACGACTATATATTTGAATTGAATCCAAAATGGTTTCATTTGCTCAGCCAGCACAAATAAAGTTTAGAGAACTTTTGCGTTTGCTCTTTGTTTGCTTTAATGTTAGATAATTGTTCGCTTTGCTCGTTTTTACAATGCATCATTAAAACACATATTTAATGTTTTGACGTTTTTTTTTTTTAATTTGTTTCTTTCCAAATTTGGGTTTTTTTCCGACCCCTTTTTTATATTTAATATAATTTTTCTTCTTAAGATGGAGGTCTCTTTTAATATAAGACTATATATATATTTTTAATATTTTTGTTGTTTTTTTCCGTTGCTGTTTGTCGATGTATCCAAATGTATTCATATACGTTTTTATGTATTCTTAATTGCACATTACAATCAGCACTGACCAAAGTTTCTTCATATTTTACAAAATGGAAAATTCTTATAAATCCCCAAAAAACCCAGTCCATTTATTTCTCCAGGAGAATTAAAACTTGCTACTTACTACAATAGCCGATCACACTAAACAACAATAACATACCTTGGACGAATAAAGTTAAATATTTAGGCTTGATCTTAGACCCTAAACTCAAATTCAAATACCACATTCCGTACATTGTCAACAAATTAAGTAAGACAACTAGATTATTGTATCCTTTAATAAATAGAAACTCACAGCTAAGCAAACAAAATAAAATGCTAGTCTCCAAGTTAATACTTCAGGCTACAATGTTATATGGTGCTCCAGCTTGGTCCACAGCAGCTAATTGTCATAAAAAAATTGCAAATAGCCCAAAATAAATTATTAAAAATTAATCATAATCTGCCTTGGCATTACTCTACCCAACGTCTTCATACCCTAGCAAACATCGAACCCGTAAATGACCAAATAAACCGCCTCACTCGTAACTTCAATATCAGCTGCCTCAGTTCTGAGTTTAATCTCATCAATGAGATAGTCTTATCATAATTTTTACCCTTAGTATTAAGATTTTATCATAAACACCCCGAAAATTTCACACAAAGGTTTTTGAAAATTTTCTCCCTTACATTGAAAATAGTTTAAGCCCAGATAAATATAAAATGTTTGTTATCTAATATCTAAGTAGAAAAGGATAAAGTATCCTACACTATTTAAGAAAATTATTGAACGTGTAAAACCTTGAAAGATATTTATAAATAAAGAATTGAATTGAAAATTGAACTGAATGTATTCTTAATTATTTGTATCCATGTGATAATTTTTTTTTAACAAACAAAACTGCGAAGCTTTTGGCTTGTCTGCAGAAACACCCAAAACCTTCTGCAGGAATCGAACCTGCGACCTCGGGGTCTCTCTACCAATTCATCCATCGAGGCGCTCTAAGGTCAATAACAGTATTTGACGGCTTATATTGACAATCTATCCGTATTTTTACTATACCAGCGAATCAGTGATCTTCTATTGATTCAACTATCACAGCCTCTGGACGACATTCTTGCTATTTTGTGGTTTCCTTTTTCGGTTTTGCGGTGAGCTCGACTTCAATTGACTTCTCAGACATTCTAAATGTCTATACACGCTTGACGCAGTGCCACTCTTCCTCATTTTTCTTTTCCGTTTTTTTTTTTCTAGAGTTACATTATTTCTATGTTAAATATAAAGACAAGTGTTCTGAAATTTTGTCCATGAGAAAATTTGGATCCAAAGCTTTACCCCCTCTTTACACCTAATATTCCAACTCCAGCATCAAACAATAACATGCTAGCTACCTTTGCTGATGACACAGTTTTACTTTCATCCTACGAAAACGCCGAACATACAATACAAAAGCTAAAACAACTGCTCAATAATACGTTGGAGTGGTTCCTTAGTTGGGGAATTCAAGTAAACAACACTAAAACAGTGCAGGCAATTTAAACAAACTGGAAAACACCAAACTTTCAACCCATCCAAATAGATGGCTCACCCATTCTTTTGGATACAAAGGCGAATACCTGAGAATGATCATTGACTCCAAACTTAAATAGAAGGATCACATCACGCAAAAGAAAAACGAATTCAACAACAGGTTCAGACAACTATTTTTGCCGCTAGGGATAGAGTCTAAGCTATCGATTTACAACAAACTACTCATATACAGCACTTGCTTAGTGTCAATACGGAAATACGGCATAGAAAGCTGGGCCAGTGCAAGCACAATTAACTTAAAAATTATACAAAGAATTCTATATAACATACTGCGAACTATTGTCAACGCTGAATGGTACATTCGAGATGAGGACGTACATAGTGATCTAAAAGTCAAAACAATAAAAGAAGTCATCCGTGACAGCAGCCTTAAACACACAACTATTTTAATACAACATTCTAATAGAGAACTCATTCAGTTGCCGGTGAACGAAATTCTTAAGCGATAAACACTATCAGAACTAGTTAACCGTTACTAGGAGGGTCAAGTTGCTAAGTCCGTTGCTCTAACTAATTTAATAACTGTCGGAATAATGTATTTCATATACAAATATGAACTTAATTATTTACTTGCTTTAAGAGCCAATTGAAGTGTATTAATTTGAAAAGGTTCATTTTTGGATCTGAATTAATATATTTCCTATAATTATGATGATATCATTGTAACGAACATGGTTTATGTTTTGGATTCACAAAAAATCGATAGCCCGAGTTTAAATACCTCAGCTTATATTTTACCAACTTAAGTATTTTCAAATTTTCATTTTATTCTTTTATTTTTTGTGTTTTCCGTCTACTATATTTTTACATATTTTTGATTTTAGCAAACTTTTTGCTTAATGCGCTCTCGTATTGGAATAAACAGATCTATTCGGAGCTTCTGGTCTATCCACTTACTTAAGCGGCTCAATCGATTAATTTGAGGTTGGAAGAGCGCCGGGCCAATTCCGAAAGCTCACAATATTTACATTTTATCAACTGAGCCTGAATCATTATTAAAAGTTATTTGATGGAAAATTTATTTAAAGTAATAAATTTATGCTGAACGTTTAGTGGAAGGGATAAAATACATTTAGGGTATCTTTCAACACTTTGGAAATGGATTTCAGCACATGTGTATAAAATTTAAGTAACATAACAAACTATTTTGCAAATGTGTTTTGAAAATTGAGGATTCTTCTCAATCAATGAAATCTGATTCTTCAGCTCTTGTTTCATACTTACTGCTTTAAGCTCTAAACACATAGACGACAGCAGACAGCAAGCAGCAATATGTCAAAAATAAAATGCATGTGTTTAAATGAAAACGATTATTTTGACGGCAGCAGGGCGGCACGACTGCACAACAGCATTTGCTGCTGCTGCCAACTTAGGCTATTTTCTATTTTGACGGGCAGCAAATAAGCAAATATAGTGTTGCCATTATATAGATAAATTGGACAAATTAGAACAAAAACTCTTTTTTAATATTAAACACAAAAGAACATTGCAAAAATACAATTAATAAATAAATGTATGTGTTTTTATAGGTTTTTCGTGATATTATTACATTTTTCATCAATATTTTCAATTTTATTCAGTATGAAATAAGAAATACGGCATCCCTGAAATTAGCATTGCTAAAATACACAGCTGTTCATTTTCAATATCAAAACAATTTTTTTCGTTTGAGCTAATTTTTTGTGATATTTTATTTAATTTTCATCCTGGTTGCTTTGAAAAAGTGTTCTTCATCTTTTTCCTTGAGCTGTTGTACACATGTTTTGTAAATGCCCTCCTCATCACGGGTTATATTTACTGGGCGAACCCACCATCTTCGGTTTCATGTACTATTCGCCTTATGGGCTTTATACACTTCAGCTGTAGTCTTGTTATTTTAACAATTGTTGTGATAAAATTCGCTAAATTTTCTTCGCTCATTTTTTATATTTTTCAACTTTGAATTTGTAATATTTATGAAAATTCGAAATTGATTTACACACCAGCTGATTATTATGTTGTTGCTGTCTTCAAAATAATTATGAAGCCGACTTCAGAGCAGCATTTGAAGTTGGCTGCACATGAAGTTGGCAGCATTTGCAGTCTGCTGTCGTCTATGTGTTTAAAGCTGTAGGCTTCCATAAAATGCGATATTAGATTGAAATTGGCATTCATTAAGTCAAAATTAAACAAAATACGAAATACGTATGTATATTTTTTCTACTCACACTTTTTTGGGCAACGAAATTTTTGACACATTCGTTGTTCGATCTTCGATACTTAGCAAATATCGAAGATCGAATGTTGTTCATAATATTATATTATGATTATATATACAAGTTTTCATTTTGCGATTGCTATCCCAAACTATCGGTTCGTCTTTGTAATGGCCATGTAATTAACACTTCACTAATTAGCCTTCGAGCTGATTTCTAGATAATAGAAATAAAACTTATATATTTAAATTTACAGAAATATTAGCACATGCGAACATGTTTTCAAGCGAAATCCATTTTGCAGAACAAAATCAGTAAGCTAAAAATGACCAATATACGCAATGTTTAGTGGGTTATATTGTGTAAGTTGTGTTAATTATATTATTAAAAATGTACTACGAAATTTTCAACAACTGAAAAATGGTGACTTGAAACTTTCCCAGTGTAATCAAAAAACTAAAATTATAAGTTTTTCTGCAAACATTCTGTTGAATATTATAATTGTAAATCGTGTAAATATGGTTGTAGTGCTGGCTAAATATAAAATTTGGCCATTAATTACATATTTCATAGATAAATACGCACTTGTCCTTACGTGGGCATCAAGCTGTTTAGAGAATTCATTCTCTTATGGCTTGCAAAAACCGAAGAAAATATTAATGGATTTTAATTCATCCCTGTTTTTATTTCAACGACCATTATTTTCGTTTTTTTTTTTTTGTTATTGTGCTAAGACTCGTAAATAGTGGCTTCGATTATGATTATAAAATAATGGCCTATATAAATTCATGCATTTATTCAATGACAATTCAATTGGCTGCTTACAGTCAGAAAAAGAAAAAGATAATAAAAAAGCGTTTTAATGGAATAAATTAAAATTTTGTTATTTCAGCGTCATGGTAAAAAATTCTGGACAAGTATGCAAAAATAGTTGCCTAAGAAAAATAATGATAGAAATCTGGTTTGAATTGCAAATAATATAAATTTTTATATGCAGCCAGCCTTGATTCGTTTAATGGTGCGTCAGCTGCAATTCAAATGAATTGTAATAACATTTCAATTTTTATTTTAATGTGACATTTAAGCGCGAGTGCAAATAGAAACTAGTATTTTTTCGTATATGAATTTTTGCCTTTGTGTTTTCTTTAAGAAATTTGAATCCAAGAATATAAGAAAGATTCAAGTGCATATACATATGTATGCATGTATCTTTAATATTAAATATTATATATAAATGGCGAAACAACAATAAAAAGGTGCATATATTATACACATATATAGGTTATATATGTATATATTGCTTTCCTGGTGAAATTAGACATAAATATATTTTAGTTTTAACATCAAACAACAGTGCTATATTCGGCTGGACGGAATATTAATCATTACTTTGGACCAATGTATCAATATCAAAGCTCTTTGTGTTTTGTAGAGAAATTATGATATGAGAATACGGTTTTCACTATATTTCGGCTATACTTGGTCGGATTCGGAAATTTTAAAATTTTCCTTTAAGTAACTATATATTAATTAATTTATTTATTTTTATTACTATAACATTTTTATTATACCTGTCAACTAAATGACAATAAGTAATTGGATGAACACAGTTAGGACATTAATTATCTTAAGCCAGTATTTAAAGTATTTTATATCGTATTTGATCAAGATCAAGATCTATTCACACGGCAGCACGACCCTCCGACTAGTAACGGTTGATGATGCATATCGCTTGAGTCTTCTGGGTGCCAGGGTTTCGTTTGCCAGCAACTGTGTGAGTTATCTGTTGGAATATTGTACTTAATGAGTTGTATGTTTAAGTTATCCGTGACACCAGGATAACTTCTTTTACTGTTTTGTCTTGTAGATCTCCATGTATGTCTTCATCTCTAATGAACCATTCAGCATCGACAATAGTTCGTAATATTTTGTGCTGGATTCGTTGGATAAGTTTTGTGTTTGCTGTACGCGTGGAAATTTTGGTACTACCCAAATTTCCACCCGTACTTTTACACTGCGGCCATGATTGTGTTGTATATGAGCAGTTTGTCTTGATTTGGCAGCTTGGACTCTCTATCTAGGTGGTAGATTAGATGTGTGATGTGATCCTTTCAACATAAGTTTTGAGTCAATTATCATGTCAAGATACTTCGCTTTGTATCCATAACAATAGGCGAGCTATATTTTATTAATAGGCTGAGTAATTTTATTTGTTTATATACAGTCAACGCCCGGTTTAACGAATGATATAATGTTCAGACCTTTCGTTATACCGAGATATTCGTTATATCGAACAGTAATTTTATATCTTAGAATTTTATAAAAGACGGTGGTCCGCAGTTTTAAAAACATCAAAATTTAATTGTAGTGATAACTTAGTGTAGAAATAAAACTTTAATTGATATTTTGACGTTTATTTAAGAATTGTTTCGCTGCTAATATGTAAATTCATCAAAAATCATAAATGTACATAGGCGCATATACATATTTACTTATATTTGGATGCTATTAACATGTGTAGGTTTATTATTTCATTTCATTCATATTATTAATTTCTTAAGAAATCGACATCTCGTTTTCACAATGAACAAAACAAAACTAATGAAATTTTAAGGAAAAAAGCAACGCATCATACGCGTTCTTTCAATACAAAGCAAAGAGGCCAAAACCACCAACAATCCTACGATTCCGTAACGATTTTTTAATGTATTTTGCTTTGTCATTCGTTAAATCGATATTTTTTTTTTGCCATTCGCTATATAAGGCAGTTAATGTAAAAATTTTCCCACTCGTTACATCGGATATTCTTTAAATTGAGTATTCGCTATACCGGGCTTTGACTGTATTTTGAAGTGCAAGCAGCATACAAGCTGTTTTATCACTATATATTTACTTGTATTCTTCAACAGCGGTACCAGTACAATGTGCCATTGAGCAGATGTTGTCGATTTTGAATAACCAATTTAATTTTTTCGTGAGATGATAGTTAAATAGTGTCTTTAGTAAATCTACCTATAATATTGCGATTTGATGTAGGAATATCGGATGGAAATAGGAGGTAAAGATTGAACCGAGGATACTACCATTAGGTGCCGCAACTCTGATAAGTAGTATTTCTGAGAACTAATCTTTATAACTGATAGAGAAAATCAATTGGTTAATAGATTTGTAATATATAGAAATGTTTTGGTAAATAATTTTTTTGTTTGTGCAGAAAACTTTTGGGACATTCCTATGAAACGCCCTTGCAGTATTGAGATATGATTCAGCACAGAATTTTTGTTTGTCAATTTTAGACCCTTACTTATTTTTTACTCACTGCATTTATTGAAATGCATTGAAAAAAAGCACCTAAAATTTTTCAAAACCAGATCTCGTTTGACCGCTTCTGTATGCTTGCGGTGTGTCTTTATATAATTTGTGTTTGACATTCAATAAACAATATTCAGCTGACTAAGGGCGTGTACCTGTTTAATGTTATCAATGTTTTCATAAAAAAGTAATATGTTTACATATTTTCTTCTCTGAAAATAACATGAAAAAATAAACGCTTTGATTTAAATACATAAATATGTGCATATTTCAGATACACGTATATGTATATAAACATATACTAGAAGAAAAAAAAATACCTGTAGTTCAAATATAAAGAAATAACGTTGAAAGTAATGAGTAGAGATGTGCGATTATCGTGAACGTGTTGTGTCACTAGCGATCATTATTAAATTTTAGAATAATCACATGTGAGTGCGTGAGCTTGATTAAAAATTAAAATTTCGCGCCGAAATAAGGCGTGATTACCATTTAAGGCACTTTGAGAAGCTTCACGAAAAAGTTAAAACCAAGCTTTTTTTTTATTTACAAAGCAACTTTCGCTCAATGCAGACTATTTTGGCTCAATTTCTACTAAAAATGCAGAGTACATTAGCCTGGGCCGATTTGTGTAGAAAGAAACAAATACAAGAAATCGTTGGGGAAATAATTCCATCAGTAATATGCTAAACTAAAAATTAGATCATTAGTTAAACCTACGGATGTTGTTTTTTAAAAACATATGTAAATTTTTGCTTATGAATATAGACTAACACTCTGAAAGCATAAGTTTCAAAGCATTAAGTTTAAAAAGCATGGATTGCAAAGAGTAAATGAAATGTTAGAAGAGCAAACTATGATATGTACATGTGATGTATATGAGATTTCTTAAAAATTATAGTAGCTATAACATTTTGAAATACAGGCAATAATCCACTTTTGAAGCAATGAGCAGATATTAAAGGAAATGTTTGTTTTTTTAACTCTAACGTCAAACGAATTTAAACTCCCTTCCCGCACAAAATACTTCCATAATTGCATCATATTTTTTTATTGAATGGTCGTTGTAATAGTCTCACTACACAACAGCAGTTAGCACCTCTCTCTTGGAGTGGACAATGTAAAACTCCAATAAGTGATAATCAAACAACATTTGCACCAACTGCACCAACACGATATTGTACTCATCACAATCAGTGCTAACGTCAGTAACAACAACATCATCATCAACTTTACACAAACTCACCGGTAACGACAAATAAGTTACTCCGATAATAAGTGACAAAACAAAAGGTAGTAACAAAACAAAAAGACCTCATTCATCGCCTTTGCAGAACTCTGAAAACGTTAACAGCATCAAAAAAAGTCAAATCTAAAGAGCAGACTCGAGCGAATATGGCTTTATTGCAAGCGAGCTTTCTTGGCCGCGTAATTTCAAGATCGTGCGACTCGACACCATTAGATTTTTTTGTGGGGCTACGCGAAAGACCGTGTTTATGAATATAACTCTTTAACTCCTTAGCACTTAAAAACCAACATTCGTAAAGTTATGGTTGAGCTACCATCCAATATGTGTCAAAAAGTGGTCGAAAATTATCTCAAAATAATCAATGATAGCAATGATGGTCATTTAAATGATGTAGTGTTTCACACATATTGTCAACGTTCAAACTTTATAATAAAAAAGATATATCATGAAAAAAAATATTTTATATGTGCTTTATTTACGTTTACGTTTTTGAAGCCGCAAAATGGATAACCCTTTATTTGATTTAGAAATATTATAAAAATATTTTTCTATAAATATCCAAAAAGGTGTGTATGCCATTGTATATACTACGTTAAAAATATGAGTACTTTTGAAACATATGTCAAAAGCTCGTTGAAAGCTATTAAAGTTTATACGATGGTCATCCATATAAAGAATAAAATTATTTACTAAAAAATCCATATGGTCCTCTAAGGACCATACAAGTTTATAAATGTATGTATGTGACAGACTCCTGGAAATATCCAATGGCAAACCTTCCGTATTCCCTTATACTATTTATATATTTATTTCCGAATTATGGCGAAATATGTGGGTGTAACTCTATAATTTAGGGGGCAAAATTAGCCACGCCCATACAAAAATCTTTACGTGATAGATAAAAAGTAAAAGCTGATTTGGGTTTAGAGCACCAAAGTACATATAGTCTATATTTTTTTGTTCAAAACACAACCAAAAAGTGTTATTTTGAAGAACAGTGTATATTCCAAATAGTGAGAATTGTAAGCCAAAGGCGTCACACAATTTGTGTGACGCCTCCTGCATCATATTGAACAAGGTACATAATACAGTACTACACGCAGAGCTAAAGCAAGCGGAATCTAGTATAAAATTAAACGCATTTTCCCATTGTGCTAAGTACCTTAGACGTAAGTGCTATTTCTTACTACGCAATGTACAATGTCTAGGTGTGTGGCATATGGTTAAAAGAAAAACTTCATAATTATTCTTTTTTTTTTATTATTCTTTACGAAATGGAGATCAAAATAAAGCCGAGTGGCATGCGACATTTTAACTAATTGAGCCTACAGTTTTTTTCAGTTCAATTATTGCTGCTCTTACTCAAGAGCGTCGATTGTGATTCTGTAAAAACGTGAAAAGAAAAAAATACTGTTCATTTTCGTTTTTATAACAACTTTTCACAGTGTCATTTCACATTTACACAAATTTCGATTCCCGTTTATTTAATGAAAATGTGTTTTATCCCATATGTTGCTGTGAAACTTTTGCAATTGTGATTTACAAATTTTGTAGCAAACGTTAAAACAGTAAAAAAAATTCTAAACATAATACACATGTGTACTTACGTACGTATTTTGAGTATTTAAAACATAACAGCAAATTAGCTGGCATCTAAAAAGTAAAAGTTTTTTGAATATTTAAAATTGATGAGTTGATTAGTATCAACGAAATGTCGGCTGCATATAGATGGCTAAAAAAGTCAGAAAACATTTGAAAGGTTTATTTTTGGACCTGAATTAATACATTTCAATTAGCTCTTAAGGTAAATAAATAATTAAGTTCATATTTGAGAGTAATCAAAAATGCTTATCACAAAAACACAACATCAAATACACATTTTCGCAGTTGCTTATAAAAATCAAACTCCTGCAATTATTAGAAAACGTCTGAGATTTTGAAAAAAAAAAACATGAAAATATATTCTTATACCACAAAAGCACATACGCACCTCTCCAAACATGGAGGTAAATCGCAAGTTTTCGTAACGTCTGCTTTTCCCACCTCACGTCTGCTTTTCCCAATTCCACTCGTTCGGCAGGTAGTCTGTAAACAGGCCACATATGACACTCCTGGTATTGTGGAAAACGCCTTTCATTTTGGTAAGGCGTAAGCTGTAAACAAAATATTACAAATTGTGGCTTTTTCGGTTCTCTCTATCTCCTCCGCAGAAAATGCTGACCGCAAGGGGAGCATGACTTCCACTGTGTCCAACTCTGACCTCTCGACACACCTGGTGGACACCTTGCTCATGTAGTTATACCAAACTCATGTAATTATATAAAACAAATAAATTTTACAAGCAGATTTTGTAAAAACTTTTGGTTATTGTTATTTTTAATACTTATCTTTATACGCCTTGCCAAAAGGGTATGTATAGATTTGTCATAAAATACCTATTTTGGGGCACCGATTGTGAAGCCACCAGACAACCTATTGATCTAAATATTTCTTTAATCGTTTTATAAATGTCCCCTCCTCTGGGGGATTGATAATAAATAAAATCGGACTTATAATTACTGAGATACAGCAAAAAACGTTTTCAGTTTTTTACCACATTTATTGTGTTATAATAAAAAAAAAAAAAAACAAAAGGAACCACACGGACTCGAACCAGCAACATGCAATTTAATAATCAGCGAATACTACCATTAACCCAAGCCGGTTGTTGCCGAGAGTGACATTTTAGATACATACATGTAGTTTCATGTCAAAATTTTAACTTTTTTCTTATAGGTTTGATTTTTCATAAAAGAAAGGCAAGTCTTATGTTCTAACACATCCACACATGAGAATCATCGTCTCCCGTGTGTAGATGTTATACATAGCGATGCCAGTTGACTTTGCTCAAAAACATCAGTTTTGGGAAAATATCAGCAAACTAAAAATTAGAAGATTAAAAATAAACTTCTTTGTTGATGAAAACCTGCGTATTAATTTGAAAAAACAGAACAATTTTTTTATTAGTAACTAATGTTTATTACATACATACCTATAAAATAATAATAATTTTATACAAACGATTCTAGTTTGTACTTTACATTAATTTCTTTTACTAACATTTAGTCCATTGTGTAGTAGTAACTTTCAAAACTAAAAAAAATACGTTTTTTCTAAATTTTTTACGCCTATGAACACATGTACTTCACATGTGTGTAACATTTTTATAAAATCGTTTTTAATATCCCCACGAACACAACTTCAGCTATTAAGTTTTAAATATTCTTCAAGAGAAATAGTTCTTTTTAATACATTCATTTTGCAAGGAGCCTCTAAGTTTCGTGTTGCTTAAGTTGATTCAATATTATTATTTTCTTGAGCTGAAGTTCTTTTTATTGTATGTATTTTATGTATTTATTCGAACATTTTTGTCGATATTTTGCTCTGATTCGGATAGCTTCTTCAGGACAATGGAGCCAAACATCGACAAAACTATTTAGATAAATACGATAGATCCCAGAAGTAATGCATTACACTTTTTAAATGAGTAATTAAAATAAAAACCCATAGTTTTATGCTTACAAAAGTAGTCGAAATCATTACTCTCGAGTAATATAAAAATGGCAAAAAAACTTTTGAAGTAATTGTTTTTTTTTATTGATTTTTATCTTCTACCTTATTTTCTTTTGTGTTGCAAAGTTTTCCGTTTACCTCTGGTACGATTTAAGTCGCAATCGTAATAAAACGGTACTACAAGCAATTTAAATAGATGTTGTGTTACACTATGATATTGAATCAAGTTATTATTTCTGTGCGACTTCAGAATGATTTAATCAAACTATGAGCCAACCTTAGTAACCAAACATCAATAAAACAAAAAAAAAAAAAAACAAAATAAAATAAAAATAATTTTTCATGTGCGGCCCATCTGGGATTCGAACTCGGACCTCTTGGCTTAATAGTTGGCGATGTATAATAATCAGTTATATAATACACACAAAAAGAATGTGTTATAATGTAGTGCAAAAACCGGCAGATAAACAAATATAGTTACATTGTAATGCAGGCAATAAGCACTTGCTATGTAAATTGTAAGTGAAGTTTTCGGTGGTATGCTACAAGCGTTAGTTACGACCAATAGATTGTTCTTTTAAGTAATTTATAAACATATTATTATTTATTTTATCTAAAAAATTAATTTATAGTTTCCGATTTTTGCTAATGCTTGGTCAAAATTCATTATTTTAATATAGATAGTCCAATTTAATTAATATCAATCACAAAGATAATATAGAGAGAACTTGAGCCTGATAAACTTAATACATAAATAATTATAGATAAGTACCTATTTTTCAAATAAACCTAAGGATATCAAAGTTCGTATACGACCTGATTTATATAGAAAATATAAATCTATATAGATTTATATAGAAAAGCTTCTAATTACACTTTGGTAAAGGGTATATAAGATTCGGCGCAGTCGAATATAACGCTCTTCGTTGTTCTTACTTTTCACTTATGTTTTTCATTAAAAACTTCTGCATTCGAAAGGTACACCTCCGATGAAAGTCGCTTTGTTTTGAAAAATAATTCCATGATTACTTTATATGTACACTGGAAGTCTCACTCTAACATATTTATTAGAGTGAAAGAACTAATACAATATTTGTCTGAACTGCCAAAATTGTTGCATGCGTGTTATTAAAGATGTTTTTTTTTTTTGATTTAGTTTTTTATGTTTTTCAAATGTATTTTATATGTGAAAAAAAAAAAACTTTTCATATGAAGTAGTTTTGACAGTTGATTACACTGTTTCACAAAACTAGAGTACCAAGAGTTGTGTATCGATAAAAAATCCTGTGTTGGTGTCATATGAAAACGCTGTGACGAATGTTTTAATTTTTTCATAAAATGCGAATCGAAACTGCTATGAAATGTTAAAAGACTTGCCATTTTATATATATATATATATATATATATATATATATATATATATATATATATATATATATATATATATATATATATATATATATATATATATATATATATATATATATATATATATATATATATATATATATATATGTATATATATATATATATATATATATATATATATATATATATATATATATATATATATATATATATATATATATATATATATATATATATATATATATATATATATATATATATATATATATATATATATATATATATATATATATATATATATATCTATATATGTATATATATATTTCGGCGGTCGAAATTCGTTGTACGTGTCGAACTCAAAATAGATTTATTTCTATTTTTAACGCCGTTGAAGGACGAACAAATCAGTACCATGTGGCTATTTTGGTTTTAGTTTTCAAGTGTTTTAGTAAAACCAGTTAATTTTTACTTTAATAGTTTTTATTTTAAGTGCTAAGCTTTTTCTTTCTGCATTTAAAATAAAAAGGCAACATATTAGATTATAAAGCATGTTTGTAGTGTTTAATTTTTTGTTTTTGGTAATGCAAAATTTTTTAGCAACCTATTTCTTTAATAAGGTCACCCCAGCAGCTGTTTAGCTTTAATAAGATAAAATTAAAAAACTGAGAAAATGGATGAATGTTTACATAATCTGGGATCATGTTTATTATTTAAATTATTTTTACAAAATTTTAAATTCTTTTATTCATTTAATTTTTTTTATTTGTGAACAATCAATAAATAACTTTATCAATTATAACAGCTGTTTTTGTTTTTCGTCGTTATTGTGCTACATACGACGAATTTACACAACGAATTTTTAGTGGCGTATTCGTCGTGTTGGGCGAAATTCGTCGTTCGTCCCAGTTGTGTTCCTAGCATAACTCTCTAAATCTACTTGCCGGGGCGACTCCCATTCACAACTGTTTTCAAAATTTTTTCCTATAGGAATGACAAGTCCCAGGGTGGTTTTGTCGTTGATTTTGTCTTTGATAACAAGTAAATCACGTAAAATTTTTTTCGTTTGCTTGTTGGTTCTATGAAGCCTACATGTTTATGTTAATAGCAAGAAATTTCTGTCAATCACATTAAATTCTATGCTCTTTTCAAATTTAAAGTTTAATATTTCGTGCTTTAAACTGATGTTGTATGTATGTAATACTATTTTCGTTCTGTTTTTATATGCCGGTAGTAAAAGTTTTTATCTTTGTTCTTTTATTTCTGCAAACTATGGATTTTTGTTTGAAACAATTTTTGCTTTTTACTGTTTCACTTTAGTGCATTTTTCTTGTCTTCGTTCCACCACGTTTCATTTCTTCAATACTCTACTAATCCAAACAGCAGCATCTAGCATATGTAACTGCATTAGAAATGGAAGTCCAACATGCAACACACAGTCAATAATACATATATTTGTCTTATCTCATATTAAAGTCTGAGTGATTGTATACTTCTTGCCAATTTTTAGAAGAAAACTTTGACGTGTGCACAAAAACGTTTTTTTATTACATAATTAAGGTTTGATCAATATGTTCTTATGTCGCACTAGACCAATGAAAAGGTCAAAGTGTTTGTTTCTTATTGTATTCGTTACAATAAGATAAAAATTCTGCCTTACATCCCCAAACTAGCGAGTGGAGTTTCAAAATCTCCCCATCTCATGAAGAATTATTTTTTGTTTTGCCCACAAAAGTTTTGTTATTTATATTAAGCATTAATAGCTCATACGGTTGGTATTATACAGAAGGCCCTAACTCACATTTTTTTCAGTCTTGGATTTTTCTTCATATTTCAATATAAAAAAAGTAAATTTTAGATTGACTTTATACGATTTTACTTAGATTGTTTATTTTAAGTTCTTGAGCACTTTCAAGTTTAAACCATTTTTGTTATTTTTTTTATATATGTAGGCTTTTTATCTACAATTAATTTTACAAAGATTTTAAATAGAAAGACAACTTTATTGTTTTCTTTCCAAAGTCATACGCTTTTTCTCCATTTTATTTGTCGCCGAAAATCAATCCCACAACATTCCAAAATAATATTGTCCTCTCTAGATAAATATAAAAGGCTGGACTAAATGGTGATCATCACTTAGACAGTAGGAGAAAAAGCTTCTTTCCTGGCATGATTTTCATCATCCTGTGGATGGATTTTTTCATTAATAACAAGCTAACGAAGCACTTCATGTTATTCATGAAGAATATTTCATGGATATGAAATTGTTTTCTGATATAAAAAAACACAAACCAAATCTGTTTTTCTTCCTCTTTTAGTTAGTATTTTTCTTATTACCACCGAGTTTATTTTATTCTCCTTACTCCTCTCCTCTTCTTGATTCTTTCCCTAACAACTCCTATGTATTCTATTGTTTCATCTTCAATTATTTTCTTCTGCCACATCTGCCAATACTCGAACCTGGAAATCTCACGTTTCTCAAGTCAGCCGCTCTGCCAGTTCAACCATTGCAAGAATAATGTAACAAAATAGCAAGGTATTTGAGAAGAGCATACTTGTTTTCCTTAAAATTTAGAAATGAATGAAAAAAAATTAAAAATATGTTTTAATTATCCGCAACGGAGGGAACCATGTAGGGCTTGCACTTAGTCTGGTTGAGAGTTATATAAATGTAAATATATAAATAGTACTCTTAATCAGGCCAAGTTCAACCCCCACATGATTCCTTATGTCAATATAAATTAAAGAAGCAGATGCAAAATTTTCAATTAAATCATATTTTATATTATGCTTTTACTTATTTGTGGGCGTTAAATAATTTATTATTGTACAATTAAGGTTCATATGTCCCAAAATTGTGAAATGTGAAATTTCATAATATCAATACTGAATGCAGTGAATTCAATAAAATGAAAAAGAGGTTGAAGCTAGAAGCTTCGTTTCATGAAGGATATTTTTCATTGTTAATTCGTGCAGTGAAGAACATTCATTACCCGAGTAAACAAATTTTTTCTTAGTGCAACAATGTAAAATAAACACCAGTTTAGATCAACAAATGTAAAAATTTCAGTACTATCGACCTTGGAAACTTTTCTTTTACTTTTCTCGCCTGTTACTGAGAGAAAAACTCCTCTGAGCTCTCCCTACCGACGATCTAGATCGGACATGATTTTCATATAGATCACACATATACACTATTTCACATCATTCATATCAGTAAAAAAAAAATATGTTAAAATTTTAGCTGTGCATAATTCCGGAATTTATTTCAATAATCTCCATTAAATTTACGCATTATTAACAAAAAATAAATCCTTCAATGTTTCGTATCCCTTAAATATGAAATTAACTAATTAGCTTTAAACTAAAAATTTTGTATAATTAAAAACTCTGTATGAAGAAATACAGCAATTCAAAAATATTAATTTTCTTACAGGAAGAGAAAAATAAAAGAAATTTTAATTTAACACCGTTCCACCTAATCACTAGGTTTGATAATAAATAATATTATTTTGTAGCGCAACAAAGATGTAAAATGTGATTGTGGGAACAAAAATGAAAAATATCACTTCTGAAATGCAATTAAAAAAAAGTCAAGTGCTGAACATGTTACTGCATCACGTAGTATTTATGGTTTGCGTTTTACAATTTATAAGTATTAGGAACGATCGATAAGTGCACATAAATTTAAGAGTAGTTATGTCAATATGTGGTTAATGATAGTAACGAATTGTTTAACAAAACTCACCGAGTAACATGTTGCGAAGCACAGCTGTTGAGAAGTCCTCTTCCATTGCGGGATACATGTGGATAAACACTCGCTGATGACGAGTATACTGTATGGTAAAACCGTATATGTGAGCTTCCATACAATTCAAAAAATTATATGTTAGATAAGTGGTTAATATTATTATATCCGGTTACTGTCAATTCATGTTTTAACTGAGTATATGTTATAATAAGTGGAAACTTAATCTCTATGTCAACAAAATCATAAAACATGTTTTATTAGAAGTTTACTGCAGCAATACCCAGTATACAATACATCAAATAAGCTTAATTAAAAAAAGTTGTGAAATCTGAAGTTATTTCGTTTAAGAAGCAATTATACCGTTTTTTTTTTAAGAAAAATATAAAACTTTATTTATAGCATGTAATAATTTTTTTTAAATATGTTTTTGTGTATAAATACAAAATAAATACAAAAAACAAAATGTGTAATTTAATATACATATTTATCAGTTGTTATGTCATTACCAAAAATATCTAGCGAAATTTTAATTTTTCTGACAAAAGTCATCTTAAGAAATCGTATAAAAAAATTCCTTAGCATGGCAGTAATATCCTGACTAAATCCAATCAAGTTCTGCACGATAAATTTTATAAAACGAAATATAACAGCAAAAAAAATTTCTAGATAGAGTATTTGAAACACACAAATGCAACTTGAAGAGCTGTATGCCGAATATGAAGATAAAGGAAACCATAAAAGGTGGATTTCTGCGGATCTGCCGACTTGTGTAGATAGATGGAATAATTTTCTACTTTGTTGAGCTAAACGATGGGATTTTATGTCGAATAAACGTGGGATGAAAGCCACAAAGATTAAGGTGAAGTAGAAAAAAATGAGAAAAAAAAATGTTTATGCCAGGTAAGCCAACCAAGCGTAAAAGCCGTTTTAAACATATAACGAATAGGTAAACATACTATGCTTGTGTTTTAAGTTTAAAGAAAGACTAATAGGTATGTTGGTGGAAAAATCAGTCGTCGATTCCAATACAAATTTTTGGTAAAAATCAGATAACGGACACACCCATTTATGGCAGAAAAATCATATAAACACATTTTGTCAGCAACTGCACTAACGATAGTAAAAAAAAACTTCAAGATCGTGTAAGTCCAAAAATGTGTTTTAGCCAGACAGTTTAAAATATCTTAGTGTAGAAGTTGTCTTATCTCTAAAACATATCCTTTTAATTGCTTACTATCTCTTTCAGGGCACTACGGACACCCGTACCCCATATGTCAAAACTTTAGTTTTAGATTTTTTATACAACTGAACAGTTGCTTTTAAATCGTACCAGGGAAGCGCCTGACCAGCACTTATATCAAAAATCCATTTTAAAAATATTTTGAACAACTGAACACCAATTGGTAGTATTCGATAGAAACTCGTTATATGAAATTTTTTTTCCTGATTATAACAAAGTGTTGTAATGTTAAACAAAGCTAGAATAAACTCACAGACTGCATTTTTTTACTTATTTTTTATTATTGTTTTATTATAGATAATATATTATTATTACCTTAACATCGGTACTCAGAAAAAAGAAAGTGTGTTTCAAATACGCTTTACAACGAGTTTTTCATATCAAATTTGTTACGTCAACATTTTATTTTTTATAAATACCGGTTGAAGTTTATAATAAGCAGGTTTTAAACCAATCAAATATCCGTTTCTAAAATAATTGAAATAAAATGTTTGGAAGTTGGTTGAAAAAAAAACAATTTTTCCAACAAACAAATATCATAATTTAAAAAAAAACACCAAGTATGTTTGTAATTTCAGCATACTTTAGTGCATGATACCCAAACATTATGCCCACCCACGATTACAGTAACCACAACAACATGCTCATCACAACCAACGACAGCGCCAACAACAACACTACATGTCAAATGGAAAATTTTTTTTTACTATGGGTGACCACTATATTTTTTTGATGTATTTAAAAAAGTGAAGGCTTTGTCATCTTTGCTTAGCGCCTCCACAAAATTTTTAACTAAACCCAGCTTAATATGAAGTAGTGGTCAAATCACATCCTTCTTTCTAATCAAGGTCGGATATTTTACATTATGCAGACCTATTGTGCTTTCGGTTCTTGACGACCAGTCCTTTTGTACATAATGCTTCTTGCGGTGAAAGAAGAGCGTATTTATTGAGATATACCTACTTTTCTTTCAAGGAGTATGCAGGTATCTAAAGGGTGCGATAACACGAAGTCTACTTGTTATTCTAGTTTAAAACAAACATCATGATTTGATTATTCATTGAGATATACACATTGCATGCCACTAAGACAAGCTATTGTTAAAATTTTTGGCAATAACGGCAAAAAGAGGGTTTTTTTTATGAAACTGTGTACTTTCGAAAATACGAAGTCTACTTGTTACTGTAGCTTATAACCAACATAACTATTTGATTATTTTTTGATATCTATCTATTGCATGCTACTGAGATGAGCAATTGCTTCAGTTTTGAGAAATGACAGCAAAAAAGTGTTTTTTTTTTTGTTGCCAAAATGGGTATTTTTGCTTTTTCAGGAATAAAATAAACATTAACACACCGATTTTAATAAGTGAGTGCTCATTTTATTATTATTAGATGCAGCTATACGAAAAAATAAGAAAACTGTAAAATATTTGCAAAGTTATATTTTTTTTTATAAATTTTCCAAAATTTAAAAACTTTGCAATTTTTCAAAAAAAAAAAAATAAATAAATAAATGTTTTTTTTTCCTAATAACTCTAAAATTATTAACAACACCAAAAAATTATTTTAGCCAAACTTAAAGCTGACACAATTTGCAATTTTTCGACGTATTTTATGATAAAATCGGACACGCTATTCCTAGGTTATGACTGGAGGTCTGGATCAACCTTTACGAAAATTTCATATTTTAGAAAAAATCTGATGGATAGAATTTGAAATTTTTATGACTTTTGTACTTAAATAGGCATCAACACAACAAAAAAAAGTATTTGTCATCCATTTGTTTTTTGGCTGTTGGGTTGTGTAATAAGATCAACAGTAAACGCAAATACATCAACAACACCAAGTAGGTTACACGGAATTAATACTCCGTTAAAGGATGAAAAGCTAAAAATCAATAGCAACAAAACATATAAGCTGTGCTCCTCGCCCTAGAAAAACACTGAAAACACAAACGGTAACAAAAAAGTGAAATCGGGAAAACAAAATCGGCAAAAAAAAAAGATCATTGCTTTGGGTAATGTTGATTAAGTATAAAAACAGAAAGTAAAATTGCGTGAGCTTTGGTTGCCGAGTGGTTAAGGCCAAAATTGTGAAATTTGACACCTCCAAAGTTCATAGGGTGGTGATGAAGGGTGGTTACTATCCATAAACAGCCGGTTGTCCACCCAGCTATGTTATGTTATGTTTTAAGGGTTGAACTTGAGCCTGAAAAAGTAATCTAATATAAGTTTATGTAAATTGTCATAGTTCAATAAAATTAAAAATTTCAGTAAAATGCTAAAAAACATTGAAATTTTACTAGTTAAGCCAACCTTCAGAGTCAAACAGGTTCGAAATATTATGTGTCGATGATGGCATTACAGAATATTTTTCTTAGAAACCTAAAGAATAAAAGGTTTTAAAGCGTTCTTCCATTATATGCACTATTCAGCTGACAAAGAAGAAATAAAAAGAGAGGTGAAGGAACTTGGCCATGAAGTAATAATTATCCACAATATCTTACAAACTGGTACAAAATAAATCGTTATCCTTGTTTTCTATCGAACTAAACCCGAACCAAATTAATAAAATATATATTCCTTAACTCACTTTTTACACTGCAAAATCAGTTTTGAACCTTCACGTCCCAAAAGGACGTGGGGGCAACCATATCTATAGTTGCCTATAGACATGGAAGAGGCTTTTAATAATGTGGAATCAAGAGTCATAGTTATGGCTCTGAATAGACTGAGTATTGATCGGTCGATTGCATGCTTCATACGAAATTTACTGACTAACAGGATCATAACTGCCAATATGACACCGGCCATCGTCTGCAGAGTGGCAAGCAAGGGCACTCCACTGCCACTGCTGTGGAGCATTGCCCTGAACTCGCTATTGTTGAAGTTGGATTCCAAAATGTTTAAGACTGTGGCATATGCTGATGATATTGCTATAGCTTTCAGGAGAATATCTCGAAATCCTCTCACAACAGATGCAAACGGCACTGACGACCACCAGTGTAAATCCAGAGAAAACAGAGGTTGTCCTCTTTACGCGGAAATACAAGCCTCCGCCGTAAAGGGAATTTAGCCGGAAACATCTTGGCACTTACTTCTATTCCAAGCTTACATGGCAACAGAACGTTCCGGCAAGAGCCCACAAGGCAGCTGTTGACTTATACTTGTGCCTAAGGGTCATTGGTAAGAGTTGGGAAATAAACCCAAGAAACTTCTATTGGCACTTCGGTACGGATGTAGAGCCCATACTTGTAAATGAATCGCTTGTATGGTGATAGGCGCTAGAAGAGAACTAAAAAGCTAAGAATTCGGTGGTGCGGTTGAAGGCACTTGTCATGTTTCCACATGCCAAGTGCCTTCAATGCTGTCTCAGGGCATGCATCGATAATTGGAAGGATACCTGTCCTTCAGGGTTGCTTAGACTATTGCTCACCGGTCCCAATGCACGGTAACAAAAATGGATCGATAGGTAAGAGCATTAATGAAAGATTAATTAATGAAAAGTCTAGGTAATAGGATGACTATAAGCTGCAGCAAAAAAGTAGTATGCAATTTAGTTATGACTTGAGTTCAAAGCAATTTGGGTGCTGATCGCAGCTTCGGCGACACGAAACAGCCAACCTTATTATTATTTTTATTGTCTTGCTTAATAATGTTGATTATTTAACAACAATATATTGTTAAACATTGTTTTGTTATTCACTCGTGTTCTAAAAAAAAGAAACGTTCAAATAAGAAATCCGAAATGACTGAAGACATTTGGCTGAAAATTCACGATAGCGGCCTCTTTCGAAAACAAATTTAGATACTCACTTAAGCTGATAATGTTTTTAAAATATTTCGTTGGCTGGGCAAGCGCAAATAAGCCCATGTGGGTACTAACACATATTTAGATTAAGTTTTTCTCTCAGCATAAAATTTCGGTATTTCCCGCTCTGTTTTTTTATTATATGGCCGTAAATTTAAGCGCAACCTGCAAAAAGTTATAGCTTTGTTTATCTGGATTTCATTTTGTTTACCAAATACTAACAATTGGACTATTTGACTTATATAACCAATACAGTTCTACTACACCAAACTCTTTCTTAATTTTGAAAAAGTAAAAATTTGCTAAAACACGATAAAGAAACTAATAATTGTTAAACTATTTTCTTCACTACCTTAATGTACCACCGTTTGCTGTTAAGTTAGTTTTTAACATCAGCAATCACAATTTCATCAGTTGTAAAAAGTGGTCTTTACTCTGGACAAATATGAAAATATATTGATGTCCTTACCCATAAATACGACAAGAGACAGCCTTATTGCACACAGAAGAATGAGGAGAAAGAGGAACAAAGTCGAGTTTAACACTCAGGGATGGTGTAGTAATAATAATGGATACAAATGACACATGTTTACAGATAAAGTCTTCTTTGTATTTACTCATTTTAAAAGTTTTTTTTATTGTTATTGTATATGCACTGTAAATAAACGTTTTGAATTAATGTTAATAATTTATTTCAATAACAACAACATTATTTCGTAGCACAATTCTGTTTTTTTTTCGTTTATACGTTGTGTTCCTTGTAGTTTCCTTTAGTAATTTTGTTTTATTATATTTGTAGTTATTTTCGCTTCATACAAATAATTTGATTAAAATATAGAATGTATGAGCATATAAGTTTTGTTGGATTAAATTTTATTAATACTTCCCCCCACTAAAGTTTGACTCATCTTCAGAAAAAGAAATATTTAATTTTACTAAAAGCTTTTTGTCGTTATATGAAAACTACATTTTTCCAAATATCTTATAGAAATGTCCATGATTTCTTTTTAAATTACATACATATTTCCGTTTTAGTCATCAGGCAGTCTATTTTGTTGTTAGCAGTTTCATAGCAATTTGTTTTCGGAGATATTAAAGGTTTTGTGCGGGTATTTAGCAATAATTTAAAAACTTATGCAACACAAATATGAACCTTCTATTCCAAAAAAAAGCAGTGTGAAGACTGTGTTCATATTCCTTCATCGGCTGTACGGTACTAACAAAACCTATCCGATGCAAAACAACAACAACAAAAATCGAAAATTTCCTCTCTATAATGTTGGTGTAAATTATTTAATTTCCGTTTCCAGGTCATATCTACAAAACATATCTAACAAAGCGCAAAAAGTTATTGAACAAAGCTTTTCAAATAATTATTCATTTAAGTTTAGAGTTATATTAGTTAAATTAAAATAGCAATTTAATATTAATTTCAATATTTTTAGATCAGATCTTAGAACTGACTTGAATTATAAACAAGTCAAGTAACAATCAATATTGACTTGAATAGATTTTCGTGTATATATATATATATATATATATATATATATATATATATATATATATATATATATATATATATATATATATATATATATATATATATATATATATATATATGCTGTAAATTATATTGAAGCCTGATTATTTCGCTTCTTCTACATATTAAATGATATTTGATATATTTAAAAAAAAGTTATTAAACTTTTTTGCAGAATCTAAAATGAAGGAAAAATTTATAAAAAATATTAATCAATTCCCTCAGTGATGTATTTCAAATTAAAAGATTTAATTATCCCTTCTTCCACGTTATTTTTTCTGCAAATGTCTACACATACAAATGAACGTGTGTGGCTGTGTTTTGCTTCAATAAGTCCTTAAGAAATGTCCTTAATCTTTTTATTTGTACTTAATTCCCATACACACAGGCATTCAATAACATATGCATTGTATTTACAAGTACAAGAATGAAATAAAAAGAAACAAAAAGACAAGTTTCTCTGTTACTCTTTTTTGCTGGAAAGATAAAATGAAAATTTTATTATTAATCATTTTTTTAAAACCTATGACGTGTATTGAAAAAACGTAATAAAAGTTCTCATATACATACATATATGACTATTCGAATCGAATTGTATTCGCTCTATTCACATAACAAGCCGGAAAATATATGGGTATTGCCAGAGCAGAAGAGAAAATAAAATAATTAATATTTTACTCATTTGCTATTGTTCGCTTATGAATATCAATTTTTGTTAAAGATTAATAACGCCTCAATCGTTTGATTACTAATTTGTAGATGATGTATACAATAAAAAGTTTTTATGAATTAGACCGTTAGACTGTATGTCTGCATGGGTAGTATAAATAGACAAAACAATTGTCATACATGTTTACTTTAACATATTAAAGAAATATATTAAAGTAAGAGTATATATTCATGTGTGTATATCTGATATTTTTCAGTTTGGGGTATATATGAATAGACCGATATCAAAAATTTCCATTAAACACACTTAAGTGCGTTTAGAAAACAAACTTCTGCAAAAATCTTCGCACACGGTGAGTATGTTTTGTTGAGCATGTTATTGGATGATCGTAAAGAAATTCGTAAACTGGCACTCAAAACAATGTTGCATATTCGCGACAACATATGTAACGCGCAAAATAGAAAGGGACCTAAGGGTAAAAACTGGTTTTGTTCAGGAGAGCCATTTTAAAGATTTAAATACGTGTATCTTTGGTGTATTTCACTTTCGTAAACACTCTTAAGGCATGGGATCGGTCCCATTCGATGCTCAGATGTTGTCCACATAAAAAAAAAAGTGAAAATTCATTTTTTTATCCTTAGGTCCCTCTCTCTATGCTCTGTCACATATGCGATTTGACTGAGCTTCGCGAACATGTAAAACCAAACATCAATTTTGATTGTACTTATTACGTTCACATGTTGGATTTAGAGGACAAAGCATTGTCATTTGAGCTGCCATTTACCAGGAAAATTACGTGTGAACATTTACCACAATACCTCGAATGTCTACATGATGAAGATCCACCATTTCCAGACCCACTAATATCTTGTCATATTCAAGGTACGGAGCATGATGTCCAGCTACTAGCTAGTGTTGCTAAGCGCCCAATCGACAAAAACCGTGAAGGTATCATGGCATCTGTATATAAAGGCCGAAAGAAAGCGCCTCGTATGGAATCTGGAAAAGATTTGGAAGGCAATCTTTGTATGAAAAATACAAAATAAATAAGAAATAAAATAAATAGAGTAAAATACAATAGAAAATAAAAAAAATTAAATAAAAATAAGAAAAAGAAAATTTTTATGATTTTGCGCCATTAGAAACTGAAAATTGTAACTTATAAACATGTTTTTGATGCTAATTTTATAAACTTTTTCACGAAAAATTTTCACTTTCACTTTGCAATGTACTAGAAAGTTCTTAACTATTGTCTTGGCTACAATTTTTGTCTTACTATTGGACCGAAAATCTCAATGGCTTCGCTGTTATAGCCAAAAATATGGCCAAAATATCCAAAAAAAAAAGTTACTAAAGTCTGAGATAAAACTAAAGTAAAAATCAGGAAGCTCGATTTCGGCTTTGGGATGGCCTTCTCAATCACCAGACTTAAATTCCGTCGAAAACTTGTGGGGCGAGGTGAAAAGAAATCTAAAAGGAAAAAATCCATCAAATAAAGATGAGTTGTGGACAATGGTTGAGACTGCATGGAAGAATATTCTTATTACGAAATATACATACATACATGCATACATATATATATATACATATATATATATATATATATATATATATATATATATATATATATATATATATATATACATATATATATATATATATATATATATATATATATATATATATATATATATATATATATATATATATATATATATATATATATATATATATATATATATATATATATATATATATATATATATATATATATATATATATATATATATATTTTAGACTTCTTGTTACCTCGCCCCACAAGTTTTCGATGGGATTTAAGTCTGGTGATTGAGAAGACCATCCCAAAAACGGTCCAACTAATGTGTTCTTTTTTCTTTTTTTCAGCTCTTTTTTTAATGGTTCGCTTTAATAGGAAAGGCACTTTGCGGGCACTTCTTGCTGTCAAGTTGGCATTGGCTTTTAAGGGCGCATGACGTTACAAATGGGTCTCGTTTCACGTGCCGCAGTATTTTTCGTTTTGAAATCTCAGATATCTTTGGTTTTCTTCCTTTTGTTTCTGGGTTATCATCATGCTTTGTAGCGTTTTCTACCATTTTCTTTGAACATCCAATAAGATCAGTTATTTTTCTTTGTGAGTTGCTTTCCTGATGAAGCTTTTTTATTTGGCCATTCAGTTTACTAATTTATTTATTTATATTTTTTTATGACAGAAAAAGGATAACCTGCCTTTTTATTTACTTGTTGCAAATATAAACCAAAAAATGCATTTTGCATTTTTTTTTACAAACTTAAAAATTGGCTCTATTATATTTCACACTCGTTTTTCTGCTCTTTACGTACAAACCCTGAAATATTTTAAAATGTTTCTTCAATTACCGAAAATAACGGGATTACAAGGAGAAAGAGACTAGCTAATAATTCACCAAAAAATCTGATCGGAAATTAGTATATACAAGATTAAATTAACATTCAGTTTATAGAACAGTAGGTGGCTCTATTAATTTTCACAGCACTGTATATACATATACACAAAAATGAACTTATTTATCTACTTTAAGAACCAATTGAAATGTATTATTTCAGGTCTAAAATTGGCTCTCAAAGCAATTAAATAAGTTAATTTTTTTTCTTGATACTTTCAAAAATACAAATCGTAGTAACCGGCGCACCGGTAACTCGTTGGATAGAGGTTGTTAAGAAAAGTAAAAGTGTCGGAAGACTAAAAAATGTTTTCTGTATTAAAGGTTTGTTTAAACATTTCTGATTCTCATTTTGTTCATGGGATTTTCGGAATAAATACTTGTTTTTCAAACACTCTTTTAAGATTTTTTGAGACTACTGATGAATTGATGAAATATCGGCGGCGTATAAACGGCTGAAAAAGAAAGAAAACAATTAGTAAGGTCCATTGTTAGAAATACAATAATAAAAAACAATTTGAATTAGTAATTAAGATGGCCTTCGATTTGCTTTGCTCAGCGAACGAAAAAATTAATATCATCAGAGTAGCAGTTTACATTACCAGTAAATTTTCAATTGATAATGGTTAGATTAATCCATGATATTTTTTTATGTCTACTAGCAATGAAAAAATGATTTTTGAAGAAAAGTTTCGATTTAACTTTCAAAATATAAAAACAAAATTATTGACAGATCAATTTTAAAAATACTGTTCAACTATACTTCATTAATCTACTGCAAATTACTATATTAAAGAGATTTTATTTTGCGAGCAAAGTAAATTTTTTTTTTAATTTTCAAACTGTCTAGCCACATACATATATGCCGAGTAATATATGTATGTATGTATAATTTTTTATAAGATTGTATTCATTTAAATGCGTGAACTTCAGATCCTTTTTATTTAGTTTTAATGATTTGATTACGTTTGTTGGAGCTTAGTCTTATTGTATACAAAGAAACTTCGGAATTACTTATCAGACTTAACATAATACAGTTCTTGAAGATGATGTGGTCCACAACTATATTTCAGAGAAACATATTGTTACCAGTCCAATTTACCTATAATGGGCTGACTTATGCTTTAATAGGTATATTATCTTCAGGCATGTGCATAGTGTGTTATTATTAAATACAAAATTTCAGTTTACATAACACGAATTTAGACAATTGAGTAAGAACTAAAATAAATAACGATGACAACAACAATTGACTGCAATAAATGTTGCAAAAACGCACAAAAAAGAGTAGAATATAAAAAATGTATGGCGCACTAAATACACAGCATGGTTTTCATAGAAAAAATTCAATGACCTCGAACTACATCACCCACAACCGAAAACAATTATTCAGTGCTGGCAATCTCAGACTGTTGCAATTGCTGCCAAGCCGTTCAAGTTGCCCAGTAAGTAACATCAAACAAATTGCGTTTGGTATGGTCATTAATATTTTTATTGCTTTATGGCTGGCATGCAACAGAATGTCTAGAAGTAGTGCCTGCACTTTTAACAGAACATAGGAATCCTTTTCTCAGGCAAAGACCGAAACTGATGCGCTCCAGTTTGAAAATATTGTAGAGCATTGCTAATTAGTACAATTACCAACAACATCATTAGAAAAAACATCATCCACACAGAGTTTGTAGAACGAATTGTGTGGCCAGATCTTCACGTCGCAAAAAAATGCCAGAAGGAAGTAGTTTTACTGAATATTCGCACCATTAGGAGAAGGTTCAAATGTATGACCAACCCCCAATACATTTTTCTCTGCAATATTTTTTTCGGATACACCGACTCCTTACCTCACCTCTGTTGAGAAACGTAACGCTTTCAAATAGTTTTTTATTCTCCAGCTAAGATCTTTACTCCTTAATATTTTTTATTATTTTTATAAACTATTAATAATGTCAATTATAGTGAGAATTTGAACCTGTCTACAAATACATTAAAAATTCCAACATGTTTGTGCTTAAAACCAAATCAATACTAGATATATATATATGATAAAGTTCCATATGAAACCGGTACAAAAAGGGTATGGGAGGCAGAAAGTTCAAATTTCTGATATCGGTCCATTGACAACTCAAACCGATAACACCACGTATGCATATGTACATAGATACATGATTGCAACTTCTGTGAATGTTATTAAAAATACTCCCTAGCCTAATGTATCACTCCTTCTTGTCATTACTCATTCCTGTTTTTATGCCAACGCAAATTTGGAAAAATTAAAATGGACACACAAGGTAAGAATGTAATTTAAATTGTACATACGATTTGTATGTGCATGTGAAAGTATTTACTAGTGAAAGAGTTTAAAACATCCGTAGAGTATGGTGGTAATTGTTTTGTTGAAGGTCATCTAGGAATTCTTTTACTTCACTGGCATTGTTTTTAGAAAATATTAATATTTTTATTGCATATGACCTTAAACGCTTAGTCTTGCCTAAAATCATTAGATCTCCAACTTAAGCAAGGCGCTGTAGGAACATGTTAACTCATTTATTGCTTCAAACTGGAATAAACCGTTAAAAAGGCGTTGCTCACAATCTTTTAAACCCTTTTATTTCTCTGGGTGCTTCAGAAAAGAATCAAAATTTATATATTTTTTTTTAACAATCTTAGTAACAATTCAATATGTAAATAAATAGGCAGAACAACGATTCGAATTTCTATCGTAAGAATGTGGAAATCCGTATATTTAGTTGTATTTGAGCAAAGCCAGAGTGTGCTGCATGACACGCTCCGTGCCTCAAATTCATAATAACCAACTTTTTCAGGTTGAACTCACTGTAGTTTATAAGACATAAAAGTGGCTTAAAACTCTAATATTTTTCTCAATTTTCAAGTGGCACTGAGCTTCACATTGAACGTTTGTATTTTTATTCGCGAATATAAAAAATCGACATTCGAAACTTCGCTAGTATGTACGCTTAAGTGAACCGATGTTCGAAAAACATTTTTTAGACTTTTAATAACTTTCTTTATTATCAACCCTCTACCCAACTGGTTCCCTCTATAAATAAAGTCTATACGTGCCAATATCGGGAAAAAATTCTGCAACTCCTAAAACCCTTTTCTATTACCAGATTAAAATTTCAGTATAAAGATATGTTTAAGCTATCGTATAGGTAAAATTTTCGAAATCGATTACATGTGGCAATTACACGTGACTCAAAATCAACAGTTAGAAAAGAGTTCAACTTCTGTTCTCATATAGTTGTGAGTTAACTTTCCATACAAAAGTCAATCACGCTATTCAGCTGTATAGATTTTCAAAGAAATACAGAATGTGTTCCCACAATTTTTCAAGTAAAACGCATACATGAATGAGTGCAAAACTGTAAGTAAGTTTAAATTGAAGTAAATTGCCGAAAACTTTGAGAAGGAGGGGATTTCTAATAACAAAAAATATTAGGAACAATATACGTTTTACATTATATTTATTAATGAGATTGCAGTGAGCGGAAGAAGTTCTGAGGAAGCTGCTGGTGCCGATCAGTTTAAGAAATCAATAATGATGAAAAATTAATAAAATTATCATTGAACCAGCAGTTTCGTTCAGTTAAGTTTCAATTAACTGAATTATAAAATGCAATATGTTTATGTGTATGAAAGATTTTACTTTTTCCGAAAAAAATAACGTTAAGAAGAAACAAATTCAATACAGTTTTCCAACTCGAATCGAAAAAACAAATGGTAATTATTATTCTTGTTTAATCCAACGTGTTTTTGAATGTTTGAAAATGTTTGCTTCTAATTGTTACATCTTTTGGATGAATTCTTTTTAAAAGAGTTTCGAAAAAATTCATAGAACTAAAATGAAGTAATCACTCCCATTGGTTCCTTACTATCTCTCAAAATAGCTGATTAGTGAGTTGTGGCCAACAATTAACAAAACAATACAAGTTGCAATTTTTTTCTTACTCCAATAGGTGACCATTGCTAATACGTATTCGCAACATTCGCAGAGCAAGTTACTTGCAGCAATGCTTGCGTTTATAGAGAAAAAGAAAAAGAGAGCAGGGAAAGAAAACTGATACATACCTGTCTGCTCTTGGAAATTTGTTTTAAAGTCGTACTCGTACTTAGTAACTCGTTTTGTGCTGCCATTCACAGGGAGATTTGCTGAACTAATTTTGATCTGTACAAACACGAAAGCAAGCTCAAAAGAAAATTTAATAAGACTTCCTTTAAATAACTTATCTTTGATCAGACCTCGTAGGTTCAACATTGCGACATAGCAATGCCAATTGAAAACTTTGAGTTTCATCACATCGGAAGTGGGGTTGCTACATGTTAGCTTCTATTTGGTTTCGCTACTCGCATGCCACATATCTTGCAAAAAAAACTTATTAGAATGTGTAAAGTGTTTCTATATTTATGAAATATGAAGACCAACAGACAAAGGGTAACTATTACAGCAAAATATTTCACGATTATTGATGTTAGATAAGTTCGTACAGGCAGTAAATGGCCACGTCGCAGTTAGTATGTGACACTGCTTCAAAAATGTAAGTACTGCCGCCTAATCGATATAAAACATGTTCGAACGTTCGCACGAATACATTTAACAAAGCAAAATTTGAAAATATTATTTTTCTTAAATGTATTTCTAAGATCGCTTGAACAGGTTTAATATCGACAAACAAGCAGTTAATAAGATTAAAGTATATTGTTATCGAGTAGTAGAAGAACGTTTTTAAAAAAAGCAATTTCAACTGAGAAATTTAGACAATCGTCGTGTCCTAAAATATATAGTTTTTTTTTTGACTTTTTTGTCGAAGCTATATCAGTATTTATTTTGAATATAGAGTTCAGGGTAGGGCTTTCATGTTGGAAAATTTAAGAAATGCAGAACAATTACAGGTCTGCCGAAAGGCTCAAAACCACTCATACTGGCTACGCTGAGTTGAAGGTTCTGTGTGACCCTTATAACTTATTTATATATATATATATATATATATATATATATATATATATATATATATATATATATATATATATATATATATATATATATATTATTTTGCTACAAATGTCGGCTGGAATAGTTTTTATTAGAGATGTTTACGTGAGTACCTTTTAGCTCACGGCTCGTGAATGTGAATTTATTGAACATATATGCGTAAAGGTAACTTACATACATTCATACTTAGATTTAACATAAATTGTTCAGTTACACAAACAGTGGGAAGGTACGCAGAAAACGGTTTTGCATTAAGGTATAAATTATTCACTGAGTAGTATTAAAAACAATTTTTTAAGAGCTTGCAAATATTTAGCGCTGTGATTCACTGTCACACACTATCATGCGATCTGTCAAAAATACCACAAAATAAAAGTGTAGATATTTGACAGATTTTTGACAAGTTTGTCAATCTTTTGAAACATTTAATAAAAGTTTTTTCTATGATGCTAGAGTTGCTTTCTTAAAGTTGATGACACAAAGTGTAGAGTAGTTTTGTGCTTACAGCTCTACTTCTATTATATTCTCCACTGAATGTATTGTGTGGGATAGTGGGCCAAAGCCTTTAATCACGGATAATTGTTTTAAAGTGGTAGTTATATGTTTGTTTCTTAAAATGTAATTGATCATGAGCACAGTTTTGGTTGTTCATATTGCTTTAATTTATATGTAATCACTAGTGAATCAAGTGTTTTATGGAGCTACATATCTCTAATTTCTACTTTGTGGTATAACTTAACTTACATCTGCAAAGACAAGTTTGAAACTCAACTTTTAAACAACAAAAACAAACATACGACACCTAAAAACATAGTTAGTGCTTTCTACCTACCAGGTTTTCACACACTTATGCAGATACAATATTTTTTTAAATCTTAATTATGTGAGAAATACCATGTATAGGTCACGCTTTTAAAATTTCGTGAATGCCTGCTATAGTTGTGCGCGTGAGTTTTTACTTTTAAAATAATTTTAAAGACGCACAATGATAGTTATTGTGGGGCTCACTAGAAAGATTTTTCCATTCACGCATTCTTACTCGCGAACTTTCTGAAGCATGCGATTCAGCTCACGATCAATGAAAATCATTTTCACAATAAATTACGTTTGTATAAAAATAAGACATGAACGTAAAATTGTTGAGTTTATTTGCATTAGTAAATATGCACATGTGTTACAACCAAAGCGTCTTTACTTACATACAAGTAATCGTTGCTTATGCAGTTCTCTGTCAAAAGTTTTAGGTTTGTTTATGTTTTGTTTACATCTTTACTTTTTTATTTTAAGAAACAAACAAATTTTGTGATAATTTTAGAAATATTTCGTTTAACATTAAGGAGAGCGTTTGTGTCCATTAGTGGAGAATATATTTGCCAGGACATTGATTTCAACAAAAGCAGCAGTATATGCATTGGTGCTGTTTCACTTGTTTGTGCAATACTCTCAATGATAATATTGTCACTTTCACAAATACTATTGCACTTTCCAACTATATTAAGAAAATCCAAATCTACGGTAGCCATATTGTCATTAAATATAATCATAACATTGTAGTGAAAACCCAAGTTTTTGATAAATTCAGAAAATAGTGTCATGAGCAATGTGCAATATGAAACTAATATAGTTGGATTAGAAAATAGCATGGTTAGAAATTACAAAATTATGGTTGGAATTGAGAACAGTATATTTGTATGTGACAATAGTATGGTAGTATATGACAACAGTATTGTTGGGGGTGACAGCACTATAGTTGAAATTGAGAATAGTGCGGTCGGTCATGAAAATGTTATGATTGAAGACGGCAATATTAACATGGTTAGTGGCCATAATAAGCTGACCACTGAAAGTGGAATTAGTAACATAGTTCATAGTTCACAACTTGCAATGTTTGCCTGTAACCATATATTTCAACCATATATTTCAACCATATATTTCAACCATATCCGAAAAGTATTTCTTTTCGGATGTGGTTACTTTTTTTATATCTCATTTTTATTACACCTGCCACAATGTGACATAAGACATAAGTAATTGAATTTACATAGTTAGGTGCTAGTTATCTTAAGTGAATAAATAACATAACTTATATAAAATGGAAAATAATACTTATACATATATAAAACTTAGTTTTACGCATCATCATGAACCTCTTAGAAGTGATAAACTAGCACTGAAGGTGCATATCGTCTCAGACTTCTAGGTGCCAGGTTTTCTTTTTCCGCGTTGGAATGTTGTATTAAAGCCTGATGTATATCTGGGGCTGCTACCGCAGAGGATTTCTTTTAATGATTTCACATTTAGATCTCGATGTATGTCTTCATCTCTAATGTACCATTCAGCGTGGTCAATAGAAATAAAGAATACTCTTTTAATTGTTAATAAAACAAGGTATTCCAAACATGGAAAACTTAAATACCTCGCACTTTTGTTATTTATTCATAAAGCTGTATGTTAAAGAAACTGATTGAAACTTCATTCATTAGAATCGATGTCTGAATTCTTCTTTTATCCTAAATATAGGAAAATGATGCATGTACAAATGAAAATATGTGTTCGTCTGTCAAAAAAAAAGAATGTAAAAAAAGTGATTGATATAGGAACATGTAAAATTGTGCTTTTAAAGCCCAAATAAATTATAGTGCTATAGTTATTTCGTAAAATTTCGAGAAACTTTGTGAACTACCTTAAAAACGTAATCAAGCGAGAGAAAATTTAATTTAACATCATGCCCAGAGACCTACGCTTGTTTTTATTTATTTAATCACGATATTTCACGCGACATATTACTAGAAGTGCATATCTCTAATACAAGATAAGTAAATATAATTATCAAGTTTAAAAAAGAAGAAAAGCGAAAAGTTAAGGCTAAAGGAAGGCCACTTAATGTCGCATTTAATTCGAAATCACACAAAGTATGTGCTCGCAGCCGCTCCCTTTCAACTATTAATTAAATCGTTTGTTCTTCTTACACATAAAAAAAGCTAAGAGTAAAAATAAAACAATCATTAAATAAAGAACAAGGAAATTTTTGGCATCCATTTATTGATTTCAATACCAAACACAGCAGAAGATGCTGTAACTGATTTCATTACGTCGTCGTTGCTTTTGATGTGTGTTGTTCAATAAAGTTCACTGGATAAAAATTTTTGTAATTTGATGCAGTAGCAAACTCGATTGCATAAATGTTCTCAATTTTCTCAAAATAAACCATTTCTAAAGCTCTATTATACCCTTCACAACACGTGCTTAGTTATATGAGCATTTACCATAAATTTGTCATTCCGCTGGCAATATCGTTATATCATCAGATATACATTATATATATATATATATATATATATATATATATATATATATATATATATATATATATATATATATATATATATATATATATTCTGGATACTCGTTCTTCGACCTTTTTATTTAACTTTGTTAGATTTTATAAATGAGCTTAAGGTCACTCAATTCTCAATAAATATATTTTCTATTTATTGATAAGTTTTTTCGATATTTCGATACGCCTTTGTGTATCTTCTTCAGGAAGAAGATACACAAAGGCGTATCGGAATATCGAAAAAACTTATCAATAAATAGAAAATATATTTATTGAGAATTGAGTGACCTTAAGCTCATTTATAAAATCTAACAAAGTTATATATATATATATATATATATATATATATATATATATATATATATATATATATATATATATATATATATATATATATATATATATATATATATATATATATATATATATATATATATATATATATATATATGTATATATATATATAGTGAGTACGGTAGCTAAGGCATGGAAACGGTTTTGTTTAAAAAAAAAAAATATCCGCACAAGCATCGATGTATGAGCTGGTGCGTTATCATTACATCCATGAAGGTTTTTTCCACAGTTTTGTGCGTTCTAATCAACTGATTCGCGCAAACGGCGCATAACTTCAAGGTAGTATTCCTTATTGACCGTATGATCTTGTGGCGAAAATTCACGATGCACTACGCCATTTCAGTCAAAGAAAACAGTGAGCAAAACTTTCACCGTTGACCGGACTTTACGAGCTTTCGGTCTCTTCTGGGCACTTCCATTGAGGTGATGGGGCTTTGGTTTCAATGTCATAGCCGTACCCCATGGTTCGTCACAAATTATGACCTTTTTGAAGAAATCTGGATGAACGATATGCCAACATCATTCGAAACCTCTCTGATAGTGATTCGACACTTAACCAATATCATTTTTTACTGCTTCAATGTTTTCAACGACTGTTGACGTGCTCAGGCAACCTGGACGAGCATATGATAATAATAGATTTTTGATAATCTCAATAACCAATACAGTTCAGCTGAATAATAGATTGAAAAAAATTCAAAAACTTTGCAAGAACTCTTCAAAAACCAAAAATCGTTCATTGATACAAATAAACTAATAATACTTTATAGCAAAATTGTAAAAACTATTGAACTATTTTTATTGAAATCAATTCAATACATCTATAAAATTTCATTGTCACAATAAAAAGTTTCATTGCTATAATGACAAACGATTAACTAAAGTTTAGTAGATGTATGAAGAAAAATCATTTCAGTGTAGGATGCAAAACAATTTTTTACCAGCAGTTTGCTTATAAAAGTGTATGTTTGTTTCCAGTAATAAAATAATTGCTTGCTGTTGAGCCGGAAGATATAGCTTATGCGTTTGTTCGTCTTTTGCTACAGCTAATGATTAAAGTATTAAATGGTTTTTGCTACACAATCCTTGCTGGAAAGTGTCTAACACACACGTTCTAAATAGTTTTATTTTATTATCGGAGTAGCGAATGTGCTTTGTGTTCGAGCACCCACTTTAAGATGTTCTGTATTTAGTCAAACATCTACCCTGCACGTGTATTTATTTTTTTACCTTTTTATAGCAGGGCCCCAAAATTAAATGTTATTTAAAAGAAACGGAAATCTTTGCTTTTACTTATTGACCTTCATAAGATATTCGGGTGAAATTTTGAAAGAAAACTATAATTTTTCTTTAAGTAGGGGCGTATGGTTTGTGATTTTTCATTACTTTAAGTTATTTTAAACTGTACACAAATACTTTTTTATTTCGGACCAGTACCCTGGAGATGATGTCTACGTATGAATTTCATTGCACAGCAGCTACAAAAAATACGAAAAGGAGCGGGAAAAGGGGACGTATAGAGTGCTCGTAAGCGTCTATTTGAACAAAGATGAATACCTTAAAAATAACATATTTATTTTTACAAAGTTAAACAGGTCCAAATTAACTTTTTGGTATGAAGTGTACATACCTTCGACATAAGTTGAGCTGCTAACGCAACTTCTTTAATATTTCAAACCGACCACGATACAGTTAAATACAAATAAACATATTACGACTTCACGGTCTCATTTATAAGAAACTCTCCCTGTCCACTAAGTTCTTTTTTGACAAGACCTTCTGCAATATTTAACAAACAAGCACTTAACAAACTTGAAACTCCTATTATAAAAAATTTAGTAAGTAAACTCACGTTCACATACGCATTACGGCTCCACATATTACACTAAACATCGCCAAAAACACCCTTTTTCATAACTACTTTTTATAAAGAATATTGTTACAAAGAAGTGGACACAAATCGTTGAGTTTTTGTTACGAGCAACTTTGTTAAAAAATGTATTTGTGAAAAGAAAGGTCAAATGTATTTTGCGCATCACTCCTAAGGGTATGTTCACATTAGACAGTAGTACCATTACAGTAATGATATGTATTAGTTGTCGAAGGAGAAGTTAACTGTTTTTGTATGTGGCCGACAATAACAGTGATATATTGTAAAACTAAGTAAAAATTAAAGAATCTCAAATTAAAATCGTCACGGTTTTCGCTTCTTTTTTCTTGGGGCCATGCCCGACTGAAATAAAAGTATGCGAGTTATCCTCGATTCGAGAGTCCATCTAAAGAGTGACTATTCCAGACAACTTGTGTCTATTTGATCAATTGCGATAAAAATAGCTAGATAAATAAATTACGCTTTGCGTTGTAGTCCAAAAGTAATCAATTACGTGGATTGGATCTCTTGATAAAAATCCTTTATGTTGCACTTGTAAAAGGAAATCAAACAGATCCTTGAGGCCATCTGTAGCTAGTAAAATTTTAGAGATATCAGCTTACAATGCTTTCGTATTGTTCACCTTGGCCAGCAATGGTTGAAACAAGACCTTTTTTGCCAAACGTTGGCACACTGCATTGCCAAGTGAATGTGGGAAAAAATTTGCTATTATACCCCTCCTACCAATACAAAAAGTTTAGTTTACTTTGAAGAAAACATTTTACTGATTTATTTTGATGGAACAATCGGCCGTATTTCTACGCAAAACGCAAATAATTTCATCGCATATTCGCCCGTCAATTGGGTAGTCGCTGATTGGCTTTGTCTTGTGCTATAGAGTGGCTGTTAAAATTCAAGTTTTGAAGACTTTACATTGTGTTTAGCTTGTTTAACATTTTCAAACAGAAGAATCAGTTTTGAAAATTGCATTTGTAAAATACCTGTTTTAAAAATATTATTCTACTTTCGTAGACGATAAGTGCAGATGCGAATTGTTAGCTCTTCAAGCTTTAAATATCTTGAGAATCTTAGTCATGGCAACGAAGTGGGTATATGGGTACCTGTTTTTCCTCGATGAGATGTACATACCTACTTACATTTCTTTTTTTTTTTTTTCTTTACCGTAATGAAAATGTACGAACTAAATAAAATTAAAGAAATTTTGTGTTAGTTCAGTTAGGATGCCTACGGGTAGTTAACCATAAGCAAATGCGTATATACATACATACATACTAGTAGATATTTCATAAGACTTTTGTAGCGTTTCTTCTCAAACCACCCAAGAGCTAATTTTTCCAAAACTATTTTTTTCTTCTTTTCGTGACTAAGAAAAATATTTTACACTTGACCACATTTTTGTTTTGATAAGGTTGTATACAAATAAAATTAAAGCCATATAAATAATCTGCTAAGCGCCACACAAAGTGACAGTAAGCTAGTTGGCGCTTACGTAGTTTAGGAATAAACACAATAAGTTTGTTCTATGTATAATAGATGGAACAAAATCCATCTAGGTGCCATACGAAATTCACTCAAGTCACAAAAACTAGTAGAATCTCACTCAACTTTCATTTAGTTTTATTTATTCGCTGTAGACTGAATCTTATAGTAAACGTCGTTAGCGTTTTTGAACTTTTTTAAAATGTAATATTTATAGTTTTTTCGAGAAATCCAGTAACATTTGTCTTAAACTAATAATAGATGCCATAGTTACTGCTTTTGTCCCATTCTAATATAATAATTTCCTTCAAAATTCGCAAATTTAAATGGAGGTTTTCCTTTATTCCTGACATACAAGTTCTTATAGGTTTCCTCTGGGATTTAGATTGGGAGATTGTGGAGGTATTTTCAAAATTTCGTTGTCCAGAATAACATTAATGTTCGCCATAATTTTGATTATACGATCTGTACCATTGCAAGAAAAAGCGCCTACATAAAATGTAAATTGCCTTATTTTTATTGCGTATAAATAGCAAGTGTATTAACCCTTTTCCTATTAAATCACTGAACATCCACCATGTTCCACTTTGGCTTCTGATATCTAGCTGAATTTCTTCCTTTGAGGGACCCGGCACACGTTTTCATTGCCATCATATCCAAACAAAATAAATTTGTATTCGTCACTTCTACTGCTCCATTTATCAATTCAGATACCATCTGGCGAAGACAATAGGTTTTGTCCTAAGCCCTTGTCGTTTCTGTAACAAAGCCATTATTTTCAATTTTGTTTGGTAAAAACTGCTGCAGAGAAAGGTTTTTTTTTATTATTATTTTATACTTTTTTATGCTTTTTACAATATTTTCTATTTATCTTAATCCCACTATAATATTAAAAACGAATACGAAATAAATGCATACTCTTTCTTAAAAAGAAAAGTGGCTTTAAAGACTTTACTTCTAAATGACTTTTTTGCCTAAACTCTATATTAAAAAAATAAAAATATAAGTTGAGAGTTTAATTCGATACCGATATTTGTTCGGATTATAACTCGAATAGAACTAAAGATAGTTATGCAATTTTTCTCTCGCTACTTTAAATACAGCGTCATCTAAACATTAAACTTGCTGCCAAAAAAAATTGGGATATCTTGGGATAAAATCCTAACCCTCAAAAACTCCTAAAGAAATAAAAAATGTTAAATAAAAGTTATTATAAAATTAACATTAAAATATTATAATAAAGAATGTTTTATTTAATTTTTAAAAGACACAATCTGCAACGAATTGGGTCAACGCTGATTTTCTGGCATTTGGATAAATTCTTGTAGGTTTTTTCGATAAATCAACACAGAAATATGATTTCCAAACTTCACAGCATTTTGTAAGTAAGCTTCTTTGAGAATGGCGAAAAAGGAACAGCTAACATTGCATAATACTTGTCAATTGCCTGTTCGACAATGCTAGGTGCATTATGATATTTGTAAATACCAAAAAATATTTCACAAAAATGTAATCATGTTATCCCTTTATGTAACACATACTTAGTACGTCAACTTATTGAAACATTTATTTTGAATATATAAGCGGTTCAAGAAACAATTATAACAATTACATATGTATATCGTTACCGTCGCTAAAAATCTATTTGTTGTGGACTGTTTCCCAAAAAATTTTTAAAATTAAATATTGAATACAATATGCCGTCGCAGTCAGCCATCATGAAATTAATAAAAATCACCCCATGATAAGGTTGACTATACTAATCCATGGAATGTGTATGAACATCTGATTCGAACAGTTACTGCGTTCATGGCGTCACAACAGCAGCCATCATGATGTTTGAGTTTTGTGGCTCTTGCGTGTGAGTTGCTGTTGTGAAATTGAGTGAGGCCTCATGGGAGTGTATATATGTATATGTTGGCATTAATGTGTGGTCTTTGCCTCGGCAGCCATGATGATTGCAGTGAATGCGATAGCTGTATAATTCCACTTAAAAGTCAACACTATTCTGTTCTTGCTTTATTTTTGTATGTGTATATTATTGGATAAGGGTGTTCTTTTCAACAGCAGAGCATTGCCATCAGTGCTGAGATAACTAAACGTGCATAGTTTGACGGTGCTTGACTGAATACTTAAACAAAAAGCAGCGCAGGAATTCTCGAAAAGAAATAAAGTGCAAGAACGTTATAGATACGGTATATATTGTTTAAAGTGGTTTAAATACGTTTCAGATTGTTCTGATTTATACTCATTTCATTTACTTGAGCAATTAGTTGAGGCAATATGCGCAGGTTTTGTAAAGAACAACTCCAACTAAAGTGAGATATAAACAAATATTGAACATATCGATATGTATACTTTCTCCCATATAAGTATTAAAAAATTCAAATTTGAGGGGAAATCTTTGAAGTGTAAATAAGAGTGAAAGAAAGAAAGAGAAAGAGTACATATATGAAAAGAAAATGACTAAAATATTATGTAACGGCATTTGAAATGAAACTGCATAATCCGTGTGTACAATTGTTTCTAATACAATATCCTTGCTAAACAGGATATTCGAATGAGAGTTTAATTTTAGTAGGAATGGAATATGCGCTCTGCAAAGTTCCATATCGATACATCCCTGTGTTTGCAGGAGAAGTTGAGAAAATTACTAAGACGGGAACCAGGGTTGATGTCATTGATAATAGATTACTGTTTGAAAACCCGTAAAGAATTTTTGTACCAAGTTATCACATACCAGAAGAATTAAAAATTTACAAGAGTACTAGGAACAATTTTATATGAAAACATTAAATAAATCACATATGTATGTACATACATATGTACATACATATTAATATATTTAGAAAAGTGTACGTGAATAAGCTAAATTATTTAAGAGAGCAATCTTTTTACTCTTACCAATTATATCTCTCACATAATAAAACACTAACACAATCACAAATTATTTATGCAAGTGTTAGTAAGTTTCTCTTACAAACTTCTCTTAAGTTAGCCATTTTGCGTATGTGTTTGTTGGCTCTCAAAAATGTACTCTTTCATTTTATATTTTTAAGAGTACATAAGCACCTGTTTGTAGTTCCTCTTATATAAAATTCATTGAATGGTGGCTGTTATTGAAGCAGTCGGCTAATAAGTCTGGCTGGATTCACACGTATTGCAGATGTTTTTGTTTGAAATGGAATATTTGGTAACTATTTGCTTGGAACTGTTTGAAAAGTATTAGTAAAGTCAATTAGAATTTTTAATTTCAAATTAGAAGTTTTCCTATCAGAAATTTTTGCTAATAAGAAGCAACAGTTTCACATGAAAAGAATTAAAGATCTTATATCTTATTTGCTTTCAAACCCAAATAAATAGTGCGTGTTACTAAAAAAATAAGTTGAATAATAAGATGAATATATGTACATACATACATATTTATGCATCCATTGCAAATGTGTATGTTATTTTTTCAATAAATGAAAAAAACTGCTACATTTTGTTTGAATAATTTCTCTAAGATAAGATTTTTCATTAAAAAATGATAACAAAATACTTCGATATATCCTGTTGTCAAAAACATGATAAAAAATCATAATTTTTGCTTAAATAAAGTTAATTGGTGATTCCAACCACTGAAATCAAACTGCGCCAATAGAGCTAAATTTAATTTAAACTTCATTTTTGTGTTTAAACCATTTATTATTATTCAGTTTGTAATTTAAATATCAAAATATATGAAAATGAGCCAGTTTTAGGAAAAGGGTTTCTAGGATGTGTGGCCATATATCTTCCAATCGTCAGGATTGCGTTTTATACGACAATTGTGCAACTGCTTCACGTCTGTAATTAAATGAAGTAAACTGTTAACAGTATTCAAAGCCCCACACAGAATATATAATTACGAAAAATAAACTCTGTAGAACCGACATAAAGAGAAACACAAATGTTAAAACAGAATAAAAATATAAAAAGGTCCAAAATTGCTGCTTGGACATTAGAAAAGAAGACTTTACTCCTGTTTTTAAAGAAAATAGCTAAAGATATATGTATATTCGAATCAGAGGTAATCACAACTTGTTAAACTAAGGTCTCAAATGGCTAATTTAGCATAGCTGGACTTACTGAAAAACAAGGTGTCATTCTATATACCTTTGTGACCATACACGAGAAAGAGAGAGAGAGAGAGAGAGAGAGAGAAAAACAAGCAAGGAAAGGCATTTCCACACATTTAATTATTCAATCTCAGACTTTTAAGGGCATCTCTACATTAGATCAACGACATATCGTAAACTAAATTACAAAAAGCCGTTGTGCCCAAAAGCCACAAATGCTCACGACAGGAAGAAGGAACTTGTTCGAGGGCGTTCCTGTCGTAAAGTTAAAGAGCACAGTACTTGAAACACATGTGTACGTATATATATATATATATATATATATATATATATATATATATATATATGTATATATATATATATATATATATATATATATATATATATATATATATATATATATATATATATATATATACATATATATACATATATATATGTTATCAAGGACAAGATTCGAAACCAATTTAATGGTTTAATTTAATTAACAATATTTCTATAATAATTCGCGGGTAGGTATAGGGACTAATAAGAATGTAATGTATATTTATAAAATATCACTGATACATACATATGTATTTAAATTTAGCAATGTATTTAAGTATATTTATAGAAGCCCTAGATTCCTAAACTTAGTTTGGAAAATGATCTAAATAAAATGGTAAAATGTTTTATGCGTGTAAGGGCGCACCTTACACTAACATCCAGCCATCGCCGTTTGTTGGTGAGATTGACATTTTAGGTGTATACATATAGGTTCCTTTTAGAAATTTACCCTGTTTCTTAGAGGTTTGATTTTTTATAATGTATAAAACTCTCTCTTGCCTTTGGCAAAATACAAACGGTAAATCTCATGTTTTGTAAACCAATTTTTAGCTTAAAAATATTATTTTTGGGAAAAAATGGGCAAATTAAAAATTGGAACTTTAAAAATAAATTTCTTTGTTGATGAAAGCCTGTATATTAATTTGAAAAAACATTACTCAAAAGAACAATTTTTTAATAGTAACTAATGTTTATAATATATGTATGTACATACGTAGGTATAAAATGATAAAAAATTTATACAAAAGATTCTAGTTTGTACTTTAGGGCAATTTCTTTTAATAAGATTTAATATATTATGATAATTGCTTTTAAAACTGAAAAAATAATTTTTCTAATTATTTTTGGATATTAACACATGTATACATTTTACATGTGTGTTTAACGTTTGTATTAAATCAGCGCTGTATAATAATGCGTTATAAAAAAAAAGAATGCGTTATCAAGTACATACAATGTAATGGAAAAAATGGCAGAAAATTGGCAGATATATAAATAAAGTTACAATGAAATGCGGGCGGGTGATATGCTACAAACATTAGTTACTAAAAATATATTGTTCCTTAAAGTATCTATGGAAAGGTATTCTATTTTATCTAAAAAATGCATTCATAGTTTTGGATTTTGGCTAGTGCTTGGTGAAAACACCTTATCATTCCATTTCAATACACATAAGTTCCTATTTTTCAAATTAACTGGGATATATCAAAGTCCATATATAACCTGATATTACACATTTTTATAGAAAAGCTTTTAATTACACTTTAGTAAAGAGTATATTAGATTCGGCACACCCGAATATAGCACTCTTACTTGTTGTACGTTTGTTATATTTTGAATTTTGCTCCGTATTTACTTGTGCGATATTATAATATTCCAACTTTTAAATTTGCAGAAAGCCCTCGCACATTATCGTTATTTAAACTTGAGAGCCACAATTTTGAACTCTAATCATAAAGAAACAAAAAACAATAGGAACACAACTTCAATGCATTTACTTTATAAGAACAAAAAACTCATAATTTTTAGTCAGGGGCGTTTCCGATTTCTTATCAAGTATTGTTTTTTTTTCTTTTTTCTTTTATAAATCGCCTGTACACTTGGAGTAAGAAAAAAAAACTTATTCAACGCACACAATGCACAATTAGAAAAACAAAAGAAACAATGATAATTTTTATACATGTGGTTGTTTTCATATGTACATATGTATAGCTACATATGTATGCTTGATTTTATATGAAAAATATTATAATTTGAATACTAATGTGTAGGTGCCATAAATCAAGACGAAAATTTACGTCATGCAGAAATTTGGATTAAGCCTGGTGTTAGTTTTACGGATGCTACTGCTAAAGGACGATTGTGCCGGGATAACAAATAATTGTTTAACTCTGAGTTTATATGAGTGAATGGCTTTTGTAACAACAGCGGATTATACAATGATTTTATGAGCACTTCATTTGCTATTTCTGCCTTCCTTCAAACATCCACAGTTGTCTACTTCATGTGTATGTTTAAAACAAATGTTCATTGTTTTACTGTTTGTTCTTATACATATATTTACAAAAAACTATAAGCTGCGAATTGTATGATTTGTATAAATGTGTATTTCCATGCAGACCATTTAAAACCTTTCTTAAATACGAAGACTGTAATTTGTTTTATTTGTTTACATCTTTAATATCTATTTAACACGTCTAGCTTCTACAAAGACACAAATTTTACTAACAGTTGATCCAAATCAGGCAAAAAGTTAAACACATTATGCATACATTAATGTCTGTCAAAGCGTTAAAAACGTCATTAACCTTAAGTTGACGCTCTCTCTCTCTCTCTCTCTCTCTCTCTCTCTCTACGCGAACAACAAAAAAACGATAAACCATTTCAAAAGATCTTAGAATTTAATAATCGCAGTAAACTGAGTTACTGCTTAACCCTTGAAGTGTAAAATTTCCAAAGACTGAAAATTTCTAAATAAAATAATGTGTATGTTACAAAATATTGGTGTGTTTTAAGTTTTCCATTTTTTGTTTATCAAAAGACTACTAGTTTTCATCTTTTTTCAAATTCCTTTTGCTTCTCTTAGCTTCCTGCCATGCATCCCTGAGCAACAATATCAATAAGTATCAGATCAGCCAATATAGCAACCCCCTATGGATTAGAGCACTATGTACATAATATTCTTACCAGTTGGAGGGAAAGGGTACCCTACAATTACAATTTTATAGCACGGCATAGGAATTTGAGTCACAAATATATGCTAAAAGTATCCTAAATAAAAAATATATATGTAGCTGGGGTACACATTTCAAATGGTCTACGTTGTTCTGTAATACTATAAATTCTTAGCTTATGGTAGATGCAGAAACGAAAAGCTGAGAATCCAATAAACATATTAATGTGTCGACATACATCTTAACTTCAATCATGAAGTAAGTCATTGTTTCTACAATTTTAATACTTTAATACAGTTTTTGTTTGATTAATCAAAAGATGCCAAAATGTTAACGGGTTAAATAAAAAAGTAAAATCTGCTTAATCTGAATTTCTTAGCTAAAAATAAGAGCAAAATAATTTTAATTGTTTTATTAACAGCCAAATCCAATAAAAATTCCAACAAGTGCTACAATAGCAGCTTTTAAGAGCAAGCAATTTGAAACACATAAAAGATTAAGTGAGAACGGAAGCCATTATAAAAAAAAAAATTGTTTATTTTAACCTGAATTTTATTGACCACATTTTCGAGGCAGACCAGCTGTCTAGACCTGAAACTCAACACTGAGGCGGGGAACAAGTCTTGATTAACTTTTTCGATCTTTAAGGAAGGAAAAACCAATAAAATCGACAGTTTAGCTTTTGCTTAAAAGCGACAAACACAAAGCAACATAATGTTTTAAACAGAATATAAAAAGCAAATAAAAAATTTCTAGCACAGGAACCCACAATGAATACGACGAGTATAATAAAGATTTATGATTTAAATGCGTATTTGATTGAAATAAATGAAGGGAACATTCGCTTTGAAATGGTTGTGTGGAATGTGACTTAGATAAATATGAATCCAGTGAGACAACAGCTATTTACAGGATTCAAAACATACATTCACATATCTATTAGGAAACATCATCAAGAGGAGATAATTGTAAGCCTTATTCTGATTTCACAGCCGTGTTCAGAGCACACTTATAAATCGTCTCTTCCAGCAATATGATATAAACAAGTTTTTGTCATTAACATTTATTTAAATTAATTTTCTAATAATCGTGACCATCGGTGTAGATCGGGGAGTAATGGGGTGGCCAAAATCATAGCAGACTCGCTTTCGCCCATCCTAGGCTTTTCTCTTTCTATTAATGAAAATTGTGATTGTATAATAGCCTACGCTCCTAAGAACTTTATCTATTTATTAACTTATTGTGTGATTACAGAGTTTATTTTAGGAACCCGACAAATGCCCTTTTTTAAACCTGACGGTTTCCTGCACAACAACAAAAATATTTTATTTTTAGGTTCTTTTGTACTTATGTGCTTACTTTTATAGTAACGTCGCTTTCTGATTTAGATAAAGTAACGATGCCTCATGATATAAATTGAGGCGCAGCAAATATTTTAATGAAAACGCAGCCGATAAACTTTTAACATAAAGCAAGTGTCCGGTTAATGTATGAATCGCATACAATTTCATAAAAGTCTTGTTTGACAGTTAATTTGTATTATTTAAAAAATATTTGTTTGAGCAGTCATACCATCTTTTTAATTGTAGCACATATACATATATAGTTTTTGTAGCAACTATACCGCTTGAAAACTTTATGATCACAGGAGTTTACTTTTTGATTGTAAAAAACAGGAACTAAAAACACAGTTACTTTTAACACTGAGAACGTTCACGCAAAGAAAAAACATGGTTGACACAATCACAGTTGCAAGCTATCATTAATGTTATGATAGTTATGATTGTGTCAAACACGTCTTAAGTAGCAATATCTTATTATTGTCTCAAACATATTATTGTGTCCGTAATGAAAGTGCAAACTAAGCTTGTCTGTAAAATTTAAAATCATACACATATTTATTTTTTAATAAATACACTTATGCACATAAACCTGTATTATTGTACATGTGCTCACGTTCAATTTAAATTACGAAACAGTAGTAAGCAAAAAAAAAAAAAAAACTTACTGGTGAAAAAATTAGGTGTTAAAATTTCTACGCTGCTTCTAATATTGCAGGTTGTTTTTTGTCTGTAAAAAAAAGGAATTGCAATTACATATTTACATATATATGTTTATGTAGATTTTTAAAATTATGTTTAGATAACTTACCTCTTCCATTAAATTGTGGTAATAGTCATAACTAGTTGCCTAAGTTGTAATAAAAAGAAGGTCCACTCATATCGCTTTGATAACCTAAACCGCAATTTTCCAGGTTTGACCCTTTTCGAGATATGACTACGCTGCAGTAAAATACCGACATGTACCATTTTGATCACTACGAGGTAAAACATATTGTAGTAAAAATGCTAAGGTTCGCGAAATTGCTTTTATAAAAATCACTTGACATTATTTAAAAATTACCAAAATACCATCATGATCGCAAAATGTTATTTTATCAGATTTCATTGACGAGTGAGGACTTAGTTATTTTTAATATGGGAAGAATTAAGCTTTTAGGTTTTTTCTGGGCTTTTCGAATTTCTTCTGGATTGTTATTTGCAAATGATATTTACAGAAAATTTTAAAAATTATAACCTTCAGCTCATCCTCATCATCAACCAACAGCACATTATTATAAAATTGTGGTTATTGGGTCAATGAATCAATGGACTTTTGATTTATATTTGGGATGGTGTAGCCTCCCAATGATAAAAGAATTTTTCGAATTGGCCTATTCTATTCCATGCAATCAAAAACAAAACAAAGCCACACACACACACACACACACAAAATAAAGTGTTGCATTTATTTGATATCAGTGTAGATTGCTTTATTTCAATGGTTTCCAAAATACCATATTTACAACGCAAAAGCCATTAAATTCATTGAATTCGAGGTTAGATGCTGTTTTATTTTGCGGCAGCAAAAGAGATTGATTTTTTGGAGCTGCAACCCGTGATGGGGTAACATAGAGTTGGATAAGATTAAAATACGTTGTCATAAGTCCATCCCTATTATTTAGAAGGTTTGACTTTGGGACTTGTTAGTGGTTAGCGCGAAATATATTTTCACTGGAAATTGAACACGTTTGAATAGTATCAGCAGGAGAGCTGGGATCAACGATATTTTTGGGATATGAGATAGTTGTATATCTGCTGGACCGGTGATAATGGTAGCTACAATTAAACTGTCTGTTAATTGTAGCCAGTGTCCACTTTACTATTGTTTCATCGCTGCTGATGTTCATTGTTTATTGCACTTGTTTAAATGTACGATTAAAGTAATATGTATCTATATTGAAATGTATGCATCTTCATTCTTATGAGCTATTTTTTTTTTTCTTATTAAATACCAAATTAATATATATCAACGTAACAGCAGTAAATGAGCAATAAAACATTAACGGTTCGCCTTAACAATAGAGATAATAATCTTTATTATTAAGTTGTTTTGTCGCTTTTATATTGTAAATGCATAAATGTAACAAAAAACATTTTTGAAATTTGTCATTCGAAAATAAAGCATTAAACCCAGACTTCGAAGTATTTTAATTCGGAGAGAATTTGGCCTTGAAAAGCCTGAAAAAAGCTTACAGGAATAAACCGTTGTCCTTTAACTATTTATCAAGTAGCCTTGCCCGTTGTACATACCAACATGACTTAGCTTCCTCAAAAGCCAATTCATGTAAAGGCTGTCCAGAAGGATTTAGTGAATTAAAAAAAGAAGGCATGGTAAATTTTTATATTCTTAAAAATCTATGACGAGCATGTGAAAGAAAATGTAAAAAAATTCGTGCAGCCCCTCTTCGTTTTAGGTAATTTAAAATTTGCGAGGTAATTTAAAATTTGTTCACCGCGGATAGTGTATCTCTCGGATTATAGTGACGAGACTAGACGATTAAAATAAGTTCACATCTTAGATATCCCGTTGAGATCATAAACAAGTGCTAAAAAGACATAAGGAAACATTTATTTTAACTTTTTCTTTTCGCTATGCATTTTTATGAACAAATTAACTATGTTTATGAGTTTAATGTACAGTTTACATTTGTATATACAAATATTGTTGAATAATAATTAATCCAAAGTTTTGAATATATTGTATATGTGTCTAGATAATATTATTGATTTCAATAAAAATCAATATTTATGTGATATTGGATTATTGGGAGCACATTTGCTTAATAGCTTAAGATAGATTGCAAATAAGCAGTTATTGAAAACATTCAGGATGTATTTAAGTACGGCACAACTTCTACTCTTCTTAGATATTCTAATAAAACTAAAACAAATGGTTTATGAACGCAAAATTAAGAAAATGAACTGAGCAATGTTAATAAGTATATGCAAACTCCAAAAAAAAAAATCGCAGATAAAGTAATTTGAAGGATTTTTTATTCATTGCTTAATAATTTATATTTCATATAAGTATACAATTGCGTGAGCTTTGGTTGCCGAGTGGTTAAAGCGGCTGTGCCAAAATTGTGAAATTTGACACGTCCAAAGTTCATAGGGTGCTTATGAAGGGTGTTTGCTACCCAGAAACAGCCGGTTGTCCACCTAGCTACTAAAAAATTTTACTTTTCTTTACTTAATTGATATTAATTAAAAAGTAGTGACAAACCAAGGGTTGAACTTAAGCCTGAAAAAGTAATTTAATATAAATGTATTATATTTCATAAGTTCAACAAGCGCAACATCCTATTCCATACAAACCAAAAAAAGGCCGATATTGTTCTAAAGGTTCAAATTATTTAGTTTTTTCGATAAAACAACCGGTTAACTGGGGTTTCCATTTGATATTCACTGGGAATTTGTCTTTACCAAAATGCTACTATTAGAGTTATTAGCAACCCGGTTTTGCATAAAAAAACGGCTAATCTACATCCCTACCGCACAGACATTTAAATAATGACTTCCGCCACTTTCTCTCGGCGCTCTCATTTGAACTTACTTTTTGCAGAAGCAGCATGAAAAAATGAAAATGAGTTACTTTAAAGAATTGCAAACTTTTCCTGCCAAAAGTAAGTTCACAGGAGAGCCCTGAGAAAAAGTGGCAGAACTAGCATAACTCCTTCCAAAATGTAATAAAAAAATATCGCAGATTGTAGAAATGATATTCTCACAAGAATTGTCACAGCATTTAACAAAATTTCATTAAATTATTTTGGCAACCAAGTATAAAAAATTTAAGAATTTGGCAAACAAATTGTTGAGATAAACACTTTAGTTTTTAAAAGAAATTTTGAAATTTATTGAGTTCCTTTTCCAAGCTTCCAGTACAATTGTAGGTAAAAATTTTATATTGATAGCTGCCAGCTTTTTATACCCTTTACGAAAAGGGTATATATAGATTTGTTTCATAAAATACCTATTTTCGGGCACCGATTGTGAAGCCCACAGATAACTTATTGATTTAAATCTTACTTTAGTTGTTTTACTTTGCTTGGGAACTGAAAATAAACAAAATCGGATTTATATATACTGAGATGTAGCAAAAAACGTTTTCAATTTTTAACCACATTTATTGTTTTATAATAACGTTAACTCAAAATAAGCAAAAGGAACAACAAGTCCTCGAACCAGCAGCATGCCAGTTGATAAGCAGCTAACATTACCACGAAGCCATCGCAAGTTGATTCCTCATAATCACAATAATTTTCATCATTATTGTCCTGAAGAAGCTATCCGAAGGAGAGCGAAATGTTGACAAAAATAATTACTCAAATTCTAAAAGACCTTAAGCTCAAATAAATATATAAAAAAGGGTAAAAATTTTATATAAAAGGTTATAGTTTATACTTTGGGGTAATTTCTTTTAATAACATTTAGTAGCTTATGTTAACTGCTTTCAAAACTGAAAAAAGACGGTTTTTCAAAATTTTTAATGCATACGAACACATGTACTTCACATCTGTGTTAAACGTTTTTATAAAAGCAGTTTTAATATCCCCACAAACACCGTTCCAGCTTTTAAATTTTAAATATTCTTTAAGACAAATAGTTCTTTTTGATACATTCAGTTTGTAATGAGCCTCCAAGTTTCTTGGTGCTTAAGTTGATTTAATATTATTATTTTTTTGAGCTGAGGGTACTTTTATGGCTTGTATATTTTTGTCGATATTTCGCTCTCATTCGGATAACTTCTTCAGGACAATGGAGCGAAACCTCAACAAAATTATTTAGATAAATACGATATATCCCAAAAGTACAACATTTCACTTTTTAAATGTGTAATTAAAATAAGAACCCATAGTTTTATGCTTACAAAAGTAGTTGAAATCATTACTCTTGAGTAATATAAATATATATAAATTATAAATTATATATATAAATTAAACATAAAAACAATAAATATGTAGAAATTACCAAACATCAGTTAAACGAAAAAAAAAAATTATAAAAATAATTTTCCATGGTTGGCCCACCTGAGATTCGAACTCGGACCTCTTGGCTTAATAGCTGGCGCTGTATAATAATGAATTATATAGCACACCAAAATAAGAATGAGTTATAATGTAATGCAAAAAGTGGCAGATATATAAATATAGTTACAATGTAATGGAGGCTATAATCATTTCCTGTATAAATTGTAAGTGAAGTTTTCGGTGGTATGCTACAAGCATTAGTTACTAAAAATATATTGTTTTTTTAAGTAGTTTATAAACATATTATTATTTATTTTATCTAAAAAAATTATTTATAATTTCCGATTTTTGCTAATACTTGGTCAAAACTTACTATTTTAATATACGTAACTACCTATTTTTCAAATGAACTTAGGAATATTAAAGTTTACATAGAATCTGATATCAGACATTTTTATAGAAATGCTTCTAATTGCACTTTGGCAAAGGGTATATAAGATTCGACACTGTCGTATATAACTTACTTGTTTTATTTTTGTAACTAGTTGAGTTTATTTTAATTTTTAAGAGAAAAAAGAATGTGCGCAAAAATAAGTGCGTATATGTATATTAATTTGTATTTATTACAAAGGAAACTAACAATTGCAGTAATACTCAATTATTTATTAAGCAAAAAAATATCTGCAGATATACAACTTTATGGCAATTCAAATCAACAACAACTTATTCAAATATGTATATGCATTCGTGTTCGAATTTTTTTGTTTCGTTTGTTATTCATAGTTAAAAGTGCATTATTAATGGGGTGTTTTAATGTTGAGAGTCAATATAGTTTTTTACAACATTTAATATTTTGACCACGCACTTATAATGCTCCACCACACAGCGCTGCGTATAAAACCAGTATTGACGGCTTCTGTGTGAAACACCATATCCCTTACTTTTGTGTGAAGACCTGATTTATTAATAGCACCGCTTTCACGTTCTAAGACAGGGCCTTAAAGTATGTATTATATTGTAAAAATTATAGCCAATCAATCAATTTCACCATTTCTTGTTACAATTGGTAATAGCACACATACATACATACATATGTATGTAGGTGCGGTTTATTTTCTTAAGTATGCGATCTCGAAAAGAAGACCTTAAGGCAGATCTCCTAGCCAAGTTCACTTACAGCAACTTTTAAAATTTATTACTTTAGGTCTAAAAAATAGACCTAAATGCTTTCTGTCTTTTTTCAGCCGTCTATATGCCGCCAACAATGCTGCTAAACAACTCATCAGTAGACTTGAATATAGTTATAGTTTGCTATAGTTCTTTAAAAAATGTTACTCACTACAATTTTACCACAGAGGTATGTTTAGCAATTCTAAGGAAGTAATCGAACTAAGGCCCAATAAAGTAAATTACATTTGTAAATCAACTTGTAGACTAAGATAAGTATAGTGATCTTAGAGCAAATAAAAATAAAATAACCACCGTGCACAACTGTTGGTTTTTTTTTCTTTGGAATTTTGCAATACTGTGTGCAGACCGTGAATTTTCGGATTATTGCTTTTGCAGTAAAAATTACTTATTTGTTCTTTTGTAAACAAAATTATTTATTACTGCCTTAAATATTAGAAAGCAAATTACTTTCATTATTTCTACAAGATTTCTAAAATTCCGAAATTGTGCAAAACATGTTTAAACACTAATTAACTACATATGACTTGTTAATGCCGTTTTTGTCTCAATATTGAGAGCACATATTATATTGGGAACTGCGAAAACCTGTGTCTGAGCTCTAAAAATTTTTATTTAAAAAATGCTAGAGTTCTGTTAAGTTGTTAAACTTGCCAATATTTAATTTTCGCCGTAATAAATTTAAATGTTTTACTCAAATTGGAGTTGAGCAAAATAATATGATTAAGTAAACACAACTCTCAGATTTTAATTCACTTAAAAGCTTTTGCTTTTCATTTCAATTTTTCAACGTAAATTAAATTGCCACTTTTTCTGCTTTTTTGCTAAGGTGAACTTAAGTGTCAATAGTAGTTTTGAAGCTTAGTTGACAAATTCGAGGTGTACGAGTAAGCGGTTGGTGCGAGAGATTCTATACTTCGTTTCATTCCATAATTATATCATGCCTTTGTATAAAGAGTTTTCATTTTCTGGCTTTTATGTTGTTCTGCTACATTAACTTTTCCACCGTGTTCACCGTTGTTAGTTTCATACGAAGCGCTTTCTTTTGAAGCAAACAGTACAAGTACAAAGCAAGTTTACCATATCTTGAAATTTAATGCATAAAGTGCTAAAACACAAAACAATATATTTTCCACTAGCTTTTGATGTATGCAATTTTCTTTTTATAATTAATTAATGCTCACAATTCCTTTCTTACTGTTCGATTTATTAAATATCTCTTACTCGAACACAAAATAGCAAGTGGCTGATAATGACATCAGCGTTCGCGATGCTGACAACAGCTTAGAAATAAGCAAACGCAAATTTTTATGAAAACACATGAGAAAAACGTTCCACTACGACATATCAAAAAAATTAGATTCGAGGTCTACGAATTTTAATTTTCTGTATTTCTTGTATATTCGTATTTTTGTATCTGAGCCCCTAAAAATATATTGCAGAGAAAAAATTATTGGAGGATGGGCATATACATATGTATACATAACTCTTCTACCTTTAGTACTAGGTGTACCTAGGGTACACATAGAGGAGTCAAATGTTTGGCCAAAACCTAACAATTTGTTCTCTTTAATATATTTTTCAAGCACGTCATACTCATAGCTCGCCTCACTATGGGATTCCCATCCAAAAATACAAAAAATTTAAATCATAGTGGAGCTTCTTTTTTCATGCCAAAAGCTTTCGAAAAATCTTGATGACACATCTATACATCGAAAAAAAAAACACCCTTTACAATACGCTTAAGTTAACTTGATAATCAGACCACTATCTTCTCTAAATTTCACTATATTCTCTAAATTTTAAATAGCCACAAATGAATGACTTCAACTTATCGCTGCTATACCTAATTTTTAAAAGCATGAAGGTGCTAAATAAATTACTTCTAAAATTGCCAGCAGAAGTTCGCAATACGGTTTTAATAATATTAAGTCATAACATAGTTCTTGATTTCTTCGACTTACTGTAAGTCATTTATAGGCAACATTAAAAATGTAACAGCTATGTATGTATTTAAAAAAATTTATTTTTTTAAATATATCTGTATAAAAAGTTTGTTTGGGCATTTCTGATTCTCATTTTGTTCATGAGAATTTTGGAATAAGTGTTGGGCTTCAAACATGCTTTTTAGATTTTTCAAGTCTACTGATGATTTGTTTAGCAGCAACGAAATGTCGGCGGCATATAGACGGCTGAAAAAAGACAGAAAGCAGTAAGGTCTTTATTTTATTTTCACATATTTTATTATTTTTCGAATTAGATTTAGGTATTTATGCTGATTGTAATTGCAACTGTATCAAGTGTTTGACGGGCAACTGAAGGGGTTACAATGGTTTTACCATATTACTTAAAACACACTATGGCCTCCATTTATGTATTCAATCAACGGATATTGTATCACATGTTTTAAATAAAATTTAAAAGAATAAGAAATGCTGAGAATTTTTATATGAATTTCCCTAGATTTATTCCCGAGAAGTGTACGGTGTTCCAGGATATGCTGAAGGAATAAAGCTATAGTCACACTTAAATTTTTGTGTGTTTACGTGTGCCTAAAAAATTGAGGTCACAACTTTATTGTTTACCGTTATTTTAGCCAAATACATACATATAAAGAACTAACAATTCTGCACAACAAAAAACAGAAAATAGACGTAAAAGCATTGAATTTCACCAAGGCAGCTCGACACCAGGTAGTCGCATAACTACAACAAACACAACAACAATAAACACCTAATGTGTTTTGTTGGTAGAAATCCTGAACTACTGTCACCAATTTGTTCGCGTATGTGTGTTGTGTATTTTGACAGTTCTACAAGCTAAAATCAGTTGTCAGCTGGGCTTATAGGGCTTCCTGTTATCGAGCTGCCTTGAATTTCACAACAGCATATTCGATTGTTTTATCTGCTCAACGCGTACAAACAAGATTTGCAGAAATGTTGTGTTTGCTCTCGCAAAGTTTGTGTAAAATGCACAGCACAAGTGCAATAAGTTCACTTGACTTCGTACGGGTGGGTGGTCATGCTGATTCGGCTACACGTACATGCGATCGGCTTTGCTTGAATCAAAAAACAAAAGTTTTTGATATTTTTTATTGCGCGGCAGAAAAAATCTCATTTGGCTTTGAATTTCGTGTTGGATAGATACATAAACGTGCAGATGAAAAAAAAAACAGAAGCAAAATGAGTTATTTTTGCTTCCTTGTATATTTTATGCATATATATGAAGGTTTTTTGTACCCAGCAGGATATGTGACTGCAGTAATTTATGATTGAATCAGTTGTACCACTTCCTGCCACTGACAATTGTGTACATACTTATATACTAGAAAAATTTTAAATGTCAGTGTTACTGAATATTGACGTTGTAATAATGAAAATGTAGATTCTTTGTTTCATGAACAATTCCTTACAGTATTATTGCCGTCTTGTGGATGCCTTTCTTCAATTTACTACAGGAGAACTTAATTTTTGAAAGTATACATAAACATGAAAACATCCATTCCATGATGCAAAATCAATCGAGAACTCTGTTTTCTCTACCTTTGATTGAAAAAAAAAAAAAAATATAAAAAAATTTGAAGTTTTGATATGTACTTGAAGCCTTTATGACGAAAAGAGGTCACTTGGTACGATATTGTCGAAGTGATGAAAAAAAGATTATTTCAGACAAAATATAACAAGGCAAAAATAACTCACCACAAAGCCGTGAATGCCGGCAGCAAATTATCAAAATAAGCGACACGCACGCAATCAAACCTGAGCGACGCCCTTATTGCACTTGTCCTGGGTACTTTAAATGTTTGTGTCCATATCCTTGGTCTACAACAGAGAGTAGGGGTCCTGTTATTTCACAGCTAATATATCACAATCTGACCATACTTTAGCGCTAGCAATGCCGTTTGACTACTACGATATTTAAAAGTCTGAAACTTTCATCTAACGACATTAAAAATCTCATACTTTTTCTACATACATTACAAACAGGACGAATAGCATCAAAATGCTTAGTACTCTACCACTGCACTGTTCAAACATATGTAATAAAGCTTATTTCAAAAGCTTGAGAAAGTAGTTCTTCTTATAGGTTCGCTGCTTTGTTAAATATTTAGTAGAAATTTATTTGTAGTATGATTGAAATAGTGAGTAAAAATATTTTCTGTTTATAATTGCAGATAAAGTCTATTCTACATCAAAACCCCATCAGGAGTAATATAAATAAAGGTAAGATGTCTTATATGATATTAACATGCATTGAAAAATTTCATATATGATGTTTCTTATGTCAGTTAACGTGCTCAGTTTAGGAGTTCCTTAATATCCATGGGCATTATACGATTTTTCGGTGTCTCATAATCTCCTTGGGCATTAGTTGACAGAACGTTATGATATGCGCCTACTGTTTCATTACAATTTATGTGATTGGAATTAAATATTTTGAACTCTGGAATTTTGGAACAAATAAATGCCGGCCTATACTATAAAATGGGGCTAATGAAAGCTTTAGTTTCCTTGCAGTAAAATAATTTTTTGAAATGTAGTGAAAGCACAATATCGATGTGTGGCAAATGTTTAATTGAAATACTTAAAATTACTGAAGTAAAAACATTACTGGCATAAATTCTTAGCTTAAACCTGTTTTTTATTCCTAATAGCAGTACAGGAACAAATATCCGAGTTTAACGCAACGTTTCTTTAAGAAAATATGTCAGCTGGTCGTTTTGTTATCTATACCAGAAAAAGTGCATAAGCTTATCAAATATAAATGTCACAATATCAGAAGATCTCCATCGATATAAAGACCTCGTCAGTCATATGTTGCTGTTGCTGTACATTAATGCAATGTAAGCACAGTTACGGTATTCAAAGGGTCGTCCTAAAGTCAGAAGTCTTAAAATAATAGCACGAAAATATATGACTGCTGTGAGCAACCTGTCATAAAGTAGTGCGCTATTTAAAATATGAGTCAGCTGTTAAAAAAAAGAAAGCCATTGAAATATTTTTGTTCATAATGCCAAAATAAGTGAAAAAACTAGCTATTAGATGTTTTGATAGCTGATTCAAGTAAATTTTAAATCAAATATGTCCATATTTTCGAACATATACATATGTACATATTTTAAGACATTTATTTCTTACATGATATTAAAGTGAATAGATAAATTTATTCAAACTAAAACAGCTGGCGCCGGTTGAACGGAGTCGATTCATGTTTTGGACGGTGACCAGTACACAAGCGTTTGTGGGCTGCCAGTCTTCTAAGATTAGAATCTCATTTTTAGGTGAAATGCATGGACATGGATGTTGATATAAATATCTGCGAAACACACATTCGTACATTCGTATCGCACACAAACATATTTAGTCCAAACTATCACACTTTGTGAGCACACATTTCATTTTTACCATATCGTACGACTGAGTAGGATAGTAAAACAAGGCCTTCAGCTTTTAAACAAATGCATTCTTGTTTGGGTACATACATACATATAAGCGTTATACGCATTTTAGGGTTTTTTTATGTATATATATTATATTTTTTTAGAATATAATTTGCCACAGGTAAATAATATCACCGGCTCGACGAATGCGTTTTAGCCGTTCGCCTCAGCAGTATGCTGTTAACTTGTGACAAATCACTAAACACAGCCGATGAAGTCTTATTAATTTATGACTATTTTTGTTTGCAGCACAACAACAATTTTTTTAAACTATCATAAAATGTTAGTACTTTCTGACATTATGACACAATATGAGACCGTTTGAATACCGTAAGTGTAATATTTGTAGAACACATACATAAAAACGTTAACATACGTAAATAAGTAGAAAAGTATTTGGTAAGATTTAAAATCTCCTTCTCGGCATATGTTTTAGTTAATTTGCTTATCTATTATATTAATTATTATCTTATTGTTTATTTATTGCAATTTAAATAGGTGTTGCAAGATGTGAAATGTTTTCTGTATAAAAAGTTTGTTTGAACATTTCTGATTCTCATTTTGTTCATGGGAATTTTGGAATGAGTAGTTGGGCTTTTTAGATTTTTTGTGTCTACTGATGAGTTGTTTAGCAACAACGAAATGTCGGCGGCTAAAAAAGACAGAAAACATTAAGGTCTTTTTTTAGAGTCACTATATAGTTTACTATACATGTAAACTTTTCTCTCACTAAAATTCATTATTTTAATAATAATTTAAGGTCAATAAAACAGAAATAATAAGTCACATTTATAAAGCTGACTTCTTTTCTGGAAAAAATGGGCATTTATTTTGCACTTTTGTCTTAAAATGCGAGTTTTTAATAGTTTAGCGAGATTGAGATCGAAAGAAAGTGTTGTAAAAACTAAGAAGAAGTAAACAAAAATTGATAAACGCAATGCTCATCTATATTTTTATGCAAAAAAATATTGAAAATGTTGCAGTTATTGTATTGTTCGTTAACTATACAAACGTGTTAATGTCTTCTATTATCAAGTGAATTTTGCGATAAATATCTTACTCGAATCATATTTTTAATTTTATCAAATTGAGCAATACCCATTTGCTCGTGTTTAAAAAATTTATCTTTTTTTGGAAAACGTTCGTTTTACAGAACAGACCGCATTGTTATAATTGCTTTAAGTACATGTAAACGTAATTCAAATTATGGAATTGTCAAGTTTTTCAATATAAAAATATTTTTGTAATTGTAATACCATTTCGACTCAGGCTTCTGTATCCCCGTAGAAAAAATGATTTTTTGTACCATTGCTATCGCAAGCAATTGCTGGTGTGTAATGTGGGTATGTATGTGCTCTTTAAAGCTCTAAACACATAGACGACAGCAGACTGCAAATGCTGCTTACTTCAAATGCAGCCAACTTCAAATGTAGCTCTGAAGTCGGCTTCATAATTATTTTGAAGACAGCAACAACATAATAATCAGCTGGTGAAAAATCAAGGAAAAAGATGAAGAACACTTTTTCAAAGCAACCAGGATGAAAATTAAATAAAGTATCACAAAAAATTAGCTCAAACGAAAAAAATTGTTTTGATATTGGAAATGAACAGCTGTGTATTTTAGCAATGCTAATTTCAGGGATGCCGTATTTCTTATTTCATAATGAATAAAATTGATAATATTGATGAAAAATGTAATAATATCACGAAAAAACTATAAAAACACATACATTTATTTATTTATTGTATTTTTGCAATGTTCTTTTGTGTTTAATATCAAAAAAAAGTTTTTGTTCTAATTTGTCCAATTTATATATATAATGGCAACACTATATTTGCTTATTTGCTGCCCGTCAAAATAGAAAATAGCCTAAGTTGGCAGCAGCAGCAAATGCTGTTGTGCAGTCGTGCCGCCCTGCTGCCGTCAAAATAATCGTTTTCATTTAAACACATGCATTTTATTTTTGACATATTGCTGCTTGCTGTCTGCTGTCGTCTATGTGTTTAGAGCTTAAGTTTTAAAACGTGCTGCACAGCAGCAGCAATGTGACGCAAACGGGGTATTAAATGTTTTCAACGTTAGTAAGCTAAAAAAAAAAAACTTAATAGAATGTGATCAAGACAGACAAAATCTCATTACATGAATGAAGCTTATGCACACAATGCAGCTCCTTTTTTAACCATGCTAAACATTTTAAATTTTCTGCTGTATGTCAAATGAAAAAAGTTCGCGTCAGATTTTGTGACTCAGTGGTGATTATATCGAGACGAGAATTTCAAAAACGACACACAAACTCCCCAGCATAGATATATACGCCACAAAATACAAATTTATGTCTTAACCCACTGAATAATCCGTTTGCAAAATAACTATTTTCTGTGGCAATCAAAAAAGAGCTAAGTTGATTTACTTGGGAGATATTTGAGGTAATATCATATATGCAGTCTCTGTATTTAAATGTATTCATGTGCAATTTTGAGTATTTTGTATTAATTTTTAGGAAATTCTCTTAAAAATATACAGTACAATTTTTTTAAATATTAGTTAAAATAATTTAAATTAATGTTTAAATATTAGCTTAAGAGCTTCAAACTCTTTCTTCAACTATCAAGTGATCAGCACTTTTGCCTTACTGCCACTGTTCTGAGTATGTGAGGGTCCAAAACGTAAGGGTCTTAATAGTAAATGAATACGACACAGTCGGAAGGATAAATTATGTCCACCATTTATAACTGAATGTCTTTATTACGGATCTGTGCTCGTATATATCTATGTGAGATTTTTTGTTGTACTGATATTATGATTGCATTATTTATTATTTTTATTTGACAGTCAATTCTTGATGTGGAAAACTAGAGCTGTGTGCTTAAATATGTTAAGCTCATTTCACGCTAATTTTGGTCATGCAAAATTTTCACGATAACGACCTGAAAGATAATACTTCGGAAAACACTCGTATCAATAATAAAATTGCATAATACATACAAGTAAAAATTAGTGACCGTTGTAACATTTGGAAGTGGAGCAATTAACAGGAGAAGTTGTGGACATTGCAGCATGTTCTGTAGCATTGTCACAAGAGAAGATGTTTTTCGACATTAGTAAGGATATTAATACGAAAGCAAAGCTGTATAATTGTCCGTTGTTTCTGTAACTGAACGATACGTCCCTGCTCACAAGCGATACCATCCTAAGTCTTTTTAAGGAAAATTTCTAAATTGCCCATTTTGAATTTGTAAGAGAAATTGCTCAACATTGAAAACACGGCATTCTCGAATCTATGTTTTAAGTCTTTTGAAGTTAAAATAAAGGTTTTTACGTTTATCTTTTACTTCATTACAACAGGCCCGTACCAACCCAACTTCGCGTGGGGGGGCAAATAAATTTTTGAAATTTTTAACCTCTTAGTTTTCATAATTCCTTTTACCTAATTTTTTTAAATAATTCGGTTATTATATCATACAAATAACAACATATATATTTTGCTTATTTTCAATTTCTAAGCAGAATAGACATTTATAAAACGATTAAAGTAAGATTTAGATCAATAAATTGCCTGGTAGCTTCACAATCGCTGCCCGAAAACAGGTGTTTTGTGAAACAAATCTATATATACCCTTTTGGTAAGGTGTATAAATAAAGTGTATAAGTAAGAGTGCTATATGTGTCTCGGCCGAAACTTAAGTACCCTTTACAACCCATTTTTTGTGATCATCAGATCCGATGTACATATATAAATGGTTATCAAAAGTTTTTGTATTTTGTGCAGTTATTTTATTATTGTACCAATTTCTGGCACAAGTTTTTTGTTCACCAAAATAAGCTTAAGGTTGCTCACACTCCCAAGTATTAATAAATCAGGTATATGCCGGCTACATGTCGGCTATATGTTTTGTAGTTTCTGCCTTAGAGTACTTATACTTTATTGTCATCCATATTTAAGTAAATAAACAGGTTTAATCTTGCGTGCAGATCCATTGTCTTGAGAAATCCGCTCTCGCTACATCTCGACGATATATGGTTCGATGTCAAACATATCTAATTTTTTGCCTTTGAGTAAGCTGATTTTATTCGTACGTCTACTTTTGGTACCGATTCTGTCGTAAGTTTGCATTTGGATGTGCATATGCATAAATTAAAGTATGTATTAAAATTTATATACAGAGAAGTTAAGAAAGGAAAAGATTGACTGTTGCCAGCATATTTTTGTTCGTAACAAAAAACAAACAAAAATATGTGCATATGAAGATGAAATTCTTGTAGTCAAGTTGAATTTCCGTTTTATAAATATTTTAAAAAACAAATGAGTCGAAAGCAAATCTTGAAAGCTGTTTTCACGTAGCATTTGAATTCAGTCAATTTGTTTTTATGCCACTTGATGGCACTGACATGTTTTGTTGGTTCTTCATGTTCTTACTGTGACTTCAATCCAAGTACGAGTACAATAAGCTCATTTTTTTATTTATAAGCATTAATTTATATGAATAATATACTCGTATATGTGCACTCAAATACATATGGGCATGTATAAATATGATGCACAGTGGGTCAGAATCATTTTTCATCGTCTATTGATTGAGCGTATTGGAGAATTTGCATTTCTTGTTACGTTTTGATAATCCTTAACCTTTTGAGTGTGCTGTTCTTGCTAGCATACTATTTCATTGTTTATTAGTGATGGATAGCTTCTTTATCCTATTTGCTTCGACCCTTTTCCTTTTGACTTATAAGATTTCTAGCTTGAGATTCTTGTTTGTTAATTATTTTAATTGTTCAAACCTTAGGTCCCATGTTTTTTTTTTTTAAGTATTTATTAAATTCAATATTTCGATATCACATTGGATATATTCTTCAGGAAGATATCCATTCCAAGGGACCTAAGGCTTGATTAATTAAAATACTAAACAACAAAGGTCGAAAAATTAGCATCAAAAACTTGTTTCTTAATTTTATTCTCATTATTCGTTTTCTTTTGGAAAACTTCCTCAGGAAGTAATGTTTTTCTAATTTTTTTTTTTAGTATTACAATTTTCAAAAACTGTCATAAAGGAAATTAAAAATTTCTAACATACATAAATACAGGTAACATTCTATATAACACATTTAACATAATTGAAAAAATTTATAAAAATTTTTAAAGGCCATATTCATAATAATTATTGTAAGTTTATTAAGCTCTTATTTGACGTATTTCTACCGAATATTTGTCAAATAAACGTGTAATAAACCTTCAATAGTTTTTATGAATATGGGTGTAAAACTATATTTTCTGTGTCTTTTCTAAAATTCATTCTATTACCTATCGGTACCTCAATTATATACAACATTTCGAGTAAAAAACAGTTTCCTATAATAATTTTTAATACTTAATGCAGAGCAATATTCGAAATCTGGATTATCATTGTTTTATTACTTCCTGCTTTTCTTTCCTAACTGTGTACAGAGAAATGATTGTAGATAGTGATTGCATGATAATACACAGCACAATAATATACATATCTTTTATTTTACTTCAGAGGCCCTAGAGTATACTAAGAATATCTATATTAAAAATTTTCATCTAAAAAAATAACAACAAATCGGTAGAAGATAGGCAAAAATGCAACTTCGGGTTTAAGAGTGCAACAAAAATACACGGTTATTAGCAATTCAAACTTGTATGTACCGCACAAAAGGACGTTTTTGTTATTCTAAGCACTTTATTGACTAAGTCTTAGCTAATAAAAATGAAAATGATATAAAATTTGGGAAAATTTATAAATATTTTGCATGAAAATTATCACTTTCGAAATCTATGGCCACCCCGCTAAGAAACACCAAGTTTTTCAGTTTATAACTTCAATAAATCGTTTCCGGTTCACGCTTCCGTATCAGTTTCGTTTTTTAAGCGCTTAAAGATTTCGTAAATCAATTTTCACCACCATGTTTAAAAGCTAGACTCAATTCAACATATTGAAAACAGGAATTCCACGTGTATATTTTTAACAAAGTTTTTAATACGAATTGCCAACAACAAAACTACACTTTCGTAAAATTTTACAACAATATGCATTGATAGAGCGAGCTTATGGACTTAGGCAAAAAAGGTAAAACGAATGTAAAAATGTCAATGATTTGAATAAGCAACCGGTTTTGCAATACAGTTCCAGTTAAAAGACACATTCTCAACTACAAAAAATTTAAAGCCACTGACATACACACATATGAAAGTATAATATATACGTACGAGTACTTATACATCTTTTATATTCTGCTAAGCTTAAAATGTACTGAAAATAAAAAGCGTTTACTAAATTGTTGGGATAACGTCAAGGTTTTCTCGCAATCAGTCATCTGTACACGATTCTCTATACTGAATCATAGAGTGCTCTCTCGACAATCGGAGAGCAATGAACTCTTCTAACAAATATGAATATAAATAAATACAACATACATATATAAAACAGCCTTAATCAGCTGAGACGAACTCAGGCCGTGTGGTAAATTGTAGAAGCAAATTTTGGCGCATCCCACATTATGAATTATACATTTTGGCGGAAACTAATAATACATATAGAACAAGTAAGAGTACTATATTCAGCGGGGCGGAATGCTATATACCCTTCACAAACGTTGTACATGCATAGTACAACTCGTCTAAATGCTCCTATGCAACTATTTATTTTTTTTATTCACTGACTGTTATCTTGCGAGTTTTTTCACATGAAACATTTATAATTTTCTTCCTCTTATTATCTTTTTTATCTTCTTTACCAAAAGAGTACATATTTATTTGTCATAATACACCTGTTTTCGGGCACCGATTGTGTAGCCACCAGAAAACTTATTGATCTACATCTTATTTTAATCGTTCTATAAATGTCTGTCCTGCATGGAATTGAAAATAAGCAAAATCGAGTTTATAATTACTGAGATATCGACAAGACACATAACACAATTTTTCATTGTTTTATAAAACAAAACAAAAAAATAAAAGGAACCAAACGGGATCCAACCATCTTCGTGCAGGTTAGGTGCACCTTACACTACCATTCAGCCACCGCCGTTTGTTGATAAGAATAGAATTTGGGGTATATAGAACATGTAGTTTCTGTGGCAGAATACAAACGACAAGTCTCATGTGTAGAAGTGGTGTAAATAGTAATGCCAATTAATTTTGTTAAAACTCTTACGTTTTAGAAAAAATGGGTAAATAAAAAATAAATTTGTTTGTTGAGGAAATCCTGTTTATTTATTTCATTTAAGAAAAAGTACTTAAAAAAAAACATGTATTATCATAATTTTTTTTTTTTTGCCAAATTAGAGTTTTGAACATAACAGCCTTGTTAACAAATGTAAAATTTGTAATGAAAAAAACAACATCGAATTTTCAGTCGTAACATTTCTTCCGACAAAAAATTCATTTTCGAATTAAAAGCTAGAGCAACTGACATCTTAGCAAATATTAGCTCGAAGTAAATTCCATGAAATCATCCGGAAACTGCTTTGATGAAACACTTGCTAAAAGATTAATGAAAATTAGTAAAAATAAGAAAATACTTGCGCCTTTCAGGGAACTACTTTCACTCGTAAGCATTACATAAAAGCAAAATCTCTTAACTTGTATTGCAACGTAGTTCAATATATTGAAAATATGAGAACATTTTAAAAATTTTTTTTAAAAGGAATACAAGTTTATACGTTCTAATCATAAAAAAATCAATGTACAAATGTATGTATTGTGCTTGTTCAGAAAATATTCTATGGAAAATTTTAGTTAAAAAAAAAAAAAACAATTAAAGTTTGTTAAGTTTTCTCAATAACTTCCATAGCAAAGTGCACAATATATCATCTTATTCGTTTTATTTAGTTTTAACTTTAATGTGCCTTTTAACCTTTGACTGTGTGTGTTTGTTTCGAAATAACCTGGGCAAAAATTATGATTGGGCGAATGTTAATGTTCGAAACACTGGGAAAGTATATAGAAACTTCGAAACACTTTTGGTTTGGCGATTGTTTCCTAATAATCGTTTGCTTAATGCTTCAAATAATAACTACTTCTCATATATAATTTTTTGGTTTAAGGCAACATTTTTCCAATGGTTTCGCACATCTCTTTTCAAATAATATCGCATTACTAAACCACTTGTTATGCATAGAGAGTAATCACTTGAAAAAATTGCAAACGCAGTCGAAAACTCAAAAATATATTACTGTTTCTCCAGTAGGACCTACCTAAGTAGGCCCTACCTAACATTTTTCAATCTCGGGTTTTTTCATACTACAATATGAGATCTCTCAATTAATCTTACATAAAATTGCTTTGCCATCAGTAGAATTTTTGTATGGCTGGCTGTTCCTGTCTGGAGAATATTATGAAAAAGTAATTCAACATTCAAAATTCAATTTCCCAATAAGCTTTATTTCTTGTTTTTTTTTCCAAAAATCTCGTTTTTCTCCATTTTAGTGCGTTTAAATTATAAAGTTGAAAACCGTGTTACTGAAACAGAAGCTTTCTTTTTCTTGGACTCTTTACTTTCTTTCTTTGGACACTTGGTATGTTTTTTATCTCTTTCGCTCTTGTACTCTGGCTTTAAGTAGGGTCGTTGTAAGCCTGTGAGACATTTTGGTACTGCCATTACTGCCGCAAACTGTTTGTGACTGACTGAGCAGGTACACAGATAGTCGGTTAAGCATGCAGCATATAAGCATTCCATCTTTGTCTTGTATAGTTGTATTTTTTTTAGCGGAATGTATGCTGTGCTACCATTTTGTAAAATCAGGGTTTTCCTTATTAATACGAAATTCGGTTTGCACATGTAAGCATTGAGATGTGTACAACCATACAAACAGTTTTTAGTTTAAAAATCCATGACTCGTCGAAGGTAGCATAAAATTAGTTTTAATTAACAAAAAATAATTTACAAATCCGTGCATAGTTTTTCTTTGTAACATGTCATGTACTCGTATTCATAACGATTCAACGAAAAATTTCTCTAAACAGCGTCAGTTTTAGAGAGCATTTTGCTGCTGTTTTTCAGAGCTCTGTGCCTGATAGTGATCTATCGGAGATATGTATGGCAATTAGGGTTATGAGGATGGAAATTTCCAAGATACTAATCTTGGAAACCTGACAAAAGTGTAAAACCCAGGATTTCATAAAATTACACCTGTCCGATTATTTTAAGTAAGCTTTTGACCCTTTTTGAATAATTTTTCGTCACTTGTAATAGACCAGGAGATATATGTGGAATTACCAATTTATCAGTTTTTTTAGCCCTTTTTGTCTTCTTTAGAAACTCAAAAACTTGCAAAATCTGTCCGTAATTTTGTTTTTGGGAGTCTAATTATTGTTATACTTCTTTCCTGCTCTCATCCGTCTCTGCAATTAAAAAAGTACCAAAATTATGTTTACCCTTTTGTTCCCCTAAAAATCAGGATCTCAAAAAAATACCAGACACCTGTCTAATTATTTTTAGTAAGCTTTTACGCCCTTTTTGAATTTTTTGTTACTTGTATTGGGCCCGGAGATATAGAATAAATGATTTTGCTCTTTTTTTCCCCCAAAATGTTAAGAAAATAAAAAAAAATTGCATAAGCTGTCCGATGTCCATTATTAAAAAATCAGGGTATCTGCAGAAATTGCGCGGATTAGACAATTTATCAAACCTTATGAAAAGAAAGCTCCCAAGAAGAGCTTTAGTGTACTTAGCTATATTGTTGAGAAGTTGCTTGAATAACTGCTGCTTTGCGAGTGAATGGAAAGTAATTAAAATAATCCCAATTCCTGAGAAAAATAATAATCTATATACAATATACAATTGTAACGTGATTGACTGACTGACTGGGTGATCATCGCCCAGCCCTAACGGCTTAGTCTAGAGTAGTCAAATTTTGCATATAGGCAGCCCTTCTTATGTATGGATCCATTAAGACGAGATTTTTGGAAATTTTTGGAAAAAGAGAGTAAAATCCGCAATTCAATATCTCTAGACTTTGAGCACGCAGCACTAAAATTCCAAAAGCGACCAAAAGTGTAATTAAAATAACATACAGGGATCTGGTACTTTTTTGATATTTTGAGTAATAAGGGGATAAAACGGGTAAAAACTGAATTTTGGTACTTTTTTGCATTGCTTATATCTATGTAAAGGATAGAAACAGAAAAAAACTGTAAACTGAATTTAATGCCTATTAAAAAATTCTCGATACAACTTTGTTAACTTTTTTAATTTTGGACATTTAAGGGATAAGTCTGTAATTCTATATCACCGGACCCAATACAAGTAACATAAAAATTCAAAAAGTACCTGAAAGCCTACTAAAAATAATCGAACAGGTCTCTGATACTTTTGTGAAATCCTAAATTTCAGGGGGATAAAGCATGTAAAAGCAGAATTTTGGTACTTTTTGGTATTGTGAAGGCGGATGGGAGCAGGAAAGAAGCAAGACAAGAATTATACTTCTAAGAACGAAATGTCGAGTAGATAAGACAAGTATTTACTTTCTTAACATTTAGGGGGGAAAAAGGGATAAAAAAGGGAAAAATCGGTAACTGTATCTCCGCGCCTAGTATAAGTAGCAAAAAATTCAAAAATGTTCTAAAAGCCAACTAAAAATAATCGGAAGGTGTCAGGTACTTTTTTGAAATCTTGAGTTTTGGGGGTATAAAAGGTTAAAACAGAATTTTGGTACTTTTTTGAATTTTAAAGAGGGATTGGAGCAAGAAAGAAGTCAAACATAAACTAAACTCCTAAGAACAAAACATCGGACAGCTTATGCAATTTTTTTTTATTTTCTTAACATTTTGGGGGAAAAAAAGAGCAAAATCATTTATTCTATATCTCCGGGCCCAATACAAGTAACAAAAAATTCAAAAAGGGCGTAAAAGCTTACTAAAAATAATTAGACAGGTGTTTGGTATTTTTTTGAGATCCTGATTTTTAGGGGAACAAAAGGGTAAACATAATTTTGGTACTTTTTTAATTGCAGAGACGGATGAGAGCAGGAAAGAAGTATAACAATAATTAGACTCCCAAAAACAAAATTACGGACAGATTTTGCAAGTTTTTGAGTTTCTAAAGGGGACAAAAAGGGCTAAAAAAACTGATAAATTGGTAATTTCACATATATCTCCTGGTCTATTACAAGTGACGAAAAATTATTCAAAAAGGGTCAAAAGCTTACTTAAAATAATCGGACAGGTGTAATTTTATGAAATCCTGGGTTTTACACTTTTGTCAGGTGGCAAAAACTGATAAAAAGGACCAAATGTGTAATTCTATATTTCATGACCTAATGCAAGTAACAAAAAATTCAGCAGTTCAATACAATGTACATAGCTGTACAAAGGCAGTAAGTAATTGTTGCCTTTGGGTGCGTTGGTAAATAATTTTTGTTTTTGGTTGGTGATGGGTGTTGTTGTCGTACAAACAAGATGTTGTGTGATGAAATGAAATAAAATATCACTTACACTGCAGTTCCACGACCCAGTTTTGCTATCAAGTTTTTTTCACAAACTGCTTGTCAAAATTCAATAAAATTGATAGCTGTGACGTATGTAGGCTGCACGCAATTTCATAACAATTCGTTTTCAAGATGCCGTTAAGAAGAAAATTAAAAATAGCTTCTTGCATATTCTGCTAAAAAAAAATTAAAGCGAAACCTCCTCTTCTATATTCTACATTAAACCCAGAAACTAATTCAGATTCGAAATAAATATTTTTTTAAACTATTTAAATATATGTACATAATCATAATATACAAATATCTTTTTTTAAATTAATAAATTTAATGGAAATCAATGTAAAAATAAAAGTAAAAACTTTGTTGGTTTTGCACGTAAACATTTTTATTTCTATTTTTAAGCTTGAATCTGTTTAATTTTTATGACTTTTAATTGCAACTTTCAAACAAAACAAAAAAATATTTGCAGACAGAACGAAAAAAAAAATTGTTGTCAGCTGTTTTCTTGATTGTGACTTGAAGATCTCTATGGAAAGCAAAAATTATCATCAAGTTTGCATCAATTTTCAAAATTGTGAGTGTTTAGTAAAAAAGTGTGAATGTATTAAAACTTGAAAGGCAAAACTTGATCGTGTAACCCCCAAGTTACATATTTGTTTATTGTTCTTTTGCTCAAAGCCATAAACACAAATCTTTGTACGTACCTAACATATGTATATGCACCACGTTAATCTGTGTTAAGCTTAGTTTAGACGATATGTTGAATCAGCATATTTATGCTGAAAATTTTGTTTAAGTACCATCATATCGTGTAAACGCAAAATCTTTACCAGCATACGTATGTTTAACAACGTTTGCAAACAATTTGTTAACAACACCAACAAATATATGTTGGCAATTTTAACATATCGTGTGAACAGTATGTGTTTAGTATTTGACTAATTTCCTGCGTATGCTAGCTGATATGCCATTTGTTGAAAATGCTGTTTAAGCTTTTCAGCATATATCTAATTTGTATGCATATTTGCCGAATGGCTTTGTTGAGCCGCCGACAATTTTCGTTTATGTAAATATACATATGTATATCTTCTTCAAAATTTGCAAACGAGCACAAACGTAATGAAATGAAATTCAATGAATTAATTGCTCTCAAATTAAAAAACAATAAATAGCTCAAGGCGAATTCATACCAGGTGGTTGCATGGGAATTTGCAAAATTAAAAAAATACATGTATTTCATTACATATATTTCAAAGTGAACAAACAGCTAGAAGCGAAAATAATCACCTGTGTTTCAAGTCCAACTGGTATGAATTCTGTACATTTATTTTCAGATACACTGATGCATGTCCTTAATAGGTACATACAGTGTTTGTTGGGGTTGCATTTGGTGTAGTAGTTGGGCTACCTGTTATAAGTCTGCGTTCTGATGAATGCCCAAAAATATGGATTTAATGTAAATATTCAAATATGAACCTGCAATTGCTTTAAAAAGCCAATTCAAATGTATTAATTTAGGTCCAAAAATTAACCTTTTTAAAAAATATTTGCTGTCTTTTTCAGCTGTCTATATGCCGACGACATTTCGTTGGTGCCAATCAACTCATCAGTAGACTTGAAAAATTCTTAAAAGTTTGTTTGAAACTTAACCACTTATTCCATAACTCCCATGAACAAAATGAGAATCAGAAATGTTCAAACAAACCTTTAACACAGCAAACATTTCTTTTCGTTTTTGCAACTCTTACTTTTCTTTGCAACCTTCTATACAACGAGTTACCATTGGTTACTACGATTTGTATTTTTGAAATGACCAAATGTCGTCGGCATATAGACATAAATATAGAAATATTTCTTAAAAAGGTTCATTTTTGGACCTAAATTAATACACTAATGTAAATAAATATGATATTGTAATTTCCAAACAATTAATAACAGGTACATACACTAGATTAAGAATTTATGATTGTTCTGTAGGTAGGTGGCAGACAAACAACTCCAGGTAGATTAATGATAAGTACAAAGCCAGATGGCTACTGCCTTGACCTGCTAAACTGTCAAAGATTTGTTTACAAACAGGGTCAAATGCATATCACAGCCACAGAAATGCGAAAAAATGAAAGACAGAGTAGAGAGTAAATCTACTAACGAAATACATAAGCGGTATTCACAACGAACTTGTAAATTTGTTACTCGGTAGTTTGTTAATTTGTTAAAGATAGCAACTGTGAACGACCGCCTTTTTCAAACTTTGTTAGTCTGGTAACTTTCGTAGTAAACCAGCTGAGTTATTGTTCCAACACAATTTATCATTCTGAAAAAATTAAATATGCCACGAGAAAGTGTAAAAAAAACAATTGTAAACCATTTAATTATTCATGCTTTCTGAAAATACATATATGTATATATGAATGTCATTGGCATAATCTTATATACATACATATACAAAATAGTGCTACATTACTTCATTGTAAACATTTTCCAACACAAAATCCACTTCATTATCCACTTCTCTCTACTTTTATTGCATTTTTGTTCGAATGCGCTTTTTCTTTATGTTATCTATATATATAAAATTGTAACGTAAATGACTGACTGACTGACTGACTGACTGGGTCATCATCGCCCAGCCCAAACGGCTAAAGCTAGAGTAATCAAATTTCGTGTGTGGGCAGCTCTTCTGACGTATGGATCCACTAAGGCGGGATTTTTGGAAATTCGCGCGGGAAAGGGGTAAAAACGGGTAAAAAAGGGTAAAATCGTTAATTCAATATCTCCGGATGTTGAACAGATAGCACAAAAATTCAAAAAGCACCCAAAAGTATAGTAAAAATAAACGGATAGGTGTCTGGTACTTTTTTGATATTTTGAGTACTAAGGGATAAAACGTGTAAAAACTGAATTTTGGTACTTTTTTTAATTGTATGTATCTATGTATAGGACAGAAACTGGAAAAAACTAAGAACTGAATTTAATACCCATTGAAAAATTCACGATACAACTTCGTCACTTTTTTTAAGTTTTGACTTTTAGGGGGTAAAAAGGGATAAGTATGTAATTCTATATCTCCGCGCCTAATACAAGTACTGGAAAAATTCAAAAAGGTCCTAAAAGGCTACTAAAAATAGTCAAACCAGTGTCAGGTACATTTTTGGTGTTCTGAATTTTAGGGGGATAAAAGGGGTAAAAACAGAATTTTGGTACTTTTTTGAACTGTAAAGACGGATGGGAGCAGGAAAGAAGTAAAACAAGACTTACACCCCTAATAACAAAATCTCGAGTAGATAATACGAGTTTTTATACTATTTTGATATTTTGAGTACTAAGGGGTAAAACGGGTAAAAACTGAATTTTGGTACTTTTTTTAATTGTATGTATCTACAAGTTGATTACGCATTAATTATTTGACAGTTAGAATAAAGTAAAAATCATTAGTTTTACCGATTGGGTTCCATAGATTTTTCAACATTTAAATTCAAATGAAGTGATCAGTAAATTTAAATGAAAAATTAGGTTTCATTTATTTTAAATGAAGTTTCATTTATTTTAAAGAGTGTTTTCAGTTAATTTTACTGACAAAGTTTTCTTTTCTGAGTGTATGTATGAATTGAATTTTAAATAAAGAATATTTTCACATTTGAAATACTCCTACTTCTGTTAACCGAGTTTCAGATATCATAAAGGTATACAAGATGAAAACTTGGCAAGATAGTTCATGTGTTAAAATTTTTTAGAAACATATTATTAAGTTATATTCATCTAACTTTCTTACTTTTAGTACATAATTAACATGTATAATTAACATATATCATTTTCTCTTCTATTTTTTAAGCTACGATTATTTTGTATATATTTATGGATTATTTCATTAAATAACATCCGCTAACAAAGTAGCGGGTAATATGCTAGTCCACTATAAGAACACTTTATGGTTTATTGAAATAATATAAAAAATCATTTAATTAACATACTTACTCTCAATATACACGAAAATTGCCAAAACACAAAATTTTTTTTTAGAAATGTATCACAAACGACTTTTATTATTTAGAAACTGCAACAGCTGATTGTGAGTTACCAACTAATTTAAAGCCGTGCGATAAATATACAAAAACAAAATACTTGTAAAAAAGTAACTATTAACGATTAACAAACTAACAAGCTCGGTGTGAAAACCGCTATAGTGTTTGTTGGTGTTGCATTTGTTGTAGTCGTGCGGCTACCAGTTATAAATCGTTTTTAAACTGTTTATGTTTTGCTTACGGCGAGATCATTTGTTCTTGAAATTGCTTTCAAAGTGTTGAAACGATAATTTTATTTTACAAAAGTTTTACAAAAGATAAGGAGTTATATTAAAAAATTTAACTTTTAATACATAATTAACAAACATTATTTTCTCTTCTATTTTTTGAACTACTAGTATTTTGTACATGTATATGGATTATTTTATTTTCCTGCTAACGAAGTAACGGGTAATATGCTAGTTGCTACATAAATAACTTTCGCTGTAAATTTTAATTTTGTTATTGAACTTCTGTGTTGTAATACATTTATATTAAATTACTTTTTCAGGCTCAAGTTCAACCCTTGGGTTTTCACTACTTTTTAATCAATGTCAATTAAGTAAAGAAAAGTAAAATTTATTTGCTAGGTGGACAACCGGCTGTTTCTGGGTAGCAAACACCCTTCATCAGCACCCTATGAACTTTGGACGTGTCAAATTTCACAATTTTGGCACAGCCGCTTTAACCACTCGGCAACCAAAGCTCACGCAATTCTACTTTCTGTTTGTATACTTAACTAACATTAACCAAAGCAATGATATTTGCTCGTGTAATTTCATTACTTTCCAGTATAGGAAAGTTATTTGAGAAAATAGTCAGGAAGAAAATGGATATGGGTTTGCAAAAAATTTGGCTCCAAGAAGTTATTCCACTGTACATGCTGCTTTGGAATTTTACTGCACCTGTTTTACTTTGAAAAGGTATTTTATTTAAAATGAAAGTAATTAGTTTTAAAATGCCTATCGTAAAGCTATTCCATAGCTTTTTGAATTGAAGAAAAATTTTCCGTGCAGATTAGCGATATGCTAGTGAGTCAAGTTGAATTTATTTGTGGTGTTCCTCAAAGAGCGGTTTTGTCATGAACTCAACAATTAGAAGCGGATCCTATTTGCAGATGACTTTGTTTTTTATTCTCATGATAAGTCTCTACTTCCTGTAGTTCAACGTGTTTCATCACACTTCGAAATACTCATGACATTCATTCTTGTTGGGGGGAAAAAAAGTAATGCTGCAAGAATTAATGCAATTTGTGGAAAGTGTAAGTATACTGATGTTTAAGACAGCAAAGTGTTTGAGAGTAACGTTGAATGGCAACAAGATAGGATTTAAAATTAGTACTCAAATAGAACTAAACACCTTCGACTAAACTTTACTAATCAAAATTTAAAGGTTTTTTCAAAGAGGACAAAGGCAACCTTTATGTAAAGTAAGCATCAGACATATTCTTTTTTATGCATTTCCAATTTGGTTTGACATTTCGAATGAAAAAAATATAGATTTTTGAATGCTGTAGTGCATAGAGAAGAACTAGAAGTCTTTGAACAAAATATTTTCAAATAATTTTGCCTATAGAGAAGCAAAATTGGCTCCTTTGCAATGCTCCAGATTTGGGAGGAAATTCGTTGGAAACTGTTTTTTTTATTGGTAGCTTAGCAATGATATTTTATCTCAAGAGCAGCAGCTTAGTTGCTCAAACACTTCTATATTTCCGGCATTGGAATCTTAAACACACCTCCTAGTAGTTATCCTGGACAGAAATTTTATTCACACAATGTTATTTTTGTTTAAGTTTAATAAACAGTGTTAAGGGTTTTTTTTTAATTCTAAGTTTTTTTTTTGGTTTCGTAGATTTAACTCTATTAAAGACCGTAGGTGCCGGTACCAAGCAATATTCTCATGTGCATTAATTTTTTTAAATGTAAATTCTTCTAGTTTAAATAAGCAAGTTGCTTAATCATAAAGAAAAAAACCAGAAAAATAAATGCTACTAAAATAATACTAATAGTCTTAAATGTCTTATAAAATTATTTTGGCTTACCTTATTATTTATTGAATTGACTCTTATAGCAAATAAATAATTAAGTTCATTGTTGGCTAACCATCTTATATAGAAAAATTAAATCTCAATAAAGCTAACTAACCAACGACTATGTTCTCATCATTTTAATTTTTTAAGCGTTATCTTTGTATTATTTCTTGTTGATTACTTGAATAAATGAGTTTGTGGCGTTTGAAATTTTACAGTTCTTTTCTAATTGTACTACTTTTTTTTTTGAAACGATTGTACTGTTTGTCTTCCCTTCAAATCTGGCTATCCTACTCGTATTTTACATTTGAAACATGAAACAAAATGCAAAAACGAAACGTCAGTGAATTCTAAGCTAAATATAACATAAGCCTGGATCGAAAAAGCACATATGCTAAAAATTATTTGCAGGTATTCATGTATATATCCATATGTACTATACATTGTATACCTGCCATTTCCTTGCTTCGACATAATTGATTATAATCATTTGAAAATTTTTTGGTCAACAATTTATGCACACACTATCTCTTTTGTATTTTACACTAACTTTTAAAAAATATGTACGAATATTTTACTGCTGTTGTCATTGGTCTCTTCGCAGCTAAGAACGACAGCTATATTGACTGCCCTCTACTATAAAGTTGAATATTTATTTTTTTAATAAAATTTTGTCATTATAGTTAATTTTTTGTGTGAGCAGTAGTCTGTATTGTGAACGTTGTTGCATTATGCATTTGCATGTTGTTTCGTTGCTGTTGCCATTTATTGTATTTAAATAATCACCACTAATCGCATCGTCTAATAAAATATATATAGATATGTATCTAGTGTATGTATACTTATATATACATTTTTTGTTTTGCTCTAAACAGGTTTAAACAGTGCCGCACCTGAAAAGCAAAAAAGAGATTGTGGCTTTTAGCATTTTTGTACCCTCCAACACATTTGTATACCCTGAACAGATTGCTCTAAAACAAACACACTAGCATTAATTTAAAATTATACAATTTCCTACCAACAGCAATAGCAACAAGTTTCATCTTTAAAATGCATGGTTGGTTCAGACCTCAAGCTTTTATTGAACCGGCTCAGTGTAAATTGTTATTTATGATATCTATAATGTAAAACTCATTAGTGCTTTCAGTCAGTCACAGCCCCAGCAATACTTGTTGGAGCAACTAATGCAGCGTACAATAGGCAGATGAAACATTTTGGCCATTTGCACCCATGTGACAGACAGACTGTTTGTGTCAAGCTACCATTTACGTATTTTTAAGTTTTCATTTTAATCGTTTCCCATTGATATCAATTGTTAAAAGTCATTAACAAAACAACAACTGCACTCCCCTGGACAAATTTACTCAAAACGATTGCAGTAAGTTTAAATCAATGACTCCATTTGGCAAAATGGTTCCATTAAGGCGGCCTAAATTAAACGTCTTATGCAGATCTTTTCTGAAAAAGCCATTTTTACCATAAAATCAGCATTTCAAAGGTATTAATTCTTTAATTAATTATTAAAGGTGTCTTAGCACTTACTAAGCAAGTTTAAGCCAGTTTGAACTAAATTTGCATTTATTGCAAAAGTAAATGACAATAGTCTAATTTTATCAGTATGGTGGTAATATGTCTTTTATTACTATAGACTATTTCTTCCTCAAGGCTCACCTTTCTGGTATAGACAAATTGTTTTAGCTCGCTTAGAAGGGATATTCCCAAGAAGAAAAAAAACAAACCGGATCTTTCAATATCCCCGGTATATGTGCACCGATATCAAGAATCAATATTTTTGGCTTCTAACAACCGTATTCTATCACCAGATTCAGTTTTTGGACAAAACAAGTAAGAGTGGTATATTCGCCTCGGCCTTCACAAACATCACATTCATATATCTGTGTATGTATGTATGTATGTTTGTCCTCTTCACTACCAGAACTACTTTTAGTCACTAATTTGAACGCTTATCGGCTAAGCTTGTAAAAAAAATTGTTCGGCTGTGAGTATAATTTTTGTAACCGAAGTTAGTTTTCATTCAGTTAAATAGAAAGTTATGCTAATTTCACAATTTTTAAAAATATATCGAGAGTCTATCTACGGACCGAAATTGGAAAATATTTTTTTGTTTAATAGCTTCTAAAAAAGTCTATATGGACCAATGAGGAAATCATTGTTTTGCTCTCCTAACCTCCTTTTTATCGCCAGACCAACTGTTTGTTATAAAAAGTTGTTTTAGATCTCTTATAGGTAAAATGTGATGAGATTTGGCTATATATTGGATAATGCCTATGACAAAAAAACAAAACATATTTCTTACTCTTAATAACCTTCTTTGATCACCAGATTTATATATTTACATAAGGACTTGGCTTTGCTCGCTCATTGCTAAAATTTTATAAAATGCCAATTGTTATATAAGGACCGATACCGGAATAACACATTTTTGATTCTAAACGTCTTTCTTTTATCACCGGATTCACCTATTGGTGCAAAAATTTATTTTGCTAGCTTATAAGTAAAATTTCCTCAATACCCATCTTTCGATACATAATCAGGTTTATGTTAACCGATACCGAACTTTAGTAATTTTTAGTTCTTCCTTATTTTTTTACTTCTTTTACTTCATGCAAAAAAATATTACCAACTTTGGCCCAAAAAAAAATTGTGTTCAAAAATACAAATTTTTATCCCCGTCTTATAAATATCCCGTATATTCAAGTACCGATTTTAATGAAAACAGACAAATGACACGATATATGTATATGTATGTAAGTAGTTTAAAAATAAATTTGATTATTTTAATTATAAAAATTATAAACGGAATCACAAACTTACACACTTGTTTTGAAGGGTGTAAAAAAGAAGAGAAAAAACAGCAAAAACATTTGTTTACATTATTAACGTCAAATCCACGTAATAAAACTATAATTCCAGTGTCTTATCAACTCTAGAGGAAATAGTAAAAATACGAACATTTAGCCATTAATTCGATTTATCCATTAATTAGACCGTGGTAATAGTAGTAAGACAATAAATACCCTGCCAGCAAATTGGTAGTCGACTACTAAAATAATTAACTTTACGTTCACTTTTATGGACTAGCTTCAAATTAGCTACAATACAATCGAAACGTAGTGCAGAGTTCACCCAAAATTCAAATACTAACATACACACATATATAATAAATAACTCTTGAATTAAATTGCCTATTGTCTCATTCGTTTTAAATGTTGCGATGGCTGAATGGGTTAAGTTGGCTGCTCACCAGTCTTGAGGCTTAGTGGTTCGAATCCCACCAGAGGCTAACAAAAAAAAAAAAAATAGGATGAAATTTAATTTAAGAAAATATAATATTACTATTACCACCGAGAAATGTAAAATCAGCCTTGATTTGTACATTTTTTTCTGTATGTACTGACTTTTAAGTAGCTAACTTTAAGTTAGTTGAAAAGTAATGCAGCGTCGGATAATTGACTACCTCCTAGGACATCGTAATGTTAAAATAGTCAGTCATCTCCATTGAAAATAATCTAAGTGTCAACCACCACCAGTTGTAAAAAAGTTAGCTTATAATTCATTACTAGTTAACTGAGTTGCCGGCAGGGTAATCCATACAAATTTGTCCACTAATATAATCACATATTTCAGTTGTCTGAAAACAGTAAGTCAGACATTAATTTGAGGTTTGTTGTTATTAATGTGAAGTATTACATATATATAATGATTGTACGAAAAAGACAAAATTAAGAAGGGCAAAGTATCGTATTTCAAACGGAAAAACTCTATTTACTCTCTTTCTTTTGGTTTTAGCTTATATAGCTTACGCAAAACTAATATTGCAGCAACTTGTAATTCAGTGTTCATGTTTGGCATTTTGCTTAAAATTAATTGTTTTAATTACTCTGTATAGAGGGCAATTCTTGTCGATTTTGACAACTAATACATATTATTTACTGTCTCGACAGCAGTGTCTAATGTAAACGCAGCGTTAGGTGAACATGATGTTCAAGTAATATTAGTTGTGACCCAAAACCGTAATATTAAGGTCATGCTGGTGGCCTGGTCTATCTAAGCAGACGGCTTTCATCAACAAAGAAGTTTATTTTTAATTTTCCAATTTTAAATTCGGCGATTTTTTCCTAAAAATTATGTTTTTGAGCAAAGTCAACTGGCACCACTGTTTACAACACATACACACATGAGACGATGATTATCTTGAGACTCAAGTATCTCTGTGCATTTGTTAGAACATAGAACTTGCCTTTGTTTAACAAAAAATTAAACCTATGAGAAAAAGGCTAAAATCTAACATAAAAGCTACATGTATACATCAAAAATGCTAACCTCATCAGCAACCGGCGATGGCTCAGTGGTAGTGTTAGCTGCCTATCAACCTGCATGCTGCTGTTTCGAGCCCTTCATGTTCCTTTTGCTTTCTTTGTTTTGTATTTATTATCATACAACAAATGTGGTAAAAAATTTAAAATGATATATATATATATATATATATATATATATATATATATATATATATATATATATATATATATATATATATATATATATATATATATATTTGTCATGAAATACCTATTTTCGGGCACCGATTGTGAAGCCACCAGGCAATTTATTGATCTCAACCTCACTCACGTTTATATATATATATATATATATATATATATATATATATATATATATATATATATATATATATATATATATATATATATATATATATATATATATAAAGCAAACTACGCAAATAAAAAGTTAATGATCAACAACTGAAATTCGGAAAAAGATTTCAAAAATATCTCATCGTATGAAATTTATTATCAATGGAAAACTCGTGATTGGATCATAAAGAAGTCCTGGAAACCGTATTCTATATACATGCTTATAAATTGCAAATTAGTATAAATTTTCTTGGACGTTAACAAATATATGATATTCGGACATGTAAGGCACTCATACTTATATTTGTAAGTACCATACTTAGATTACATTGCAGTAAACAACATATAAATTCCAGTGTGTATATGTATGCATAGTAAGTATGAGCACAAGTAATTTTTTTTTTCAACCGTACAGATTTAAACTGAAATTAAAAAAAAAAAAAAGATATGAAAACAATATGCTGCCGTGCTTACATTTTCTTTCTATTGCCTGCTGTGGAACTAGATTGTCTGAACGAACAGTGAAACATTACTAAATTTGGTGCTAGCTGACGCAGCATGAGGTTATGCTTTGTTTAGAGTTCTGTATACAGTTCTTTATTCAAAAGATATTCTTGTTTCGTACGCTCTAAATTTATTCAAAAGCGAGTACAAATATTTACAGTTTAGTGTAAAAAGTGTATGTGGCAAATGAATCCACTATTTACAACCCTTTGGTCTGTAAGAAAAACAGTTAAAAACACAGTATAGCAACGAGCATGTAGGTATGTAGAAAGTGAAAATACTTTAAATTTTTTTAGAGAAAGTGAAACCATTTTCAGTGTGTGTTTCTGTTTAATGAATTAAAAACGAAAACAACGGTTATAAGCATGAAATACAAACCCTTCTGTTAACATACTTTTAACTAGTTTCTTAATAATTCACAAGCAACCGCAAAGGATAAAGTTGTAACGAAACAGAAAACAATAATCTTAAGATTTATAATTTATGACCAGTGTAAAAATTGCATTTTGATGAATTTGATTTGCTTATTTTTTTCTCCAGTTTATTGTTGTGCGATTGAAGTCGTTTGTGTTGCATGAGCTGTTGGCCGTTACATATTTGAACATCAATGTCGTTATGCAGGCAGACAAGATATTTTTAGCTGAGAGCAAAGATACAGCAGCATACGCGGCATGAAATATAAAAAATTTTCGACGAATATAAGGAAGAGCTAAAGGAATTACAAACTTAAATTTTTATGATCCTGTTTCACAGAATATACAACGATAGTTACTTTTGTTGACTGCACACAAATTTTGCTGACAATACCCATGCGTATTTGTTTGTTATTAGACGTGCTCTATCGGCACAATTGTGCAGGTTTAATCATTTTTACGTGCACATGAATTTAATAGATTTTCTGTATTTTTTTCGCTTATTATTTTAAGTAAGGAAAATCGGGACCAATAGTTGAAAAAGTTTTCGTTAACTGATAAATGGTTTGATTGCAATTTAATTTTTGGAAAATACTTGAATGAAAAATTAGTTAATTTTTAAAGTTAACCGCTAACTGGTATCATGGCGTCAAAACAGACCCTAACATTTATTTGTATATTTTGTTTTAATATTTGTATTTTTTAACTTATAACATAAGTTAAATTGTTGTGCTGTGTTTATATCCTGACTTTTAATATATAGTTTAATTCTGTATTCTTTAAAAAATGTTCGCAAAATATTGCCATTGCAATTACAAAACCTTTTGAATCATGTCTTGTTAAAGGAAAATTTTTAAATATGTGGAAATTGTGTTCCGTAGTACCAATTTTTAAATCAGGAGCCCGCAGTCAGATCACGAACTATAGGCCCATAGTAAGACAATGTACTCTTGCTAAAATTTTTCACGAGATTATTAAAAATAAACTTTCTGTACATGTTAAGCGCTTTATTACTCCATTTCAACATGGTTTCATGCCAAGCAAGTCCACTGCTACTAATTTATTACTGATAACCAAATATATCATCAACGCCATGGAGCTCAGATCCGAATGTGATGTCATTTACACAGACTTCGCTAAAGCATTCGATACCGTCAGCCATAAGCTTTTATTAAATAAACTCGCTTCACTCGGACTATCGAATAATCTATTGAAGTTTTTTAAACGTTTTCTGCTAAATAGAAAATTGAATATTAATTGATGCGTACTCTGGTATACCACAGGGTACACATGTTGGCCCATTACTATTTATTATTTTTACTAACGATCTACCACAACATTTTAAATTTGCCAAGTGTAAGCACTTTGCCGACGATTTAAAATTATTTTCCAAAATAGTAGTGTTAGATGGCTGTGCGAAACTACAGTCAGATTTGGATGAGCTCTCCGATTGGTGTTCTGCAAATAATATAATAATTAGTGTTTCAAAATGTTGTATGGTCTCATATACACACAATTTATCCTCAGTGGCTTATACATATAGTATTAATGGTACCCCACTCAGACGTGAATTACAGGTCAAAGATTTAGGTGTTATATTCGATAATAAATTACATTTTCATAACCATATTGATTATATTATATCTAAAGCATATTCTATGCTAGGGTTTATAAGAAGAAACTCTAAAAATTTCAAAAATGCGTACACTCTTAAATCATTATACGTTGCACTAGTACGTAGCAATCTGGAATATTGTACATTAATTTGGAGCCCATATTATACTGGCCAATCAAAGCGCATTGAACGAGTGCAAAAATTGTTTACCAAATTCGCCCTAAAACTTAACTGGCATAATGAAGTACCATCATATGACGTGCGAAGAAAACTGTTATGATTACAATCTCTTGAAGATCGCAGAACATATTTTTCGGTTATGCTCGCTTATAATGTTTTATCTGGTAAAATCGATTGTACGGAGCTTATAAATTCATTTGCTTTATATAAACCAATTAGGCATTTTAGAAGAAATAGATGTTTTACTGAAGTCGTTCATAGAACAAACTATGCGGAAAACGAGCCAATTGCAAGATACTTACACATATGTAATAGCTTCAATCCACCGTTAAATTTTAATTTAGATCTGAAAAAATTTAAACTAATGTTATTCAAGTATTTCAGCTAAGTACAAATTATTTAAGTAATCTGTAAGAATCAATTCTGTAGATGAAATAAATAAATAAATATATAACATAATTTTGTTCGAATATAAAATTATTTATTGTTTTATATATTTATTTTTTTGAGCTAAAAGTCTTTTATTAAAATTATTTAATTATTTTTGTCGATATTTCGCTCTCCTTAGGATAGCTTCTTCAGGACAATAATAATGAAGAAACTTTTGATTAGTTCAAAAAAAAAACTAAGTCGTAGCCACAATAAAAATATTCAATTTATGAGATGGTTATAAGCAGCATAACAAGCTATAAGTCGATTATGAATACACTTTTCTGGATTTTTCCCTTTAAGTTGGTTATGACACTCTTATAATGTGTTTATGAATTAGGCAGTAAGTTTTTTTTTTTATTTTTTAAGCAGGAGTGTTAAGGAGTGTTAGGAAAATATATGCCCATTCCAAAACTCATTTTCTTATAATGCATTTATTTATAGTGGCATACCTGAATATAGATTTAAAGCCAATGTACGTTTACCGCCCCAAACTGTAATGTTACTGATGAGAAATATTTTGTATGCTAAGAGGAATATCACAGGATTTAATTGGTCTTATTCAATAGAGTTAGTCGACTTACTAAAGCCAAATGAGATCACTTATGTTGGAACAATGCAAAAAAACAAGCAAAAAATTCTACCTGAGTTCTTGCGGCATAAAACTTTTCCTATAGGCCTCATTGTGTTTTGATTCATCAATGATACAGTTTTGGTTTCTTATCTGGCAAAAAAAAACCAACGTGTGGTATCAAGACCACGTCTATGCGTTACAACAATTCTATTAACTCGAAAAACGGAAAACCTGAAATTATAAAATTTAATAATTCAACTAAAGTAGATGCGAAATCGTAAGACCAAACACGTACACATTTTTCTGGTTCGCGAAGAAGTCAGCGGTGGTCAATTGTAATATTTTCTAATATTCTAAATATTTCAATAGTCAATGGTAATTTTTTGTGGAAGGCTTATAAAAAACAATATTAAATGAATACATTAGACATGTTGCAATCAACTTGTTGAGACCATTTGTTGTAATTGGACAAATCAAAAATCAGAACTTTTGAAAAATCAGAAAATCGAAATTTGTATGTTCCTAGATTTTGTGCGTAAAAGAGAACGTTACTTTTTGCGTAAGCAAACCAAAAATATGTAAAATTTACAAAATGTTTTAATTCTATTGGTAATATGCGTTAAATAAAATGCATTTCAAAAATGTGCAAGCAGTTTTAGTTTTAATTTAACTTAAATATTATCGTTTTCTAAGAACCCATCACGCTTAACCTGTTAGCGTTTTTGTTACCTTATTTTTACTATCACCTTCTTATTAAACCTGTCTACAAAGTGACAATAAATAGTTCGATGTACTTAGTAGGAGTGTTAATTATCTTAATTATAAATACTTAAGATAACTTCATCATGTGTTAGCAAAATTATGATATAAATATATAAATTATTTTCTTTACACAGCAACTTCAAGTAACGGTTAACAAGTCTTGATGGTAGAATCGCTTAAGTATTCTGGGTGTCAAGGTTCCGTTCCCTGGCAACTGTCTGAGTTCCGTATTGGAATATTGTATTAAACGAGTTTTGTGTTTAAGGCTACTGTAACGGATTACTTCTCTTAATGTTTTGATTTTTTGATCTCGGTGTATGTCCTCAAAACTGATGTACCATTTTGCGTTGAGAATAGTTGGTTGTGATTTCAGTGCCCTAGATTTCTACGCCATGGAAGTATGGCGTAGAAATCTTGATCTTTTCTTGATCTCGAAAAGAGATCTAATTTAGTTAAACTTTATACTTATTTATTCTTTAAAATATGTATTCACTTAATTTTATTATTCTTATGTTCGACTTAAGGTTTAAAAAAGAACTTAACAACAGAAGGCTACTATTTATAAAAGAAAAAAGTTATTTTATATGCAAAATAAATGAATAAAACTTTTATTTCTATATAAAAAAGAGTCGACTAATTTAAAATAATATAATATAATATAATATAATATAATAATTTTTAAAACAGTATTTATTTTCTTCGATTATAACCCCTTCAATTATAATCTAATTTGAAGCCCAACTCCAGTAAACTGTTAAGTTGTATTTAAATGCGGTTTCAACTTTCCAGTTGTTGTTACAAGTGCTCGCATTTAATTATTTAACAGTATGGCAGTATCTTTTTATATCCAACTTTTATGGAAAGTTTTCCATATAACAATAGTTTTATTGGAAGAAAAAAATAGTTTTTAATAGAAATATTTCAATTATTGCCGGCAGTGAAAAACTTACTTAAAAAAAGCTGTTCAATGCTTATATTATTAGTATTTGTTGTACACTATTGTTTTGCATAATATTAACAGGTTATTTTATAGGTGGCTCCTTGATGCAAAATATCGTATATGCTACTGTATGTGTGATTTTAAACACATCAGCAACAATAAACAATGAAGATCATATGATTAATGTGCAAAACTGAAGTGTACCTTAAATGATCAAAGTGGCTTAGTTCAATGCTGAAGAATTAAATTTTTTGTTTAAATGCAGCTAAAAGCTAAATGGCATTTTATTACTTAATATCACATTTCACTGAAGGGATTTTTGTTGTTTTCCATCATTACAAATAATTCGGGAAAATAAGTTACTAACGATTTAAAATCAGTTGTCAATTATTGCTATTGATATATTATGAACTTAATTACGAAACTAAGTTTTTATAATGGACCTGAATTAATACGTTTCATTACTTTTATTTAGTTACATACAGATGTGCTTGATTGTGTCGATAAGTACATTCATAGATGCCTAAGAAATGCTTGCGTTGGTGGCTGTGTGTTTGTTTTAATTTACATATAAAATTTTCTTCGGTGAGTGTGGTTATAGACAAGTATACAATAATTTCTCGACAATTTAATAAGCACCATGGCTTTTCTAAAAGGATACTTTTACTGAAAATATTGAACAAAATTAAGTTGTGAACATACAAATATTGAACAAAATGAAGTTGTAAACATAAAATACAACTTTTTGAGAAGTTTTGTATTAATATTTGGTATTAATATGTAATATTTGTTGTATTAATATTTTTAAATTAAAAAACAGAAATATTTTGAGAATAAAGTTTATTGAAATTGCTCTCATTTTTCCAAGAAAATACATATGTGTATTCAATTGAAGTGCGTCCATATAAGAATATTTTTATAAAAGTGTATTTACATATATGACTATACCGTTACGATGTAGCCACACTTCTCGTTAGCAGGCGTCCTTGAATTCAGAGACTCCTACTTGTAGAGCAAAACTCATGCCACTCAGCCATCTAAGCTGTAATACACCTTAGTTAGCATGGTGTGATAAGAACATTTAACCTGGTATACATGTAATAAAAACTGTTAAATTAAAGTAATAATTGATGTATTTAACAAAATTAAATAATTTGAGAGATATTACACAACAACTTAGATTGGTGAGTGCACTGGGGGTCGACGTAGAAGTATGAGCCCCTGAGCATGAAAACTGGTACTGACGAGAAAAGTGGCGCCAGCGAAACAACTGACCTATCTCTGTTGTTTTCGTTATGTTATTTAATTAGCACCTATCCAATAATAAGATTATGAGCCCAATCCTCATAAAAGTAATACAAAATAGTTATAGAAGAAATTTCCATACAAAATTTTTAATATGCTGTTATTAAATTTTTTAACATACAATCAGAAAACTTCAAATGATAAAAATTAATGAATAACATACAATTTTACATTTTTCTCTAGAATAAGCATACTTCATACTATAGTTTTTATTTATAAGTTAGAAAAAATACAAGCAAATGTAAATAGCGCCACAATAAAATTTTATAGTGTAAACCAAGCTGACAATATGGCGGTAACTTCAGATAGGCAAACTTTATAATATTATATAATAATATTATTCGGATGAGAAAAATTTGGCAAATTTGGCTTAATTTTTCTTTTAAATGTGACGGCGAACTTTATAATTAAGCATAACTTGCCGCAAGTAACTTGCAGTTGTAAATGTTAGTAAGAGTCGTAGCATTAAAAACAATTCCTCTAGCTTAAATGTTTTTGTCGCAACGGGCACAAAAACACAAAGCAAACAAAATATCATCACATACAGTCATAAAAATTTCAGCTCCTTAATATTAAGCAGCCATTTTATTAATAAAAAAAAGATTTTGAAACGGGGTACCATTTTGTGGCATTCTTAGTAACATTGGGTGTTTAGGACAGCATGAAAAATGTATCAAATTATTTATAAACGATAAACTTTTATACATACATTTTTCGTCTCGATGTACATGTATTTCATAATTTAAACTTTGACCGTAAAATGAAGAAAACCCGAAAAAATTATGCTCGTACATGTACATCTAAATAAGTTTAAAATTACTTGCGTATTTCAGCAAACTTACGTTCTCCATTTCCATCCATATTTCGCCTGTCTTAAAATCATTTGATATGTCTGGTGGAAGAGAATATTTTTGTTTCATGTGAAATGTAATATGGCAAAAAAGTGGCTTGTTATGTACGAAAATATTAAAAAAGAAAGAAGGAAAATTAATAATAAACATAGTTTGTGTTCTGACAATATGTGTGATGACAGAACTAGCACTTTTGTCTTTTACTATTTGGAATATTTATTTTTTGTTTAAAAAGTAATCACTGTTGTTTCAAAGGATGCACAGACAGACATTCAATCTTGACGTGAAAATTTTGTTATCGAATATCATAAATACATGCATATGTATGTATGTATGCATGCACATAAAAAAACGAAAACACTATAGAGAAACTTCAAGTGGGAAAAATATATAGCGGTGGATGAACTTCAGTGAAACAAAATTGTAGTATGTTGGGTAACGAGAATTCCTTTGGGGATAGATGGGAGCTGGCATCCATCCATGCATGTTTATATAACCCATAGTAATGATGATGCTGTTGATGGAAAAGAGAGCCAAAAAAGTACAAGCAAACGCAAAATAATAAAATGTAAAGTACTTTTGATATCCAAAACTTTCTTATCCCAAACTAATCATACTTTATTAGTTAACATTTGTATTCTCTATAGATATACATATGATTCAAGATAGAGCAAAGATATATGCAGTGCGTTACTTAAATAATATTGAGTTTCTGCGAAAAAATATATTTATTACTGAAGCTGTATTTGTTGAAACCCTAAGTGGTTCCAGAAATAAAAGATGCTAATATAAAATATTTCAAAATAATGCAAAATTATTGGTACACACATTGTGGATAAAATTTCGGACGTTTTACTGGAGAAAGATGTTTAAATTTACGGTGATTCTCAGACGGGAGAAACTTTTTTTCCAAAAATTTTAAGCGACAGGAGACACAAAAATGTTCTAATCTTTGACAAAATGTAAGGAATTTTTAAGTTATTTTGGCTTTTCTGCGCTAAAAAATAGTTCAAAATATAACACTGTTTATAACGTGTTGTTTGTTCAAATATATTTTCAAGGTCAAATCAATGCAATCTTATGCCGGAAATATACCAACCTATCCCAATTTTTATTATGCTATATATACACAGTAACGAAAATCCCCTAATCAAATCCTCTGCTGTCATATGATTGTCCCACTTCAATCAAGTTATGTTATAGCGACAATTTTCATACGATTGTTGTACATAGTTGGCGGCGATATCGAAAATCATTGTTTGTGTTTTTTTGGTTTTTCAGTGGTTAAAAAAGTTTGCTTTAAAAAGAAACATAAATTGGTGCATGTTTTGTTATTTTCATTTATGCATCTGCATCGTACCGGAACTAGAAAAATAGGTTTTGGGGAGGAGGAAAGAGGGAGTAGCGATTTTGCACGTTTGATTTGAACATCTTTACATTGTAGCTGGCGGAGAATAATTCTGCAAGCAACTTGTTCCACAGAAGCCCTCTCGTGTACACGCTCGTAGCTCCAAAATAGACTTTGAGACACCGGTCCAAACATGAGAATTGCATTCCATTTTCGGTCGGATATAGTTCCTATAAATAGTGAGGATATCTGATGGAGTGAATTATGTCTTGCACCGCTTCAAACAAGCGAGACATTTAAATACTTCCTTTGCGACATGAAAAATATGCTCAGTCCAGTGAACATCGCATGGAATATTCTTACCAAGAATATTAACAGCTTCCGACTCCTCAATGTTTATACCATCCATAAGTACAGATGAGGCAGCATCCATTAGCGTTCGTCTATGTGTTAATACACAACACTGGGTCTTACGAACATTGAAGTCGACCCAATTTTTATGACCCCATTCGGTCATCATTGAGCGTATCACTCTTGGTCTGCTTTTGGCATTGATCTGCGATATACTAGGTATATAATTAAATGAATACGAATGAAAAATGCTGCTGTCATCTGCAAAAGAATGGTTAGGGTTTGAAGTTTGACAGATAAGATCGTTGAGAAAGATAAGAGATAGCGTAGGAGAAAGAACGGAACCTTATTAAACCCCCGAATTTAACTTGAACTTATTTGAGGGCGCCCCACCTATCACAACACGTTTAGTGCGGACTCCGAGAAAGCTCGATATGAATCGAGAGAAGTCATTACCGACGCCAAAAGCAATAAGTTTTGACCGTAATGCACAATGCCATACTCTGTCAAATGCTAGATATCTAGAGTCACCAGTTTAAACTCACCAAAACGGTGGATGCAATAACACATTTTTTCTGAAAGGTATGCCAGCAGATCACTTGTAGAGCTACCCCTACGGAAGCCATACTATCGGTCGCAAAGTAAATTATGCGACTCTTGATACCCCGCAATTTGGTAATTAACTAGTGCAGAACAAATTGCGATTGCACCGCAATTATCGGGACTTATTGCCTAACCCTTTTTGGGGATTGGTGTTACATTAGCAACCCTCTAACACATTTGAAACTCACCAACATGGTATAATATGCGAAAAAGGTTAACTACTGGGAGCCCAAGCGTTGAAGAGCACTGTTTCAAGGCCAGTGCTGGAGTCCCATCCAGCCCAGGAGACATGTTTATATTGAGATCTGCAAGAATCCTTTTGACTGCTCGAACTCGAAGACACAACTTCGGCATAGTTAAAGATACTCTATCGAGCCCGGTAATTGGTTGAGTCCTATCCGGCTAGTTGGAATTACTTACGAACATTTTAGCTAGCAGTTTACCTTTGTCAAATCGTTGAGCTCCGTATAACGAGCCTTTTCGTATATGTATGTATGTTGAACGTTTCTTAGCTGTTTTAGAAACATTACAAGCTAAGAAACTTGTTTTTGTTTCTTACCTGTGGGTATCGCTTCATTTTCAGGGATTTTTATACATTTTTATACAAGCACATTTAGTACAAACGGGGCTTTTGGTGCAAAAATTTTTCTGCGTAAACGGAGGTTCAAAACTGATTTTGCAGTGCAAGATGTGTTAAATGTGTTAAGGAATATATTTCCTTCTTATTTTAAATTGATTTGAGTTCAATTAAGAACAAATACAAGGTTTTTTGTAGCAGCCTGAAGAACGATTTTGGCTAATGTTTGGTCGAAATTAATTTTTTTGATATACATAAGTGCTTATTTTTTTAAATAAACTTAGGGATGTCAAAGTTCACATACGTCCTGATTTATGTAGAAAAGCTTCTAACTACACTTTGATAAAGGGTATATAAGATTGGGCACAGTCGAATATAGCACTCTTACTTGTTATTTACTAGTTACTTTTTATTGTTTTTGTTTAATTATCTTCTAACTCACTTCTTTTTATATTTGGTTTCTTTAAGTTTGTATTGCAAAGTTTTGTGCTTACTCCTGAAAAGATTTAAATCGCCATCGTAATAATTAGAAACAGAAAGCAGATAGATTTATAAATGACGCAGTCATATGTTCAAACAGTAATTCAAATTCTATTACAACTATATCAAAATGATATACTATGTATATTATTGGTATCTAATGTTCGATGATCATGCAAAGCAAGGAAAACAAACTTATAATAAAGGAGGTAAATTATTTAACATAAATATCATGCAAAACTCTGTCAACTTCAATGAGCATCACTAGTTGGTAAAGCGGAATACCCGGCTTGCAGGCTGGACGCTATTATTCAAAATCAAGAACTCTTTAAAAAGATAAGACACATAAAGCAGTGAAAGCTTGTTTTTTAATATCTCAGTAGTCTTAAGACCGATTTTGCCAATTTTCAACTGAGTGAAAAAAAGAGGTAACTAAAAACCGATTTCTTTACAAATAAGGTCAACAAATTGTCTATTTGTTTCAAGCGCGGCTACGTACATATATCATTTTAATAAGAATACGATTTTCCGGGTAAATGGAATGCTAAGCAAAATACCCGCGACTTTTCTTCCGTACGATTCCCGTTAAAAATAGACCACCAGCTAACAATAAAGGGCCAACAAACATGCCACGTTTGCAGTTTTGTGCCGGCAGAAACGTGCAAAGTCTTTGAAAAGAGCCAAACTCCGACCTCAGTACTGTTACTTACGCGATAAAAATAAAATAAATTCTCTCACTTTCTCAATACACAATCTCCGCAAACACACAACAGATTAGTCAGAAATTAAAATTGTTAGCAGAGAAACAACATTTGGTTTTCTAATTGTACAAAAGACTAAATTGAAAAATGTTATTTTCAGTGTAAAACATATCACAAATATTTCGAAGCTACTAGGTATTTTTATATTTCATATTAACAGGTATTAAAACAACAAGTAGAGAATGTTTAATTATGACTATTATTTCTAACAAACTATTATTTCTAACAAGAATCACAACGTCTGATATAATTTTTTTTTTAATAAGTTTTACGCCTAACTTTACTACGTTATCCGCGGTATAAGTGTCGCTTTAATTACTCTTGGCATATTTGCGCTAAATGTGACATACAGGTTTTTACTATAAATTATTTAAAACTATTTATATACCTGAAAACAATATACAACTTCTTGATTGCTGAGTATCTTAATAAAATTTTGTCGCTCTAATTTTACATTTTCGTTACTTACTGCAAAGACTGGTTTAATTAATAAAAAATAATAAGATTGGCAAAGCCAAACCATTTTGAAATTTTCAAGGAAAAGTAATGAAGGTTTTACCCATTGACATGACAATTTATTTACGCTTTTTGAAGTTCATCACTTGATGCTTCGAAAATAGGATTTTTGGGGGCGAGTTTGATGAACACATCGTTCATCCAAATATTATGTCTATTTCTTGATGCAAGGTATTCAATAATAGTGCGAAGAATGTAAAATGTAAAACACATACTAACACACTACCCACCCCTTCTGTCTTTTCCACCTTATGATTACACTAAAAACCTGCTTATAAATTATTTAATAAGGAAAGAAAGTTTAATAGATCAGAATAAATTAAAATGCGGTATTAACAAAACCTCAAATGAAATCGTGCTTTCGTGTTTTGTTTTCCAACAAAATGATAAGAAGAAAAAGATAAATAAAATGGTGAATTTTCTAATATGTATTGGAAATTAGATTAAGACTCAGGTATTTCCGACAAAAATTATTTGCTTGTGTTTTCGTAATATCGAATATTGCAAAACGAGACTGACATACACAAAAAGGGAGAAGGGAGTGTAAACGAAGTTTATGTATTAGTTTAAACATGAAGCAAACAATTTATTTATATTGACCCTCTTGCTAATGTACATTAGGGTGTGTCCATTTATCAATCGACGTTGTGCCATAGATTTTTCAATAGCGCAATGAAGTTTCACTACAACGTGGTAAAAAATTAGTTTTTGAGGCTATCGATTTTTGTTTTTTTTCTTTTGATGGTAGTCCTCCTAAGAAGGTGTTGTACGAGTAAGTGGCCGCAGTGTTCGGAAGAAGTTTAGGGGGAGAACAAATTGTTGAATATTGGTTATATATGACCAGGTTATATAAGTCTTAATCGGCTTTGTGTAAGCATCTCGAAAATTAAATTTCCCCCTTCCCACATCACACTAGTTTGCCCACAAAAATTTTCTGTATTCAATATTTTTCTTCAAACAAACTCACCTTGTTCGACAGCTGCTTAAACGGATCCCATACAAATTTTTATCCATACACATCTCAAATTTTTGTCCATACACATCGACCCAGCCTAGTGTACATAGAGTATTATCGTGAGGGGAAAATGAACGTATGCAATTGCATATATTTTCTTGTTTAACATTAGGAAGGAGGAGATAAAATAATTTTTTTTATGTTTTATATTAAAGAGGCATTTTCGAAGCATATTTTTCTACCTTTTTACATTGCAAGACTTTCAAATAATAACACTGTGATACACCAATATTATTTAGGGGTTCTCATGTATATATTTTTATGGAGTGCAACAACGCCATAAGAAAAAAATACCGTTAGACTTTCTGGGCCACTTTGAAAGGGATTTTGTAAAAGTAAATGTAGTGGATAAAGGGATTTGATACATTTTTAAATTGAAAGAGTTATATCTTTGTTGTTTCTCAACGGATCTTTAGAAATTTTTTCACGTTTCAAGATTTTCATACTACAGTTCGAACAAGGTATAAATATTGTAAATCGCGTCATAAATACTGGTTGAAGTGCAAAGAAAACACATTTTTCACAAAAAAATTAATATCTGCCTACCAGGCGATGGGTTGCTAAATATCAATAAAACTGCAGCATCTACATGCGCATTTGGAAAGATTTCCATTAAATTAAGGCCACAATGATTTCACCAAAAAATTTGCAAAATTGAGGAGTGCTATTTAATTATAGCCACTCACTTCGGAAAGCATACAAAATGCTTCTTTTTATAACTATAAGCAAACTTAGAGCGCGAAGAAAACAAATTTTTTGTGATAAATGTGTTTTTCACTTCAACCACTACAACTCAGCTTTTTATAGCGCGACTTATAAAATACATTGTTTAAAAGGTAGTATTAAGTTCTTAAAACAGAAAAAATGATATAAATCCGTTGAGAAGCAACGAGGATACAACTCTTTCAATTCAAAAATACAACATATACTGTTATTTACTACATTTGTCGTTATAAAATCAGTTTTCGAAGTGACCGATAAAAATTACCGGTATTTTTGTTCTCTATATACTCTTACAAAACAGAAGTGGTACATGAGAGCCCCTGAATAATTCTTTTCTCAACTTTTGTAACACTGTGTAATTGAAGGTAATTTAAAGTATGAGGGTTTTAGATGTATCTCAAATGTTCTCGGTTTTTCAGTGGTGAATATCTGTTCTACTAAGAGTGAAAATCACGACCCTTCCTGGAGTCAGAAGAAAATTCCACTTATCAACTACTTCCATTGTTGTTGAGCACTAGTCATTAGCATAGTTGAAAGTGTCCACCGTATTGTGGTGGAGGCAATCATAGTCATGAAATTTAAGCGATATGTTTGCGTATCGAAAATGGGGAGGTTTTACATACATTAGTTTGGGTTTGCGATATTACCAATCCATGGTCGTATGACCATCGATTCGCCTAATTGATTTTGCATTAATTTTACTGCTTCATCTAAGTTTTTGTGTGATACAATAATAATGGCAGTATCATCGCCAAAAGCAAAACTTTTGCACATTATTAATGAATTTATTAATTCATTTGAATATATTGTATAAAGTATGGGGTCGACTTTAGGTCCATAGTCTACGTTAATGTCATCAACTTTTCTATGGAACTTCCTCCATGCCAGATAGTTTTTGCACATTTCCAAACAACTTATTGCTATTTGTTCTAATACACTTTTTCAATGTGAAACTGTTTCAAACGCTTTGCTGATGTCAATGAACAACGTACGACATTGGTAGTTTTTACGACAAGGCTAGTTTAGTTAATAAAATTCTCCAAATTGCCAAGTGGTTGATTGATTAAGTTCCCTTCTTGGGATTCGTATTAGTTGTCGCTGATTATTTTAGATTTCTTGCAGTAGTCCGTCAAGGTACGGTCAGATTATTAAATATTAATTGTCAAATAACGGGACCACTTTTCTCTTGTTTTGGACAAGCACATAGATACAAACAACTAAAAATGCATATACAATAATACATACATACATACATACATACATACATACATACATACATACATACATACATACATACATACATACATACATACATACATACATACATACATACATACATACATACATACATACATACATACATACATACATACATACATACATACATACATACATACATACATACATACATACATACATACATACATACATACATACATACATACATACATACATACATACATACATACATACATACATACATACATACATACATACATACATACATACATACATACATACATACATACATACATACATACATACATACATACATACATACATACATACATACATACATACATACATACATACATACATACATACATACATACATACATACATACATACATACATACATACATACATACATACATACATACATACATACATACATACATACATACATACATACATACATACATACATACATACATACATACATACATACATACATACATACATACATACATACATACATACATACATACATACATACATACATACATACATACATACATACATACATACATACATACATACATACATACATACATACATACATACATACATACATACATACATACATACATACATACATACATACATACATACATACATACATACATACATACATACATACATACATACATACATACATACATACATACATACATACATACATACATACATACATACATACATACATACATACATACATACATACATACATACATACATACATACATACATACATACATACATACATACATACATACATACATACATACATACATACATACATACATACATACATACATACATACATACATACATACATACATACATACATACATACATACATACATACATACATACATACATACATACATACATACATACATACATACATACATACATACATACATACATACATACATACATACATACATACATACATACATACATACATACATACATACATACATACATACATACATACATACATACATACATACATACATACATACATACATACATACATACATACATACATACATACATACATACATACATACATACATACATACATACATACATACATACATACATACATACATACATACATACATACATATAGATACATTAACAAACAAGAACGAAAAACAGAAGTCGCCCCGTCGAATATTGAGTAGTATACTACTAAAATAGTTAACTTTTACGGACTAGCTTCAAGTTAGCTACAGTACAATCGATTCGTTATTCACCTTTTGTGGACTGACTAGAAGCTCACTGAAAAGTAGTGAAGAGTTGACCTTAAATTCAAATAATAACATACACACATACACTGTTAACTCTTCACTTAAATTGCTTGTTTTCGTATTCGTTCTAAATCTTGCGATGGCTGAGTGGGTATGTTGGCTGCTCACCAGTGGTGAGTTTTAGTGGTTCGATTCCAGCCGGATGCTAACACAAGTAAAATAAAACAAGTGTAATACAAAAAAAAAAAAAAAAAAAAATTGAATGAAAACGGAATGAAATTTAATAAAATACTATCACCAAAAGATAAAACACCAGCTTTGATTTATATTTTTCTGTGGGCACCAACTTTTAAGTAGCTAACTTTATTTGAAAAGTAATTCGGAGTCGGGCAACAGACTACTTGCTAGAGCGTCACCATGTTATAATAGTGAGTTTAATTTAAAGGCAATTAACAGAGTAGCAACATTAAATTTCACAAGAGTATATTTTAAGGTTTTCTTAATCAAGAAACAAAAACAAAATTTACAGCAAAATACTGGTAATGATAAACGCCGGGAGCAAGCGTTGTAATTACAAAACTAATCTTAAATATGTAAATATTATACTCTTTTTTTAACGTTTTAAGCATGTAGCATAGTCTAAAGCAACGTGATATTATTAAAATAATACTTATAGTTTAAGTTTTCTTGAAATTTATGTTAGCTATCTCTTAATATGAAAAAAAGGAAGTCTCAATAAATAAAATTAACTAACTAACTACAGAAAAAAATGATTTGGTCATACAAAAACTTTGCACAAATTTGTTCCAAATTTTATTTGTACTCTTAAGTAAATAAAACAGTATGCTGTTGTGAATTTTAAAGATTTTACATCTTTTTTCTGCCTTTTTCTGTTCTTTGCTGATTATTGATGACATATCTGTATATATGTATATGCATTTTTAGTTGTTGATAAGCGTGTATTTGCCCCAAATAACAGTAAAGAAAAGAGTTTTGTTCCCGTTTTTTTTTTAGGGAAATGGATAAACAAAAACCTAAGTGTGAACGTATCTTAAGCCTTCTTTTTATTACTTCTTCAAATATATTCTCTACTACCGGTAATATCGACATTGATCGATAATTGGTGAAATCGGGTTTTCCGCTTTTTTGTATATCGGACTACGATTGATATTTTAAATTTATCCGCCATTACTGAAGTATTCATAGTGGGGCTATAATCGGACTCATAATATCTGAATTATTATTTGAGTCCTATTCCATGAAATCCAGCAGAGTTTCCTGTATTTAGTGTGTTCATTACTCGTATTATAAATTGCACCTTCAACTCTACGAGTATTCTTCATATGAAAAAGTTAAAAAATCTGACAAGTGATTAATTTAAAGTATTAAAATATTACTTAATTAGTTATTTGCTTTAAGAGCTAATTGAAATGTATTAATTTAGGTCCAAAAATTAACCTTTTCAAAAACCTTGCTGTCAAAAGACAGTAAATTTTTTGAAAAGTTTAATTTTTGGATCTAAAATAATTGATTAATTTAAAGATTTTAGTTGACATTTATGTGGTATTTTACTAACATTTTGATTGAAGTTCATATCAAATTTATTGCATATTTCATTTCTTTTCATATTTTTAAAGTTTTTAATTATTATAACTACTAAATTGCTAAATTGCTTGCCTTATATTTCATTAATAATTTGCCTTCTGTTAATATTATATTTTTGGATATATTAATTGTTTAATTATAGAGTTTCTACATTTTTTGTATTCATGTTCAATATGTAAATTATTATTTTTTTTTCTTTTTTGTTTCGCCATCGTTTATAAAGTTTATCCCTAATCTTACATTTTTTATTAATATGCTATTCATCCAATGGGTTAGAATTCTATTTGATTTTTTTTAATAGTTATTGAATTTTTCTTACATACTGGTAAGCATTTCACTTAGATTTGACATATCGTGCCAGTTGGTTAAGCGTGTCAAGTGATTTATTTTTTTGTTGTATAATAATTTTGTTTGTTGGGTATCATCGCTTACATTCATTGTAGATTCACTTTCAGCTAACACACAAAAAGGGCCCAAAATTACATGGTATTTTTGTTTGTTTTATGGCTGTACATATATGCAAGTTTGTTTATATCTGTTGCTCTGAGAAATATCCCAGCAGGAACATTGCCGACATTACTGATGGGTTCCTACATCATAGTTTCTATAATTTTCTTAAGGGCAAAATGGAAAAAATTAATGTTACCAGTTGTGTAGGTGTGATTTCTCTTTTAAGCCAGCGTTTCCACCTCAGCAAAGTGGTCATTCGAAATCTCTTCTTCAAAACGCCCACAAAATTACATACAATGCTATTAATTTTTTTTATTATTAAAAAAAAAACAAGAGTGCTGTATTTGGCTGGACCGAATCTTAAATACCCTTAACAATGATATATGTACCATTCTGATTGATTTGTGGTGCCAAAAGTTGTTGTTTTTGGCTTATAGAGCCAATTTCTTGAAAACCGGGAAACGCTATATCTCGGGTATATATGGACTGATTTCAAAAATTTTCGAACTTCAATTCTGATCGATTTTTGGTACCAAAAGTTGTTTTATTTGGCTTTTAATGCCGATTTCTTGAGAAAGTAGGAGCGTTATCTCTGGTGCATATGCGCCGATGTATAAAAATGTTCTAATTTTGCCTCTGAACAGCCTCTATGTACCATTCTGGCAAATTTTTGGTGCAAAAAATTGTTTCGTTTGGCTTCCAGGACCGACTTCTTGAGATATCGGGAGGTGCTATATCTCGAGTGTATATGGGCCGATAACAACAAATTTTCCAGTTTTGCCTTTAAATAAATAGCCTATATGTAGCATTTTGATTGATTTTTGGTGCCAAAACTTGTTTTATTTGGCTTATAAAGCCGATTTCTTTAAAAATCGGGAGACGCTATATCTCGGGTATATATGGGCCGATTTCAAAATTTGTTTGACTTTTGGGATCAAATAGGCATTAAAAATTATATGGCTGACCTTTCAGGAAACAATTTTTTTTAAAAATTTGACCAGAAAATGGGTAGAAATACCCTTCAAAACCCGGATTTGTGGGTATATCTCTATCCGTGGACCGATCTAACTGAATTTCTATAGAAGACTCACTACCAATACTTGACACATTTAAGGGAAAAAATAAGGTTTCTATCTTAAACCGTTTTCTCAGAAACGGTATTTCAACGACTACAGACGGACAGACGCACATCGCTTAATCGTAATCTCTATTGATTCTGATCCAGAATGTATATATATATATTATGGTTTCTTAGATGTTTATTTCAATGCGTTACACACGGAATCACAAACTTATATATACCCTAACACATATTTGTGAAGGGTATAAAAAGGATTTTTCGAAAATTTTTAAAAATTCAATTCAAGGAGAATAAACTATTTTAGAGGCACATTTAGATAGAATTAAAAGAAAACCTGTAGTCAGTAGCAGTTTGAACAATAGAAAACTAAATCATATGGAAAAAAACTCCAAAGCATCATTATTTTTTTCAAAGAAATAAGGACAAATGAAATTACCAAATTAATGCAATCAATAAAACTAATATATTAAAAAAATCGTAATAATGGCAACGCTGAAGGCTATAAAATCGCTTTCAATGTTTAGTAATTAAGTTGCTAATGTATGACTTTCCATCAGCCACTTCTTGTGGGGATATTATCAATACAAGCTCCTGTATTCTTGTTTAAGTCTTCATTTCTATATTAATTTGCGAAGCATTGCATTCAATTCGATGAAACCATATCGAGATAGTTGTTTTGAAGTTCTCTTTCATGAGATCAATATTAATATCACCTACAACGACAGCCAACAAATAATTTAGGTTGGTAGACAGTGGTTTGCATATATCATAGGGGGCCATATTTATAATCGATTCTATGTTTGTATGAATTAACTCGTTATTGAATTAATACTATGCTTATAGTCATTGCATAAATCAATTCTATGTTTATATGAATTAACTCCTCTCTCTTTTTTCGCATTCTATTCTTGATTGGGGCTTTGAATCCTCTAAAGGTGGGATCACACGATTGCCGCAATGCACCAATTTTACACAATTTTTATTGGGCTGAATTAAAGAACAATAAAAAATTTGTCCTAATCAAATCCTCTGCAATCACATGATTGTCACATTTTACTGAAATTTTATTGTCGCGAATTGGCACAAAACTAAACCGAATTATAGTCACACGATTGTTATATTGTATGGCAACTCTGAGAAACAGCTGTTGTAGCTGATGACAAAATTTGTTTAGCGAAAATAAAGCAATGCTCTGCAATAATTTTACACTTGTTATAATAGTAAAAACAACAGAATTTTACTTACTGACAAACAACAATTATATTTCGAAGATGCATTTAAACAATTTTGAAAATAAGTAAATGTATACATATGTATATTATCGACGTGTATTTTCTTCTTTGGTTGCCGCATGAGAACACAATAAATATTGGTGTATTTTTAGAATTTTTATTGGCGAATAGTTGTGTATAAAGTGTTCGCACGGTTGTCTCATCAGGGTTGTATTTTATCAGGACAAATAGGAACAACATTCGCTTTGGTTGCCGCATAAGCCAATAAATTGTGCTATCAAACGATTGGCATACAAAATTTAACAAGAATTGGTGCATTGCGGCAATCGTGTGATCCAACCTTAATGCGATAAAAAGAACAGTTTTCTTCGATTATGTTTGTTTCAGCTAATACTATACCTTGCAATTTGCTAGCAACTTGTTTATTCATGCAACAAAAATATTAAAGTTTAATCGAATTGAGCGGATACTATACAAATTTTTCTTTTTACACTGAGACCAGTACTCAGGAGATGACTATATATGCACTGCATTGTATTGTAACTGGGAAAATATGGAAGAGGAATTGGTGGGTGAAGAAATGAAGGTTATTCAGAAATTAATGACGAAAAAAATTTTTTTGTGTGCAAAGTTCGTTTTTGTTTTTAATATTCAACAAAAAAAAATAAATAAAAATGTGCAGCATATTATATTTCTTTACATTTTCTTAAATTTAACATATCTAAGAAATACAATAAGCTAAAAATCACATCCATAAGCAAATGTTGATTTCATTCACAATTTAAGCAGGTATCTCTAATTGTAATAAGAATCAGGTATCTAAAAATCTAAAAATATGTATATATATATATATATATATATATATATATATATATATATATACAAGGGAAAGATTCTATGTTATTAAATAGTTTTTGTTATGGCTAGAATTTTCATATGAACATATGTGTCAAAAATGTAGATTCAAAAGAAGATTCAAGTGTGCACTTTTGGCAGAAAAAAAAGTCAACTCGATATTCGAAACATCAACATTTAGAAAAAAACACTTAAAAATTTCATTGAAATGGGTTCCTTTGGCATTTACATGTGTTTACGCATTCTGTTTTCTATCAATATATCACAAATGTTTGCTCTTATATGCTTGTGTGTATATATCTGTGTACATGCTTTATTCGTTGTAGATATTGTTCTATAAAATATTGAAATTTGCATAATTTGCATACTTTTCAAATTGGCTGTTTTATCGTTGCCTTTTCGGCAATATTTGCTATTGACAGTTGTAGCAAGTGCCACGCATTTAAGACCCTAAAATAAGGGCATTTAAAACTGTATATTAAATAGGTAAATATATGTTATTTATGTTGGTGTGAGCAGGAAAGGTAAGATTTGTTTTTAGTTTAAGCTTTTACTATTTTATATTCAAAACACATACTCATTGTCAAGATACACTGCCTAAAGCTAGCAGGAAAAATATAAAACAAAATGTTCTACACAGAAAAAAAAACTCCTTCCAAATTTAATTTTTCTGTACTTGATTTTAGTACGAAGCATATTTGTAAATTTATGTACGCATAGCACACAAGTGTATTTGAATAGGGGGCGAATAGGGATTATTAAAGAGTATCAATCCTGTTATGGCTTAGAATGTGTACGAAATTCGTGTGTGTATTTATAACCAACATTTGTGTGTGCTTGTTAAGGTATTGAATTTTGTTTAATTATTTAATTGTTTCGATAGCTGAATTGGTAGAGTAGCTGGAATGGTAGTAGTTAGGGGCCTCTGTCTCGCCGCAGAGACAAAACAAACTAATTTATAAATTTTTATGAAATTAAGGAAAAAGAGCGGAATATTTCAGGTACGAATTTGAGATTATTAAATAGGCGCCAGGAACATCATTCTTCAATTAAAAACAATTCACTCCATCCGTACTTAAATCTATCCCAAACGGTTTGAAAAGTATAATAAGTACCAATTTTCTGAAATCAAGTACCGCGTACTTGTTTTTAAGTACTGATGGCTAAAATCAATCTGAAACTGGGATTGAATATGGCTAGAATTAAGTAATGGGTTATCCATTTTGCAATTTTAAAAGTAAACGTAAACACATATAAAATATTTTGTTTTTCATAATATTTCTTTTTTATTATAAAGTTTAAACGTTTACATTATGTGTGATACACTACATCATTTAAATGACCAACACGCAAAGTGTTGCAAGCATTGATTCTTTGTTAATTGTCGACAACTTTTTGACACATATTAGGCGGTATCTCACCCATAATTTGACGAATGTTGGTTTTTAGGTGCTAAGGAGTTAAAGGTGCGTGGCCAAACAAAAAAATCTAATGGTGTCAAATCGCAAGATATTCGTGGCCGATTGATATCACCACGACAAGAAATTACGCGGCCAGGAAATATCTCTTGCAATTAAACCATATTCGTTCATATTTTCCAAGTCGTATTCTTCAATAGCGTATAGCTAAAGCTAACTTCGTTTCCGACAGGGAATGTATGATTGTATTAGTAAGTAAACAAAAAGTATCAAAGCGAATGCAGCTAAAGTAAAATCTCACTAATACAATCTTACATTCACATATGTGCATTTGCATGTATAGTATCCCTGTCGGTAATCGAAGTTAGATTTAGCTAACTTAAAGATAACTATTTCACAACATGTACCGGTTGGCGGTTGTATTACTTTTCAATTCAAACAACTAACTATTTAACATTGTGATATCCTTGGAAGTAGTCAGTTGTCCGACGCTGAATTACTGTTCAATTATCTTGAAGCTAGCTTCTTAAATTTGTGAGTGAAGTTTTCGGTGGTATGCTGCAAATATTAGTTACTAAAAATAGATTGTTCTTTTAAGTATTTTATAAACATATTATTATTTATTATATTCAAAAAATGTATTTATACTTTCCGATGTTTGTTAATGCTTAATAATAAAAATTCATTATTTTAATGTATATTAGTTCCTCTTTTTCAAATAAACTTGGGGATATCAAAGTCAATATATGACTTCTACACAAATGTGTATGATATTACACATTTATATAGAAAAGCTTATAATTATACTATGAAAGGATATAGAAGATTCAACACAATCGAATATAGCACTCTTACTTGTTATATGTAGGTTGATTTGTCCTTTTCTTCTTCAGAAAAAATGGTGCTGCGAAATTTTTTTCATATAATTTAGTTTTCTACTGTCAAAACTGAAAAAAGACTTCGAATGACCACTTTGCCGAGGTGATACCGCTGACTTAAAACAGAAATCATACGTACACGAATGCCTCCTTTATTTTTATTTATTTTGCCCTTAAGAAAATGAGAGAAACTATGATGTATGTACCGATCAGCAATGCCCGACATCGTTCTTTTTTTTTATCATAAATACCCTTTACTGTGGTGTATAAAAACTTCTGAGGTCATATAACTGACGAAATCAAACGTAGACAATTTTTTTCGCTTTCTTGAATTTAGTTGAACTTTTAGTACTTTACCCTAAAATATTTTTCTAGCATTTGAAATGTGGCATCAACGACAACCATTAAGCTAATTACTACATCTGATTTGCATAACGTCTATAAATAAAAGAAGCTCATTTGTTCACCCATTTCATTTGTTAAAAAAAAATTGTTGCTGCCAAGAAAATTTATAAATTTAATTAAAGATTTTCGAGCACAAAAGGCAAATAGATACGTACAATAGCAAGCAGAATCACATACAAATATATATATACATGTACATTAGGGTGGGTCCATGTAGCAATCTATATTCTTCCATCGATTTTTCGATTGTTTTCGACCTGAAGAAAAAATTCTGTTACGACGCATCAAAAAAATTATTTTCGAGGCACTCGAATTTAATTTTTTTTTTTTTTTGTATTTTTATGTACGAGTTACACCCAGCAGGTTTCGCACGGGTTCAGTGTATTAGAAAAACAATTTTAGAGAGAAAAATTGACTGAGGTTTAGTCATACATTTGACCCGTCTAAGGACCAGATTAGTCTTCTGGGTCCTGACTCATATTTTCTTGAATATTGACATTCCTGTAAAGGAGCCAAGTGTATGACAAACCACCAATAATATTTTTCAATACTTCTTTTGAACTCACCGACACCGTATCAAGAAACCCTAAATGGGGTCCTCTTCCAAATTCCAAAAAATTTGAATTGGAGAGTCACGCAAATGATTTTTATGATATCTTATAGTGAAACGTTTTCCCCATGCCAAAAACCAATGGTACAACATCGTTACATTTTTGTCCTTACAAATCGACACCCCCAAAATATTCATACATACATATGTATTTGTGTGCACAAGCCCATATAAACATCCTACAAGGCAGACATTTTTTATTAAATAGATAAATGCGATGAAAAAGTGGAAAGAACAGGCAGCAGGAAACTCATACTGTGTCTTGGAATGAGAAATTTTGCTCAATTGGTTGCAATTAATTAACATTTTCAATTAATATAAAGCAAACAAACTTCAATCAAAATTTTACAAACATATTTTTAATACAATAATAGCAAATACAACACAGCATTTCGGAAGCAATATAGCTCATTTTGCTTTTCATTTACGTCATAAGAAAAATATACAGCCTTTAATATTTTCTAAGTTAATTTCTCCTTCCGCTACTCCTCTCTATTAGTTGAGCTCGCAATATTTTTTTGTTAAGTTTTAATTGATTCAAGGCAACAGAAGGGGTCACAACGCTTAAATTTGAAAACAAAATCATAATAGAGTAACCAAATATTTTACTTTTTCCCTTAGTCGATTAATTAGTTGTGTAATTTGCAATTTCTTCTTGCTCGATTATTCGATTAAGCTTTAGCAATAGTTCTAACTACTCGATCAAAACAAATAGTTTTCAATGCAGCTCAAGTCAACAGCAAAACGAAATGTCGAAGGCCAAATTAATTCAATTTGATTTCATAAAACATAAAAGCAATAACGAAAACAAAATAAAGTAGGAATAAAAAAGGTTTATTCCAAATAAATCGAAACCGTTTATTAGTGTTTTGTGGATTTATAACTCATTTAATTTATCAATCATTTAATGTTTTTTGCTTCAGAAAACTAAACCCCAGCTTGTCCGTAGAGGAGTCACAAGCCTCCAATAATTTTTTCTCTCCCATATTTTTTTCAACAAACCGACACTGTACCATGCCTTCTTGGGTGGAGCTCATAAATATTAATTTCATTATCTAATTAAATTACCAGCTTACACAGAAAATCCTTACTAGAGCAAAACGTGTTTTGTTTTTACTGCGACTATTTTGAGAAATAATTTTTAGTATTGTAGTCTAGTTCAGATGACCTGTTGTTGTCCTCTGTTATTTAACATAGTAGAAATTTGGGAAAGTTGAACAAATTTCATACCCATAACTTTTCTACTGAATTTTTATTTGAATCATCTTCGTCATTGTAATTATAAATTTGATGTCGGGCCTCAGGAAAAATAACACTTTCTCTTTGTTGACTAGAGCTGAAAAAAATAATTTCAAGACTTTGCCTTTAAAAGACCACTGGTCGTCTTGGGCCGTTTTCTGCTGCCAAGTTTGTTTCAAGCTATTTTTACTTAAGTTACGGTCAGACTATCAAATATTAGCGGTCAAGTAAAGAGACTGTGGATCTGTTCTGGCCAAGCACACACAATTAAGAGTGTTCCAAATTTATTTGCACTCGTTAAGCAAATATAACAATCAAATATCCGTTATGGAATTTAACGAGCTGTACCAACAACACCTTCTTCTTTAAGGTGGGATCACACGACAGTGAACGTACAGTTAAATTCATGAACTTATATAAGCTGTAGAGATGCACGCATGTGTTTGGGAATACTCTTCCCCGGGCTACAAGGACCTGTTTAAACGGGAAAGCGCATGGCGAGGAATCCAATAAATTTGTCCCATGCATGCGGTGGAAAACTGTAAAGCCAAACGGGCCAATGTTAAAACTACATTTCAAAATTTAAAAAAGAAACTAAAAACAAAGTCTGGTCAGGGACAGAAAACGGCCAGCCCGCACAACATTATAAGAATAGCCGAACCAAGCTTATCGCCTTTTAAGGAGCAAACCATATTTTTAACTTTTAACTATTTTTTTTATTTTTGCAAAGATATAACTTTAAAAAAAAAGTTATAGCATGTTCATGGAGCATGATTTGCCTTAAAAACACGAAGAAGTATTGACTTTTTTGTTCTTTGGTATACATATACTTAATATGTATATATATATATATATATATATATATATATATATATATATATATATATATATATATATATATATATATATATATATATATATATATATATATATATATATATAATATATATATATAATAGGGTGTTCATTCTTCTATGTAAGTTTTCAAACCTAAAAATTTTACATCCATAAATTTTGGGTATAATTATTTTTTTAAACACAGCTACAGTCACGTGTTTTATATTTCGTGTGGGCTTTGAAAATATATCAATCTGCTTTTACAGACAGTTTTGATCCTTTAAGTACAACCAATTAAGCTACAAATCTATAACCAACCCCCAATATTTATTTTGCCCTAACTTCCTACCTACCTAATTTCTCACCGAACCCCTAACACGCCTTCACACCTGGACTCATAATTGTGATTAGCACGCTTCGAAAAAGTTTGTATTTTAATAAGTCGTAGTGTAATTTTCAGGGTTTCGTACTCATCAAGTAAAAACGGAACCCTATTACAGAGATTTGTACGTCCGTCCGTCTGTCACAGGTCCGTTTGGGAGACCAAACGGTACGAGCTAGAGAGTCGCAATTTTCACAGTACATGTGGTTACCCGCCCGCTATAACAAAAAATTAGAAACTGAAAGTAGTCCCCATAAAAGAAACTATTGAAATTAGATAAAATCTGCTGTAAATTTTGAACAATAAGTGGTAGAAATTTTTACAGAATATGTAATCACGTAGGCTCAACAACTACAAATATACAAAACAAAAGATTCGGAACCAAAGGATGCTCCCATACAAGAAACTGTAAAAAGTAGCTAAAATTCGCTGTAACTTTGGAACCATTAGAGCTAGAGAGCTGAAATCAGGGTATCTGTTACATAGGCTTTACAACAAATAATAACAAAAACAACAAAAACCTAAGAACCGAAAGGTGCTCCCATACAAGAAACTGAAATTAGCATTAACTTTCGAACCGTAAGAGATAGAGACTTGAAATTTTCACAGTATACATATGTATGTATGTAGTTGGCAGGCCACTCCAACAACGTATACTAAAAACAACAAATAGTTAAAAATGTAAGGAAGCGCCATTACGAGAAGCTTCGACCCTGGTAGGGCTCTGTACTCATAGAATGAAAGTGGAACTCTTTCATGAGAGTTCGCTGGCCATCCGTCCATCCATCAAAGGCTCCAATTCCCCAAACTATGAGAGCTAGAGAGCTGAAGTTTTCACAGGGAATGTGGTTAGCCGAGTTCTGCAATAATAAGCAATAAAAACAACAAAATGCTAAGAACCAAAGGGGGTCCCCATACAAGAAGCTATGAAAATTAGCAAATATAGCTGTTACTTTTCAATCATAAGAGGTAGAGACTTGAAGTTTGAATTGGATAGGTGGTTACATAGATCCTACAACAACAAATACAAAAAAAAAAGAATTAAAGGGTGTTCCCAAACGAAAAGGCAAAATTAGTTGTTACCTTTAAACCGTAGTAAATAGAGACTTAAATATTGCACAGTATATGCAGTTACTTGGCCTACTCAACAACAAATACCAGAAGTAGCAAAAAGTAAAAATCTTCATTTTACTCTCTGCATGGAGACACCCTTTCTTTTGAAAATTAGCTCCAACTTTTGAGCCACAAGAGATAGAGACTTGAAATTTGCGCAGTACATGCAGTCACTAGGCCTACACAATAACAAATATCAAAGACAGCAAAAATTGAAAATTTAAATGTCGCTCTTTTTACGGGGGCACCCTTTAATATCAAAACTACTTTCGGTTCTGAACCATAAAAGGTAAAGACTTAAAACTTTCACAGTGTAGATATGTAGTACGCAGGCCTCTACAAATACGAAAAGTTCAAAAAGTTAAAATTTAATATGTCAACTTGTACGGGGTCATGTACGGGGACGCCCTTCAGTTTGAAAATCAGCTGTGGCGTTTAAAGCGTATGAAATAGAGGCTTAATATATACACAGTGCATGCAGTTGTCTCGCCTCTACAATAACAACAGTTAAAAATAACAAAAAGTTTAAAACTAAAGGGTACACTGGGATGACTCTTTGTCTAGAACTTGCACGATAGTACGGAACCCTTGCTGTGCAAGTCAGTCCAGTACTTGGCTCAATTTATTTTTCATCATGCTAAAAGCTATCGAAAATTTGATGGAACAATATCGACAAATCGACAAATCCACACGCTCTAATATAAATTCATAATAAAAATTCATTTAAACTGTGTATACATACATACATACATCAAACTAAAATATTTTGTCTACTTTTTTTTACCTTCCAGATATTTTTGCTTGCTTATGCATTATTTTCTTAAGAATTCATATCTATTTTCTCTCTTCCTCTTTTGATTAAATGCGACCATTCCCAACTGCACACACAAGCGCACATATCCATGCATATACATACATATGTACGAATGTATGTATTTGAAATATGGCCATGTGAGTTGAATAAATTTTTCTTCTACTGGTTATTCATCCATTAGACGATGATGGTATACAGCAGCGTGGCATGTGCGGGAATACGCCACATAGTAAACAGAAAACGAAAGAACCCCGCAGAACACAACAGACGAAAAACACACATTCAAACAAACATTTTATTTTATGTATTAAAATGGTTTTGTATAACATTGTTTATGTAGTTGTTAGTTTAGCGTACAACAAATATGGGGTTAATTTTCATTCTCAGACCAGCGTGACCATTTTAGCTCGTTGGGAGGTAGCTATAGCTTCGTTATTTTTGGTTCCCATTTTGGCTTCAGCTATCCATGTTGTAAAAGTTCTCTCAAAACTTCAGAAAAAGAAAAGATCTCTCTTCTGTGTTTGCAACGCAGATATGCTAATAATAGTATTTTATGTAATACTACTAAAAAAGCAAGTGTAAAACAATAAATTGTATACAAACCTAGCAAAAGAAATATGCGTTGCAAAGAAAAGGGACTACACATTATATTATAATACATGATGAGCAACAACTTTAATTTTTTGTATCATAGTATTAAGATGTTTTCGACACTCCATGTGATAATTTGTGAACTAGCTGTTATTATATGTTTTTTGTGTGTACACATAAATGTATCGCAACTAATCACGCTTTGAATTTTTTTTTTTTTTTTTTTTGGTTTGAAACGATTTTGATATAAACATATTTTTTTACATGCATATACATATGTATGTATATGAGTTCTGCAATCAAATAAATAATTTTTGTAAATAGGCATTAAATTGCCTGATACAATATTTGTATACCATACATTCGATATTGGTTCATATGTAGGTTGTGATATAGCACAAATAAAAAAAAAACCAATGAAAGATTGATTATGCGCTTTGAGCGAACTACAGCAATTTTGTCAGCAACAACTTTAAATTGGCAATTTCGAAATAAATATCATACATATCGGTGAAATCGGAAAACCAATTTTTTTAATTAACTTATTTAAAACAGTATCCATGACTTAGGACTCTGGCCGAAAAAAAAAAAATATGTATGGACCTGTCCTTTATAAGCAGAATTTAATAACGCTCTTACTTGTCTTTACTTAATATAACAAAATTATATATTTGATGTGAAATATACATACATATACGTATATGTATGTATTGTTCTGTAAAAACAACATTAGGTAAAAACTTTAGCTCGCGTTTTTAGCTCCAAATCACAATTTGTAGCTACTTTTAGCTCCTTTTGGGACACAATTTAGCTCCTTCTCATTTTAAAATCTGGTCACACTGTCTCTGTCTGCGTTGCATGTCAAGATAAACAACAACTGCTGCGCTGTTGAAGATTTAAAATGGAAATAAGAACAAACAAAATAAGACATCCAAAAACGAAGGAATCCAATAGATACAAATAAAAAATGAAATTAGAGTTGAATAAACAACACCAAGGTTGTCAACTTTTAAATTTCGAAAAGCACCAAAATGGAGAAAAACCTTGTATGTAGTAGTGCGAAATAAAAGTACTGAATTAAAATGATTAGTTTTAATTAAAAATTTTCCGGTCTAGTTCATAAACATTGCATGAGGGCTTAATAAGCAAAATGTCTTAAATATTAATTCTCAAACACAAAATAGGGAAAATTTTAATAAATATCTATCAACGACAAGACCCTTGTGCAAGCGCTTAATGTATTGAAATACTTAAAACAACGTTTTCCAACTTGAATTATTTTATGAATTTGGGACTTAGAGTGTATGATGCATATCAAATTGAAGAATGATTGTTTCTCTACTGTTTCATATTAAATTTCATTTCGCATGTATTTTAATTACCTGCTATTAATCGTTTATGAATACAAAATTTTAATATATGGCTGTTACACTTCCAGTTGATAATCAATAAAATCATGTTTCAAATAGTAAATAATATGTGTATATTACGAAAATTAAACTTCATTAAAACTAATTTGGAAAAAAGATTGTTTTTTAGTTATTTATTATAAGTTGACTAACAACGGAGCGTAGAGTGAACGAATAGTAGTCAGATGAAAAGTTAGGGCGGCCAACAGGCTACGGCCAATGATATGCATATGTATGTTAAAATAATCAGTCGATAACCAGGAAAAATGTCGCCTTATATACCAGATGTGGCTCTGTAGAAACTAATTTGAAATTAACTGAAAATGGGTTAGACTTTGATGTTAGTAGTTACAACTACACTCAAGAGCTGAGTGCTCATTTTAAGCCATGACAGGATTGATTTTCTTTTATAATCCTGATTCGGCTTCTTCTGAGCGCACCTGTTTATGTTACATGTACTTAAACTTTGAAGTATATTCTCCCTAAAATTAAGTAGAAAACAACTAAATTTAATCATAATCTAAAGTGAAACATAATCTGAAGTTAAATAGTTTCTCATTTTGCCATTGAAATGACTCATTTACAGAAAAACTAAACCAATCTAATGCGTAAAAAGCTAAACACGCGCATACCACAATAAAACGATTATAACTGATGCTGGTAAAAAATTTGAGTAAATAAATTCATTGCACTAAGACTGTGCTAAATTTCTGAAGATATTGAGTCAGAAAATATAATATAGAATAATATTATGCATACTACTATTTTCTACTTTACTCCCAATGTTATCCAGCCGATAAACTTCGTTAAACATAAAGCCGGAACAAAAATATTCATGTGAGCAAACAAAAACATGTATATACAGCACTCTAACCGCTGGAAAATTAAAATAATCATATATGTATGTATTTCGAATTCCGTTTTAGTATGTAAATCGATAATATACACTCACGTGAACTATCGGGAAAATTTCGTTGTTCTTTATGTCACAGTATGATGCAAATTGAGAATATATGCTCTTGAGCACTATCTGATAAAGTTTCCTAGTTTTATTGTACCCTATAAAACTAGGAAATTTACAGCAAAATAAACTTTAACGTAACCACAAAAAGTTTTTTGAGTGCAAATGTTAGGTACTATAAAACTTTTTTAATTAAACGAGATAATTATTAATTAAATTGGTTGGTATATTAGCGTTGTATTTTTTATAGTTGTACTATTTATATAGTATCACACAACACAGATCCAGAATTATGTTCTACCGAATTCAATAATACCGATTTATGCAATAAAGTTTGTAAGGCGCTGTCGGTTGCGTGAGAAAAGTAGTGTTTGCTATTATAATTTTTAATACCGCATTGGTATGGAAACATTCGTACAGATGAAAGCTGCAATGTAAAATGCTATGTTAAATTTCTACAAAAACTCTTGTTTAATTTGAAATCAACTATCTACTTGAATTGCTTTAAGTCAAAAAACATTAAAATATTTTTAAATAACATTTTATTCAAAAATGAACTAAACTATTTGGTATAAGAGCCAATTGAGATGTATTTTTTACGTCTAAAAATATACCTTATTAATGTTTTCTGTCTTTTCAGCCATCTATATGCCGCCAACATTTCATTGATGCTAATCAACTCTTCAGTGGACACGAAAAATCTGAAAAGAATGTTTAAAACCCAACTATTTACTTGGTAATTCTAATGAATAAAATGGAAATCATACATTTTTACGCTTAAAATAATAAAACTTTATCGCAACCAAAAAACATATCGCAAGCCAATCCAGTCAACAACAGGTAAGGTAAGCTCTTTGCTATTATAAGACTTTCGTTTGTGGAAAATACAAAAATCAAGGCAATAGCTCTTGTCGTGTTTTACTATTACGGTAATCAAATATGCGTTCTATTTTTACGGACCCATAACTTTTCCAGTGGATCTCAAAGACTACGTTCTCTCTCATAACACCTTCGCAGAACACTGATTACGATTTTCCTAGGGATAGGGCGCTATATAGAGCTAAGGCAAATAAGAAACGGAACTTAAAATTTAAATAGAACAGCACAAGTCCTGACTTATACCTTGTTCATACATGTATTTCTAATTGAGATAATATTCAGTTTATTGACATAATATTTTTTGCGTTCATACATACAAATATTTAGCTAACTCAATCTGACAGCTGAAAAAAAGTTGTTGTTTTTGTTTTGGTAGTGAGAAAGGAAAGTGAAAAATATTTTCCAATAAGAAAAATGGAAGAAAAACTGCCTTTTATTAAAAAGATTTTAGTGTTGTACAATAAAAATATGGAACTTGTACAAGTAGTGCGCTCATGTTATGACTCCAAAGTGGCAATAATAAAAAGAAAGAGAAATAAAAATTTGGAAATGCTGCAATGTTTTTATTTTTATTGTATTTATTTTTATTTTTTATTATTTTGTTTTGTTTGCTTTTGTTTACATTTATCACATCATTCATTTCGCATTGTATACTTTTGCTTATTAAACACATCTTTTACAGTGTTGTGTTCCATCTTTTTCTCAATATTCAAAGCAATATAGAGTTTATTGAGCAATAACTTTATTGACTTTTTGTATGGAATATTGAGCTCAATAATGGACTTAATTGCGATTACCTCAATAAAGGCACATGTATGAACATGGTATAACGAGTCTATCGTAACAAATATTGTAAAAAGCGTTACAAACGATACGAAAAACGGTATGTTGACATCGCTGAGAAACCAACAGGAACAGATACATAGATGCAATAGTTTCTTACTTTTTGAAATTGGTGGTTGGAAAATTGAACACGGTGATTGCTTTTGCATAAAAGCAGTGTTTGGATGATTGTTGCTTTCATTGTGTCTCTACCACCTTTGAAGCACAAAATGGTTGTCAATTGTTTGGCAAACATATACCATAGGCTAGCTTTAAAAATTGTGCAAACTGTTGTGGTTTGATTCTCAAGAAGTTTTATTTGTTTCACATAAATTCAAGGGAACTAAGCGCGAGACTTATGAAAAAAAACAAAAATAACAGTATTTCTCCTCGTGGATATAGCCCATTTATACACATATACATATACATGTACAAGTGCAGGCAATGCTATTAAGCTCACATTGTTCTTAGATGGCGTGTGGCTAGGGTCGCTGTCTTGCTGAAAAGCCAATTTAATGGGCATTTCCCAGTCTGCATAGGTCAGCATTACATCTGTCAGGATCTAATTTTTAGCAGTGTTTTCCTCTATTCGTCATACACATCAACTACATCAAGTTTCTAAATGCAGGTTAATGGCAAAATTTACATTGTCTTAAACGCTATTGATATAAATTAATTTAAGCAGAAATAACGAGTACAAGACGAAAGCAATATAAAATTAGATAATTCAAATGCGATTATTTTAAAAATAAGTAATAACTTGCTTTATATTTTACTGCATTCATAAATTAATTACCACTTTTTTTTTAAAGCACTTAAAATAATTTTTATATGTGAAAATACATAAAAATTTACTTATTGCCCTAATCTGGACTTAAATTAAAACAAATCATTAATTTGTATTTACTTTCCTCTAATATGTTTGGTAAATAAAGCTACAACAACAGACTAATATGTTATTATTTATTATTTTACAGTGTTATTCAGAAAAAATATTTAATATTGGTATCATCTGCATATTAGTTAATTTTAGATTTGCGCTTAATAAATGGTTATTAACAATTCTTATTCAAAAACCCTTTATTAACTCATGAGTAATTTAAAAACTTGTTTCATTTAAAACTGGCAACAATATTATATTTACATATTTGTTAAATGAGAAATGTTGAAACGTGAGCGAATACTATTTAGCATTAATTGCAGCTCGTCAATTGCTTTATTTAAAAATAATATGAAATGCTTGAAATATTTTTCATGAAATATTTTGCATTCAACTTTCAATAAAAGAAAATACTTTTTTTTATTCAAGATAAGCATCATACTTATGTATATGTACGTGTACTTACATACATCCTCAAAGAAACAAAGAACTCGGCTGCGTTCTTTTTATTTCTTTAAGTTTTTGTACACATCACTAGTATTTTTTTATTTCAATATATACAAATGTATCGTCATCTGAAATGCAAAAGGGCGCAACAACATATTTTAAAATTTTACAGGAGAGACAAAAAAACTTCATAAAATTTAAACTATTGAAGTTAACTTTATGATTTTTTTTCAGTATAGCTTTACAATACGATGATATATTTATTTCTTAAGACAAAATTTGCTTTCAACATTGCTTTTATTAGTTGTGTGAGATGCACCTTTTGAATTCAAAAAACCTGAAATCAAAAGGGCGTAACATCAGAAACTTTATTAAAGTGGAAATATGTGATTATGATTTGCTACTCATGTTTGAAGGAATAAGAAGTACAAATAGAGACGCTTTTATATGTATTTAATTTTATTAAGTTTATATATTTTTTTTAGTAACTGAAAATTTAAAAACAATATAACATTTCATTAAATAACGGCTGAAAAAAATTAAAGATGAATTCATTGCATTTTCACAAAAATTAATGTGGACTTAATCCACATTAATCCGCGAACGGAAAGTTATCACAAAATAAGTGGCAATCTGCAGTTATTAATCTTTTCTGATCTTTAAGAAAGTCTTGGTTTTTGACATTAGGACTGAAAAAAATTATGAGAACATTTATTTTGATTTGCTCACCATAATCATATATAAAAATCAAAAACCTCATTTTGATTTTTTTGTTACGTCCTTTTGCATTTCACAATTTCTTGAATATTTCCAAAAATTCATGTAGAAATATTTTCAAATGTGACAAAAAATAAACAAACAAAACGAAAAATGTAATGTTACTTTCGATTTGAACTAGGTTTCTACGTATTTTAAGATTTAAGCATTTAATACACTGTTAAAGCCAACAAATTAAGCCAGTAATCGTTTGTGAATAACACTTTAAGCAATTTTCGTTATTATTGGATAGTAAACCTATATTAATTTTTTCTGAATAACACTGTTATTCTTTATAAAAATTTGTTCTGTATACGGCGAGGAAAATCTGATTATTTCGAAACATATTTTATTTCTAAGATATTCTTAATTTCCAAGGAAATAATAGAAGTAAAAGGAAAATTAAGAAAGCGATGGCAAAGATCACAATGAGGATAAATGAAGATCCAGCATGAGGATCATAAAAGAATTCAAAACTTTGTTAAAGAAGGATAAAGTAGATAAGTTCCAAACATATTTGATAAACCTCTAAAAAAAATAGCCAAGAAAAGTCTTTTCTATTAAAGAAACATATTTAATTCAATAATCGACATGAATTATTTTCCAAACGCTTGAAAAGAAGCTGAAATTATCGATATTTTAGCTTCCCAAATAAGGACGCATCAAATACATCGTCCTACAGACCAACAGCCAACTATCACTTCTCTAAAAGATCTTTAAAAGGCTTTTTTTTAAAATATAGATCCAATTGTTTTAGAAAGGGAACTTATCTCCGATCACCATTTTAGATTTAGACAAAAGCCCTCTACTATTTCGCAAATACATCGAGTAACAAATAATATGGCATCAGGTATTGGCAAAAAGAAACGTCTGTGTTGCAACAAACCTCTATGTTGCAATGGCGTTTGATAGTGCATGGTACAAAGTTATCATTCATACGACTAAAATATCAAATTCCATGGAGTGTCGTTGGTATAATGTTTTACATCTTCTTTACACCAATTATTCTAGCTTAAAATAGCTATCTATTGCGCACGATTATTTGTTAGCTGATATACTATCATCTCACGAAAGAAGACCTAATTAAAGTCTATCACAGGAAATGCTATCACGAGAGTACATGGTAGCATTGCACTTAGAGGCATGCTCCTTATATGGAATCACTGAAATATTAGTGGTTTCTGCAGACATTAACCACATCACAAATTTCCAAAGAATTTTTTTTGGAAGCGTAATATACGTAGGCATTATTTTAACTACACAGTGTTTCTGTTATATTTATGTTATATAAATACGTTAAGAATAACTGCTTTAAAAAACGATGATGGCCAGATTAGAGCCTCCGTCCCGTGTCCTCTAAATTATGTCAAATTTTAATGATGAGAAAAAAGTTATGTAGCACAAGAAAATTGTAAAAATTTGTTACCATACTGAAATTTGGTGTCATCAAATCTATCGATTGGCACAGGCTACTTAATGAATGGATATTGCAAAAATCTCTGTATTTAATCAAAATTTATCCAATAAAACTCGATAATTTTGAAGTTTTGGTTTAGCATTTCTTAAAATATAAAAATAAATGTAATTCATATAATCAAACTCTGATTTTATATCCATACGTACTAAAAGTTTATAGTATATCAAATTCGTCTGAAAATAAATTAAAATTATTTAATTAGTTTCGCAGCGAAGAAAATACATACGTTTATGGCGTATGCCAGGTCTAAATGGACCTTTTTAATTGTACTGTGTTTTCCCAGCCGCCTCATGAGAACAATATAATAATGTCTAAGTTTTGATTTGATATTTAAATGCAAAATTAGTTAATTTTCATTTATATTTTAGTTGTATTTAAATACAATGTCAGTTCTTTTAACTAACTTCCCTGGTTGTAAATAAGTATTCTCCTTTAATTACTTCAAAGGTATTGTAGATATTTTCGGATTCCAAATTTTGCGCAAGGCTTTCCATACAACATATGTTTGTATTGGAATAACAAAATGATTTTTAATGAAAATAATTAATATATTGCCGGCATTGAGCCGGCTTACTGAAAGAAAGCTGTTTAACTCTAATATTATTTTTAATACTGATATAATTAGTGTTTGTGTGGCACAATACCCTGTCGGCCATTGCGTAGTCGACTATTAATATATTAATAGCTTATTTCATAGAAGCTACTTGAGGCATGCATCTGTATGTGTATTTTGTCTACTGCTTAACCACAGCAGCAACAACAACCACTAAATAAAATACCTTGTGAAAAATCGATAAAACATAAATGAACTTTAAATGGCCAACGTTGTTCATTTAAATTGCAATTATTAAATAAGTTCAGAAAAAGTAAATTTCGTGCTTAAATGCAACCTACAGTTAAATGGCATTTGATTATCATCTAAAAAATTGGCCATGAGTAGTAAAGTTGTAAACATACGTTTTTTCTAATCTACTGACGAGTTAAGTAGCTCTACCGAAATATCAGTAGCATACAAACGGCTGAAGAAGACAGAAAACAGATAAAAAGATATATTTATACTTACCGTCTAATTCATAAAAATTATAACAGGTTTATAAAGCTCCTATTTGACAGATTTTCCATACAAATACGTCAAACAACAGTCTTATAAGCCTGTAATAATTTTTATGAATTAGGAGGTTAGAATTTAGTTGCTGTACGAGTATGAATAATGTGTACAATGTATGAGTAGTTTCTGGTCTAATTATACATATCAGGGGCTTTGTGTCTGAAATCTGTATCTTTTTGCTCTATACTTCATCCGTGGCTTTTCCATTTGTAGTCCGTTGGCTAGAGAATAGCATAACGTAATATAGAGAAACTCCGTTCTTCTGTAGAATAAATTTAAAGTAGACATCATACTTTCTGCCACTTACAGCGAGAAAATTAAAGCCATTATGGTAACATAATGATAATGTGTCGTTAATGACTATAGGAAAAATTCGATCATACTGTGTGAAATGTGAAGATTAAAAGAAACGGTTGACCATCTATTAATTAATCCTAGTACATCATCTTTACTTTTTGTACATTAACGTCATACTTTATCATTTTGACTGCGACCCATTTCGAGAGGTTATAAAATATGTCGTGACAAAAAATAAGTACCGTTAATTAATTTTTTTGTCAACCAATATTTAAAGATATACGTACGCCTTTGGTTCAGTTATTTAACCTAACATTTACATTTTCTAATCGACTATCTTGATACAATTTTCGGCAATCGCACGTGAATTTTTTACGTTTGAAAATACTTTGAAATTAAAAACACACACAATGGCTCAGGAAGAATATTCAATGCAAATAAATCGAAGTTTCCTACTTCTTCGGATGTTAACGACCATCTCAGGTATCTTTTACATTATAGCGCACACTAAATAGCATGTCACTCATGTTATACATATATACATATGTATTGCAAAATCTCCTTCAATAATTAGAGATAATTAGAAAGGTTGTTTAGCAAGACCGTTGAACATTTTGATAATTAAAAGAATTTTTAAATGCTTGAAAAACTTAGCTATTTTTGCTCAGATCTCAATGCTTAAAATTGTGAAAAATAAGTAGTTATCCGCTGAAGCCCTAGCATTTATCATCATTTATAGAATATTCTTAAGTATTCATTTTAACTTTTATAGTCGAACTATGTAATTTACAATGGTACACAATTTTGATTGGACTTGAGGTTGATTCTGACCAAATTGTAGTGAATAACATTCTCAAAGAAGTTGAATTTGTTTGGGGTACATATAATGGCTGTTTAACGTCCACTATGACGCGTATCAGTAGCCAAATTGCTTCTAACCCAAGTCATGACTAATTGTATACTGTTTTTAAGTAGCAGGGCTCAGCCATCCTACTGGCTGGGCTCTTCAATACTGACTATCTAAATTTAATTTTATTGATCAACTTCCAATTTTATCAATGAAAAACACAGTGGTAAAAGCTCTTTGGATGAATTAGCTAAGTGCCCTACTAATAGTCCCCGAGGTCGCAGGTTCGATTCCTGCCAAAGGCTCTGGGTGTTTTGCACACAAGCCAAAAATACTGCAATTGCGTTTGTTAAAAACAAATCAACGCAAAACAAAAATGTTCCTCGAGATTTTCAATGCTTATTTTCTTACTAAATAGTTTGAGGCTAAAGCCACTCCAGTTTATCTGAGCGAGTATTCTTTTTTGTTTTCAAAAATTGAACATTATGAATATAACTGGTTTAATTTTAAATATGTTCAAATGTATAAAAAGTTTGAATTTTATGGACTTAAGGAATCTGTTATCATGTATTCTCTCCTGAAATATTTTGTCAACTTAACCTAACTTTTCATGACGTTAACGCAAAAACACCAAACTTCAAGTTTCCCATAAACTTCGTCAAAAAGCTTGTTTGATACGCATATACTTTTTTCAAAACTTGGTTCTTTTGCAAATATTTTGAATTGTTTACCACAGTTCAATTTAGAGTTGTTGTAGCTCTTTCAGTGTAAACTATTTGATTTTTTGAGTTGTGACTTTTTACTATTTAATGTGCTAAGTTTTGTTTTTATTAAATCGTCTGTTTCTAAATTCAAATTGGCCACTTTAATAAATTGCATTCTTAACCCGAAGGCCAGTTCATGATTAAACAATTTAATTTCACAAAAAGACTTAACGTTTAGACACAAAACCATCACAGATTTTTGTCTTCAAAGGTTGTAATATAATAAAAGCTGAAAGCAAGCATGAAAAAATAGTGATTTTCCAGAAAACAATGTTTGTTATTCCCTTTATCTCTATTTGTAATTTGTTGGCATGCACCAATGGGAAAGAAGGAATGCTGCCTCTCTTTTAAAGTGCTACAACCTGTACTGACTTCAGTAGGAAATTATAGAATAAGTTTTGTATTAAAAGAAGTCAATATCAATTTCCTGAAAAATCTGGCCCAACTACTTGCTTAAATAAGAGCTTAAGACAGAACTAGTTTGCACTCTACTTTCTAGTATGACAAAGTATTTCAATTGAAATTCAATTGGATATACATATGAATATATGATTGCTTTTTACTTTTTCGTTCAGAGCCGTTCGGAGAAACTTGTAGAAAATATATGTAAGTCAACTTTCAGTGACAGAAACGACTACGACCACATATTCTGTTTGTTTTTGCTTAACTGTATTATTCATAAAAAATATCTCATGTTTACTAAATGTTTATTGTAAAGAAATTAGAAAAATAAGAGCTTAAAAAGCCTAAAATAATTTTTAGGAATAAGACCATAAAACTGTGGAACTAAAGAGGTAAAAAACGCTTTAGTTAAAATTTTTAAAAACTTGTGCATTGTGAATAAAAGAACAATGGGTTTAGTTTTCTATGATATAGTTCCTTTCAAGGCAAAAGTAATTTGAAATTATTTTCTCCAGAAAAAAATCGGCAACTCAATATCACAAAAACTTATAGGACCTTTGATTTGAAACAACAAAATGCTAAACAAATCAAAGCATATTTGAATTCCGAATTTTTTCCGGTATACAAGAACCATAAAACATAGAAAATAAACTAATATATTTTAATAAAAAAAAACTTTAAATAAATTTTATGAATTGCTTCCTTCAGCAAATGACCAAACTACTCCAGCATGGAGCCAATATTATTTTCCTTCTTATTTACATCATTTTTCTTGCTCTGGGTTGTTATAGTGCCATTTGGCTGCTTTGGTTCTCTGTTTTTCCATTTGGAAAGCACAAGTATCTATGCGCTTCAATTTTATTATTTATTTTTTGTTTTTAGAGAGAAAAAAACTTGTTGGCGTCATGTTCTGACTTTTCGTAGCTGCTTTATTTGTTATTTTTCGTTGGTATCAAAATCTATAATAATAATCATGTGAATACATATATTTTTGCATATGTGTCGAGTTTTTATGGAACTTGTATCATAAATGCGCATATTTTAGGTGAGCGACTATGCAACAGAAAATGGGCAGCTATCATTAAAATGTCATCATTGCGTGAGGTTTTTCTAAAACTTAATAAGATTTAATTTAACGTTAAGAGTTCGAAACTAAAATATTTTATATAAATATTGTTTTTAAATAATTAGTCAGCCTCATTATTTGAAACTTGTTGTTGTCATCTGAGTTGGTTAATTTTTGAGGATACAAAAAAAGAAATTTAAATTTTTGCGTCGAGACAAAAAAAAAATTTTTTAAGTTTAAGTAGCTTACATAAATTTAGTTACGATTTCATTAAAACAAATCTTCTCAAAGAAATGTAACAGTTGCACAACCTTTATGTTGTGTTTTCTAATAAATAGTTTGTATTCTTAAGGCCATATTCATAATAACAGTTGTAAGTTTATTAAGCTCTTATTTGAAGTATTTCTACGGAATATTTGTCAAATAAACGTGTAATAAACCTTCAATAGTTTTTATGAATATGGGTGTTAATATTTTACACAAACGAAGTTGTTTATATTGAAGGAAGGTGTTGGAATCTTTTAGCGATGGATAAAATTATCGATAAATTTTATAAATTTTTTTGATTATATCGAAATAAAAGCACCCAAGATTATTAAAGCTTTAATTTATGGAAAAGTATTAGAAGTCTGTATCATCGACTGATTATAGTAGATGAAGTTTACTTCGCTCGATAATGAGAAACTCTCTTAAAGAATCTTCTGACAACTGATCAGTGATATTTTTCCAATCAGCATATACGGATATGGAACAGGTCCATTATGTTGTGAACAAAGCAACCGGGATAACGATGCAGCTATGTAGGCAGATGGCGAACGTAGGAGGTAGTTTGTCGGACGTATGCAAACTTTCGTTGAATAGCAGTAAGCGGAGGTGAATGAAGAGACTGGCTAGAAATATCGAGAAAAGCGTTGAGAACTGCCTGAGTCAAATGTTATCTGAGTACAGGTATTATCGGGAATATCTACACAGAATATCAGAGGATACTGAATACAGCTTTTTTAAGTATGGTAGATCAGGTGAGTATCGAAGGGAGCGAGAGATAGTCACTGAACCAGTAAAGACGGATAACATCGTGGAAGCTATGATTCAAAATAAAGGAAGCTTTCTGATAGCTACCAGATATCGCGAACATCTGCTTTTGTATTTTTAAAATATCCACTTAACAGTCGTGATCTCTTGCCTCTATCTGCTTTTTTGGCTACTGGCTCACTTAGTTGTCACATGCTGGTTCTTTTGTATTAATTCACATTGATACTATAAACTTCTAAATTGTCATGGTTCCTTCCGCTTATTTTGTGTGGAAGACTGTCTCTTATTTAAGCATTGACACCTAACTAGAACAGTAGAATATGGCGTTATATAATTTAGGTTATAGGTAGAAGTTTATAGCTGTTGCCGGCTCAGTCGCTTTTTATAAATTACAACATCCGCAGGAATATCTATTGCTAGACTTATTTACTTTTAAGAACAGAATTCTTTCACTCTGCAGGAAAACTTTCGGTAAATGGGCAAGATCAGGGCTGGGCAGTATTTGAAATACATGTTTTTGAAATACGTATTTCTTATATGTATTTTAAACACATTCCATGAATGTATTTACTATTTTGTATTTTAAATACTTGATTTTTTTATATTTCAAATACTTTTCCTCTCAAACTACATTTTTTCAATTTCATTTTTAATTTGTGTTAGAAAATATCTGTTAAAATTTAATTCATTCAAACATCAATTAAAAACGTAAAACTATACTACTGTTTTATTAAAAAAAACGGCAAAACTACAATTTAACTACCAAACCCAAAGTACCGGCGTAAAGTAAAAGCAACTGAATGCATACACATTGAGAAAGTCGCCAAGTCTGACAGTTAAACAATGAAGAAATAAAATACAAGGAAATAATAGAGTTTGTCATTTTGATCTAAAAGAAGACGAGAAAAAAATATCAATCAGATGTTGGTTTTGGGAGGCTATAGCTCTGTTTCTTTACTTTTTGGGCAAAGTTCGTTTAAATGAGAGCGAGTTAACTATAGTTTCTCTCAATAAGAGACAGAACTGCATAAAAGTGGGGAAACGAATAAAAACAAACATTTTACCTCTAAAGAAAACGTTAGGGTTCTGACAGCCCATTTATAAAAAAAACTTTTATTTTTTCTATGTTATCGTTTATTCTTTGAAACAGCTGACAGCTGAACGACTTGCCCAAACTATGCCGAAGAAAAAGTACGGTCTGTTTTGTGCAAAAAGAAGAAGCATAGCCTTCTCTCACAAATACTTTGATTTGCCGAATTTTAAGGTACGGGAACGCTTTTCGTGCAAATTGGGATCCCACGGCATCCCAAAGTAGTGAAAAGAAACAGAGCCTTTGGTCAAGCGTTCTTTAATTGTCACTTATTTCTTAATTCCATTATTTCTCTTTCAATAAAATATCGTTTACTAAGAAGAAATCGTTGAGATCTTGTCGTTAGCTGGTTATATTCATTCGGTATCATTTGTTGTTTGTCTGATACCACATTTCAAAAGCTGGTGTTTATGAAAGGAAATATAAACTCTTTTGATTAAAAGTATTATGTATTTTCAATATATATTTTTGTTGCACTGAATTTTGTATATCAAATGCTTGCTTATAGAATTAAGTACATATTTTGTATTTTAAATACATGGAATAAAAAGTATTTGTATTTTGTGTTTTAAACACACAACTTTCATGTATTTTGTATTTTAAATACATCAAAGCATGTATTTTGCCCAGCACTGGGCAAAATTGAACACAAACAATTCACGCTTCAAAAACTCAAAGTTTTCTACGAACTCAAATTTTTACTGTGTCTAATTTACGCCTTCACGAAATGCGAGAAAAACTGTTATAAAGATCAGCTTGCTCTCGTAAATGCCCTTTGCGATTTGTTTTATGAAAACAATGAAGCTACCAGAAAACACAACAGTTATCAAATTTAAGATCGGTGTTTAGATCTTAAGTGTTTTGTGGGCTGAGATCTCAATTGCATGCCTGTGCCCAACTGCTTCTTCTCTTAACAGAAACGGCTTAGGATGGAAATAGACTAGAAAAGTATATCTGTTAAAATTGTCGTTTGTATTATTAACTTTGCTATTATAATCAGCTGTTTTGATAAGAGACAATATTTTTCTAGATTTGATATAAATTATGTTAGCACACTGTTGCTTTATATGATTCATTTTACTATTCATGTGTTTGCTAACTTCAAGTGGATGGCGTATTGCATAAAATATATTTTACAATTGTTAATTTATATTTTATTTAATATACCTACGTATAGACTCAATTGATGTGAAAAGCCACCAAGCTTTTAAAGCTGATATTTACATTAATTTAATGCCATGCATCATGTGTTAACAACAGTATCACTCCTACAAAACAATAATCTCCCTCTATATTTCAAGGTATTTTATTAATTGCGTAGGTAACATAGTTTCAGCTGAATATAAATTATGTGCTTTATACAAAAGTAGGCGTGCGTTATTCAGTTTATATTAAAGAATAAAATATTTCTGCACTTATTCTTACATGCTTAATTTTTCTGTTTAATTTTTCATATTTATTATGTTTAGATATTTAGTATATGTACATATATTATGTAAGCAAATCCTAGTCAATGAAGTCTCGCATGTCAACAGCTGATTGATTTGATTGTATTTCATATACCTAGCTTTTTCAACCAATTAATTGGTGATTGTGGCTGCGGTAGTAGCAATAATGTGTATAACATTCAAAAAGAAAGGGAATAATTAATTCATGTTGCCTTTCTGAAAGAGAACGAACGATTCAATCAAACGAAAGGTTTTCCCCTGCACCATACAGAAGACAGAAAGAAACCCAAATCAATTATTCAAGCCTGCAATAACAACACGTTTGCTGTTGATACAAGATTAATAAAATGTATCTATTCAAAGATAAACTGCATCTAGCGGCAGTGACGGGAACTACTTACAATGTAGAAAATCTAATCAGAATTCAAGTCGTAACAAACATATTGCCAAATAAAGCCTGCCAATATCAATCAGCATATAAAGGCCTAAATGCTGCTTGTATCTTTAAGATACCGACCAAAGTTAACCAGAAGTTGCAGTTTGCCGTCAGATGTCAGCACATGTAAACGTACACACTCAGTACACTCACGCCAACGAAATATTTATCTGCAAAGGCGGCCATGATTGTTTTATCTAAAACTATTGCAATCCCAATAACAAATTTTATCCGTAAAGACCAGAAGTCAAACCTCTTTGTCTCTCTTAGTGCCACAACGAGACTACGCACACAAACACAAATTGCAGATAAATGTTGAAACAAGCATTGAGTAGCATGTATCTGGAAATCAGGCGGGGCAAACTTTTATATTAAAACCATATCGCTTGTGTTGGTTACATTAAAATAATTTTCAGTTGTATGTGTGTACAAGATACAATTTTAATTTGGGAATTTGTAGGTACAGAGTTGAATTCTGCCTTTAGTTTTCTTACCTACAACTTGCTTTTGTTGTTTTTCATCTCTTTAACTAAACACAATTTTCAAAGGCAAAAATCTTTATCTGCAATAGGTATTTTGATTTTTTCCTGTTATGTTTTGACTAAGACCTTATGTATTGTTCCAATAAATGAACACTCTTCTGATTTTTATGTAAACATTCTTGAAAGTTATCTCTAGCTAGGTTTGCTTTAGCGTGTTTATTAAATTTATTTCCTTCTCTTATTGAAGGTATCTACATATGTAAACATAAATACATGTATACTAATATACTGCAGAGATTTCATTTAAATTTTTTGTGTTTTTAAACACAACAAACTTAGAAAATATTTTCAATTATACTTTGAAGCATACATACCTTTAATGTAAACTACCCTACACAGCCGCCGGACTATGCATTGCGAATTACGCTGTCAAGAACTGACGAAAACTTTTTTGTTTTTTTATTAAGACACGACTGCTAATAAGCAATTGTTTTATTTATTTATGTATGTATGTATTTAAAATAATAAAATAAGTTGATTGATGTGTGACAATTAGAAAAACATATTGATTTTGTAATTGCTTTTGAGTAAATGTACAAAGTGTACCGTATACAAACGTATGTATGTATTTTACTCAGAGCATAGAATAAAATGTTCACATTTAATATTTAAAACCTAAGGATTTAATTTGTTTTTATTGTTTTTTATTGTAATGCTCCCATTATTCCCACAACATTTTAGAACATTATTTGGCTAAACATAATTTGCAAAGTATATACATACCTAGGGATGTGCATAAGCATACGTACATAAGTGCATAAATATATATAAAGTATGATGACCTAAAGTGGAAGGGTAACGAAGAACATATGCCTCATGAACAGGAATGGAAGTTCTCTTTCGTTTGCAATTTTATTTTAATTTTTAATGTTTTTAAATTAAATTTGAATGAGTTGTTTTATTTAACGTCAGTCTTTATCAGTCAATTGGAGTATATATATATATACAAATATGAATTTAATTATTTATTTGCTTTAAGAGCCAATTGAAATTTATTAATTCAGGTCCAAAAATGAACCTTGCAAAGAAAAGTAGAAGTGTTGCAAACCGAAAAAAGAAATGTTTGCTGTGTTAGAGGTTGGTTTGAACATTTCTGATTCTCATTCTGTTCATGGGAATTATGGAATAAGTGGTTAAGTTTCAAACAAACTTAAAAATTTTTCAAGTCTACTGATGAGTTGATTAGCACCAACGAAATGTCGTCGGCATACAGACAGCTGAAAAATACAACAAACATTTTTTGAAAAGGTTCATTTTTGGACCCGAATATAAAAATGTTATGTTAAAAGCGTTATTATGTATAAAATAATTATAAATATATATATAGTTATATATAATTGTATAGATAATAAGTATGTATGTAAAGCCTATTTATGTATGTAAAACCCTTTTTATTTTTAAATTATTTTGTCATTATGATTTGTTTTGAAATTTGAAAATTTATAAAATATTAAGAAACACATTTTCCTGAAAAAGATACACAAAGGAGTATCGAAATATCGAATAATTTATCAGTAAATAGAAAATATATTTATTGAACAACAACAGTGACCTTGAGCTCATTTATTAAACCAAATAAAGTTAAATAAAAAAGGTCGAAGAACGAGTATCTAGAACATGTATTCATAAACGTTCAATAGCAAATTATTAATACATATAGAGATTGTCTCAACCTTTTGTTCTGGCACAACTCATATATTTTGAAGTTTGTTATGTAAAAAGAGAGAAGAATAATCGTTCGGGTAGTCATGCAACTGAAAACCTTTAAAATAGTACGTTCTATATTATCGTATTCGAAAACTAATTAATAATATAGCATTTCCAGTTTAAATTAAACCTTTTTCAAAATAAATAAAACTTTTTTCAAAATGAACGAAACCTTTTTCAGATTAAACGAAACTCTTTTTAAATTAAACGAAACATTTTTCAAGATAAATGAAACTCTTTTCAGAATAAACTAAACTTTATTCAAATTCAAAATATAAAAAATAAAACACATTAAACATATTAATTTTTGTATAATACTTGTTAAAATTAATGAAGAATTTGTCCACTGACCGCTCTAGGAATTATCATGATCATATCCATAACATTGTTCGCACAATTATTTTGATTAATTTGTGCGACACTTTCCTCAATTACACTTACTACTATGTTATGCTCTGTGGTATTATCACTTAATAATGATCGGGCGTGGAATTTTATCTTAGAAAATGTTTTCTCTACCGGGTTTCATCTAAATCACTCATTTTCAACTTTTGACTTTGAATGTGCAATATCAAGTAAAGAAATTAATCCAACCGTTATCAGATACCAACAGCAATAGGTCATGTACAGTAATCGAGTAAACAAAAATTGCAAATCAAAAAAAAAAAAAAAATATTTACAACAACATATGATAAACCTACAAATTCTAAAACTGATTTAATTTAATTTGAAAAATGTTTAATTGAATTTGAGTAAAGTTTAATTTATTCTGAAAAGAGTTTCATTTATTTTGAAAAATGGTTCGTTTAACTTAAAAAGAATTTTGTTTAATCTGAAAAAGGTTTCGTTCATTTTGAAAAAGGTTTCATTTATTTTGAAAAAGGTTTAATTTAAACTGAAAATGCTATAGTTATTTTTATTTTGAGTTTCAAGCATAACAAAAAAGTCGAGTTTCTTATGTAATTTAGCAAAAATATATTATTTAACTAGTTTTTGCTTTCTGTACTTTCTGTAGCGAGCAAATACTTTAATCGAACAGCAATTGTATTCTATTCATATGACATCACTAAACAATTGATTAATTTATTTTGGCTTTCTCTCGAAGATTTCTCATACATTTTTCTTAAAGATTAATAACATTTTCAGTTCTGTACGTTAAATAAAATTTCAGAGGTGTAATAGCGAAGAAATAGGTTTGAATTTGATACAACATACACTCCTAAGTCTCTTATCTATAAAGATTCTTAGTCGGAAAATATTGTTTCAAATATTTCAAATAATTAAATGCTTAAACATGGGTCTTGTATTTGATAAGTGTTTAATCAGATATTCCTTACTTTCTGTTTATGAACTAACTTTTCACCATTTTTGCTTATTATGAAGCTAACAATCTATAAAGAACCTGGACGGTTATTGTTTTCGTTGTCTCAATTTATGAAGCGACTAAATAATTTTTTGTCGAGCTTTTTATGCAAAGAATCTGGTGTTTTATATGGAGTGGCTAGACCTAACATACTATCGGACCTTCCTTTAATAAGTTCGTAAAGAAAATAAGACCATAAGGATGTACATAAATAAAACAAGTAAGATTTGAAACATTTGAAATTAAGTTTTTATCTGGACACATATATTTTTGTATAATCCCTTAAGAATTTTGTTAAATTTCCTTTACAATTTCAAAAAGCTCAAATTAATTTATTTTTATATGTAGTTACGTACAAGTTTTCTACTACAAAGAAAAAGAAAATTATGTTTTCAAATAAAAACAAATTCATTAAATCCCATATTAGACAAAATGTCTCGTCATGTTCATTATTATTTTTATTTATATTTTAAGTTTCGCTGAGGATGCCAATTTATGCTTTAGTGTAAGTTTAATTTTTGCTTAACTTGACACACGTCAATATTTTTGTACATTATTTTATCAAAAAGAAAATACATACATACATACATATATTTCGTTGCTAACACCATGGGAAAAGCAAACAAACAAAACGAAGAGAAATACTTGCAAAAAATAAAAACAACCTCATTCAATACACTTGCTTTTTCTGTATCCACAAACTTTTTCAAAATACCGACAAGAAAAGAAATAAACACATGCATATATACGTACATAGTAATGGATCTAGGAGAGTGGGTCGATTTGTAAGGACAAACATTTGTCGAAATTGTGCCATCAATTTTTGATAGCCACTTGCACTATGGCAACCAAAAAAACAGTTTTCAAAGCGTGTGAAATTTTTGTAGTTTTGTGTGGCATTCTACCAAAGAGGCATGTTACGGCAACGGTGTGTTCAAAAACAAATTTTGAGGAAAAACTTAATGGTTGCTAGTCATACATTTGACTCCTCTACGGGCACCCTAGTACTGATTGGGATGTTGGCGAAAATTTTGATTTTTAATACAAATCAGTTCCTGGATGCCCAGGAGAAGATGAATGTATGACCAAGTCTCAAATTATTTTTTCTATCCCCAAATTGTTTTCGTATCACGCCCCTTAGGGCCATGCATACAAAAAATTTAAAATGTTTACTTTGTAATATCTGCTAGTGGAACTTTTCTCTTCATACCAAAATATACCGAAAAATCGATGGCAGAGTATCGATTGTTCAGCCGACCCACCCTACTGTACAAATATGCCTGAAAATGAATACACATGTACATAAATATGTATATGTATATTTACATGTGTATGTACATTCGTTACGAAAACTATCTGTTATAAACATATCGTTACGATAAATGAAAGAGATTAAGTAATAATAAAAAAATTAAAACAAAATCAAAAATTTGTTGTATCGAGAAGAACTTAAGTGAAAAATTCTTATTTCACTTCGACTTATCTCATAAATACTAGTATGTACATCAGTAGTAAGCTGCATAATTTGCTCAGAATTGCGTTAAGCAATTAAGAATATGAAATCTTTGCTAATAAACGTATGCGTGTTGGTTGTACCGACGAATATTCATTTATTTAGTAAATTCGTACTCGTGTTTCAAGAATATGTCCCAGATCACAAAAGGCAACTTTAGTTGGTCAATTCTCTTTTAATATTACTGCCGTGTTTACACACTACAATTTTAACAGCAATTTTTGTGTTTCCTTTAGTTTTATTTTAATACAATTTTACATTTGCTTTTATTTCATGTTAAGAAAATCAACAATAATATAAAAAAAACTCCTATTTAATATATTGCATACACTGTTATAAATTTAAATACCTTTTGGCTATATTTACTTAACATTTATATGTTAAGCTTCTGCACTACAGTAGTGTGTACACCACGAACCGACACAGAGAATAAAAGGCAATGTCAAATATTAACCAATAAAACAAAAAATGAATAGTGGATCATAACCAAATTGTCGAGTACGGGCGATTATCCATTAAGGTTCACATGTTAAATTGTTTTTTTCTTTGTCTACAAAAAAGTTGGTGCCATTTTATTCTACAGATTCTTGGTGGTAGAAAATTTTGTTTTGTTTTCATAATGTTTAAGTCACAAATAAAACTTTTAAAGTCTAGCAAATATTTAGACTTTGACAACTCAAATCACTTTACACTATCAAAATGCATGTGATATTTTGTGTGTGTTGTGCGGCGAATTTTAGTGCACTCACCTCGTAATACATTCGCCGTGGTCTGATCTAAGCTTAAAACCGGCAGAAGTTGTTTTTGACCTATTTAGCAACAGCTCAAGACGAAGTGGGTAGCACAGCTAATTTTTTATAGCTTCTTGAATCAAATAGCTTAATATATCAAATTTGTTGAAGGTAGAATGTTAGATGGTAGATGTTTGGTGGTAGAAAACTTTTGTGATAAGAACTTTTCTTATTTCATAGTTTTTAAGGCATAAATATAAATTTTAAGGTGTTTAGCAAATATTCAGAATTTGACAACCGAAATCACTTTGCGCTTAGGCCGAGCCATGCAAGGTGAACATGGTAGCAAGGGTGGTTATTTTTTGCTTCTTTCATCAAATAGTTCTCCCATGTCATTTTTCTCTCTCTTTGCTTACAAAAAATTTGGTGCCATTTTATTGTAAAGGTTTTTGGTGGCAGAAAAGTTTTGTGATAATAGTATTTTTCATTTTCATAGTTCTTGAAGCACCAATATAACTTTTAAGGTGTTCAGCAAATATTCAGACCTCAATAAGAAAAATCACAAAAGCGTGTGTTAATTTGTGTGTATTGTTCGGCGAACTCTAATGCCCCTACCAGGTAGGGAATCTACTTTGGCTTTGATCAAGCAAATATCACTTTTAAACGTAAAATCTTTTGATCTTTTTACATTAAATAAATAAATTAATGATTTTTTCATAACTATTATTAATCATAATTTTCTTTAAAATTTTCCATTTATTGAATTCGCTTTTATATTTCTTGTTACTAATGCAATCTTACATTTTAGATGAGAGTATTTACATGTATACATAATATTTGAGTCATATCATTAGAGGTGGGATTTTACTTAAATTTGTAAGAGGTTGTATGATGAATAATTGTCATCTTCGATAATTAATGTGGCACCTATTTAAAGTTGGCTTTATGACATCTATTTACAGTCTAAAACTTTGTCGTATTTTTTTTAGAATCAGTTTGTGCTTAAGCTATTACTGAATACTTTGTGTTGTGTAAAATTATGGAAATTCTGACAATAAATCAGCCATACTTGGACAAAGAATGAAAATAACGTTGAAATAATTTGTCTATTTCTAAACAAAAATTATAATTTTCTGCTAAAATTCTTAATATTGTTGCAGAGTGTTTCTAAAAATCAGCGTCATGTGCATAAATAACATCAAAATGTGGGATATTATGCACAGCTGTTTAGCAAAGATCGGAAATACCTAAACAAAGCTTTTTACTAGATTATCAACATTAAGTGAAAATTATGCATTCCGTAAAAAATAATTGTTAACAAATGTAATAAAGTAAAAAAATATTGCAAAATGTACGCATTTTTATTAGAGAGCACATGTGCTTAGTGGAAAATATAATCACGTCCGAACCTACTAGTGGGTTTAAGAAGCATTAGACATATTTTTTTAAAAACTCAATAAAATATTTAAAAATAGTTGTTTTATTGACCTAATCAAACGTGGCCGAGAGCGTTCATCTATACAAAATCTAACGAATTTGCATTCAAATGTTCAACGTGTACATAGCAATTTCTGTGCGATGTTACTGTTGTGTCTATCAAACTTTTTTCATTCTTCATTTACCTTACCCAAAAACAATTTATTATTGTTCTCTTTTTATCTCTTGTACTCACCCTTTTACTATTCCCTCCTACTTTCTCCCATTGGAACATACATAATTTTCTTTAACATTCGCGGTTATTTACCTGAAAATGCCGCCATTGCAATGTTTTGAGAATTCATGCATCTTGCAATATGGCAATGCCCAACAGTGTAGTAAGAATTACAGCACACAGTGTTCAAGCGATTGTCAGTTGGCTGCCAATTAATTGTTAGATAATAGCCTGCTAATGCTTTTGCTTTCATTATTGACACAAAGCAGTTCAAACGATTCTTAAAAATATTCTATGAATTTTCTAGCAATCTTTTAAGATCTTACAATCGTCTGTACAAAGTTTTACACAGTTTTTGTAAGATCAAATAAATTCTTTGATCGAACGAAACCTGTAAATGTACCCTTGCAAAATTTAATGTTCTTACACAGAAAGAAAAAGCTCGCTCTAAATTTGACACACAAGTCTACTAAAAACAAAGCGAATAGGGATTATTAAAGAGATTCAATCCTGGTATGGTATTGCATTGAATTTAGTTTCTTTAATGGCTGCTACACTCAGAATATTTTTGCAGTAACTGAGAGTAGTTTATTCTAGAAGTAATCAGTGCAGTGATTTTTAAATGACAAAACGTTTGAAAATGAATTTAAATTTAATTTTATCTGATTTGTATAGTTGCTTAAAAAACTGCCTACAGATAAATACGGGTTTTCGCTCACGGTTAATAATGACAGTAGCAACTTATGCTACACACACATGAAGGAATCAAGCTGTTAATACGTATATATATATATTTATAATTTGGTTTCTACATACATTTGTAGCATAGATATTCTTTACTTTTGATTGATTGTTGTTGAATTTGTTCTGATTGTTGCGATGGTTGAGTAGGTATGGCAGCTACTTTCAAGTCGAGATGTTGTATGTTCGAATCTCAGCAGTGGCTTTGCAGTACAAAAATGAAATTAGCGAACTGAAAACGGAGATAATACAGATAGAAAACTATAATAAAATAAAATGACCACCTAATAAAAAATAAACAAATTTTACAACTTGATTACGCACGAATTATTATTTGACAGTTAGAATAAAGGAAAAATCATTATTTTTACCGATTGGGTTCCGTAGATTTTTTAACATTTAAATTGAAATGAAGTAATGAGTAAATTTAAATGAAAAACAAATAGGACGGGTTTTAAATGAAGTTTCATTTATTTAAAAGAGTGTTTTCAGTTAATTTTACTAACAAAGTTTTCTGAGTGTACCACTGAATTTGTAGAGTGGCTGCATTGACATACTTAGGTTTCAGGTTCAAATCGGCAAATTGACAAAATAATTTATAAATTATTATTAAATTAAAGAAGTAGAGCAGAATATTTCCCGTGTGAATTTGGGATTAAATACTTTTCAGAAACTTCGAATCGAGTGTATAATTAATCATCACAATCAAATCCTTCCTTACTTAATCGTAAAATTAAGTATTTAGTGCTTGAATAATCCATACATAAATTAGCCAGACCTGGGCAGTATTTGAAATACGCATTTAAAATACGTATTTTGTATTTATATTTCAAATACGTCCCATTAATGAATTTAGGATCTTATATTTTGAATACTAAGTGGTTGAGTATTTTGTATATCAAATACTTTTGCTCTCAAAATACATGTTTCCATATGCATTGTTAATTTATGGCAGAAAATACACGCTAATAATTATTTTATTCGTACATCCACAAAAAAAAACATAGAATTTTACTACTGTTTTATTGCCAAAAAAAAAAAAATGGAAATACTACAGTTGTTGTTCTCTTTCAATAAAATATCGTTTTCTAACTAGAAATCATTGAGATTTTGTCATTATTTGGTTACATTCATTCTCCATAAAGATTTTGTTTATCTGATACCACATTTGAAAAGCTGGTGTTTATGAAAGGATATGAAAGTTTTTGTGATTAAAAGGATTTTGTAATTTAAATACATACATATTTTTGTTGCACTGTATTTTGTATTTCAAATACTTGCTTTTAGAATGAAGTATTTTGTATTTTAAATACACAACTTTTATGTATTTTGTATTTTAAATACATCCAAGCATGCATTTTGCCCAGCATTTGGGCACAACATACTTGGTTGAAGAAAATCTCTACTTACCGAGCTTCTGACACCGCTTGGGATTGATTTTAGTACAAGGTCAACAAGAGAACATAACAGAAATTTAAGTTCGGAAAATGACAATTATCTCTACACGGTAAAATAGTTGTGTAAATTTATGTGGAAAAGTCTGTAAACAAATCCACAGATGTTGGACGTAAACTAGAAAGACTAGTACAAAATTTTAGGCGCAGTTGTACATACTCGGACTTTTTGCATATTAATGAGCTTGCTTCAAATTAATTAGTTTTAAGTAGGTTAAGTTTTAGATTAAGGACAAGAATAAGTTCAAAGTTTGTAAATTTTTTTCCTTCCAAAATTATCGAAATATATACACAAAAGTGTATAGTGTTATATATCCTAATTTACTATAACATTTTTAGTGTTGAATAAGATATTGTCTTGAACTCATTATCTGTAAATGTTGTAAATAAAGAAATAAATAAAATAAAAATCTACAAATGTATGCACTTTCATACAGTTCTTACACAGAATTTCAACTATGTAACAAATAAATGCATTCATCTCTTAAATATTAATCAAAAACGTCTTCCTGCTTTTTAAAAATTTTTTTAACTATAATAATTCGGTATCTGTAACAGTAAATAAACGCTAAAATTCTGTTTACATTTCATTTTGAACTTTGCACTGGTGTGCCAAAATTTACAAACGTGAAATCCGTTACGATTTTACCTGCAGTAGTTATAGGAACGTAAATGAAACTCCCTTAGACCTTCGCGCAGGCTAAATCCTAAGGCAAATCTGAACGTACGTTAAGCATAATTTTGTAGTTCAGCTAACGATATGTACATGTACGTATATCTGTATATTTAATTTTAGCATGTACAACCGAAACAACCAGCACTATTTAGAAGTTGTCTCTGGCTTTAGCTGCACTTTAAACGTGACAAAGAAATAAACACAGTGGCGAATAAAACGATATACAAGTTAAGTCTCTTGGAAATAAATTTGAGTAGAAGTCTGGAAACTAATTTGAAGATAAGAACAGTTCGTGGTGGTGAGAGAGCATTTTTTACATACGCTATCAAATCATTGGAAAATTTTTGCAGGGAAGTCCAAACTAATCTCATTGTTGTATGCAAACATATTTGTAAGTATAATTTTAAATAATAAATTATTTCGTGGGCTTTTACTGAAATTATTTTGGTTCAAAATTTAGCTCATATGAACCTATATCGACTTAATTCAAAGTGGAAAAGTTTTGCGTTAGAAATGTATTCTATAATCACGGATTCTCTTAACATTTTAAAATCTCAAAATTATAAAATTTCATTATCATTGCAAAAATTTTATTTTGTAATGAAGAAACTCACAACGAATTTTCCAATCAGCAAATGGTAAGTTATGTATCGAGTTAAATCCGGGTATTTAATTCTGTTTATCGCAGAAAAAAGCTTCAGCCCACCATTACTTTTTCATTGGAAGTCAGACTAAAGTTCATAACTTTACTATTAAGGTAACGGAAGCATATAATGTTTCATGTAACGGAAAACTTTTTCTAGTAAAACTCCAGCTTTACTCGCTTCATCTGCACAGTTTTTACATTTTAGGAATTGTCGGCTATTGAACGCTTTCACAAAGAAAACGGTCTTCGAGTTTTTGCTTCAACCTCGGTTTGAAAATAATGATGTAGGCAATGTGAGCAACAGTTTAAACTACATTTTGTGCTGTAAGACCACAAAAATTAAAAATATTCCAAAACAGAGAATGTATCGACACAAGAAAATTGGTTTTACAAATAACCCGAAAACAGCTACTTTTCTGAACTAGTTTCGTATAGGTGAATATATATCGGTTTATTTTTCGACAACTTCCCTATGATTTCCATATTCTATGGGTTATTCCATGAAAATTTTCCAAAGGAACCATACCTCTATCGTTAAAATCGAGTCCCCTACTTTTTGTTGGTAAATTTTTACCCAAATTGACGTTCGTATGAAATATTACCTACACGTTCACATCCATAACTCAAAAACTATCGATCGGGTTTAATCGCCAGTAGGCGCGTTGGAAAGGTGAGCTTGATCAATGTACAAAAAAAAATCTCCAACATTGGTCCAAAGGCTCAAAAGTTACGGGCATTTTTGTCCAGGTTTTGGAGCATTTTTCATGGAATAACCCATAGAATACGGAAATAATAATGAAAATGGTGAATTTTTTAACTCCCTACAAATCGATCTACCATAATATGTATATATTAGGGCCGGTCGATTTGTATGGAAAATGGAAAAAGCTCTAAAATTTGGACAAAAATGCCCAATATTGGGGATTTTTTTTGAAAATTGATCAAAATGAGCTCACCTTTCCAACGCGCCTACTAGCGATTAAACCCGGTCGATAGTTAAGCCCGATTTTGAGTTATGGATGTGAATGTGTAGGTAGTATTTCATACGAACGTCAATTTGGGAAAAAATCTACCAACAAAAAGTAGGGGACTCGATTTTAAGGAATAACCCATAGAATACGGAAATCATCGGGAAATTGTCGAAAAATAAATCGACCCGCCTTAATATATATATATATATATATATATATATATATATATATATATATATATATATATATATATATATATATATATATATATATATATATATATATATATATATATATATATATATATATATATATATATATATAAACCTTACACTGCCAAAAAAGCTACGCAGTGCAAACTTTAAGCTTTCCTAACATAGTCAGATTTTTCGATCGTAGAACTTTTCCATTGTTTTACACACGGCTTTTGCTATTTATTTGCCTCCACTGTTTTTATGTCATCATTACCAACCACAAAACGAAAAAAATAAGTTTTAAATTAAGAAAATATGTTTTGATGAAAATAAGCACAAAACACTTGTTTTAGTGTTTTCCTTTCTCTGTGAAACAGAAAATTCATAGACTAAATCTAACACAACTGTTTCAAATAGTTTTGATGCAACTTCTCGATTACTTTTTAGACGAAAATATAGAAAACAAAGACAAATATATATTTCTAAGAAGTACTTTTAAGCAAGAAAACTTATTCATATAAAATTAATGGAAAATATATTGTAAAAGTTTTTGTTTCTTTTGTGTGCTTGGTGCCACATGCTTGCAAAGCGATATTTAAAAACAACAGGATGAAAGAACAAAATCCAAATGCCTTGTCCGTGGTAAAGATGCCAACTGCAAATCGACTACAACAAATGGTGCAAATAATGATTATGATGAAACAATTTTAGACAAGACAACAACAGAAACCACCTCTGCGAAGTCACAGAAAGCCACTTTAGACAAAAAATAGCTTAGTCTAATAAGCTACATTAAAAATACAAAGCATTCTACTTTTCAATGCACAATTGGATAAGTATTTTTCTTCCTTTTGTTTATGCAAAAAGTAATATCTCAATAAAGTATTATTTAATCTAAAAGTTTTTTCATATCTTTTATTCTTCACAATTCAGTTTTGTATAAAAAATTTTTTTTATTGTACCATTGTATGGTATTCAGAGCGCCCAAGACTCTCGCAACCCTACAACAGGTTTTCTGTACGTATTGTGTATACTATACCTATGTTAAATTAAATAAAGAAAGTTTTAAATTCTAATCATTTTTGTTAATAAATTGCAACGCTGTTCATAAGCTAAATACTTACAACTCTAATTTAATTAATTGTTTTGCTGTTAAACGAAAAACAGTTAAATTTTTTATATTATTTATTCCAATAACTTTTCTCACCCTGTAAAGGTCATTACATTCTGAATTCCTTTTTGATGTTGACGAAATAAAGAAATTGGTTTAAGTTACTTGTAATAGCTCGATGGTCTTTTAATTACAAATTTGCTTTGCTTCCGAAAAATTCTTCTTCATCATAAGAAATACAACAATTTTTAATATCGACATTAATAATAAATAATAAAATTAATAATGCATAAGAAAAAATATTATGAATAATAGCTGTTTCGCAAGCGCTACGCTACTAATCGTTTATGCCCCATTTTGGTCATAAAGTTATTACTTTCTGTTCTTATTTTTTTTTTACAAAATATATGAGATCATATTGTTTAACACGAAGTTACAGTTACAACTCATTAAAGACAAATGCGACCGTCTTGTTTTAAAAACGGTGCCGTTGTCCCATACGCAAAACTCATGGAGTTTTACATTTTCAAGAAGAAAAAATCATTCTTTTACGTAATCGTCAAGGTCAATCTGGATTTGACAAGCCTTGAACATCTCCGGAAAAGACTCTGGTGCTCTTTTGGCATTTAAAGTTCCTAAATAGAGCAACATTTATTCATTGAAACGTTGAATAAAAAAATATAAATAAGTAAATACCAAACCAGAATCAGTACAATATTTCTTCTATATATGTATGTACATGCATATGCACTCAAGTCTGAATTTTTGCTTTCGTATAATGTTTTTGTGATACAAGTTCTTTTTGACACCACATATTGTTTTAGATCTTTTATAGGTGAAATCTAAGAGCAAAACTAACTTAACCTATGTGTTGGGCATTCATCGATATATATATATATATATATATATATATATATATATATATATATATATATATATATATATATATATATATATATATATATATATATATATATATATATGTACAAGGAACGTAAAGTTTTTAATAGCTTTTAAAAAACCAATGCAAATTTATCTTAATGGTAAAAAAACATTTTTCATTTTATTTGATTTATTAGGTATTAAAAATAAAAGGAGTAATTACATTTGATTAAATTTGCACATGAAATGCAAATTTAAGTTTTATGCTCGCCATGTATGCTTTTTTACAGAAATTGCAGTCAGCTTTTGCATTCCATTTTTTTTTTTTTTTTGTCAAGAGCAAAGCTTATGCATTAGTTTATTGCAAGTTCTAGAATTCGGTAGCATTTCCTCTTAAATTAGTTGCAATGTAGGAGTAGTCAATTGAAAAAATTTAAATACTACTGTTCATCGGAATGACGAAATGCAGACTGCTTACTACAGCAACAGAGTATTGCTTGTAAATTATGAATGAAAAAGGTAATTGTTTTATGAAAGTGCTCGCCCAAGGAATTATTTTTTCTAAACAATATTTAACATTTAACCACTCAAGTTGTTTTAGGGCTGATATTAGAACTAACATAATAAAATGGTAAACCGAAACATGCGCCCATAAAATGTGTTTATAGGCATAAAAAGGGGTCTAAACTATGTATGTTCTGTCACGTCGTCAAAGACTGTTATATATAAATTTCTGTGAACAATACGACATTCAGCTATTGGAAAACTTCTAGAGCTTCTGCCTGTTTATTTTAAGATAAAGATTTTGAATATTTTTATATATTATATACACTGAAAAGACAATTCCCAGGCAATGCCACAAGTACGGAATTTTTGCAAATAATGTACGTTCTGCTTGTTGTAAGTGAGGATTTTTCCAGCGCTAAATACTTTAATTTAATAATATTCAATCCCAATTTCAGATTAATTTCCAATTTCGCATTGATGATCCGAAATCTGGATCGAACATGGCTAAAACTCGTATAGTTAAAACAAGCACGCTGCGCTTGATTGATGTACAGAAGGATTGAATTGATTGAATTAAAAAGTGAAATGAAACTCAATGCCTATACAATCCCACACAAAAGCTGGTTAAAAATTCATCCAACCCCCACTTAGCTTGTTTTAAGTACCTTTATACGTTATTATTTGCGAACACACTGACCTCGAATCCTTAGAAGTGCTCCCCTACCAAAATGCAAAGAGCAATTTAGATCGGACGTCTAGTAAATACTTTTTTTATTAATAGTAGTGAAACTTTTTTTTCCTCATGCCAAAAGCTATCGAAAGTAGTTCAGACAGTCTTATTTATGGTTTTGTATTAAAATTAGCAAATTAAAAGAATGCCATATTGTGAAGGAAACCTTAAATATCTCAAAACCCAAAAAAAACCTGCAAAATAAAATGTAAATTCTATAACTTTCCGACTTTACCAATGCCTTGAGACTACAAATTTCAATCTGAAATTTTAAAAATACAATTTGAAATGCAGACATTTGATGTAAGTTGAACTACGTAATAAGTTTTTAATTTTTTATACACTTAAATCTTATCTTCTTGAATATTTTGTTGGATCAAATATCCATCTGTGCAATATGCACGAAACGAACAACAAGCAAAAAAGACTGTTTTAATAGAATCGCAACCACCAACAATTATTGATTAAGAAAATGAATTCAAAGTGGACATTTGCACGACAACTGCATCGCTCATAAATTAAAATGTCTATGGGCATGAATTAAACTAAATACTTTATTTGAGAATTAAATGCTAAATATATTAGTATTAAAACATTTTAGCTTAAGTATATTAAAGCAAAAAACAAAACTAAAGCAGAAAGCTGAAAAAAACTTGCGGCAGATATTTGTTTTACTGGCGCATGGCAGAAAAGTAATTGAGTTTTAAAATTTTTGCTCTTTTTACGTTCGTTAATGTGGTGGCGAATTTAGAACACCTTACATGGAAGATAGTTATAAAGAACCTTTCAAGTATTTACAGTAAAAAGTATGTACCTTTTCTTAAAAAAACATTTATTTGCATGCGCTTTTACAATTTATAAATTTTTCTGTCTGATTTTATTAATATTTTTGTTTGCTTATTAGTTTTATGTTATCTTATACCTCATACAAAGCACGCTTCGATGGCCCGGTGAGTAGAGTAACAGCCTACAAACTTACGAAGTGCGCTTTCGATTCCTTTTACATTTTTTGGTGAATACAAGCTATACCAACATAATTCTAAACATACAGTTTTACGTATTGTGAAACATGGTGAATGAAGTCTCAAGGGCTCAAAATTACCAAAATATAGAGGAAATTAATTACTACTGTAGTAAGCTCTATCCTAGTTTATTACAGGTTGGCTTCGCTTGTTTAGATGTGTAAAAGTTTGTACAATTGAACTTAGCACAATTTAGAAGTAGTATCAGTGAAAGAAAAAAAAAACTTAACATTTTTTGCGAATGAGTGAGCCACATTTTTGTTAACAGTAAAACTCAGCATTCATTTAATATATTTTTTAAATTATCACTCATGTGCTTGATTGTGTCGATAAGTACATACGTAGACGCCTACGAAATGTTTGCGTGTGTGGCAGTGTGTATATATCAAAGACATGTAAAATTTACTTTGGCGAGTGTTGCTGATATTCCTATAATTTGCGTTGCTTAGGGATCGGGTATACAAAAGTTGATACAAGTATTCTCTACATAATTTAGTAGTATAATATAGAACACCAATCCAACAATTTAATTAGCGCCAGTTGTTCTACAAAGATACTTTTATTGAAATAATTGACAAAAGTTTTATTAATTTTAAACAACATGAACTGATTGCGTGAAAATAAAATATTACTTTAGGGAGGTTTTTTATATTGTAGTCAGCATTGCAGCTTTTTTGTGTAACTTGTTGTTTTAAAAATTTTAAATGGAAAAATTTTATATATTTTGACAACATAGTGTACTGAAAATATTCTAAATGTCTTTGATGTCTTCTTTGTCTAATTTATTTAATATCAATCACAAGGATAATATAGAAAGAACTTGAGCCTGATAAACTTAATACAAAAATTATATAAGAAAAAGTTCGAATAATAGAAATTAATTGAAAATTAATGAAATATTACCTTTTCTGAGTAAGCTACTGTGGTCAGAATACAATCTTTATCACAGACTGTATGCTGTGGTGTGTGTTTGCAAATTCAAATTCAGTAAAAACGGTTCACGACTAGCCGAAACGCTTTTTGAGGACACTTTGCAAAAATTTTGATTTTTTCTTACATGAGGGATTTTTTTATTATACTGTTAATAGCTTGGAGCCAAGAGATATTTTAGTTCGCGTTCGGACCCAACTTCTTGAGAAATTGGATTTCACTATGTCTTGGTTACATAGGGCTTGATATCGGAAATTGTTATATATAGGCTCTTATTGCTCATGCCAAATAGTACAGATAGTATTTCGACCTTGAAGCAAAAAAGAAGTTATTTTGCTGAATTTCGCAAGTACCCGACACGATGTGCAAACATTTTACCGTCTAAAATTTGTTTACACAGCAAGTGTTTTTTTTCAGAAACTTAACTTCAACAGCCTACAGGTGCAGAGACGGACATCACTCAGTATACTTTTTTATCGATACTGATTCAGAATATATATATATATATGTATATATATATATATATATATATATATATATATATATATATATATATATATATATATATATATATATATATATATATATATGGTGCAGGAAATTAAAATTTGAGAAATTACCGACAGAATGAGAAATTTATATATACCCCTAACATTAGTTGCGAAGGGTATAACAATGTCACTGGAAACAACTGAATAAGTTTAGCGTATAGCTGGTTCTTCATCTTGACAGGTGCGAAATAACAATCATTAAATCTGTTTTCCCACATCTATTGGAAAGATATATCGCTATATATCGGCTGTATATCAACCGTTATCGAAAATTTTTACTTTTCAGCTTTTTCGTCTATTCAAACATTACTAAGTACTACTAAACTTGAATCAAAACATTTTTGCAATGAAACAAACTTATTCAGTTGTTTCCAGTGACATTGTTATACCCTTCGCAACTAATGTTAGGGGTATATTTCTCATTCTGTCTGTAATTTCTTAAATTTTAATTTCCTGCACCATATAATTATATTCTGAATCAGTATATATATTCTCAATCAGTATCGATAAAAAAGTATACTGAGTGATGTCCGTCTCTGCACCTGTAGGCTGTTGAAGTTAAGTTTCTGAAAAAAACACTTGATGTGGAAACAAATTTTAGACGGTAAAATGTTTGCACATCGTGTCGGGTACTTGCGAAATTCAGCAATATAACTTCTCCAATACCTGAGCTCTAATTTCGAAAATTCTGGTTTTGCTTCAAGATCGAAATACTATCTGTACTATTTAGCATGAGCAATAAGAGCCTATATGTAACAATTTCCGCTACCAGGCCATATGTAACCAAGACATAGTGAAATCCAACTTCTCAAGAAGTTGGGTCCGAACGCGAACTAAAATATCTCTTGGCTCCAAACTATTAACAGCATAATAAAAAAATCCCTCATGTAAGAAAAAATCAAAATTTTTGTCAATATATAGCGAAAAGCGATTTCTCAAGAAGCTGGAAACAAGCGCTAGCGGAAAGAATTCACAATGCTGAAAAAAACTGGTTATTTTAATCAAATAAGCTTGTTATATCATGTTACGCGGGCTGCAGGTCATGAGACTGGCTCACTTGGGTCCTAGAAAGGTCTCGTTGTGCCACCCGAATATGCTGTAGGGAGATATCCCTACATACCTCCCGCCGGTTCCGACCTGAACTATCCCGATGAACGGATGAAGGAATCCACCCTATGCAATCCGCATTCCGACACTTCCGGTAGTCCATTCAGCGTCGGTCTGCCCCACAAGCTCACTTAAGGGGAAAAAGCAGTGCTATAACGAAATCCGATTTTTCTAGCAGTCGTGCTTGGAAGTGAACTTAAACAAGTTTAGAGGACAATGCATAGATTTTGTAACCAGAAATTAAAATTTTCTGATATCGGTCCCTATATAGGCGAGACATAGCGAAAAACGGTTTCTCAAGAAGTTGGACCTGTACCCGATCTTAAGCAAGCTAGGTGCCAAAAAGTAGATGCTGTAAAGAAATATGGTAAAATGCAAAAATCTTCGACGTCCGACTATATGTAGTCGAACGTGTAAATGTAGCGTAAACGTATTTTTCCAGAAGTGGAGCTTGCGCACGAGCCTCAAGAAGTATTCACTTCCAAACGAAGATGTTATGAGAAATAAATCTATTTAATAGCAAAAAATAACAGTTTTCTGCTTAAAACAAAAGTTTACGAAATCGGTGCACGATTTATACCAAAAACCTATCTCTTGCGAAATGAAGCTTGTACGCGAGCTGAAACAGTTCATGGTATCAGAAGGTAAGAGTAGAAACAAAATTAGCTTTCCAAAAGGCAAAATATAGAAATTTTCAACATTGAACCATATGTAACCGAGATATATGGGAAACCGATTTCTCAAGGATTCAAGCTTAAATAAGTTTTGTTGCCAAAATATAGGTGTTATAATAAAATATTATTACCCCAATGCAAACAATAATGCCTTCCGAGATTGATCCATATCTCCGAGATACAGGAAGTAGAACCTACGCAAACTCAAGCAATGCTCTGTGCCAAAAATCAGATGATGTTATTTTGTTATAATTTGTAGTGCTGGGAGGCTTTTGCAATAATAAAATAACTACGGTAAAGATAAACCACAAAAAGTTTGAATATCGACTTATATACATCATGTTTGAGCATCAGAAGTGTCATTTGTAGAGAATATTTAAGATACGGCACAGTTGAATATAGCACTCTTACTCCTTTTTCTTCCAATTTGCATTTTTCACTTGGGAACTTTCTTGAGTCGCGAAATCCTAATCGAAGAAGTGCTGTGCACAGAGATCCAAAACCTAAATGGTTTTTGAAAACTTGCCCTTAGAATGTAATTTTCTTGCTCGAATATAGTTACTTATTCTTTTACATCAATCAACGAAAATGAAAAAATAGTACCCAAATGTCAAGTTATATGTTATATTTTATAATTATTGATATAAGAAAAATCTGAAAGACATAAGCAATTTCAACAAATGTTCAATGGATATACCAATGTTGAACATGAAGAATAAGAAATGTCTTAAACTTGCATTACTACTTGTCAACTTTGGACTTATGATTTCAGTATCTTCATCATTTATTACTATTTCAACCGGTGGTGTATCTGCCTGTCTACCACAAGTTTTATAAATTCTTTTTATACATATGTATATCTGTTTGTAAAATTGACTCAACATGCAGTTACTGGTATATCCTGTGCATTTGCAAGCTTTTTTCTACAGAGTATGTCATTTGTTCCTAATAAAATATGTTTGTTTATTTTGTGAGCTTCTTGTCATTACTGTCATTGGCTTTTTGTCATATCGATGGCTTAATAAATACTTTAATTTAATGCATTGACATTACGCATCACATGTTAACGAGTGGCCGTAAGTCGGCTTACATAAATGTGGCTTCAAATATTCCAACCAGCACACAAGTGCTTATATCTGCGTACAAATACATACTTTTTATTATTTATCATATTCATTCATTCGCCTTTCTGTTTAATTATTATCTTCGTCATTGTATAAAGCGTTAATCGAAATGGGAAATCGACAATGACAATATCGGCGACGTTTTCAGTTTTTCAATGTTCTTAAGTAAGTAATAAGAATGCTGACTTAGTTGTAGTTGTTTCATACATATACATAATACATACACACACATATACATTAACACTTGTTCGTTTAATAAACCAAAATAAAATATTTTCTTACAGTTCTAACATATACAACGGCTATAACAGTATAAAAATGAAAAACAAGATATAAATTGAAAACAAACATGTATATATATCCTTTACCAAGATATGTAGCAAGACGAAATATGATATGTAGCAAGACAGCCGTTGCTCGGAATAGAATTTATTTACAATCAGATGCACTTTTTGAAATTTATTTATTCATCAATTTCAATAAAGAGATATACTCAAACTTTTATAACAGTTATATATGGACCGATAATGAAAAAAATACTTTCAATCTGAAAAGGTTTTTTACAACTAGATTCATATTTTGCTTTTAAAAATGTATTTAGATCGGTTATATTAAAAATTTAAAAGGAAATGTTTTAATTTATTGACCGCTATCGGAATAAAATTTTCTAATCATATGTCGGCTGTTTCTTTGCCAGATTTGTTTTTTAGGTAAAAACAAATTGATTTGGGTTGCTTATGTATGAAATTCCCTAAGAAACTGTTTTCGCTATACATCGGGTATAAATGAGCCCATATAGAAAATTTTTATTAAAAGCTTTTTTACGTGTTTACACAATATTATCGAATCAAAACCAAAAAAAAAAATTTTAATTATTGTAAATAGAGCCCAAAAAATCGGTGTTTCGAAATTTTTGAGCTCATTTAATTAAACTTCGATACCAAACAAAGAAAATTTTACTCTTAACAAAGTAGTTTTCTCAGATACGGTAAAATTAAAAAAAAAACAATTTTTTCACACTCATAAACAAGTTTTTTGAATTATCTTGGCTATTGGTAAACCGATATTTCTACACTACAAAAGCAAACAGTTTCAAAATTTCAACAAAATTTTCTAAGCTCAATAAAAGTGTTATTATTTAATAAAATAGATGTGTCGATAACTAAGCTTCAGGAAGGGTACTTTAATCGTATATACCATCGGTTTGTTGTTCATCTTGTTACAAAACACAAAGATCCTGGGAAAACGAATTACATGATTCTATTGCATTGTCATTTATCGAACCAATTCACTTTCTTCTACTAAATTTGCATTAAGAATATAATTGCTATTTCTGTATTAATTCAGGTCCAAAAATGAACCTTTTCAAAAAATGTTTGTTGTATCTTTCAGCTGTCTATATGCCGATGACATTTCGTTGGTGCTAATCAACTCATCAGTAGACTTGAAAAATTCTTAAAAGTTTGTTTAAAACTTAACTACTTATTCCATAATTCCCATGAACAGAATGAGAATCAGAAATGTTCAAACAAACCTTCAACACATTTTTTGACAAGGTTAATTTTTGGACCTGAATTAATACATTTCAATTGGCTTCTAAAGCAAATAAATAATTAAGTTCATATTGCTATTTCTGTTTATCGAAAAAAAAAGAGGATGTAATTTTAAAGTAAGAAAACATATTAAATACGAAAATGTTGATAGTGTTGTTATAGTATTATATAGCGTCAGAAAATGGAGCTGTTCCAAAAGTGAATATCACCATACTCTCCTAAGCTTGAACCGTTTCCAAGCCGAATTGTAAGCACTGAATCAGAATATGCTCCACCTGAAGGAGAATTAAATAATCAGCTCTTTGTTTCCCAAGAGGAGTTTCATGATCGTTTTCGTGGTTTAGAACTATGCAAAAGATGTACCGAGCTTTTAGGTTCTAGACTTAAGTACGAGAAAACGAAAGCATTTCATTTCGTAGGAAAGCATTTCATTTCGTATGATTTGTTTGGAACACTATTCACCGAAAGCACTGGTTAGAGTTTAATAAGTTCAAGACATTTATTTTATAAGTTGTTGTATCTTGTTAAGCAATGATCAGCAATTAGGTGATCTATTATATAATATGTCAATTTTCGCAACTTATACTGAGAAAGAAAATTCCCGTTCTAAGCTTAAGTTTTTTTTTACTTAGTTTCAGTACGAAACGTGTGTGCTTTACGGATTTCAATTTTTGGTTGGTTGGTGTTGATCTACATTGATCTTTGTACTGAATAATAAATACGCTTATTAATGTTTTCTCATCTCCACATTGTCATCAGATTTTTTTTAAACGAATTCATTATATTTATACAATGGCACTAATTTTATGATTCTACCAAAACTTTACAGAAGTAATGACATGAAATTTGACCTTCAACTATATAGTACGTTAAAAAAAAATGATGTTAATCCTTTTCTAAGGCAATGAATAAAAATGTGACCTTTTTGTTATGATATGAACTAAAAGTTGCAATTGCAGGAAATGGCATTGATATTTAATTTACTAACTGCTAAGAGTTCTAATCCTTTTTCTGAGTAAATATGTACTGCGATTTTACACTGCCGTAAAGGGTATTAACGGTTTAATATTGGAAAAATCACTTTCAGTTTTTAGTATGAAAACTAGTTTATTGTGACTGCTCAATGTCATGTTAAAGAAACCCCTTCACATGAAGCTCTGAATGTGTAGCTGAATCATTTTTTATGAGTAAAGAAACGAATAGGTAGTCTAACAACCAAAAAACAAGGAAACACTTAAATGACCGTCATAAAAAATACAAGAAGTTAACAATAAAACCAAGGTCGCTAAACGCATTCTAGATCTACTTTCATAATTTAAATATTTTCCTTGATTCTTCAAAAATGTTTTTTCTATTTGGAAACGAGGTAGGTCACTATGCTTGCTGACAGACACTTCTTTGTCTTTCTTTCTAAAAGAATGAAGTCGTTTTAATTTGAGTATTTATTATTTATAGATGTGGATGTAGAGTTATGCTTTATTTAGGAGTATGTTCTTGACGTTGTTATGTGTTAAGAAACAAATACAGCTTTACCATTATATATAATATTGTTTCCTTTCACAACAGAATTCAAAATAATCACACCTTGACCAGCCGAAAGTAGTTAGGCCCTGTCACAACTCTTTTTTCTTAGAAACTTTTGAGTTGGACTACAATGCTTTCCGTATTGAGTGCTTTTCATCACTTTTTACGTGTTCTATGGAAAACGGTAACATTCATATTGATGCCATCCTTCATTTCTAATTTAGGACCATTGTTCTAATTCAATGAACCCAAGCTTAGAGTATCACAAAAATATAAAGAAAATTCCCTACTCCTATAGGTTACTATTTAAGAAATATAGCAGTAGTTAAATAAGGTGAGATTTTTTCAATATGTAGGAATTTTGCAATAACGGAGAAAGACAGGCATTAAAAATTTAAAATAGTCCTTTAAAATAGTCCCTTATATACCACACACTTTGTATGTGCTATAAACGGTATTTAATTGGTTTGTTATTCTTTCATGGTTCTGACAAAATGAAGTTGTTGGTGAGGCAACATTACAATCTGTACGCGAGGAAAAAAACATCTTACGATATGATTGAGACAACAATAATATGTTGTATAAAAGGTTTCGAAAGGTTGTGGCAAATAAGATATTTCCGTTAAAAATATCGTAAACAATTTGTGGTCACCATAATCACAGTTTTTGTTACAGTTTGATAATTTTATGGTCACTGTCCATGAAAATTTAAATATAGTTACATTCGTTTGAAAAAACCAGATCTAAAACCATTTTATAATAAACATTTAAACAGGTTCTAGTTGTGACAATCATATTATTTTTTGATAATGGCCAAATAATAAACTAAATATTGTTGTTTTAAACAAAGCTTTATCGCTGTTGCTGACAGCTTATTTTTCTATAATTTTTGGGCTGTGATTCAAAATTTGTGTTTGCTTGCTTAATGAATAAGAAAATTGTACAATATAAATTACGGAACATATGTATATGGAACTGCTTTTATTGTGTGTGTAAGTTACAGCTTTGAATGGTATATGGATTCAATCATAATATTATCATGTATGGCAATACTATTTTATTTTCACCGATAATTTTGTTACTACCAACCATATTATCGTGGGGAACTATGTTTTACTTAATTAAATTCAACCAACCTGCAATCTGAAAATAATATAGTTGGATTTGAGAAAAAATGTTTAGAATTGATAACAGTATGTTTGGATGGGACAAAAATATTGTAGGAAATGCAAATAGTATTGTTAATTGCAACAGCAATATGGTCGAACATGAATACAGTAATAACATGGTTAGAGACCACAATAAGCTAATCAGTGGAAGTGGAATTAGTAACAAAGTGCATGTTTTATTTAACAGTTAATATTATTGGCCTGTAACCATATATTTCAACAAAAGTAGGTTTCTCTTCGACTATGGTTACCTGAGTACTACACGCCATTTTAAGTGTCACTTAATTGTGATCGATAGACGAGTGCAAAATTTGTTACACGATCTAATGTATGGCACACATTTTTCGAAAAGGGATTGTTTTTTACAACTCTGCAATTATCTACCAAGCACCGTTAAAAATTAACACGAAAACTTAAATAATTTTTGAAATAACAAAAATACAAAGTAAATTTTTTCCATGTATTCTTTAATTAGTCAAGTAATGTAGTACTATGTGAATGTTCATAACTTTCTCAAGTTTTTTTTTAAATATTTTATGATAAGAACTGATCAAAATATAACTAATAAATAATTATATAAATAAATAAAATAATTAATAAAGATTAATTTTTAATTTTATATTCGAACTATATGATTTATAATTGTTAATAATTCTCATCGGGCTTCTATTTTTTGTGATAAAATTGGAGTGACCAATATTTTTAACGATGACAAGAAAAGTAAAGTTGAAGATTTACTGGATGACATTCATATCATGTCTGTTTCACGACCAATGGAAACTATAAATGCATTGTTTAGGTAAAATAAAATAGCTTTTTATAAATTACTTAAAGGAAGAATCTATTTTTAGTAACTAATGTTTGTAGCATACCACTTACAATTTATATAACAAGTACTCATTGCCTGCATTACAATGTAACTATATTTATATATCTGAAATATTTATATATCTGAAACATTTTGCATTACATTGTATGTATTTTATAACGTATTGTTTTATTTATATGACTCATTATTATACAGCTCCAACTATTAAGCCAAGAGGTCCGAGTTCGAATCCCGAATGGGCCGAGCATAAAACTCTTTTAAGAGTTTCACTGCATTTAAAAGTGACACAATGTTTTTTATTTCAAAGCAGAGCGAAATATCTTAAAATAGTTGCTTTAAAAACGATAGCAACAGGCTCAGAACCAACGACGTGACAATTACGATACGGATAGGACTATCGTACAATATGTCATGAATATACCTTACATACATACAGCTGGTACATTCAGAAAATTTTTGATATATATTTCCCACATATTGGAATACATTGTTTCAGAAAGTAGAGGCAAATGACCGATACGTAATTGGTACTTGATTTAAAAGTATCGCTATTAAAAGTACTTGCTGTCCAGAGAGAAGTGTCAATAATATAACACAAAATGTAAAAGGTACGTAAAAGTTATACGAACATAGAAATTATATCTACTAATGTAAATAAAATTTTGTTACTACTTAACAATGGAAACCCAGCTAAATTCAAGCTGAAAGTTAGCACTAAGAATGCAAAGCGTACCGAAAGCACACAACTTTTTAAGCGTGATTGCACCCTGCCTGCAACTTTTTAAAAAAAAAATTTTAAAACAATTTTTTTTGCATTATGCCATTGTCATGTAGATAAACATGTTGTTCATTAACATCTAGATGTCACAACCCTATTGTTACTCAAACATTATGCATTTCTATATTAAAGAAATCAGTCTTTGCAAATCTTGACTGGCTTTTAAAAAGTAATAACAAGTCAAAAGATTGATGCAGTACACATCCGTGTGTATCTTTATTATCTATATTAGGGCGCCCCTTGCCATAAGGGAAATTATTTTTATCAGTTTTGTTTACTCTCATGTCTTAGTTTGGTGGACTTTGGTCAAAATGTTATTCTTAAATAATAACATATGAATTGGTAGGGGGTAAGACCAACTCTTGATTTAACAAAAATTTGTATGACAAAAAACTATAGCTTATGAGGTTTGCAATATGTTTTCTGTTCAAAACTTGTTTGTATTTCTAAAAAACATAAATAGATTAACATATTATGAATATTTACAATAGTGATAGCGTTGCATGATATTTATACGCAGCGGACCCCTAATTTGAGTTATTTGCAGAAGAAATCACGAAACCCTTCATGGCTGCCTTGATGCGTTCCTAGAAGGGTGAAATATATACCATGACTACCACTAACTTTTTCTCGCCAGTATTTTTTCTGAACGTGTTAACCCCATTTTTCGCTACGTTAGGGGCTTCTATATAAATATAATATGTTTGCAAAATCAGGGTCTCAGGAGCTCAGGATCCCCTAACTAGCTAAATGTGTGACCGGCTCCAATTACTCTTTAATATTACACAATTTTTCAAACATACTCGCCCTGTGTCTCTCCTTCTCAAGGGGACTCTTATACAAAAGTGGTTCTAGGATGTTTTTGGAGAAGCCAAATTGTATCACCGGCTCCTATTAACTTTTGCATCCATAGGTTCTTCAACAAAATATTTATATTAAATGTTTCCTCAATATCCTAACTAGTTTTAGAGTGCCTTTTTGTTGTGGATCCCCATTACAAAGATTAGATAGAAGTAAGAAAAAATTACGAAAACAAAAAATCATTCACATATTTGACTTCTCTAGAGGCACCCTGAGATTAACTGGATATATTTGTATGGAATCGACCCTAAGGCGGGGTAATAGATGGTGAAATGCTTAGATAAATAGTTACCCCCTAATTCATAAAAATTATTTCAGGCTTATAAGGCTCTTATTTGACATATTTGTATGGAAAATCTGTCAAATAAGAGGGAATGTTAGCGATGGAAAATTTTTTTAAAAATAATATATTTGTGTGGGAACGACTTCAAAATTGATTTCAATAATTTTCTCTCACTTAATTTTTTGCGTTAAATCAGTCGTTTTGAAGTTATAAGGCATTACAGTTACATTTCTTAGAGTTTTCCAAATTTTAAAGTGTTGGAGGAATGTGTCAATTCCAACCGATTCACATGTAATTTTAACAGGAAAATTCACTAACTATGGTGTGAGGGTAGCAGTAATCAAAGTTCTTTTAACGTTAACCCTAATGTATATATGTAAGTAAGGGAACTGTAGCAACAGTCGCTGATCGTTGAAAAAGCAATAAAACATTTATGTTAGCAAATGCTTCTGATGTTTCTAGGCTTAGTTTTATTGCTATTTTGTTTTGTTTTCATTTGCTGCTGTTGTTTTTGTTTTGCAGTTCATATACTAACAACAGTTAGGGCCCTCAGATTTTGTTCGAGCGGCATCCCTAAATTGAAGTTCTTCATCCCCGAAATTCCCGAAAATAAATGTATGTTTGTTATTTGTATATCAAATAAAGACTTTGATAATTATGTTGAAATTAAAATAAACCTAAATAGTCAACCATGCAAAAAATTAATTAAATTAAAGTCTCCCAAAATTTTCTAATATCCCGAAGTCATAAAATCAGGTTTTGAATACTCAGCTGCAGAAATATTTCCCCGATTTGGGGATAAATCACCTAATCTGACAACACTGACGTCACTTTTTATAATTTTCAGACTTTATTTCATTTCGTGCCATTGATATTTGGCAGATAAAAACGGCTGTGTTTGCTGGTACTTAAATGATTGTAAACGTGTTTGTCGTTGAACTTTCTTTGCTCATACACTGACATGCCGAGGTATGTATGTATATGCATATGTATATATAGGGAAGTCTGCACATACGTATAATTTTTTTATTATTATTTAGTGGTCATAAAAAGTAAGTCATTAAATTTTTTATGTTTCTCAAGGCCGTCTAACAGAATTTTGTTGCGTCTGTTTATTGTTGGTGCTGTTTCCCTTTTGGGTATGGTTGTTTGTGCTCTGAATTTTAGCTTAAAGAACATAAAAATAAAAAATTTAACTTAATTTTCTTAAATAACTTTTACTTTCGTAACAAATTTTATTGGTTTAGAGTACAAGGCCGTTGTTGCATTCAACCTGCAATCATCGAAGCGGAAACAAACTGATTTAGGGCACACTTCTATTGCTTGTAGGTAAATACGTACATACATATATATATATATATATATATATATATATATATATATATATATATATATATATATATATATATATATATATATATAAAAGAGATATATAAGATATAAAAGAGATATACAATGCAAAAAAAAAACCCATAATATAACTAATTTATAAAAAAAATTTGCTTTAGAAATTTTCCCCCACCGAACTAATTGAAGCTTGTTATATTATTTAGTTTCATTAGAAAATGTCTACAATGTTCCAAACGATCCCATAAACTTAAAAATATATGCATAAGGCCAGGTCAGTTTGAATGGAAAGAAATTTGATGATACCTACTGTGCCATCGATTCTTTAATAGGTATTGGCTTTTGAAAAACCCGGTCAACTATGACCAAAAAAATAATAATTTTCGAGGCTTTTTTTTTTTATTTTTTTGGTATTAAATTTGCGTACATTCCGTACATCTTCAAAAAATAGGCTATATCTAAATATCGACTATATATAGACGAATGTTAGAAATTTGAATTTTTTGGCTTTGAATAATATTTTCCTACTATAATATCTACTTTTCTCCAACAAAACTCTAAATGGACTATTGTGAAATTTTTTTATTTTTGCATTATATTATTTGCGATTTTTTTCTATTGATTTTAATGACTGTGCCAAATAAGAAAGATAGTACTTTAAGTCTAAAGCAAAAAACTTTTGTTCAACATTTTCCTGCATAAAATTCAACCTATTTTTACCTCTAGCATTTTTCTACCTTCATCTTGGTTATTGAAGAATTGATTTTGTTGAATTTTAATAGCATGCGCAAAATGTGGTACAAGAACAGGTTGTCATTAAAAAAAATTTCTGAGTCATGTAGTTTTCTTAGAAATGGTAATCAACGGCCTGCTAAACATCGCTAAATCGACTTTGCTGTGAATACGGATCCAACATATATATATATACTTTAAGGGGTCGGAAATTAAAATTGTAAAAATTACAAACGGAATCACAAACTTATATGCACATACTTGAGCACCGTTGTGAAGGTTATAAAAAGGAAACCAATAGAAAATTCCAAAGAAATGTGAACGTATAAAAATGGTTCACTGCAAGAATAAGTGAGGTTGATGAAACAAATTTATGTTTATTCATTTTCCATTAGATTGTATTAGATTTGCTAAAACAAAATTCTATTTATTTAATTTGATTGAAAACCTTAGTATATTTTTCTTTTACGAAATTGCTAAACCTTAAAAAACATTCAAACAAAGCAATAGCAAGCAGGGAGGTAGCTGATAAGATAAAAGCACGTGCTTTAAAGTATGCAAATATTTAAAACGCAAATCATTTTTTGTATTTAAAATACAAAATATCGCATACCAAAAAGTGTATTTAGGATACAAAATACTTTTAATCAACAAAACATTCATTTGCTTTCATAAACACCTGATTTTCAACTGTGGTATCAGACAAAAATCCAGTGATGGAGAGTGAATCGGCTGTATATGCACCGATGTCCAATAATTTTATTTTTGCCTTGAGGTAATCTTATTCTATTGTCACATCATTGTATTTTGAATATATAGAGACCAATGTCACAAAGTTTTCTTTCTTCGGCCATTAATTACCCAATTTTACTGTAACATCCATCTGTTATCACCAAAACTTGTTTAAGTTCGTATACAAGCCCAACTTCTTCAAAAGTTACTGCTAATTTTCAATCTGTATTGTGCTCCCATGTAAAAAGTACCATTAAAACTTTTTACTTTTTGTTATTTTTAGCATATGTTGCATAGCCTGTGCAAACCTTAATGCTTAAAAATGCTTAATGCGGTTCAAAAGTTACATCTCATTTCAGTTTCCTGTATGGGAGCACACTTAAGCTTTCAACCTTTTCTGGTTTTTGGTATTTGCTGTTGCATCGCCTATATAACGACATATCCTGTGCAAGTTTAAAGTCTGTCCCAGTAATTCGCTTCCATTTTCACTGTATGAGTACGCAAGCCTAAAAAAGTTACTATTGATTAAAATTAAAGAAAGTAGCTCAGAGGAAAAGAAAGTTCCGATTTATATATTGATACATACATTTTGGTAAATAAAATGTTCCTTTCAGGTACTTTTGCAGAAAATATTATTTGAAAAACATCGAACACATCGTGCTGCTGTGTTGGTTAATTCAGATGAATTTTTTTCTTGTTATTACTGGCTTTTTGCAACTGCTGATTGTTTATGTACTGGCCCAAGCTAGCACGATGACAAATTGCTGACTGGACGTTATTTTTTTATTTAACAAATATGAATTTATTATACATACATACTTTTGTACGTACATGATATGCATATTAGTTGTATTTCCTTACTCAATATTGGGAGCCCACGGTACTCCATTTTGTATGAAAACTGTTCCCGTACTCAAAGTTCGTACAAGTGAGAGAGCTTTTGAGAGAGAGATATATTTTAGTTCTTCTAGCATGAAACAACCCACACTTTTTCTTAATGCTAGCTTGTCCAAGTACTTAAACATTCTTATATTTAGCGAATTTAATTAAGAAATTCGCATGTGCATTTGTATGAGTACTGGTCCAATATAATTTTCTTTTGCAACCCCAAAACCCCACCGTATTCTCCATCCTTGCCTTATCATCATGCCGCTAACCAAATTTAATCTAAAATCATATTTAAATTTCTAAGCATAATTATTTTTATTTTTTCTGATCTTAAGACTAACATCATTTTTCTAAAGCCTACTAGGATCAAAACACCAAAATCGCAGAGAGCAGGTATTTTCATTAATGCGCGTATATACTTTTGGACTCACCTGTAGAACATGTTCCATTTTAATAAAAAAAAAAAAAAAGCAAAAAATTTTGAGAAAATTCCTAGTGGATTTGCCTTAGAAACTACGTAGCTGTAACTAAATTTGGACAAAAGAAGAAGAAACTGAGTTTTGTAGTACTTTGATGTAGGAAAAAACGTAGATTCGTAATTTTTGCATTTATAATTTAGTTATTTTATTAATATTAGATTTCGTTACTGCAGGAGATATAATTGGAGATAAATAGATGAATAGCTTTTATTTATTTCATATTTTTGCTTTCAATAATAAATGTCCGTATTGCACACATCTTAACTAACAGAAATGCTTCTGCCAGCTTTATTACACCTATGAAGAGCGACATCAAGTTAGCTTAATCAAGAACAGAAAAATCTGTACATAATACCGATATATAAAGCGTAAAAAAGAAGAATAATTGGTATATTACATGGACTTTGGCTCTTCAGAAACAATAAAAAATAACGAGAGAAACAAAGGTATTAACATATTAAGAAAATATGTTCAAGATGAATTTATATATATATATATATATATATATATATAAATATATATATATATATATATATATATGTGTGTATATATATCGTAGCACATTTGCTATTGCTGCATATCAGAGTTGGGTTCTAACGAGAATATACCACAAAAATTTCATAATCGGGCCATCTGTTTTCTATTTTGATGAAATTGAAAAACCGAAAATTGTGTGGGCTGGGTAAATTCTTGTATTCGTAAAAATCAAAAATCTAATATGGGCTGTGGCAAAAATATAAAATAGATAAACTAATTTGGGCTTTCTGTTGTTGACAAATTAAAAAGTTTGCCGTTCCCCATTTTACACAATTTTATATAAGTTGGTGGGAAAGTGAGCGATGTCAAACAAAATATTTCAACTTTTCAATAGTGGAAGAATTTTGAATATCGACTCAAGGGTTTCGGTGGCTACTCAATACAAACACTTCTATTTCTATGCAAAATGAAGAAAAAATCGGAAGGTGAACATCGCATTTGATTCTTATATACTTTTTACAAGCAATGGCCTAGGACGGTAAAGGCTTTCTAACGACTGGCCTTCTGAAAGGACTTCCTTCTATTGCACTTTTGACTTGTTTTCGAATTGTTCTTTCTTTTGACTTTCAATAATTTTTTAAATTTTTTAAAGCTATATGTTATTTGCACGTTTGTCCTACTGAATCTTACGATCAGTTAAAAATGGCATGTGTGTCCAGTGTGATAGTCTGGAATAAAATTGTATGTGTGTAAAAGACTTTTTGACAAGTCTGTCCAATTTGCTAATCTTCTGAAAATTTTTAGAAACTATATTATTCTATGCTATCAGTTTTTGAAGTTGTTTACAAAATTTTAATAGTGCGGACGTTTTGATGCGACTTTTTAAAGTCGCATTTCGCAATCAGCGAATGAATCGTACAATTGAGTAGGATAGTGTATCGCGGCCTTAAGCATTAAAGTAAATGTTTTAACAAAACAAATGGATTATAATGACTGCTTCGTCTCAAAAAGCGAAGCAAAATAAGCACGCTATCAAAAAAAAACCTTTCTCTTTCATTTAATAACTAATGCTTGCATAATACAGGGGTCAATTAGCAAATAACAAAGGAATTATTAAATAAATATAGCGATACTTTTATGAGTTTGAAATAAAGAATTTTACTTGTTTATGAAACAAGAAACTTACAAAATTAACAATTTTCGGATTATCATGTTTAAAACACTATTGTCAATAACCAAAACAGTACAAATTTTCTACAATACAATTGCCTAAAATGTCAATAAAAATGTTTGCATATTTTTGCTTATATGAAAACATCATCAAATTTTTATATATCACCAAAGCTATTTATATTACTTTCGATAATGGCTTCAAATACATTGTGCAGAAAATTACGATGGTTACCCATCTACATACATAATGCAATTGAACAATTAGAAAAAAAAACGGAGCAAATATTGCTGCTCAGTATTCAGCGTTTGCAGAAAAAACACTAAAAATACACTTTTCATACAGTACAAAAGCGCTTGATTTAGCGCTAAAGGCGTTAAGTTTGCATCGTTGCTTACACTTCTTTGAAAATCTTTCATACAACTACGAAAGGTGTATTTTTAAAAATTTTATTGAGAGCTTCAACTGTTAGTCGGCTGTATGCGTAGAAGAAGCCAAGCGAAGCCTACCAGCGTGTTTTTAGTGGTGTAGATCATTAAGATGTAAAATAAGACATATTGCCGTATTATGAAGAAGGCCTGATTTTAGAAGGCCTACTAACCTTCGCAATTGGTTACTTCTAAATAAACCGTACATTCATAAATATATACAACATACATATGTACATATATATTCGTATTTATTCCAGCAGCGTTCCTTGCAACGGAATATAAACACACAAATTATGAACAAATTTATAATAATGATGCGCTCCGTAAATTTTGCCAAAACATTTTCCACTTTGGGTTTTTTTTGATGTTTGTGATGCACGTTAAAATAATGAGTTTTTTATGCATTCGTGGCGTTTCTCTTTGGCTCATTATACATGTTTAGCTTGTTCACCGGGAATGAACAGCAGCAGTTTTGCAGGCACCCAAGAAATTAAGAATATTAAGAATTTTAATTTAAAAATGTCTGCATGTCAAATATTTTATAAAATCATTTTAAAACATATCAGGGTTGTTTTTCTTGTTCTTTTTCGCGGACATGTATCATTTGCATATTTTTCCTGTGCTTATCATAAAATGGCTTATTTAAATTTGTGTACACATCAACCACGAATACATTTTTTAACAAACAAATGTTAAAAGACAAACACACTTTCCACAAACTTTCTTCGTATCGTGTACGGCTTAGGGGAATATAAATATTTATCTTGTTATACGCACAGTTAGTGTACAATTTTGCTGACATTATTTTAAAATTAGTATTAGTTTTCTTAAGCCTAACAGATTATGATATTGTAAAGCAGTTGTATAGCAGAGCGAAATACATACTTACAAACACAACTGCTGCGAAAGAGTGCAAATTCGCTCAAAATTCGCAACTGTTAAAAATATACATACAAAGTGCTGAAAGCTTTTATGATCTGCTTTGACCTTTGTTTGCACTTTCGTAGTTTATTCCCAAATTTTCGCGAACCGGTTGTACTAACCCGTTTTGTAAACTATATTTACCATATTTTTTAGATTCTCGTGGCATTCCTTACTTTTACAGCCTGTTGAACTTTCTAAAACTATATATGCCATACCATTTAAATCGATTCTTAGGGTTCCATACTAATATGGAAAGTGGAAACCCTATTACTGAGACTTTACTCTAAGGCCGTCCGTAGTTGCGTCCATTCTTCAAAACGGATAGCTAGATAGCTAACATTTTTACAGTACATGTGGTTACCCTGCCAATGCAACAACAAATACTAAAAAGGATAAAAACTAAATTAACTGTAACTTTTAAGCCGCAAGAGATAGAGGCCTGAAATTTGCACAGGATATGTACACATATGAGCTGTACAATATGAAGAAGCAGCAAAAAAATTAAAAACTAAAGGGTGTTCTCAAGAAATAAACTGAAAATCTTTTGTATGTATCTTTTGAGCGGTAACATTTCAGAACTTAAAATTTGAACAGGATACGTAGCTGCCTGGACTCTAGAAGATCAACTAAGAAATAGTTAAAATTTGAATAGAGGGGATACTCTTTAGCTTAAAAATTAGCTGCAACTTTTGAACCGTAAGACGTAGAATACTTAAATTTCCCTAGTATATCTAGTAGCCTGGCCCCTACAAAAACAATTACCGAAAAGTTAAAACTTAAATAGCGCCCAATGATGAGGGACACCCTACCCTGCAAGAAATAGCTGATGGAAACTAACACATTAACAACTTATTTACTAACACATGCAAAGCAATTTTATAGCTTTCAGTGTTGCCATTACAATGAATTTTTTGTATTTTGATCTTCCCGTATTAATTTGGTAATTTAGTGTTTAACTACGTTTATGAATTAATGTTTTTATAGATGCATTTATCTTCATGGGGTGCTGCGGAAGTTTTTTCCACGGGATTTAGTTTTCTACTGCTAAAACTGCTACTGACTACTGTTTTACGTTTAATTTTATCTAAATGTATCTCTAAAATTGTTTTTATTCTCTTTGAATTATTTTCTTGAAGAAACTGAATAGCATTGTATGTAATTTTGTGGGCATTTCGAAAAAAAGGATTTCGAGTGATCACTTTACTGAGGTGGTAACGCTGGTTAAAAGTTTGCTTGAACATTTCTGATTCTCATTTTGTTAATGGCAGTTATGGAATAAGTGGTTAAGTTTCAAACATTCTTTTAAGAATAATGTAATAATGAAGAAACATGGGGATCCGGTTCGGAGTGTCGTTTAACCAGGAATTGAATTTGGAAATCAATGACGCAGTTGGTCTCTAGTATAGTCTCCGGTATCCTACCTGATGCCGCATTTTCGGGTAAAGATTCGTTGATGATGCGCTTCGTGTCGCTGATCGATCCACTCACCCATCATCTTTAACCGTTTTGCTGTTAGAGCCGATTCGTATTTTATAGGAACTCTGATTGGCTCAACGGATAATATTGCTTCCATCGCCTTTTTGGTGTCGTTTTGAAAGATCCACTTTTATCAGGAAAGCAGACTCTTTGAACTTTATGTATTGTACTGAAGTTGCATTTATATTCCATCGAGCTGATCAAAGAGTTGATCACTATCACCCTAGCATAAAGCAAGTGTTTCGTCTCTGGATTCAGCGTCTATCGTGGACCTAGGGCTCGGTCGCAGATTGACCAACATATATGAGCCTCATTGACTCATTCATCTACAATGTGGTATTTTAATTTTAATTTCCGATGGGTATGTATATGTTAGTATTCATATATTTACCGTCTAATTCATAAAAATTATAACAGGTTTATAAAGCTCTAATTTGCTCTAATTTGACAGATTTTCCATACAAATATGTCAAATAACAGTCTTATAAGCCTGTAATAATTTTTATGAATTAGGGGTTAATGTTTATTGAAAACTAAAGTTATGTAAATTACAAACGGAATCCCAAATTTGTACATACATAATGCTTACACTGTTGGGAAGGGTATATACAGTATTTTTTCAAAGCAATTCAATTTTTGCGGCTTGAGGAAATATGAACAAACAGTTGGTTATATTAATGTTTTCTTTTTCAAGCTCAATTGAGAAATTGCGGACCTCACTAAAGCCCGTATGATACTTCATTTTTCTTTCATTAATTGGTATAGAATTGATAGAAAGAAACAGCAATTGCTAAAAAGAACCAAATATACAAAACGTAAACAAAACTGGCATATTTTTTGTAAGTGTTGTATTCTTTTTATTTCAAGAAAGCGCTAGGAAATAAAAAATTTCCAAAAAGGAAGCGTTAAATCGCAAAAATTTTCCATAAACCGCTGACACAGTAACATTCAAGTTTGAAATGTCAATTTTAAGTCGAAAAATTGTACATTTTTTTTGACATAATCTCATTTTTTACCGATAACTTCAACAAAAATGTTTTGCATTTATCTTAATATAGCTGAACGCGTTGCACATACTAAATTCTACTATTACATTATATTTGCACTGTTCTCCAAAATTTGAACAATGCAAGAAAAATGTAGTGTCATACGGGCTTAAGGAATTGAAAATGGAGCATTGATGTTGCCTTTGCAATTCTAGTGTTCATGTACATATATTTTTTCTGTAATTGAAACAGCTTCTAATATTATTATTCTAATAAAGATTTATAAGCTTTTGATGTAATTATTATTGATTATTTTTTTTTCTTCTCATTACAGCTGTGTAACTGAAACAAGCTATTCTTTAGTTACCTAAAACTGAACAAAGGCTATTAAGAGAATAAAACTGATTGCTAATGACATAAAAGTTAAGGTAAGCTCACCCTTGAAATTTTGTTTGTCGAATTTTGTACAAGAACAAGTAGGAGTACTCTACTGGCTTGGCCGAATCTTCAATACCCTTCACAATCAATACTTTTTACCCTTAAATCCTATGTATATAAATCGTTACCAATAATAATAGTAAAATAATAACGTCTGTTTTCTCCCATCAGAACTTCTTCAAGGTCCAAATCCTTGAGAAATCTGTATTTACTATATCTCGGATTTGAGTAACCATATCTCATTATGGAATCCACTTTTTAGTACCGAGAACTGTTTTTGAGAAATGGGTTTTCGCTATAGCTGGGCTGTGTATGGACGGTTGTCAACAATCTTCATCCTATCTTTGAATAGGTGTATCTTATTATAATATGTACCTCTTGGCACCAATACTAGCTAAGGCTAGCTAAGTTTTTGAGAAATCGCATTTCGTTATACCTCGACTACATATGGACTGGTGTTAAAAGTTCTTATTTTTGCCTTTAATTGTACATATTTTAAATTGAAAATATTCTATTTTGCACCATAATTTGTTTCAGCTAGCTCACAGGCACAACTTCTTGAGAAAACCGATGTAAAAAATGTTTACCTCAATATAGTCTTTCAGCTCGCATACTTCTTGAGAAATCGATGTTGGCTATATCGCGCCTATATGTAGACCGATGTCGAAATTTTTTATTGTTTTCATGAAGTATGCCTCTTTTGTTATGCCATCAACTTTGTGGCTCCAAAACCTATTTCAACTCGCGTTGAAAACCGTTTTCTCAACCAGGGTGTTTCTTCGGGATTGCTCTAGCTGATCACAGTTGAAGTGACAACTTGGCTGAGAGGTAGTGGTGGTTTGTTGACATCATCCATACAAAATTAAAAAAAAATTAAATGGTAGACGTTTCGAAAATAATATTTTTGTTAATTCAAAGGAAAGTGTCATCGTTCCTTCACCACAACAAAAGCCATCGAAAAATCGATGGCATAATATCGATTGAAAAATCGACTGACCCTGATACAGTTAAATCGCTCGCAGTTGAGTAGTTGTTCAGAAAACAAAAACAAAATTTCAAAGATATGAGGGAACTAGTCCTTATACAAAGTTTATGTTTTATATATAGTTTATGTTTTATATATATATAGAAGAAATTATTTTTAAAATATAAAATTTCAGTTGTTTTTAGCAATTTCCAGAATAACCGCTGGTCTTTGCTGCCCTGCTCAGCAAACTGCAAATGTTCGACTACTTTTTTTTCTTTGTTTTGAAACAAAGTTTTTCTTCTAGTTCTTGCATTTCACTTGTTATCTCTTGTTTTTCATTTATTAAGATAACATAAATATTTTTTTTTTTTGTTTAACTATTGAAGCATATGCAGGTAAATATATTATTTCTTCGATCATTAGTTTGAAAATAGAATGAAACTCCTCACAAATATTTTCTACTGCTGCAGCAAACAACAAACAAAAAAAAAAAAGCTAAAAAATTTTCTTTTATTAAACCAACTTTATTTTGGCTTTTACAAGCAAATTTTATTAAATACTGCTCTCAAACTGAATTTCAAAAAAGGAAAGTAAGAAAAAACGAACTGCAAATAAGCTTACCCAATAATTGGACTTGTTGCCTGTGGCTTCTCTTGACTTCTCGACCATCTCAATGAAATGGAATTTTGTGTAACATTGACTGCTTTGGGGGTGCCGGGTGGTGCGGGATATGTGCTGGGATCTGCTGAACGATGTAATATTGATGAACTGCTCTTTTCCACCTGGTGTTTGTACAGCAACAACATCAGCCACAACGTTAATATTGGAGAGAGAAAAGCAAAAAAAAAAATAAAGAAATAAGTTTAAAGTCAATTAATGACATTCTTATTTTCATTTCTTGTTGACTGAAATACCAACCAGAAAATTAAACAAAATTTCGTTTGAATGGATGGCAAAAAAAAAAGAAAAAGAAGAAATTTCAATACTGGCACAAGCATGAAAATATAAAACATACGTTTTACAAACAAGGGAGTTGTTGTAATGTGTTCGCTGTCCTTTCAAATGTATGCATGCGAATGATATGCTTGCAGGTAGATTAATTGTGATTGACAGTTTTGCCTTGTCAGGTTATTTAAATTTAGTTAATGGTCATTAATATGTTAATTTTAAACGGTATAAATAATAAGTAGCAACTTTTTAATAAAATGGGGAAAACTTAAACTTAAAATGAAAATGTTGGTTCAGCCCAAGCCTGATTATGGTCCTTCGAAGATCGTACAAAGCAAGCGCTTAGCCTCGAGTTAAAAAAAAAAATCAATAATTAAGAGGCTTGCTTCAGCTGATACTGTAAACAAAGGATCATAATTGAAAAACATAAAGTTTAAACTTATTTGAAAAGTAAAATACACAAAAATTTAGGATTTTCAACACTTAAACTTTTTTGAGCATATCTATGAATAAAAAGTAAGAGTGCTTTACTCCACTATGCCGAATCTTATTTCTTCTTTACGTGTAATTATAAGGTTTTCTATATAAATGTAAAATATCGGGTTGTGTATGGATCCTGATATCTCCTAGTTTATGTGAAAAACAGGCACTGGAATGATAATGAATTTTGACAAAAGTATTAGCAAAAATCGGAAACTATAAATACATATTTTACATAAAATAGCATACCTCTTTATAAATTATTTAAAAGAACTAACTATCACTAGTAACTAATGTTTGTTGCATACCAGTGAAAACTTCACTTACAATTTATATAGCAAGAGCTTATTGCCTGCATTACATTGTAACTATATTTATATATCTGCCATTTTTTGCTTTACATTACATGTATTTTATAGCGCATTATTTTTTTTTTTATATAACTCATTATTATACAGCACCAACAATTTAGCCAGTAGGTCCGAGTTCGAATCCCAGATGAGCCGAACATGAAAATTATTTTTTTATTTTTTTTTTTGCGCATAACTAAAGTTGCATGAGCAAAATTTTATTTAAAATCATGCCAAATGTGAAAATAAAATAATATAGAAGATAATTACATACAAACGATAAAAAAAATGAATAAAAAAAAATTACTTAGACATATTTTATGTATTAATTTAGGTCCAGAAAACGGTTTTTGTAACATCGGGTCCGATGTCGGAACTATTTTTTTTTTTGGTTTTGGTGATAGCGTCAAATAATAAGGGGAGTATTTTAACCTTAAAGCAAAATCATGTTTGTCTCATAATATTTTTTAATTTACACTACAATTGAAAATTTGGGCACTTCTGAATTTTTTATTTACTAAATAACAAAGTATATGCAAAGTTTGAAGATCGGGCTCCAAACTTTTGAAGTGGATATGAAAATTTGATACAACCTAATGAAAGCGCCAACTATAGAAACAATTTAATATTTACGTTCTTTTTTTGGCGTTAGCTTTGACGAATTAGTGAAACATATGCAAAAAAACTCATACTTGGTTGCAAAAACAAGGAAAACACCTGAAAATTTATTTATGTACCTTAAATGAAATATAATTTTTAAGTGAAGCATAAATATATATTACTCTGCATTTCGAATAAATTTACTGCTTGTTACTCTAAGTGCGATCAAAGTTGCTTTTCACATATTTGAATTGGAAACAACAGAAACAAAATAAAGCATGTTTCAAAACAAATATGCGAAAGGAAACTCATTTCTCACTCGGTGGGTATGTTAATAAACAAAATTGCCATATTTGGGGTTCTGAGAATCCTCAAATAATTGAAAAGAGGCCACTACATCCAGAAAAAGTCACTGTTTGGTGAGTGGTTTGGTCGGAAGGACCAAATTTCTTCGAAAACCTTACTTCTTCGAAAACAAGGATGGAACGACTGTCACCGCTAAGTCGGAGCGTTATAAAATAACCGACTTTTTTGCCTGCTATTGAAGAATACGACTTGGAGAATATGTGGTTTCATCAAAATGGTGCCACATGCCACACAACTCGAGCGAATATGGCTATATTGCAAGAGACATTTTCTGGTCGCGTAATTTCTCGTCGTGGCAATACCAACTGGGCACCAAGATCATGCGATTTGACACCATTAGACTTCTTTTTGTGAGGCTACGCGAAAGACCTTGTTTATGCAGATAAACCTTTAACTCTTGAACACTTAAAAATTAACATTCGTCAAGTTATGGCCTAATATGTGTCAAAAAGTGATCGAAAATTACCTCAAAAGAATCAATGCTTCGCGTGGTGGTCATTTAAATGATGCAGTGTTTCACACATAGTATCAAGGTTTAAATTTTATAATAATAAAAAAAATCAAGAAGAAAGATATTTTATATGTGTTATATTTGTGCTTTATATACTATGAAAATACAAAAATTTTTATCACAAAATTTTTCTACCACAAAGAGAGAAAATATTATGTCAAATATTTTCTCCATTTTATGCAAAAAGCTAAAAGCAGATTATTTTTTGCTCGAGTTCACCTACTCTGTATTCGCCTTGGTGTGCAGTAGTAAGTCAAGTCGAATTTATTCCAGATGCGTGCAGTAGAATTCGCCGCACAACACACACAATAGAACATAAGCATTTTGTTAGTGAAAACAAAAATATTTCTCAGAAAATGTTTCTACCACCAAATTTCCTTAGAATAAAATGACAGCAAATTTTTTGTAAACAAAGAGAAAAAAAATTCGACATCTGAAAACTATGTATTTGATACAAGAAGAAATAGATAACACCTGTTCTACCAAGTTCACCTTGTATTAATTTGCACTGGTAGTAAATGAAAGAAATTACCATCACATAAACACGTACATATAAATATTTTATTGTAAAAGTTCTTGTTTTTTTTTTATTGCGCTTTTTTGGTAACTCTTTTTATTTATTTGTTGATTAATTGATATATATTTTTAAAGTAAAAAAGCAGTTAAATAACACAAATGTGTGAAATGTTTTGGGGATTTCAAAAAACATTTTGGTAGGAAAATATTATTCTTAGCAGCAGCTCTGGTTGAGAAATTAACACGAAGAGAATAAAGAAATGTACTATAAACTAAGTATTCTATTCAATGGCTTAAGAAAATACCGAAAACACTTCGTAACCGGGGTTATGCGGTGCTCGATAATGGTCCACATAGTTAATTTTATATTTTCAAGTAATGTTCAAGCCTTACGACTTTTGAGATTTGTTTGTTGATTGAGTTTTTAATTTTAAGTTTAATATTGTAAATGTTTTGTGCAAGTATATCCATGTTCAAATAAACAGTCAAATACAACCCGCTAAATAAATTTGAAACTGTTGAAAAGGTAAAATATTAACAATAACGTTATTGCATAAAAGACAAGCCGCAACCACCAACCCCAATGCACCTGAATAACTGTCATAAATATGAAACTGGATGGCAAAACAATTGATAACATTTAAAAGCATTCGGATAAATGGCGAATAATCATTTAAATACAGCTGCTTGAAGCCGCACGTAAACAGGATTGTAATTTATTAGTCAGTTAGAAGGACACATAAAATTTTTTTTTTCATTTGCGGCTTTGGCTGTTAGTTATAAAAGCTTGATACGGATGTTGAATACTAAAACATGAAAAACCTCTTCCCCTTTTTACCAGCTAAATGTTTAAAAAGTAAAAAAAATGTATATCTATTTGAGATTTTTTTTTATAAGTTTAATTATTGTTTTACTTTCTTCTGATCCCACCCATCTGTGCAATTCAAAAAGTACCAAATTGTATTTTTATCCCCACAAAATTCTAAAATTTAACATAGTACCAAATACCTTTCCAATGGTTCTTCGTAGGCTTTCAGGCCTTTTTTGATATTTTTTGGCACTTGTATTTGGATTGGAGAAATGTCCTGACTTAAAATTTTTTTAAGGACGCATTTGAAATCTTTTAAGGTCGGTTCAATTCAGTTTTAGTAATTATAGGGGCTTATCGTTGACCTTATGTGATTGTGATTGCACATTGTTGTGTGCTTGTTAATCTAAATGCTTCTCTATAGAGAGGAATAACAAAATTAAATTAACTAACAAACCGCAGTTATAAAATCGAAATAAGATAGTTGTAATGTGGAACCAATGAAGGGCTGCTTTTATTGTGTGTGCAAGAAAAAACTTTGAATGGTATAAATGTAAATGTGTAAATATTAGTTTTAGGATTAGCTTATTGGAGCCAGTAACCATGTTATTGCTGTATTCAATTAAAATATTGCCACGCCCTAGCATACTATTGCCATTTTCAAGTGTACACTTGTCATGAGCATAATTCATCGTACAATGTTTCGGATGGTCCCAAAAGGTTGCCTGAAATAATATCGTTTTACAACTCCACAAAAGGAGGAGTTGCTACAGTTGCAAACGTAAAAACAATCGGTGGACGATGACTATTTTTGCCAACGTTATTGATATTTCTGCTTTGAATGCTTACGTTATATATAATGAAATCGATCCTAACTGCAAAGAAGCTAAAAAGCACACAAAAAAAGTGTTTTTTGCATGAGTTGGCAGTATCACTGGCAAACCCCTATAAGGAAAAGCGGGAAAAACGTCCAAGAAATGAGCTTTCGTTAGCAATCTACTCAAAACTTCTACCTCAAAATATCGATGATTCCAACTACAGTGAAGCTGGTCCATAAAAAAAACAAAACAAAAACTTGATTGTACTGTCAAAAAGAAACGTGCCGGATGTCAAAAATGTTACAGTTTGGGCGAAAATGAAAACAAATGGACATTTGTTCTATTTGTTATGTCAAAAACCATGCTGTACCGACAGGCTGCCAAAAAATATTTGCGCAGACTGCATTAATAGTTCGTAAGTTAAACTTTATTAAAAATATTTCATAAGCTTAACAAAACGTACTTAATAATAAATTAACAATATTTTAATATGGCTTATTCAGTCAATTGCCTTCACCTTTTCAAGCATGTATCGAAAATGATACAAAGGAAATATTATGGGAAAAGACATTTCATTTTCCCAACATGTACGTCTCGATTTTTATTACAGCATCCAAGTATACCATACATTATTCTTTGGTATAAAAATGTGGGTTTTAGTGTTCCATTCTAGCAAAAGTTCTCACAAATTCGATTTCAAAGATGAATAGAACAAGCTTGGGCCAGAGATGAATGCATTAAGTCTACCGGTATGTGATGCTGAAGTCTGGGTGAAGGTATGCTTCTGCAACAAATGTATATTTAAAACAAAAGTGGCGGAAAATATTCACTGACTGAAAGGCTTTAAGTCTGGCTATCAAAATTGTCAACTTTTTGTTTGTGATGCCTCAGCACCGGAATGATTTTCCATAAAGTCATGTATTATTTCCAGCATAACTGCATTTTTGTTTTACGAGATCAGAATTCGGGTCATGTTATCAATTTGGTGCTGTTGTTTTCTTGGAAAATGTTTGCTTTTTTATTTTGTACTTATTAATGTATAAATTTATTTGATTTGTCAAATACAGCTGACAGGTTTTAAGAAAGGTTGTATTTACACAAGAACAATTTAGCAGGTTTTTCAATACTTCCATAAAAAATCAAGCAAAACTTTGATATACCGATCTGGCATGACTTTGAGATAAACATTGAGGAACAGCCAGTTAAATACCAACCATATATATTGTACAGAAACACATGTGAGGAATAAATAAAACATAAAAAATAATAAAATGAAAGAAGCTTGCCATGAATTTAAAATCAGAATACGCCAACATAAGCAGGTGGGAAAGAAGCCCTAAGTATTTAAATATTTACTGCTTGTTCCTCAATGTCGCAAGAGAATATATGCGATCGAAATGTATTCGATCGAATCAATACATAAATAAGTACAGAATACAAAAGCAAACATTTTGAAGGTGCTTAAATAGTTTTTGTGGTTTCAAAAGTAAACGTAAATAAAACACATATACATTTTTTTTCATGATGCTTTTTTTTTTTATTATAAAGTTTAAACGTTGAAATTATGTGTGAAACACTCTATCATTTAAATGAGCACCACGCGAAGTGTTGAAAGCATTGATTCTTTTGTAGTAATTTTCGATCACTTTTTGACACATATTGGGCGGTATCTCAGCCATAACTTAACGAATGTTGGTTTTTATGTGCTCAGGAGTTAAAAGTTTATCTGCATAATTACGGTCTTTTGCGTAGCCCCACAATAAAACTCTAATGACTGTCATGACTTTGGTGGCCAGTTGGTATCGCCACGACAAGAAATTACGTGGCTAGGAAATGTCTCTTGCAATAAAGCCATATTCGCTGGAGTTGTGTGGCATGTAGCACCGTCTTGTTGAAACCACATATTCTCTAAATCGCATTCTTCAATAGCAGATAAGAAAAAGACCATAACGCTCCGAATTGATGGTGACAGTCGTTCCACCGTCATTTTCAAGAAGTAAGGTCCACTCACACTTTGGGACCAAAGTGCAAACTTAGAGGCCTCTCTTCAATTACTTCATTATTCTCAGAACCCCAAATGGGACAATTTTGTTTATTAACACACCCACCGAGTGAGAAATGTTCTTCATAGCTGAAGAAAATTTTGTTCGAAAAATGGCGTCGTGAATGGTTAGCTAGCTTCAGTTGTTGTGTTTGCTGCACTTTATATGGATGTATGTAGATGTAGATCTATATGCAAAATACGGCAAAATGTGAAGTACGACAATCTTAATTCCTGAGAACGGCGAGGAATCGGCATATTCGGGTCTTCGGAAACACTTTCACTTATAGCGGCGATATTTTCCGCGGAACGAGCGATACGATGATGTACAGGCCTTACAATATTTGTAACCACTCCAGTCTCTTCAAAGTTCTTCATAATTTTCGAATTCCAGACCTATACGTTTGAAACCACGAAATGGATAACCCGTTACATACAAACATATGATAACTGTTAAATATATGTGTACCAAATAAAATAAAAAATATTTTATACTTATTTGTAAAAAAAAATTTAAAATTAAAATTAGAAAAAGCACAATTTTAATTTTCAGTTTTTTTTACAAATAAGTATAAAATTTTTTCTACAAAAACACCCATTCGATAGAAAAACAGCAAGTGATTGATTTTGATGTTTGTGTTCGCAGTGCTGGCGACATGATTGAAATAGAGGAATTGAATTTTGTATGAAAACACGTTTTTTCGACTTGTCCATCGAGTAATCGTTCGAATAAAAGAACATCATAGATAGGTCATAGCCTTCATTCAAAACAGTTTTCTGTCGCTCAAAATTTGAACAATCGCAAAATTTCGACATTGAGGAACAGGCAGTTAAAATATTAAAAATCAAAACACGATAACATAAAACACACAGCACTGCATGCATGTACTAGAAATTATGAAGGGGTTTTACTTGGCTACTATTGGTAGGTATTCTGTACAATCATAAAAACAAAACAAAAGCTATAGCTCCATTCGAAGACGTAATTTGCAAATCGCTTTGTTTTTCCAATTGCTTTAATTTGCAGAGCTTAGTTATTTTGATTTGATGAGTTTTACTCAAAACATGATACAGTAATATGTTCTTATAGTAAAACTACACAAACTTATGCACTTTCATTCAAATATGCCGTAAGGAATCAATTCATGAAACTGTAGAGAGCTGACAAACAAGGAAACATCACACACGTCCAAACTCAACACACCATCAAAGACATTTTCCAAACAACCTGTGAAATATTGAACCATCTTTGTATTTCATATTATCAAAGGCTGTGTGATAAAGCATCATATATTATGTAAAATAATATTTTTAATTAACGAAAATGACTACTAATGTCATTCAACTCTTTAATTACCTACAAAAATCTGTTTTTCTATTTGGGTTCTTCACATTTCGTTGTTATTATTTTATATTGCATTTACACATGATATTGAGTTCTGAAAAAAGGTCATAGCCTTTAATTATACAACAAAATGAAACTAAGTCATTTGATAAAACACTGTTGCTCTGTGTGCTGACAATGGTTGACAACACAACTGGCGGGGCAGTCAGTCACATTATTTCAATGCTGCTCATGCCAACACACGTTTTGTTTATTTAAGAAACGATATACACAAAAATTTCACATTTTTGTCTACGAGTTTATGAACGAAAACATTTTATACCATTTACCATGTCACAGGAAAAGCTGTAGGAATTGAGAAATAAAAGTTACAAACATATACATACATGCATACATGTACATATGTATATGTATAAACATATGTACATACATTTATACCTATATATATATATATATATATATATATATATATATATATATATATACTTATGTACATGCGTACACACATACATTCATATTCTTAAAAATTACAGAAAAGTAAAGTGTTTCGAGGATTGGAAAAATCGCTGGCATAAGTATATTATATCTGAGGAGGATTACTTTGAGGGGCAGAAGATATTTATTGATGAATAAATAAATACTTTTTCAGAAAATTTAAAACAATATCATATATATTGAGGGAAGATGTTTATTTCTATAAAATACTTTTTGCTAAGGCCTTGTAAGCCTATGAGCTAAAAAAATGGAAAAAATGCCTTTCTTTCTATACCGAAAGAAACTTAGCATTACATTATGTGTTATCTGGATAGGTATTTTATATATATATTTTCTTCTTATAAATGGAATGAGCGCGATATGTACATACATACATTTAAAAAAAAAATTTAATTTAGTAAAATCAGCCGGTTCACATGGGTTTGCGTAACTGTCTTAAGACATTTCCCTGTAATCTGTAATAGGAAAGTATTTGAAGCACTATTTTTTTTTGTCAAGAAGACCAAGTACAATAATAAGAAGCAATACCCATACAGTTATAACTACTGTCTTCTCCATCGCATACATAGTTCCAGAAATTGATAATAGTCCCGCTCTTGTTCTTTAAATGTCATTAGAAGTTTTAACAAAACTTTCTCTGTTATATTCACGTGAGAAACGGTGTACATAATAAAATAAAAGCAGAAGCATGAATGGCCTTAAAGGTATTTTCAACTCTAAAGACTAACATAAAAGTATACAAACAGATGTGTCTGGAAGCAGCAAAGCGATTGAACTATTTACGATCTTAGTTCAGCTTTGTCGTGTTTAAAAGAGCTGTAATAGAACTAAATCATAAAATATTTTAATTCGAAAGTTATATATAATTTACTCAGTGATGTCAGAATTTTTAAAAGAAAAGTCTTGTTTCGTAAAAAAATTTAATGTATATAAAAATTTCTAAATTATATTTGTTCAACCTTTTTTTTTGGGGCTGAAAATTACAACAGTAAATTACAAGCACTAAACTGAGCATGGAACTCATAAGATTAAGGAAGCTCTTATTCGAGTATACATAATTAACTACCTTTTTAAAAACGAAGAAAGTTTGCTTACATTTTTTAATGTTTGTCTCGGCATTTGCTGAAAGTTGAAACCAACATTTTTTTTCGAAAACGAATGGATTGCTGAATACACATACCTTTTGTGCAGTTAAGATATCTCAGTATAAACTTGATTGCTAAAACACTGATTCCCAAAATCTTTACTGAACAGAATATTTTAAACTTTCAAGCATAACATTTTGTTTTAGTTGAAATAGAGAAACCAAGTCATTCGACAAACAATTAAATTGGGTTTCAGGATGCCACAAGCCAACGATCGCATAAAATTAACAGTGTTAATTTGTAGCCACTACGTGATAGCATTTACTGGAATTGCCGAATAGAGAATTTTCTTTAACACGCGATTTTCGTTTATCGAAAAATTCTAAAATAACTACTTGCTTTGAAATAAGTACAACCATTTCTGAAGTCGGATAACTGATAGATGGACAAATCAAACAGCCAAGAAGTATAATTAGTGAAAGCAAAATCTCAAAATAAATTTTATATAATTTGAAATCAAAATATAGAAATAAAACAGTAGAAAATAAAAACTAAAAGGCTTTTATTTTTTTTTTATTTATAATGTATAAAGAATATTTGTGTACTTCGAAAGAATTAGTTGCGGATATGTACTTGAGATGTGCTCTTGAGTTTTTTTTTGGCTCACGCCACCCAATTTCATGACTAGCATAATTTTCCTCACTCGTGAACTAAAAAAAAGTTCTGATTTTCTGTCACGTTTGTGTTGAAACAAAAAACAAATGTATAAAACTTTTATTTCACATTGTATCCATCTGTGGTCGAAAGCGAAAACGGCCAAGTCTTAGAACATAGACTCGAGAAAGCCGTTTTTAAAATTTAGAACCATTTCCTTGAAAATATCAAAACGAGCAAGTCAGAAGAAATGTTTGATTAATTAAATATTATAATATCTTATATATATTATAAATAACTCATATAAGATTTAAAAAGAGCATATCTTCTAGGACATTTTGACACTGCTTACAAATTGTACAGGGCTTATTTCGATCCTGTTGTGTTTGTATCTTTTTAACAAACGCACATGCCATGTTACGCGTGATTCGAGCCTTCACAGTGACTGACGGCGGTTTCTGTATAGTGAAACGCAAAATTTACTTGATGGCTCTTACGTCTTCTTTCGCTCTGCCGTTCGAGTGACTTGCCGAATAGAACCCAGATAGATAAATCAAAATCAGTTCTCTTTCACTTAGAAGGCGAATGAAAACGGTATTTCGAGATTGTGAAACAGGCTGTGTTTATAATAATGCTAAATGCCAGCAATCTCAGTTTTATGAAAAATATCCTAAAATTTAATTAAATACTCTGGAAATCAGGGTAAAATTCTCCTTCTGGCATCACCGATATTATGTTTAATGGCAATCATTTTTAAAACTCTACTGTTTGTGATAAACTAAAGCGGTATTGTAATAGCTTCGTTGTCCACACTATCATGCAGTAAATTGTTAAGTTTGCAAGGTATACATTTTTCTTTTGTATTAAGCAGAAAATATTTCAGAGGAAAATTCTGTAATTTTTTCACAGAACATTGTGATCCAAATTTTTAAATATTTTAAGAACAGTTCAAAATCGCTAAACTTCTAGGAAACGCTAATAATATTTGAAGCTTAGAAGCTTATGGAAATTAACTAAATAGACAAATGTATTTTAAATAAATTTTTTCATAAAAAAATCTCCTCATAAACGCTTCGTTTATAAATAATTTTTTGTTGTATTTCTTATTATTATTCTTTTTTTAATGCGTATCACAATTTTAAAGCAAATTTTATTCCTAATTTTATTCACATATTACAAGAAGAATTATTAATGACATTTATGGTTAAAATATAAGTATTTGCTTCAAATCTATTGCAAAAATAGAATTTAGCATTCTCTTTGTGACAAGTGCAATCATCGTATTCATATGATCAACTTCGTAAAATAGTTCAAGCTTGTTGAGCAGCTGTCAGCATCAGTTGATAGCTCTTACCTCTCTCTCATACATAGCAGTTATGGAAGGTCTGAAGCTATAATTAAATTGATATTTAAAAAACTTACAAAAAGAATAACAGCCAGGAAAGCGTTAAAATAGAAATGGATAAAATAAATTTTTCCATACAAAACTATCTTAATAAACGCTTCGTGTGTATAGGATTTGTTGTTGTATATATTATTCTTATTTTTGTAATACGTATCATTGGCTTTTCTTATAAAATAATCTTAGTTCTGTGTAAATAAACAGATAGTATTAATTTGACATTTAAATTCAGGACCCAAATTTACTTCGAACCCAGGCCTTGACTAATTGTATTCAGCTCATAGCCATCCTAATACCTGAGCACTTCGTTACTAACTGTCTATATTTAATCTTATTGGTAGTTTTCCATTTTATCTCAGTGTGTTTCTGCTGACTGAAAAATGTTTTATATTCTCTAACCAATTCAATCCTGATAAAATTATTAACAATTGTGAATTATATAGTTCACTTATGGACATAAAATTAATGCTTAAAAATTGTTTTGTTTTAATTACAATACTTATTTTTTTATTAGAAATTATAAAAGTAGCTCAAACTATTATTTTTATATACGAAAACTAGTAAATTTATTTATAAGGAAAGAACTGGAGTGTTTTCCAAATTTGTGTTATTTTCCACAAAAATTTTACATATTAAATTATATTCAAAATTAATTTTTCATTCCTAAAAAATTTAACTTGAACGTAAAGTATTTTAATTTAAAAATTTTAAATAATGTTTAGTTTAGTATTATTTGAATATAAAAAATTCAAATTGATTGGCGATTGAAAATAAAACGATTAAAATATAAAAAAAACGATTAAAAATAAAATAAAAAGGCAGCAATGGTTTCTTAAAAAACAAAAATAAGTAAATTAAATAAAATAAAAATAAAGTATCAAGAAAATAAAGTAATCAAGATCACCATCTGTTGTGACACATCTTATTGGATGATTACAAATACCAGGTTGAAAAATTAGTTCATAAAAAAATAATTGATAAAGGAAAGATGCCTCATGTGGAAAAGAAAACGCCATTCCCATAAACTCCTTTTCATCATGATTTCATTCTTAAAAGCAGGATTTTTTAATGTTTCTTAAAACGATTCTGCTTCAAAAGTGTAAATTGAAAATATTTAAAAAATGTTCAGTGAATGCTATGAACTTTAAATAATTTGAAAATAATTTCACTGTTAAAAAAATTATAAAATATGAAATATTTCCATTCAAATTTTAGAAATTTTTGAAAGAGGAAATTGAAAATAATTTTTTCAAAATTCACAATTTTGTAATTTTCTGGAAATAAAATGAAATAAAAAACTCGAAATACATGTGAACTAAATTTATTTCATTTTGTCAGGCGCTGAATATACAACAATTTATTTTTATCACTTGAAATTGAATCGAAATTAGTTCAATCTCAATTTTGTTAAATATTTTGAATAAAAGTATTTTAGTTGAACAACTAATGACGTTCTCTCATCAGAAGTTTTATAGATTTTGGTATATTAGTTGCAGTTCAATACGTATCCTTTTTTTATGTATAAGTATAAGTTTTGTTTAAATATAATTTCAAAAATAATTTTGCAGTTGGGAGCAATTTTTTACCAATTTTAATATTTAAATAAATTAATAAACATGTTTTTCAAAAAAGGCATTAAGATATAAGAAGAGAAAATTGTTGAGTACTAGAAATTATTACTGCCATTTTGAGCCGGTTTCGGATGCTAGTATCCACTATATAAGCACGGATGAAAAAAAATTACATGTAAATGGACTAAATAGGGAATAACTAATCGGAGTTTACTAAGTGGGATTATTTTTGTGATTTACTAACATTTTTCTCGAACTGCGTATTCAATAATGGAACAAATGAGAATTTCACTAGTGTATATGTATTAAAGAGGTCAATCGGGAGTAGTTTTCGAGAAGCATAGATACTTTCCAGGAAAGTCTAAGCGGTTTTATAAAGATCCTTCAACACAATTTTCATTAAAAACAAAACAAAATTTTACTGGGGCATTTTCATAACAAACACCTATGAAACTGGAAGGGGCATAATTTGTTTATAACGGCGCTTGTAGAGCTCTTATTACAACAGCTGTAGTACATATTACTAGGAAACAGTTGTCAATTTTTACATATATAAAGGAGCAATAAGTATGCCTGTGAAAAGTTATAAAATATGTGTTAGGTAGGCTTATTTTTGTTTGTTGACTGAGCTCGTTTCTACGCTATTGACATGTGCTTCGCGCTCTACATGCATAACACCTTAATCAGGAGCGATGCAACTTGCTTCGCCATAATTTTGAGTACGAATGAAGTAGCTTCATATTGAAGCTACATACAAAGCACGAAAAATCAATTACTTCTCTAATTTATATCGCAAGTTTATCTTCACTATCTGTCAAAATTATATATTGTTAACAAAGAAAACGTAATTGTTACATAAAAATATAAACTAAGTTCTAGGTTGTATTAAGCCCTCGCAATGCCAACAACCGACAGCATTTCCATATGAATGTAGTTTTTTGCGACAAATTTGCTTTACGAAATTAATGGAAAATTTATGTTAGCTTATTAAAAATAAAAGTCAAATCGAAGCGCATAGACGAGTAGTGTACACAGTGTGATACGTAAAAATAATTGAGGGGGCGAATCTGGTGATTCAACTCGTAATGGAAACATACTATAACGAATGCATACGAATGTAAGTGAGAAGCAAAAACGTTAAAGCAAATAAAAATTGTAAACCTAAGCCAGGGTCGGTATTTTTCGACAGCACATGAGGAAAAACAGTTCCACTACGACATATCAAAAATATCATGTCCGACGAGTGTGATTTAAATTTTTTTTTGTTTGCATGATATAGTTCAATGCGGTGTGTTGTGAACGAGAAAGCCGGGGCCTAACTTTTACGTAAGAGAAACCTTCTTACCCACAAATTACTTGGTTTTAGTTTGAAAGAAATTCCCGGAATTCCTAGGAAACATAAATTTTGTGTGAAAAGCCTAAGATTTCCTTCATCAGTAAAAAAAACTAAGTTCTAATTAAGACTTCGCTAAGACGAAAAGGAATTTTCAAAAGACATTAAATGAAGAAGAATTGCAACAAAATCTTGAAAGTGACGAAGATTGTACAGTTCTTGCGCCTGTTCCTAGCGACACAAAATGGTAGTTTTTTACTTTACAAGAAACCACTGCTTTAAAGTTATGTAAATATCACAAAATGACGAAAAAGTAGCAACATTTGATTTCACTCTGGGTTACGTTCCTAAGTCTTTTTTATATCTGCAAGCTGACATGATACCAGTGTTATTTAAATAAATATGACTGATTTATTTGACAATTTCTTCGGCAGCATTTTTTTGTACGTGTTTCCAATACTATATAAAGCAAACAAGTAAAAAACAAAATGAGACCAGAAACTGAACTGGTTTTTTGTTTTTTATTTTTATTTTCAAAATTTATGATAATCAATTCCGTTCCAGCGACAAATGCTTTTCTGTGCAATAAAATAATAAATGTGCCGTCTGTCGGACGGTTCTGTGCCTTAACTCAGACAATTATTTATCCTTTTGATTGCATATATGTACAGCGCTGTTAATATTGTGATATGAAATTTTTTAAGGCATTAATATTATAAATTAAATACTTTATATTTCAATAAATTAGTTCGAATATAATATATTTTTAAAAGATTTTATAACTCAGTTTGCCATCTTCGTGAAGCCGAAAACAAGTACACTACTCATGAGGCCAAAAAAGCAACTATGAAATAGTTTATATTGTATATGTTTAAATATTGTGCACAAATGATCTAGCTAACGATCCGATTCGTTTTTTTATAAAGCTGAATACAAAATCGAACATGTACTGGTTGATTTTATTTATCACAATGCATCTACATTCACATACACAACGCATCTACAAAGAATACAGTGACGTGAGTAAAATATGGTGAGAGGGAGATTTTAGATTCCTAGATTGATTTAGGTGCCGAATTACACATAAATTTAATATTTATTTTAAACTCAATTGAAATTTAGTGTGGTATTGTATTGAAATTTATTATTGTATATATTGTAAAAGACAGATTTAATTATCTTCGATTAACCTTGTTGTATGAAAACTTAAAAAAAGTAAAATGTATTTCAATGCGGCTGAATTGGTTTTTGTGCTGAAGATTTGTTTAACAATTTTTAAATTTCATTATGTTCTAAATAATAATAGAAAATGATAAAGATGTTTAAGCAGTTTTTCAGGGGTTTTCCCAGTCAGCTCAATGAAATGTCGACAGCATATAGAGGGCTGAAAACCCAGGCAGAAATCAAATAATTGGCCATTTTCGACCTAGAATAGTATTTAATTAAAGTTATGAGACTTATCACATCATATATAACTATTCTATAGTAGCAAATCGGAATTGTATATTCGAATTGTGTTATTAAAAGAGACATCCTCTATCTTCTTTCAAATCGGTTGTTGTTCTTTCAATATTTAGTTTCACATTTGATTTTTACTAAATCGGATAGTAAGATAAAAGAAGGACCGATCGCGTCTTTGTTTTGAAAGATTTTTAAATTAAAAAAATTTATTTGAAATACGTATATGTAGGTATACCTTCTGGACCTGAAAAAATAAAAAATATGTATGTAATTTATATTTTGATTTAAAGTTTATATACAATTTCTACACTAGTTCTATGTATATATATATATATATATATATTTAATGCTGCGCATGTTTAATTTTTAAAACTCTATAAAAATTAGCTGATTTTTTAAAAGAATGAAATGTCATTTAAAGGTGAAAACAGAATGATTTTCCTCAAGTCACGCTCGCTTACAAGCAGTATCTTTCCCATAACGCCTTTGCACTCACATGCGTATTGAAGCGAAAAATTAACTTAAAATGATGTATTTTATCTAATAAGCACGAATTTGCGAGTAGTACCTAGTTCGAACGTTTTACGGATATTTTGCCAACACAACTGCTATATATTATTATTTTTAAGAAAAGCAAAACGTCTGGCAACAAAACTGAAATGTTATAAACGATCCAAAGGAGAAAATCTTACCTCGAAAAGGGCAAAACGCCCTGTTCTAAATGTTGGGCTCTTTGGAGAATATCTGTTAGTATGATATGAAAAGCTTTCAGCCCATAATAATACAGCTTTACCCTTTACCAAAAGGATATACGTACATAGATTTGTTTCATAGAACACCTGCTTTCGGGTACCGATTGTGAAGCCATCAGACAACTTATTGATCTAAATCTTACTTTAAGCGTTTTATATATGTTTCTTTTGCTTAGGGATGAAAATAAGGAAATACAGGGACATAGACAAAAAATATAACAAACTTTTTGCAACCTTTATTGTTTCATAAAAAAACAAATAAAAGAAAGCACGCGGGATTGAACCACCCACGTGTAGGTTGACAGCACCTGACACTACCATACCAGCCATCACCGTTTGCTGAATGAAAATACCATTTTAGGTGTATAGATATAATTTTATGCTAGAAATTTTCAATATTTCTTATAGGTTTGGTTTTTTATAAAACATGAAAACTTTGTGTCATGTGTGTATGTGTTGTAAACAGTGATGCCAATTAATTTTGCTCGAAAACATCATTTTGGGGGAAAAAATTTGCAAACTAAAAATTGGAAGATGAAAAATAACTTTCCTTGTTGATGACAGCCTGTGCATTTATTTGAAAAAAAAATACTAAGGGCCAGGGCTGGGCAGTGTTGGATAAACATGTATTTGAAATACGTATTTAAAATACAACTATGTATTTTATATTTGTATTTCAAATACGTTCCCTAATTGTATTTAGTATTTTGTATATCAAATACTTGTGCTCTCAAAATACATTTTTCCAAATACATTTTTAACAAACATATGCTAAAAAATATATGCTAAAAATTATTTCTTTCATACACCAACTACAAACGCAAAATTTTACTACTATTTTTGTTAGCAGAGAAACAGCGTTTTTTTGTGTTGTAAAACGACTAACTGAAATATTTTATTCTCAGTATAAAACATATTACAAATATTTCTAAGTTACTAGGTATTTTTATATTTCATATTAAAAAGGTATTAAAACTACAAGTAGAGAACGTTTATTCAGAAACAATCTATTATTTCTAACAGTTTTATTTACAAAAAATTAAATACTACAATTTAACTTTACATTTGCGTACACATTGAGAAAGAAAGTAGCCATGCTGTCAGCAAATTGAACAATGAAAAAATCAAACACCAGGAAAAAACAGCGTTTGACAGTTTCATCTAAAACAAGAAGGGAAAAAAATATCAATTCGATGTTGACTTGAATGGACTATACATGTATGTATATAGCATTTGGTCATTCGTTTCTTAATTGTGACTAATTTCTTAATTCTGTTCTTTCTCTTTCAATAAAATATTGTTTTCTAACAAGAAATCATTGAGATTGTCGTTAACTGGTTATATTTATTCGCCATCAAGAGGTTGTTATTCTGATACCACATTTGAGAAAAATTGAGAAGCTGTTGCTTATGAGAGTTTTTTTGATCAAAAGTATTTTAAAGACATATTTTTGTTGCAATGTATTTTGTATTTCATATTGTTGGATAACAACATTAGTGCCCACAAAGAAGGTTACAAGGATTCCTTACAAGCTCTATACCTTTCTTTCAGTGTAATTGTAGAAACATATTGTTGGTCTTAAGTATAAAGGCCCTAACTGATATTTTTTTTCAATTTCGGTTTTCTTGCATTTCAATAAAAAACACCAAATAGTATAACTAAAAATTATTAAAACCTTGTAGTCGTTTTGTTACTATTATAACCACTACCGTCACTACATATATATAGATGTAGTAGTATTACAAATAAATTAAGTCAAGTACGATGCTGGCTCGCACTCTTAGGGTTCCGTGCGTATGTATGTGTAATGTATGTATGGAATGGCGTATGTGAATAGATATGTATATTTTATAAATTTCATCTCTCTGTTTTTAAAGCTACTTTATGTTGTACGGGGACACCTGGTAATTTTCCACTTGTTGTTGTTGTTGTAATTTGTTGTTATAAGGCATCTGGGAATACATACACTGTGCGAATTTCGACTCTCTATCTCTTACGGTTCGAGAGTTATAGCTATTACTCTACGTTGCATAGGGACACCTGGTAGTTTTACAGTTGTTATTGTGGAGCATATGTGAATACACATATTGTGCAAATTTCATCCCTCTGTCTCTCACGGATCGAGAGTAACGGCTAGTTGTTACTTTACGTTGTATAGGGACACTTGGTAATTTTTGACATGTTGTTGTTTTTAGCATTTGTTGTTGTAGGGCATATGTAAACACATATATTCTGCGAATTTCAGCTCTTTGTCTTTTATAGTTTAGCAGCTACGGCTAATTATTACTTTAGGTTGTATTGGGACACCTGATAGTTTTCAACTTGTTGTTATCTTTAGCATTTGTTGTTGTAAAGCACCTATAAATACATACACTGTGCAAATTTCAGCTTTCTATCTTTTAGGGTTCGAGAGTTATAGCTAATTGCAACTTTTCGTTGTATGGGGACACCTGGTAGTTTTCAATTTGTTGTTGTTTTAGTATTTGTTGTTGTAGCGGCAAGGTACAACAACATCCTGTGAAAATTTCAGCTCTCTAGCTCTTACCGTTTCGGAGAATGGACGCTGTGACGGACGGACGGACGTACTTGTCTCCGTAATAGGGTTCCGTTTCACTCTGATGAGTACGGAACCCTAAAAAGAACAAATTGAAACAGAGTAGTTAATAACTTTTTGTTGCTCTGGCTACCTTAAAATTTTAGCAGCAGTAAAAGCAGTTTTATTTTTAAAACTGTTAATACCACAAACATAAATAGCTATAAATGGAGCAGATAACGTAATACATGACACGATGCTAGAATAACATTTACGTAGTAATTCAATAACATTAAGGTAGATGCACACTAATATTGCAGTAGCATATTAATAATAATGTCACAGTAATATGATAACACTGAAGCTGAATTGAAAATTGGGACTAGTATTTTGATATTTATATTTTTTCTGAGTTTATTATTAATTTATTTCTTTGTGCGTGAACTTTTAGAAAATTTTAGAAAGCACCAAAATAGTATATAAGGTGATAACTAGCAGTAGCTATAAAACAAAAACTCCAATTAAACTGCTAACGGATGGTTAAACTTTAAGGTCCGATGTTGAACGTAAACTTCACTTTAACGTCATGTTTTTTCTGCGTATTACTTAACACTCCTCAATTTCAAACCAACTCAATTTGAATAATGGAAATATACACAACCGGACAATGCGTTAAAGTTATTCAGGCTTGTTATGAAAATGGGAGTAAAAATCAAAACGCATATCGTGCACTTTGTGATTTTTTCGGTCAATTTGAGCATACAATTGAAAATATTGTCCAAAAATTTGAGCAAACCGGGACTGTAGGAGATTTGAACGGAAACAAAATAGCAAGTATCACCTCTTGAGATACAAAAGACTCTTGTACTGTTTAAAACTCGTTAAAAGTGAGAAATATGATGTAGTTGTTTCTAAGGTTCCGTACTCATAGAGTGAAAACGGCACCTTATTGATAAGGCTTCTCTGTACAAGCCAGATATCTGAAATTTTCGTAGGATGATGAGTTTCCCGGCCGCTAGAACATTATATACTAAAAACTGAAAGAAGTTGAAAGGTAAAAAGTGCCCCTATACAAGAAACTGTGAAATTTAGCTATGACTGTCGAATCGTAGGAGATACAGGTTTGAAATTTGCACAGGGTACATAACTACATAGAAGGACAACATAAGAAAAATGAAAATCAAAAACTTAAAAGTTATCTGAAACTAGAACTAGGTGTAACTTTTGAATCGTAAAAAATAGAGGCATTATATGTATGTAGTTCCCAGGCTTCTACAACTACTAATACCAACAATTATTTTTAAAATCTGAATGGTGCTTAATGCAAGGCTGTAGCCTTTGATTTGAAATTTAACTGTAGCTTTGTAAACGCTGGAATTGCTTAGGTTGGCAAATGGTTCCATAAAAGAACCATTTATGACTCTGGCACCATTAAGGTTGAATACTAACAAGTTCACTGTTGCGGATAAGCGTTTGAACAGCAGTATACCGGTACCAAAACATACCGTTGCCTCTATATCGATTTTTTCTGGCAATCCGATACACGAGAAAAGAAAACTTTAAATAAAATTGCACAAATAAAGACTATTGCAAATAGAAAATATAATAAATTTTCGGTGAAGCACAAAAAAGTCTTGTGCAACACTATTTCTAATAATTTTTATACACAACAACTTGTAATCATTCTACAATTCAACAGATGCATACACCCTGTAAATAAAATTACAACCATGAAGTGTGAGCTTTCTAGTGGCTTTGGAATTCCGTCTGGTTTTTAAAAACTACTGTTAGTCTATTTTTTCATGTTACTTGTAAATCCAGAGCTTCTTTCTTAAGAAACTAATATTAAGTTTTTAGTATACTACCGAGGAAATACATAAATTTGCCATATACAATATATGTAAGTCGGTTTTATGAATTGGGCATATATTTGTATATATGTAAGTCCCCAAAGACAAGAGAACTAAGTTTCCAATGTATTGTTAAGGAACAAGCATCAACGGTAATTAAGAATGGTTCATCTTTTCGCTGATATAGTACAGATTTCAAAAATGAATTTGTGCCCAAACATTTTTTCGGCTAGTTAGTTTATTGTTTAATTTCAATAAAATGAAGAAATGAGATAAAAATTTCTCCGAACTGACATGATTTCCATAGACTTTATATAACTTCTTAATGCAGGTCCGTGGACGATGCACCACTGTATCAATCTTTCATTATTTATTTCTTGTAGAAACTTCTTGACTCATTTTTTTTGCCTTCCTACGCTTTATTAGGTGGAATTTTATTTGAAATGAATACTTCCTCCAATTTAGTCTAGTACTTGGCTGAATTTATTTATATTGAACTCCGGCTTATTCTTGTGCGGCGAACACATTATCGATTTTTTTCTTTCCGTTGAGTATGTACATACATATGTAGATAAAACTTGTCAAAAGCCATTTCTAATAACAAGTTGTATACTGGATTCAAAAGTCTGGAATGTCTGCGCATTCATTCTCAAACAAAAGTCGTACAGTTTTTGTAACTGCATGCACCCAAGAATTCATACATACTACAACCAACCATGAAATTTGTAAAACGCACACAGTCCCACATTCATCAATGGCGAAAATATTTCTATATATACACACATACCAACGTCTATATGCATACCCTGTCGGAAAACAAGTTGACTTTAAATTAACACAAGGTTTGGATTACTTTTCAATGAAAACAATTCGATATTTTAACATTGCAGCGTCGGTTAACTTACTACTGCCCATGTCAATTGTCCGACGCTGCATTACTTTCCTACTAACTTAAAACTAGCTCCTATTTTTGCGGTAGCAATATTAAGTAATTATTAAATTGTGTTTCTCTTGTTTTCTTTTAGTATATTGTTTATTTTATTATTGTTGTGCCAAGTTCTTCTCTTAGTAGAAATCTTTATTTAAACCGAAAAAGCTTACGGCTGTTGAGCAGCCCTCATACACGCTCAGCCATCTCTGCCTATAGAATGACCGCTTTCAATAGAGAGTTGATCATGTATGTATGTCATTTTTTGGGTCCATTCCACATTACTTTTCAGTTAGCCTGTAGTCAGTCTATAACAAGTGAATTAGAAATTGATTTTATAGGTAGTAGTTCACTTGAATTAGAGCATAAAACTTAACTTACAACTAATGTTTCTAGTAGTCGATAATTCAATGTCCGACGGGGTACATACATAATTCTGCTTTGGTTGAGTGATATGTTGGAAATTTTACTTGTAGAGAAGTCACATGCATGGCCGCCAATATTAACCGAAAAAACAACCACCAATAGCAGTTGTATACATGGCAGCCACACCATACAAACGTGAAAAGCATTCATGGTGGCAAAAATGAAGAAAAGAAACAAGTTCTGACCTGCGCTAGTGTTAGTGGAACGTTTTGTTTCTGTGTGAGAAATTTATAGTGTGTGGTCTCTTCAACCAAATAGTCACGAGATAAATAATATGAATGAACACAGCTAAGGGAAATTTGTGGTTGCCGCCTTCATGGTAGTGCTATCTGTTGGATTATCGTGTAACCAGCTGCTTCCTAGATATAACACCAGAGGGCTCCCACGTCAAAGGTTCTTAGCTGTGCTGAAGAAAATACTGGGATTTTATTCGTTTGTAATTTTTCGCAAAACTTAATATTATGTGTGCATGTTCATTCGTAAGCATTTCTTGCCTGAACGCTGAGTTACTAAACACGTATCTTCCAACGTTACGCTTAAAAAGTATTACCATCTAAACTAAATTAGCTTATCGAGCGTATTACTGCCGCCAAAATCACTCATTTTGTATGGAAATGAGTAATTTAGGCAACAAAAATACATTAGACACATGGTAATTCATATACATACCTACATATGTATGTACACAAATACGTCTGGGTTAGATGCTTAGTTACACATTAATAAACAGAAATCGCTAAAAATTTATTCATAAATGATAATTAGCAAAGATTTGAATAAACGCCTATTTGCAACAAGAGTAAACGTATACTGAATTGATATATTTGAAAGAACGTTTTCTAGTTCAAAAATTTTTATAAATTTTAAAAATAGAAGTGTATGCCGTATTTCTAAATGAAGCCTGATTTCTACTCTGTTTTTGCATATTAAACTTTATTTTAAAATAATTGGAATTAAATACTAAAATCTGCAACAGAAACTGAAATGAACGAATATTGTGTAAAAACGTAGAACAAACCAAAAGAAATGGGTTAGCTACCTTGCGGTGGTGTTAAGCTGAAATTAAGTTACATGTAACGCCTTCTAACTTTGATGGGTTATTGGAATTCAAACAATCTTTTTGTGGAATAATATTCGTTGTAATAAATTTAAAACATTATTAAACATGATAGGGATGATTCTCAGTACGTAAAAGTAATCGATAAATAGAATGCATTTATTTATTTGCTTTGTTTCTGTTACCGTATTTGCCAGCTCAACGTTGGGAAGGTACGTGATACGTTTTTACTAACTGAAGCTTAAACATCAATTAAATTAAAATAATAATGAATGAATAGTAAAAGCTTTTCGACATTTTCCCGGTATTTGAGCTTAAAAATTAGTTCTGGAAACCTTAAGATCCGGTCTTGCAGAAAAAAGCTGTCTGGCTTTACCTCAAATACAATTGAGTATACATCTACATACATATACATATACATATACATATACATACATATGAATGTATTATACATACAAAGTATGTATAAACTAATTTGTTTCTTTTTCAGCATATACTTGGGTAGAAAATCCTAGAGAATTTTATACATAAACATGTGCATACAAATATCTGCTCCTAGATATTTGTTTTCTTTCGTTTGAATATTTTGGGCGTAGTACTTCATATTTTATAGACATACATATATACATACCTACCCATTTCCCTTTTCTTATTTTGCTTGCTTTGCATTTACTCTCCTTTCTGTTGCGTTTTCCATATAATTTCTTCAATAGACAGGCATATATACATACATAAATTCATACAAACAACTGTATGCTTGGGTTTTATGGGTTGCGTCAGTTACATATGTATATATGTACATGTGTACATGCATATCTATACTTATGTATGAAGGTATAAAGATGTTTGTGTACAAAATCATTAAATATCTTAAAACAGCAGAAAGAGTATTGCGAAAACAACAATGGCAAAAGCAATTTAATTGTAAAGATGAAAAGAACTCAGTTACTGCCTACTTTGTTTATGTACCTATGTCTAGGTATATGGTATTGATTTTTATTTGTGTGTATGTAGATACAAAACAAAATAAGGGTTTTATTTGCTTTGAAGACATGATTGTTTTTCAGCGTTTCCGTTTGATAACACATATTGTAGTTTGTCTCAAACTTACATCAATAATTCTAAGCTTGCCGTAAATTTTTTCTTCTGAAATCAGGTCTATTTGAATTTTATCAAACTTAAATAGAAATAGAATTTGAAATTACTTATTATAAAGGCAGCGAGATTGAAAAATGGACTGATTTTAAAAATTCTTAAATTATACAGCATAAAAAATTTACCTACATACGTAGTATGTTTAAGTGCACATTAAAAGGCATTATGCTTTGAGTTTGATTGATCTAACTAGAATAGTTAGTGAATTGTTTATTTAATTCTCTTAAAATAAGCAAAAAATAATAATTTTTTTCTTTTTGGCTTAAATACTAATTTCTGCCTTTAGCTTTGGCGGTGGCGTGATCCAATTCCACTTCAATTATTGCTGCAATTCCAATTCTCCAGAATTTGACTTCCGCTGAAGGTGTGAAAATAATTTTTTTTAAAAACAATTATTCCGGTGCCGAAAGTTTTCTTCTTTTATTTTGCAATTTCGTTTGGCATTTGCCAGATGTGTCAATTATATTTTTAATTGATTTCTTTTGAATTTAGATTTTTGAAATATGAATTGATTATGCTGCATTTCTATTTTGTGGGGACGTTTTTGTGAACAGAGTTAAAACTTTGGTTTTGTTAACTTCTACATTCTTAAGTCGATTGACTGCAATCGTATTACGGATATAACAGATTCGATAGGTTGGCTGTTTTGTATCTGGATTTTCCTCCACAGTAAATGGAACAATGGTGGGCTGTTTCGGTTTTGTGATGATTTCCAATTTATGTTTCTTCTAGAGCATGCTTAGAATTAACTCGATACAAATAATGGCTGCGATGGCACTAATTGATAGTATTGCAGATATTGTTGTCAGAGTTTTCAGATTGCCGATTTTCCTGGTATTTTTAATATTAAGCTCTTTTAGGAGTTTCCATGATGGAGTATGATATTTGGTGACTGGGGTTAACTAAAGAATAGCTGGTATGGCTTGTGAAGATAAGGCCTCGAAGTTGCTGCCACTTTTCTCATTTATTGTAATTGTTGTATTTGAAAATGTATAAGATGTGGTCCCATTATATTACGGGTTTTGGGTTGAATTTGATGGTGCCGTTGAAGCTGAGCTGTGGTGTGCTCTGATTATTATATTTTTGCTCCTGGTTATTTACTACATCTTCTACCTGCAACTGGGTGAATCTCACTTTGTATCTATTAAAATGTATTGGGTATACTTGTTATGTTTTTCCCATTATGTTTTCATCCGTTTTAATGCAATTTATGACGAACGGGTTGAGGTAAGGTTGTTATATATCTATTATTTTTGTCATAGTAGAATGGTGGCTCGGTGATTATATGTTTGTATGTCGATTGTAATTGGGAAAGTTTATTTTAAACTGCTACGATGAAGTTGTAACTATTTTGATAAACAATTGGTTTTTAAATGCGTTAATAGGGGTATCTAAACTATGTATTAGTTCATGTGACGAACTTTCATCTGAACTTGTTGCTATTGCTGTATGAAGAATTCTTTGTGGGGAATGTAGCAACGTTACTACATTAGTTTATCCTGGCTTATAATGCCACTTGTAATTATATTATTCAAGAATTGATTTTCACCTCTTCAATCTGCTGTTATTATTTTTGTTATTAGGTGTGTACGTAAGTTCTTGGTGGTCGGTATAAATTTTTTAATTTGCTGCGCCATAATTTCCTTATGAGCTTAGAGCCCACATTTCTTTGTCGTTGGCTGCATAATGCTCTTCCGCCTTGTTAAGTATTCTAGATATAAAATATATTGGTTTTTCGTTTTGGGACAAGATTGGCCCAACTGCAAAATTAGATGAGTCTGATTCCAATTCGAAATCCTTCTGATCATCTGGGTAAACTACCACAATGTCTTTGGATATAAGTGAGTTCTTAATTTTCCTGAAGTATATTACGGCTTCTTTGCCTAACACGATTTTCACTTTAGCGGATTTATTTTTGGTAGTTAATCCTCCTTCCTCTCTTAAAAGGGATATCAGTGTTTTCGCGACTTTGGAATAGTATTTTATAAACCGGTGATAATACCCTGATATACGGAGTTCATATAGGGATTTTGGTTGTGGGAAGTTTACGATAGCTTCCACTTTTGCGGGACTAGTTTGGAATATGAAAGGCGCATTTTTCAGACCAAATGGTAACCGTGTGAATTCGTATATACCATTATTAATTTAGAAGGCTGTCTGTCTTCTCTATATCAGATTTTTTCAGTGGGATCTGATGAAATCCACTTTTCAGGTCGAGCACTGAAAAATAATTACTATTCCCAAGTTGAGATATTATCGTAGCTGCATTTAGTTTCTTTTTACCATGCGGTATTTTATATTTCCTGCGGAATCTGCGTTGAATTGTATGGGGACCTAGACGGTCGAATAATACCATCGTTCATAAGGATTCCTACTCCCTTCCCCACTTCAGTTTTTAAGGATGCAGGATAAGGATAGGGTTTAGTATATACTGCAGTGCTTCTTTTGATTCTAATTTCCTTTACAACTCTTGTGGTAGACATTAATTTTTCATTGGTCTCCGCGAAGAGTTTAATAAATCTTTTAAGAGTTTATCTTTTTTATTAAAGCGATAGCCTACGCATATTTAAATTATTTAATTATTTAATTTCCCGAATTTCCAAGTCCTATTTTTAGCCCTCGGCGTTGATCTATCCGCGTAGCAATGAATCTGAATGTGTATCTATTTTAAAGTGTTGGTCAGCCAGGAATGGAAGTCGGGAATCAATGTTTCAAATTGGACTCTAGTTTAGTCTTCGGTCTGATGTCACTTTTTCCGGCGCATACTTGTGTCAATGATGAATCCACTCACCCATCATCTAATATCGTTTCGCTGTGAGATCCGCTTCATATTTTATACGAATTTCGATTAGGTCGATGGATAATATTGCATCCATCGCTCTTCTTAATGTCGTTTTCAAAGCCCTACTCATGCCAAGACAGCAGGTTCCTTGAACTGATGTTGCACTTGTGTCCCATCGACGTCCCACACACTATTAGAAACTTAGAAACGTAGGTCATAATCGGCCTACTAATGCTTCTATAAAGCCAGTGTGCCATCTCTGGCTTCAGTCCCCCATATTGCGAATATGGCTCGTTTACCGATGGAGCAACATATATGAACTTTATTGACTCTGTGCACGAATTGCACTGTGTATTATAAGAATAAAAGTATTGTGCATTGGTTACTTTTGAAAAAATATGTAAGATAGTATGCTCTAGGATTACAAAAGACGATTCAATAAAAATGTATTTTTCTGTCATTAACATTGTCCTGGAAGTACACCGTGAATTTTCGTTACTTCAAAAGTTTTGTAATTGTTTGGTTTGTACTTCGGTCATTAAATATTGCATACCCTTGCACATTTCTGTTTAAAATATTTTTAAGTCAAAATAAAATGTGAGTTTTCGATTCCGGTTCTCTACTCATCAATAAAAAGGGCAACAATTTACAAACTTCTTCCAAGCCGCTTTAACTTCGAATTGAAAAGTATTTCATTATGTGTAAAAAAAAAAAAGTTAAAAGGGCAACATCGAACGAAAAGACAAAATATTAAACTATTTGAAAACGTTTGCATCGTTAATTAACAAACACAAAACTCAATTTATAAGGGTAGTTCCCCTCATGATTCTTCTATAAAAATGTTGATCACTACAAATTTACCACAAAAAATCTTTCTTAATTCTGAGGAAGTAAAGTTCTAAATAAAGATAGATAAATTAATTAACCAAAATTGAGACCAAGTAAGGAAAAAATGGTCACTTCCCGCGTAGCCATGCGCCAAATATGCAGAGCTATTTGCATGATTTTTAAACTTATGTGTAACCAACATCAAATAATGTATGGTAGTCTAAGCATAAATGGAACTGAAAAATTTGGGGTGATTTCGGAAAATTTCAATTGAGAATTATCATATTCGGTGCTAATAAGTATTAAGCATGTAAATACATTTACATGCTTTAGATCTCTAAATGAGATGGCGAGACATTCAAGCCTAGAGCTCTCTGGGTACCAGGACACAGTGGAGTGTCTGGAAATGTAGTCGCGGATGAACTGGCTAGATCTGGGGCCCGACTACCACAGGAGGACATTGACGAGTCTGTCGGTGTTCCACTTAGTAGCTGCAAAAAGTTGATAAAACAACAGCTGCTAGGAATCGCTCAAGACAGATGGTCAAATGTGACCGGCTGTCGAATATCGGGGCTCACATGGCCCGTTTACGATCAAAACAAAACCTTAGCTCTGTGGGATTTTCCCCGACAAAGGTTAAGCGCCTTAGTGGCAGTTCTAACCGGACATTGTCATATAGGCGCACATGCGAGAAGACTAAATCTTCCGTATAATGATTTTTGTAGAAGCTGCAAAGACGAAGAAGAGGAGGAGAGTGTTGAGCACTTCCTCTGTAATTGTTCTGCTCTATCCAATCTCAGAGCGATATACATAGGCAGACCGATACTGAACAGTTTGGCGGACATATCGGAATGTGACTTGTTTAGGGTGGAATCTTTCATCCGGTTATCTGGATGGTTCAAAGTTGAACCAAGGGAGGGGGAGTAGGAGTTACCTGCTGCCCTCAGGGTATCACAACGGGACCTGTTGGGACCCAAGTGAGCTGGTCTGTTGTACTGGCGGCCCGAAAACATAACATAACATAACAAATACATTTACGATCTTTCATACGTATAGAGATCCTTTTGAGTAACTTTTACAGCGCAATAAGGATACATAAAAATATAAAGAATATATATCATCAGGCTACATTTAAACTTTTCGGTTATCACTTTGTCGAGGAATCATATTTTTATAATTTTTTTTTTTTTCAATAAATAATTAAGTTGACATTCTGGGCCGTGTATTTATTTACCTTTTCCGAAATTGAAGACTTGTCGCATCTTATAATAACGAGCAAACAATTTACTTTCTCTTTGTTAGGGTTTTCGAATTACGTAATAATTTATTTTAATCAGACTTACGCGCTCCGCAGCAAGCGGATTTTGCGTACGAGTTCTATGGAAATTTACACTAAAACTTTAAAAATATCAAATATTATATCTGTGTATAAGTGCTGTTAGCGTATATTTACCTTGCGTTGATATTAATATCATGAGTATTATTGAATCAATTACATCGTCAACATAGTTTAGTTGTAGAATTTCTTATCACCGTGTCTCCATTATAGAAAAATCGTTTTCTGATCCACATTAATAGGCATGCTATTAGTTGACTTTGCTGTATTATGAAATTTCGTGCATACCATTACTGAAAATAAGCACATAACATTATGTTAAAAGCATATGGCATCGAAGATTAAATATATGCTGTAAATACGTTTTAATATAAAGGCATGATATGTAAATATATACATATATATGTATATATATATATATATATATATATATATATATATATATATATATATATATATATATATATATATATATATATATATATATATATATATATATATATATATATATATATATATATATATATATATATATATATATATATATATATATATATATATATATATATATGTATATATATATATACATACATATATACATGTAGAAAAGATCATTGCTTTGGTCAATGTCAAAATTGTGAAAATGGTCAAAATTGTGAAATTTGACACATCCAAAGTTCATGGGGTGCTGATGAAGGGTGTTTGCTACCCAGAAACAGCCGGTTGTCTACCTAGCCATAAAATTTTACTTTTCTTTACTTAATTGTGTGTGACAAACCAAGGGTTGAACTTGAGCCTGAAAAAGTAATTTAATATACATAAGTGTATTACAATATAATAGTTCAATGAAATTAAAGTTTTCAGTAAAAAGTTATCGCTTGACTTCACTTAAGCTGTATAAATGGTAATCTTGCAAAAATTAAGTCATTATTTTCAAACAACTTATGTTTACATGACTTTTTAATTTTTCGTCAAAAGCAAAAATATTGTCATGTAAACAATAACCGTATCTGCTTTAATATATTTTTATAAACTTGAATAAAACCTCTTATGTTTATTAAAACTTCAAAATACCTACTTTTTATTTAAACAGAAGCGCTTAAGTTACTTAAAGTCCAGTGCAACGCAAATTTCAGTTTTGAAAAAGCGTTTAAGTAGAAAATGCGCAAAATCTTCTGAATTCAAAAATATTTTTTAAATATTCATCCTTCTTCTCCAATAAACATGTTATTCGCAAAAATCAAGCGGAATAAAAATTTATTATATCTCAATACTTAAATTTGCCACAGATATATACAAGTAATTTTCACTTAAATTATGCGTTACATACTTTTTTATACAAGTTGCATTTAATTAATTTTACGTAACGCTATTTTGTTTCTTGTTGAATCGGAGTGCATGTCAGAATAAGTACTTACATTTTGGCTATGTGCTTTCAAAGATTTCATTCTTTGAAGTTCTGTGACAGATATTTCTTATACTTTTGTTGTTCTCTTTTTTCTGTTCATTTTTATTTCGGTTTAAATATGAACGTACATAAAATATTTAGGCAAGTATGTAGTATATGAATAAAAAACTTTGATTGCATAAAAATCGTTTGTTTGTGTGTTTGCACTTTTAAGTGCTTTTTAATGCGTTTTTAATTTCAATTCGATATAAATTTCAAAATTTATGAAGCTGCCGACTAATAGCCAGAGAGTGAGTAAGTGACCAATTTTCTAGTTAAGAGCCCAAATAGTTGGGCAACAAACTTCTCGTCATTTTATTATCAGGTTCGTAACTGACACTCTGCACTCACTGGGTCGGTTTGTGTCCCTTTCTCTCCCGCTCAGAACAAATTCGAGTCTGTCAGTGAAAAGTGGCATGCGAAGACGTTTTCTCTGCAGATGTTTTGTTATCGTGTTATATTTGTGAATTTTTCGACAGCAGCTGCCATATTGTCAATTTTAACATTTAAAATTATATTTGATTTGCAATTCAGATAAACGCCGTAAGCAAAATAGGCGGCTAACATATGGATTTTCTTTTTTTAAAGAGCGTGGTTTTGTTGCCGTAATTTGTTTCATATTATCGAGTACTTTATGATATCACATAAAAACCTATGTTGGTTGTTTCTCCCCCTGCTTTAATTAAACCAGTAACTAGTTATTTTATTTTCTACAACGAATTGGTTTTCCATTTTGGTAAAACTTGTGATAAATGAGGTATATGTTCTTTGGGATATTGTTGTTGTCGCAAGGTAAAAGAATTTAATACTAATCAAATACATATAAAGTGAATCTTGATTGGCACATGTACGCCGCCGGTATTTATTTAGTAGTTGAAAAATAGTTTTCTTAGCATCAAAAAGTTGACAGAAAAATTTTGAAAATTACAGAACTAAAACTACCTAATAGAATCAGTAAGATTTTCTCTGAAGAGCATCCCAGCAGAAAGAAAGATTCCTTTTTATTATGTTTGTGTGAGAAATCTTTTTAATTTGATTAAATTAAGGAGAAAACGTTTATTAAATTAAGAGAAAACAAACTTTGTATTCACATCTTTTTGCTCAGATTTCGGTCTGAACTGATCAATAACAGTTCGAGTTACGCTCTTCACACTCGCAACACTGTAAAAATAACTTTTAATATATTATACTAGTTAAAACTAAACTTTAAAAACTTTCATTCAGTCAATAAAAAATTTCATTAAATCAGTGAACCATTTCATCAGATTACTTACAAATTCAATTCTCATTTGATTTGTTGAGAGTAGTAAATTTATAGTAAAATATTTTCGTAAAAGATTTGAAGCCTAGTTGCAACTGTGATCAAAAAATATAATGTGGTTGTCTGAATGCATTCAGTTACACAAACAAGATATAATATGATAAAAATTTTACAACCCATACGACTTTAATAAATTTTGAAATTTTTGAAAACAATAATACTTTTATATTAAATTACTTTTCATTATATCAGAGTGCTTTTCATAAAAACACATGTATGTATGAATAGTAAGAATGTAATGAATTAATATTCATTAATTCAGTGAACCTAACTGTTGGTTGAAAATTAATGAAGTTTTCATTAAGTTAGTGTTGGGACATAGAGAATTTGTAACAATGTTCTTTAAGTGTAGTGCTAAGGGCTTCAATATTTTTTTCGCTTCGCATCCCTAATTTGTTTTTCATGCCCAAAAATCCCAATTGAAAAACTTAAAATTTAATTCACTTAAGTTACATATTCAAGGTACCTCGATACTAGGTAGCCTTACAGGCCCAGCCGACTACTGCTTTTAGCCTGAAAAACTAAGAAAATGCACAACACAAACACGAAAATCGGTGCCAGAATTACAGTATGTCTGCCAAAAAAAATACATGAAATATTTATATATAGTTGAGGCGTGCTTGTGTGAATGCAGAATACAATTTACGTTAGATTTTTTGACAGTCGTAAGAAATGTAGTTAGATTTTTGTCTCATTAAGTGCAATGAAAGTATTAATACTTGTATAATAGGCTGAACTGCCCTTCAGGAAAAATAAAAATGAGTTTCTTGTTGAAGTTTCTTGTTACTTGCGAAATCAGAAGGCAAACATGGTTTCAAAGTTCTTTTAAACAACTTTTGGCAAACAAGACGTAAAAATTTGCAAAGTATTTCTCAAACGCAAGAACATATATATTAAAATGGGATGATGAAGTTTTTCCAAGCATTAGTAAGAATCGGAAACTATGAATGCATTTTTTAAATAAAATAGAATACCTTTTTATAAATACAACCTTTTTCTAGTAAGTAATATTTGTAGCATACCAACGAAAATTTTTTTTTTTTTATATATATATAATTACGGGCTAATTCATAAACACATTATAAGAGTGTTATAAACAACTTATGAGCAAAAATCCAGAAAAGTGTATTCATAATCGATTTATAGCTTATTATGCTGTTTATAACCATTTTATAAATTGGATATTTTTATTGTGGCCTCTACCCAACTATAAGCGTTTAATAGTGAAAATTGTTGAATTGAGGATTTTTTATTTGAACACTATTTATCAAATTTTTTGCTTCTTGAATGTGTATATGATTGCATTTCATTGTTTCTTACACCAAATTATCATTACACATTAAACTATGAAATTCGAAAATATGTACATACATACATATGTATGTACTTTAAATTCTACGAAATTCTAAGAATCAGTAATATACAGTCATAAAGACACTTTAACCCTGCAAAAATCATCTCATTCTTTTATCAAACAAATTTTTCTTTAGTTTTCATATAAATTACAAATATTTTGACGAATTATATCGATACAATACACAAAGAAATACAGACCTACATACATACATACATACATATGTATAGTACTATCTCTATTGCAAATTTGAATAGACATGTACATATGTATGTATGCATGCATACACATACATATCTACGCACAAACAACAGTAGCGATCCTGCCTGTATTTACAATGTATACACACGCATTGGCCTCTACTTAACTATAAGCGTTTGATAAAGAGACATTCGTTGAGTTGATGAAGAGTTGCGAAGAAAGAATTCATCAATAAATTAATTTTAATAAAAGATATTAGCGAATTAAATAATATTTACCACTTTTCATTATGTTTTCATGAAAAATATTTGCAAATAATTATAGTGCTACACAAACAAATGCTAGAGAGTAAGTAGTCGACTACTTTTGGTACCAGTCGTTAAGCAAATGTGTTTAGAAACAATTTTTTTTATAATTCAAAGCCTTGTATACATATTTTTCGCAATAAAAATAGGTAAACCAATAAATTATTTCATATTCGAACAAAATTATGTTATATAAGTAAATAATATTTTGCATTTTTCGCAGCTACCCAAATAATCAGTTTCTTACATACATCTCATATATGCAGCACTAGGCACAAAATGAGAGTGAACATTGCATGGTATTGCCAACAATAAAGTACAAAATTAATAAAAGAGTTTATTAGTTATTTCACGCATATAATGTGTTTATGAATTGAATTTCTTATGAGTTGCTAATAACACTGTTAGTGTATGATAACTATTACCAGCTTATAAGCTGAAATAAGAAATTTTTATGAATTAGGGGGTTAGTATTTATTATACTTTTTGGTTTCAATTACATTTCTTATGATTTAACTTAAGAAGTAAAAAAATACAGACTCTATGAAAATTAATTTTTACAAATCTTTCTTTTAAAACTATTCTCATTTGGTTCGTTTTTTATTTCCAAGGGAAGATTGTTATAAAGATTTAGACCTTTGTAAAAAAGTGATCTCTGCATAGCACTTGTTGTCGCTCTGTCTACTCTAAAATCTTGTGCGTTTCTTAGCTGGTTGTGTTGTATTTGCCCCACCAACGTAAGCTGTTCACATAGGTATTGAGGTGCATTTCCCGTTTTCATTTTTCTTATAAACTTTAGAGTGTTCATTTCTATTCTCTGTTGAATGTTCAGCCATTTTAATGAGTTAAGCATGAACTGAATTGAGGTGTATCGATTGCATTTTAAAATTGTGCGCATAGCTTTATTTTGTAACTTTTGAAGTCTTTCTATCTGATTTTTTGTACAGCACGTGTGTAATATTGTTGACCCGAACTCAAAATGAGGTTTAATAATTGCATTATAAATATTAATTGACGTAATTACAGAAATTTTATTTCGAAGTCTTTTAAAATATCCAATTTTTTTACCGATCTTTTTGCATATATAATCAATGTGATCCTTAAGTTTTAGTTCTTTGTCCATCACGAATCCCAAATATTTTATATTGTTAACTTTTTCAATTATTTTATTATTAATTTTTATTATAATGTCTCTATTGATATTTATTCCCATAAACTTTGTTTTACTTTCATTTAATTTTAGTTTGTTCATTTTTAGCCATTCATTTACTCTTTCTAAATCGTGCAACATATTATCTTTACAATTTTCTTCGTTTTCTGCTATATTATAAATGAGAGTGTCATCCGCATACAAAACTATATCACAATACTGTAACACATTTGGCAAATCATTAATATATAAGATGAACAATAATGGACCTAGAATGGATCCCTGGGGTACTCCAAAATCGTTTATTTCTGATTGCGATTTTATTTCATTTACTATTGTTGCTTGTTTTCTTCCATTTAAATATGTTTCAAACCATTTAAGTTCTGTATTTCTTATTCCATACATGTATAGTTTGTGTAATAATATCTTTTTATCTACAGTCTCAAATGCTCTTTTAAAATCTAGGAACGTAGCTATTATTTTATTGCCTTTTTCAATTTTTTTCCACTTGTTGATAACATAATTAACTGTAGTTTCACATGAGAAGCTTTTTCTAAAACCTGATTGGTATTTTGACAATATTTCATTATCTTCTATGTATTTTTCCAATTGAAGTTTCACCACTTTTTCAATTATCTTTTCACTTGTTTTTAACATATTTATTGGTCTATACTCCTCACACTTTTTTGTTTTGTTAACCTTTTCAGTTGGAATAATTATAGATTCTTTCCAACTTTCTGGGAAAGTTCCAGTTTTCAAAGATTTGTTAATTATATTTAATAGCGCGTTTCCCATTATGTCCCAATTGTCTAAAATTATCGTTGTTGTCACTCTATTAAAATCCGGTTTCTTATTTAATGATTTGCATATGTTTTTTATTTCTAATATGTTCGTTGCACGAAATTTAAAATTATTGCTTATCACAGCTATGTTATTTGTGTATTGCACATTGTCTATTGTCTCTCTTATTTCTCTTATACTATTTATAAAAAATTCATTGAACTTCTTAGCGATCACAGTTTTATCCCTATATTCTACTTGGTTAAATATCACATTTTCAATCACAGATCGGTTTTTTTTAATCACTAGGTTTTTTATTTCTAACCACATTTGTTTAGGATCATTCGTGTTTTCGATTTTTCTACTTATGTATTTATTTTTTCGCTATTTATTTTGTTTTTGTATTTATTACGGACAGTTTTATAGTTGTTCCAAGCCACAATATTATTTTCATATTTTGCAATTAAGTATTTTTCTATTTTTTGCTGTTTAAGTAGTCGGCACTCTGAATTAAACCAGTTATTGACATAGCTGTTTCTTCTTTTTGTTTGGATATAAGTGAATTTCTTTATTGTATTTTCAATGCTCATATCAAAATGTAGCTTTCCCTGGTTTAATATTTCATTATATCCACTGTTAAATCTACTTCGAAGTTCTCTTCTGAAATTATCTTTATTATATTTGAATCTTTCAATTTTGTTCGAATGAAAATTGTGTTTAGCTGTATCACATTCTATATATGTATATATTTATTATTTCATGGTCTGATATTTTGTTCGAAATACTGTTTGTGGTAGACATTTTTTTGTTATTTGTTATTACATAGTCTATAATAGTTTTTGTGTTTTCAGTAACTCTGGTATATTCATTCACCAGTTGCTTAAGTCCATTATCGTAAAATATACTTTCCAACCTTTTTTTGTAAAAACTATTACTTGACCAGTCAATATTGATATCATAACTTCACTTACATCAAGTACTTATTGCCTGCATTACATTGTAATTATATTTATATATCTGCAATTTTTTTGCATTACAGTATATGTATTTTATAACGCATTCTTTTTTTATATTACTCATTATTGTACAACGCCAACTATTAAGCCAAGAGGTCCGAGTTCAAATCCCAGATGGGCCGAACGTAACATTATCTTTTTTAATGCGTTTAACTAATGTTTAGCAACAAAAGTTGGCGTGAGCAAAATTTGATTAAAAATCATGCTGAACTCGTACAAAAATAATAATCTGATTCAATGTCATAGTACAATAAAACATCTATTTACATATATTGCTTGCTGTACCTTTTATTCTAATTATTAAGATGGCGATTTAAATCCTACCAGAGGTAAATGGAAAACTTTGCAGTACAAACTTAAAGAAACTAAATATGAAAAGAAAAATTACACAAAAAAAATTAAAAAAATACTTATAGATTTTTTTCCATGTATTTTTATATTCCTCGAAAATAATCATTTCCACTTTTCTTAATTATTTCATTTTAATTAAAAAATTAAAAAGTGTAATGCATTACTTTTGGGACATCGTGAACAATACTGTATGTAGTTCTGGGGTCGGAAATGTAAGTATTTGCCATTTGGTAGGCGAAGTTTCTGGTGGAAATAAAATAAGAAAAATTGCATAAAAAAGATATCTTTTGTACTTTAGGGTAACCTATTTTAATAACATTTTGTACTTTATGCTAACTGCTTTTAAAGATGATACAATGTTTTTATGGATTTATCTAAATATTTTTGTTGCTATTTTGAAGAAGCTATTCAAAAAATTTTCGCATAAATACACAAAATACATACATACAATAAAAATACATTTAACTCTAGAAGTTAATAAAATTAAATCAAATCAAGCATTAAATATTTCTTCTTTTCCCCATTTTAAAAGCAGTTATCATGACCTACTGCATGTTTTTAAAAGAAATTATCTTATCTAGATCACAAACTTTTGTATAACATTTTAGTTATTTTATACGTATATTTTATGTAGTAAAAATATATATTTTATATAGTAAAAATGGTAGTTATTTTTTTTTCTATCTCAGTAATTATAAAACCTATTTCGCTTATTTTCAATCCCCAAGAACAAGGGATGTTTATAAAATGATTAAAGTAAGATTTAGATCAATAAATTGTCTGCTGGCCTCACGGTCCGTGCCCGAAAACAGGTGTTTTATGACAAATTTATATATACCCTCTTGATAAATGGTATAAAAATATATGTAATCAAAGCTGTTTACGAAAATGATAAAGTTTGAAAAAAAAACTCTCTGATACAAAAACGCAAAATGCACTTAAAATAATTTCCTTCGAAGGAAATTTCAGCTTATTAACTCTCACCGTTTCAGACCAAGCGGTAGTGAAGAATCAGTATTAGGGTTCAGCTTTCACTCTGTGGGTACGAAATCCTAAAAGTAATTAATTTTATCTCCATAGTCAAAAAATTTTGAAATATTTGGACCTGGCCTGAACTCAAAACAAAATAAAAGCCTATTTACAAATATAAAAAAGCAATATTCTTCTTATGGGCAATTTTTGACTTGATATATAAATGTTAAATTAGTTAATTCGTATTTGAATTTAAGATGTATGTATTTAAATGTCAATGTTTCAGTCGTAAATAAGTGTTCGTATATAATTACATCAAAAGTATGGTAGAGCCTCTTCATTTCCAAATTTCATGGAAATTTTGGAATACAACAGCTGTTTTTATTTGAGGAAAAAAATATTTTTAGTGAAAATAATTAATTTATTACCGGCGATGAAAAAAGCTCTTAACTAAATCCGTTTAATGATTATGATATTATTACTATTATTATTTCTTGTCATACTATGGTTTTGCACATTATTAACAACTTATTTTAGAGATGCTACTTAAAGAAAAATCTCATACATCCGTCTGTATGTGTGCTTTGTTTGCTTTTTAAGCACATCAGCAACAAGAAACGCAACAACGATATGATTAATCTACAAAACATAAATGATCTTTGAATAGCCAGATCTGTTGATTTAATTTGCAATTAAATAATTGCTGAAAACATTAATTTTGCGATTAAATGCAAATTAAATCTAAATGGCATTTGATTACCAACTTAAAAATTGGCCATTAGACACATATCGGAGCAAATATTTCATTAATATGAACGTGCCTTACTTAAGTTTTCCAACATTTTAGATTTGTTCCCAAGCATCTTAATACCAGGTAGGAGTATAACTACCACAAATACAACAACAATAAACACTCCATCTCACGAGGTAGGAGTACGACTACAACAACAATAAACATTCTATATACTTTGTTGTTGTAAGTGCTTTAAATTCTGTCGCCCATTTCTTTGCGTTAGTGTGTTTGTGTTGTGCTTTTTGACAGTTCTTCAATCTAAAAGCAGTAGTCAACTATTCTCGTAAGGCTGCCTGTATTGCTATTCAGTAACTTTTACCGATCGGCCAATCATTGTTCTAGTCGATCCATATATCAAAAATGAACTTAATTATTTATTCGCTATAAGAGCCATTTGAAATTTATTATTTTAGGTTTAAAAATAGACCTTAATGCTTTCTGTCTATATGCCGCCAACTCGAAAAATCTACTGACGAGTTGTTTAGCAACAACGAAATGTCGGCGACATATAGACGGCTGAAAAAAGGCAGAAAGCATTAAGGTCTATTTTGAGACCTGAGTTATAGTACAAATCGATAGTTTTCTATTCTCCCAAATTCATTTCATATGGTAACTCCGCTCACCAAGTGACAAAATAAGCGAAATCCATAAGGCGAAATAGAAAAAAAAACAATTTGTTTCGCGCCTTGCAATATATTTGTAATTAATAAAATAAAATAAGTAAATAAAATTATTTTTAGAATGTTTTTTACTCACATATGTATGTATATATATATTTTTTTTTTTTTTGAAAACGGCGCAAAACATCGAATGTAGCTTCGTCTGTGTGGCACGTAGCGCCGTTCTGTTGAAACCAAATGTTGCCAATAGCCTCCTCTTCAATTTTTATGAACAAAAATTCATTCAACATGGCCCGATAACGATCGCCATTGACAACGGCCACTCCTTTAATCAGACATGATTCCATTCACGAAATAAGCACTAGTTGGCAAAAAAACGCCGTCTAGACCGTGTAGAATGTCAACAAATGCAGGCAAATTGAGTCACTTCTCAGCCGAGCAACTTAAGCATTTGGTTAAGTTGTAATTTTTATTATTTTTTTTGCGTTTAACTGATGTTTGGTAATTTATACATATTTATTAATTGAATTTATATCTATTATTATATATAATTTAATATAATTTATATATTTTTATATTACTAGAGAACAATGATTTCATCTACTTTTGTAACCATAAAACTATGGGTTCTTATTTTAATTACACATTTAAAAAGTGTAATGCATTACTTTTGGGATATAAAGTATTTATATAAATAATTTTATCGAGGTTTTGCCGCATTGTCCTAAACACAGAAAAAAATAACACCAAATTCGGAGTGACAAAGCTAGTTGTTAATTTAAAAAACAAATACAACAAACAAAATATTAAATATGACAACGATTTTCTTTAATATGACAAATTGAATCCTTTTTTTTTAATAAAATCACTTAACAGCACATTTTGTCAGATTTTTCACATTTTTCTTTATTAACTGAATTGTTGACCAGAATTTTCAGAAGTTTCAACAAAAAATTTTTTAATATGATTAAATATTTTTTTAATGTTATAAAAATAATATTGACAAACTTTTACAATTAAACTTTTTGCTGAATTTAATCAGAAAGAAGTACTTACATACGTGCATATGTATGTATGTATGTATGTCGTTCATACTTTTTTCCGATTAAATTATAGTCAGTTCAACAATGAACATTGTTAATATTTCAAACAACATATTTTTGCTTTAATTAAACATTTCAACAAAATATGTTGTTGAAAATATTAAGCATTTTCTTGTACACATATTCGTATGCCACCAAACAGCGTACAATTATGCTTGATGTTGTTGTTAATGTCTAGTTCAAACGGTAAATTTTGAAAATGTGTAAAGCAATCATGAAAAGTTGATTTATAACATCTTGTAATGCACAGTATCCCAAATTTATTTTGTTTTGTAAAAATATTCCTTTTTACTATTTGTTCAATAAATAAAATAGTTTTGACTTATTAAAAATATGGTCAACTCATCTGATAAGATTTTGCCCATAGCATAATTTCATTAACTGTCGATAAATTGAAGTTTTCAATATTAATTTCATAGCTTAAATTACAGAATAAGAATCAGAAATGTTCAAACAGACCTTTAACAGCAAACATTTCTTTTTTTGTTTTGCAACACTTCTACTTTTCTTAGCTGTGTTAAAGGTTTGTTTGAACATTTCTGATTCTCATTTTGTTCATGGGAATTATGGAATAAGTGGTTAAGTTTCAAACAAACTTTTAAGAATTTTTCAAGTCTACTGATGAGTTGATTAGCACCAACAAAATGTCGTCGGCATATAGACGGCTGAGAAATACAGCAAATATTTTCTGAAAAGGTTCATTTTTGGACCTGAATTAATACATTTCAATTGGCTCTTAAAGCAAATAAATAATCGGGTTCGTTTTTTTTATGTATTCTTTAATTTTCAAATAAATAATTATATGAAAAGTTTTTAAAATTTATTGATTTTTCAATTTAACAACTTCCTCAAAAATATAAATAATAACTACTATTTTCTTCTTTTAAAAGGAGACAAAAAAAAAATAAATTTAAAAATTTTATTAAATTTATGAAAATATTGTATTTGATTTATTTTCTGTCTAAATAAAAACATTAAAATACTACACAAACGACTTTTTTCCAATAAGGGAATACATGTCTATGTATGTACATACATATGTATGTATGTAAATGGAAAGTAACAATTAGTTTTGTCACATTTCAAATTGTGAATGACAAAACTTTTTGTCAAATTTTTTATTAAAATAAAACAAAAAATTTAGTTAATATAACAATCATGCATTGCTGCTTTTTTAATAATGATCAACAACGAATTTTATCAATCATAAGAAGAAAATTAACATTCCTTATTGACAACGAAGTTAGTTGCAAAAAAAAATTATTTTAACAACAAAAATTGCTAAAAATATTTCCGGTGTCTGACAAAAAAATTATTAAAAATGTCAAAAAGTTTTGTTAAATAAAATTCAGTTTCTTTTTAACAACATTACAAACCTTTCATGTTTGTATTTACAAAAACCGTTGTAGGTGCTGTTTTAAGCAAATTTTTGCTTGTATTTACAAAAACGGTGTTTGTATTTACAAACTATTTTTTTCTGTGAAGAAGCGATTCGAATGAGATCGAAATATCGACAAAAAAAGTAGAATAAATACATAAAATACATACAATAAAAATACCTTCAGCTCAAGAAAATAATAATATTAAATCAACTTAAGCAACAAGAAACTTGAGGCTCCTTACAAAATGAATGTATTAAAAAGAACTATTTATCTTAAAGAATATTTAAAATTTAATAGCTGAAGTTGTGTTGGTGGGGATATTAAAACTGATTTAATAAAAAAACGTTAAACACAGATGTGAAGTACATGTGTTCATATGAATAAAAACTTTAGAAAAAACGTCTTGTTTCAGTTTTGGAAGCAGTTAACATAAGCTACCAAATGTTATTAAAAGAAATTAGCCCAAAGTACAAACTACAATCTTTTATATAAAATGTTTACTATTTTATACGTATATTATAAACATTAGTTACTAATAATAAATTGTTTTTTTAAGTTTTTGTTTTCAAATTAATACACAGGCTTTCAGCAACAAAAAAGTTTATTATTATTTTATCACTTTTTAATGTGCCGATTTTCTTCCCAAAAATTAGTTTTTGGGCAAAGTCAACTGGCACCACTGTTTACAACACATACACACATGAGACGATGATCAACTCGAGACTCGAGTCTCTGTGTGTATGTGTTAGAACATAGAACTTGCCTTTCCCTGCCGGCAACTCAGTTAACTAGTAATGAATTATAAGCTAACTTTTTTACAACTGGTGGTGGTTGACACTTAGATTATTTTCAATGGAGATGACTGACTATTTTAACATTATGATGTCCTAGGAGGTAGTCAATTGTCCGACGCTGCATTACTTTTCAACTAACTTAAAGTTAGCTACTTCAAAGTCAGTAGCCACAGAAAAAATGTACAAATCAAGGCTGATCTTACATTTCTCGGTGGTAATATTATATTTTATTAAATTAAATTTCATCCTATTTTTTTTTTTTGTGGGATTCGAACCATTAAGCCTCAAGACTGGTGAGCAGCCAACTTAACCCATTCAGCCATCGCAACATTTAAAACGAATGCGACAATGGGCAATTTAATTCAAGAGTTATTTACCGTGTATGTGTGTATGTTAGTATTTGAATTTTGGGTGAACTCTGCACTACGTTTCGATTGTATTGTAGCTAGTCCATAAAAGTTAACGTAAAGTTAATTATTTTAGTAGTCGACTACCAATTTGCTGGCAGGGTTGTTTAATAAAAATCAGACCTATAAGAAAAAGGGTAAAATTCTAACATGAAACTACATGTATACATCTAAAATGCCAACCTCATCAACAGTCGGCGGTGGCTCAGGTGGTAGTATTAGCTGTCTATCAACCTGCTTACTGGTGGTTGCAGCCCTTGTTGTTCTTTTTGCTTTTTTTCTATTTATTATAAAACAATAGATGTGGTTAAAAATTGAAAATGTTTTTTTTTTTGCTACATCTCAGTAATTATAAATCCGCATTTGCTAATTTTCAATCCCCAAGCAGAGGGACATGTATAAAACAACTAAAGTAAGATTTAGATCAGTAAGTTGTCTGGTGGCTTCACAATCGGTGCCCGTAAATAGGTATTTTATGACAAATCTTTATATACCCTTTTGGCAAAATGTGTAATGAAACAACGCAAGGTGCTTAAATCGTTAATTCTCGACTACTGTACCAAAATATACGTTCAATGTCAAAACTAACCAGCATTTATTTACATATGTATATATAAACATGCACATGCTGCATTCTCATTAGCTTGCCTCAATTTCATCATTTATTCTTAGAAAAGTTTTAACTGCAAAATATTGTAAAAACATATTTGGGCGTTTCGAAAAGAAATATGAGAAACGTTTAGAAAATGTTTTATGCATGTTTTGACATGTTTTGTTAAATCTATATAAAGATTTTTGACAAAATGAGTTCGAAGTGGAGGTTTACTTTTCCAAACGTATCACTGCCTGAGAAGAAACAACTTCAAAAATTTATTTGATAATATCAACAGATTCTGTTTAAGTCCACAATAGAATAATGAATAATCTTAGATTTCTTATGTGTGCGTGTCTTTTTTGACATTTCTCTGATTCGACAAAGTATGATTGTATAAATACAGACAATGGTTTTTATAAATAATTTATTAAATTCCATAAGCAAAACAAAGAAAAAAAGACAAATCATGCAAGTAATCACACATAAGGCTCAAGTTGGGAAGAATGAAGTCTCGAATAAACTGATTGATGAATGGCCTCCTGACAGACTTATGGAGGTTTGGGATGGTATGGCTGCTTGATATTCATTTGTACCATTATAATTCTACACGCAAACATGCGGCATTTATTGGTTTAGAATATTTTAATTTATTTACATTTATTATTATTCTTATTTTGGATTTTCTCTCCTCGATTCTTTCGCTTGCAGTTATATATGAAAAATATCAAAATACAAATGTTTACACTAAAACTTCTCACATATATGTATGTAAGTATGTATATATGCATGTATATACGTATATATTTTAAAAAATTTTCCTAAGCATTTTTAATGAAAGTGTTATCTTTTGGTCTTAAGCACAAATACACTTGTACATACAAATATTCCACTGCATGTACAAATTTATATGAATAAATTAAGTATTTATGGTTTAAAAAAATAAAATATGTACGCAGATATGCATACACAAAAATACTGGCTGCGTGACCAGTCATATTGCTTTGTTTTAGTTTTCATTCTCGTTTTCAAGTGTTTAATTAGAATTTTGATGGTTTTGTTCTCCATTGAAACTCATATTATCAATAGATATTTCAGGCCTTTTGAACAGAAACACTTTCATAACGAGCGACGCCGATGTCTTGTTTTAAAAATTTTCTAATAAAAAATGATTTAATAACTTATTTTGAATGTTTTCCATTTAATCGTTTGTTTAAATTTTCAAGTGTTAAAGCTATGTACGTGTGTATGTATATGTATGTTTGTGAAAAAAAACTGCTTTCGTTTTCGTTCCCCATTTTTTTATTTTTGTGTGTAATGGCTCATGTTCAATTTGAAGCAAAATGTATTTTTACATAAACAATTGAAATACAATTCTTCTTGAAAATCAACGAAAATATGTTTTAAAGAAATTGAAAAAATCTATTATTGTATCATTTTCATATTTAAAGCAATGAGTAAAGGGTTATGAAAATTTCCATTTTTTTGTTGCTCTGTCGATGTTGTTTCGATTGCGACAAATAAAAAGATGGCGGCGAGCCCACAGAAATCAATGTTGAAAAGTTACACACTATGAGAAATGCTAAATATTTCACAGTTATTGTTATTCGTTGGAAAAACAAAGATGTTAAGACTCAGGTTATAAAAAGAGAAGATTAGAATATGTTTTCCGAAACGAATCTTGCTCAGATTTTTTATGGAGCAATTATAAATATGTTCGTCCATAAAATAAAATGTGTTGTCAATGAAATTGAACCGAGTGTAGTAGTTATCAAAGGCGCAGATAAATTAAAGGTAAATAAAATATCGTTCAGGTTACTATAATCGAAGACAATATTAATTGTCATACAACTACATACAAACAATATTAATTGTTAAATAAAACATAGTACGACTATTTTCAACCATATTACTGTCACATCCATCGATACTAATGACATTCTCAACCATATTATTATCCCATCGAAACATACCGTTGGTAACTGTAGCCGTAAAAAAGGATTTGGTGTAACCATACTTCAAACAAATTCAATCGAATGGAACCATGTTATTGTTGATTTCAATACTAATATTGTCATGTCCCACTACATAATTTTGAGATATCAACTATAATATTTTAAAAAAAGATGTTGCAGTATTCATGCATTCGCAAATGTACTCATATTATTGTCCTACTTATAAAAAAAATTTATCGTATACACATTATTGTGAAATTTAATCATAATGCAGTCATATCAAACCAAACTGTTTTCAAAATGCGCTACATCAATATAATTCTGCTACTCCTTCAATTATTTTTAATCTGCTACATCACATTTTAGAATACGCAATAAATATAGCTCTGAATAGAGCAGTAGCAATAAAACAAAAACACAAAATAACACAACAACAAATATCGTTTATATGGTTTGCTAGAAACTTTTGGAACAAAATAATCATAAAAATGAAAGATTCTCTATTGTTTTCTTTTGTTTTGCACGGAATATCCTCCTGGGCCAACTTCAAAAATTCTTCACCGTTGGGAAGCTACAAAAATAAAGGAAAATATAAATGAAACGTATTTGTTTATTAAGAGAATAATCACTTATTTTCATAATGCGTCCTTTTTAGTAATCACCTGCAAGACTTTGAGTTAATGGGCTAAAACCTATAATTTTAAAAATTTTTCGTAAACAGCCGTGCGAATCTGGAGCGGCCAGCTAGTATAAAGTAATATCAAAACTTTAATCTCTTTCTCATTGTTTTTTTTTTAACTGCCTTAAAAAAATGTTCCATAAATATGAAAGTAATAATGGAATTTTTAAGAAGCATTGAAAACAATCAAAATGATTCGCTGCTGTACCCTGCTTTTACACATATGAGAAGTCGTATAAAAATTCTTTAGTAGTAGTATCAACAAAATGTTTTCGAGATGCTCAAACCCCACGCAATTTACTTTTCTATCAGCACATGCAAGTGAGAGTTCATTTAGAAAATGTCGTCAAAGTGTGAACTTCAAATCGGTTGCTTACTTTTAAAAGAATAATGCCCAAAATAAATGTTTTATAAATTAATTTTTCATTATTAGAATTATATTATACATAAATAATTATGCATAATTATTTATGTATTATGGTTATCAGGCTCAAATTTTTTCTATATTATTTTAGTGATTGATGTTAGTTAAATAACTATATATTCCCCAATTCTGAATTCCTGCGATTGGTTGCTTTCTAAGCGAAAGAAAATTCTTTCGGGTTCCTCTATTACGGACCTTTATTCGAACGATGACCCGATCGACAAGTCGAAAAGGCGCGGGTGTTTTCATACAAAATTTGATTCCTCTAAATCGATCATGTCGTCAGCACTGCGAACGCAAATGTCACAATCAAACTCTTGTTGTTTTGCTATCGAGTGGGAGTTTTTATAGAAAGCATTTTATATTTATTTCTTAAAAAAACTGAGCAATAAATCTAGAAACACCACATATTTTTAATTTTATTAAATAAATATACTAAACAACTATTATCTATATACATGCAGTTTTCCTAAACAGTTCACTTGTTCGCTGGATGGAAAAAAATCCAGAGTTTGCCAGAGAAATAACAGTGTTCAGTGCGTCAAAGTAGTCATTAAATGTCTATTAAAAAAAATACTTTTAAATTTTATTACACCACATAAACTATTTCCACAATTTCAAAATGTTTTCTTTTTATGTTGTACTGATTTATGTATGTATTTGCTTTGGCTTGTAAGATACAGCTGACCAGCTATAAGAAGGATTGTATATTCACAACAACAATTTAGCTTTTGTCAATATGTACTTCAATAAAAAATTAACCAAAACTTTAATTTACTGATCTAGTATCTATCTGAAGTAAATGCCAAAAATTTCCTTACGTAAACTGCAGCGAACGCAAGCTGTCGATATGGAGGAACCCAAACTGATTAAAAATCGTGCAATTAATGGGTTATCCATTTCGTGGTTTCAAAAGTATAGGACTGGAATACGACATCTGTCAAACTAAGTTGTTAAGCCAATTGTTTTCTTTTCAGTTATAAGTCTGACGTTGACGAAAGTGGATAGCTTTACTATCACACAACGCATAAAAATTAACAAAAAAAAATGATGATTCTGCTACAGCCACATATTGTGCTTTAAGAGGAGATTATTGTTTATATTATCGTCCAACTACACAAGTAATTGGCAAAATTGTGAAAAAATTTGAAGACCCTGGAGCGAATACAAATATTGCAAGGTGTGTTCATCATCGTTTCGCTCGTTCCGCTGAATATATTGCTACTGTAAGTGAAAGTGTTGCCGGATACCGGAATGTGTCGATTTCTCGTCGTTCTCAGGAATTAAGACTGTCTTACTACACGCTATGGCGTATATTACATTTATCTCTACACCTACATCTATACAAAGTCCAGCTCGCACAAAAACTGAAGTCAGCTGACCATTGACAACTTCGTAGATACGTGGATCAGTAATTATGCATAATTATTTATGTATAATATAATTCTAATAATGAAAAATTAATTTATAAAACATTTATTTTGGGCATTACTCTTTTAAAAGTAAGCAACCGATTTAAAGTTCACACTTTGACGACATTTTCTAAATGAGCTCTCACTTGCATGTGCTGATAGAAAAGTAAATTGCGTGGGATTTGAGCATCTCGAAAACATTTTGTTGATACTACTACTAAAGAATTTTTATACGACTTCTCATATGTGTAAAAGCAGGGTACAGCAGCGAATCATTTTGATTGTTTTCAATGCTTCTTAAAAATTCCATTATTACTTTCATATTTATGGAACATTTTTTTAAGGCAGTTAAAAAAAAACAATGAGAAAGAGATTAAAGTTTTGATATTACTTTATACTAGCTGGCCGCTCCAGATTCGCACGGCTGTTTACGAAAAATTTTTAAAATTATAGGTTTTAGCCCATTAACTCAAAGTCTTGCAGGTGATTACTAAAAAGGACGCATTATGAAAATAAGTGATTATTCTCTTAATAAACAAATACGTTTCATTTATATTTTCCTTTATTTTTGTAGCTTCCCAACGGTGAAGAATTTTTGAAGTTGGCCCAGGAGGATATTCCGTGCAAAACAAAAGAAAACAATATAGAATGTTTCATTTTTATGATTATTTTGTTCCAAAAGTTTCTAGCAAACCATATAAACGATATTTGTTGTTGTGTTATTTTGTGTTTTTGTTTTATTGCTACTGCTCTATTCAGAGCTATATTTATTGCGTATTCTAAAATGTGATGTAGCAGATTAAAAATAATTGGAGGAGTAGCAGAATTATATTGATGTAGCGCATTTTGAAAACAGTTTGGTTTGATATGACTGCATTATGATTAAATTTCGCAATAATGTGTATACGATAAATTTTTTTTATAAGTAGGACAATAATATGATTACATTTGCGAATGCATGAATACTGCAACATCATTTTTTTAAATATTATAGTTGATATCTCAAAATTATGTAGTGGGACATGACAATATTAGTATTGAAATCAACAATAACATGGTTCCACTCGATTGAATTTGTTTGAAGTATGGTTAAACCAAATCCTTTTTTACGGCTACAGTTACCAACGGTATGTTTCGATGGGATAATAATATGGTTGAGAATGTCATTAGTATGACAGCTTGAACAACAGGCGGTGGACGGCGATTTTTCGAACAAAATTTACTTCAGCGATGAAGCACATTTCTCACTGGGTGGGTATGTTAAAAAACAAAATGGTCGTACTTGGAGTTCTGAGAGTCGTCAAGTAATTGTAGAGAGGCCATTATATCAAGAAAAAGTCATTGTTTCGTACGCTGTTTGATCCGAATGTGTGATTGGACCTTACTTCTTCGAAAACAACGACTGTCACCGCCAATTCGGATTGTTATGGTCATATGATAACCGACTTTCCTTTGACTGCTATTGAAGAACAATATTAGAGAATATGTGGTTTCAACACGACGGTGCCACATGCCACACAACTCGAGAGAACATGGCGTTATTGCATGAGACATTTCCTGGCCGCGTAATTTCTCGTCGTGGCGGTATCAACTGGCCACCAAGATCATGCAATTTGGCACCTTTAGACTTTTTTGTGGGGCTACGCAAAAGACCGTATTTGTGCAGATAACCCTTTAACTCTTAAGCACTAAAAAACCACATTCGTCGAGTTATGGGTGAGATACCGCCCAATATGTGTCAAAAAGTGGTCCTAAATTACTTCAAAAGAATCAACGCTTGCAACACTTCGTGTGGTGGTCATTTAAATGATGTACATAATATTTCACACATAATGTCAACGTTCAAACTTTATAATGAAAAAGAAATATTATGAAAAAAATATTTTATATGTGTTTTATTTATGTTTACTTTTGAAACCGCAAAACGGATAACCCGTTACATTCCGATAGCTTAAATTTTCTTCCGACATCGAGGAAGAGGCAGTAAGACAAAGAATACATTAAAGACATTAAGCAGGATGGACAACTAGTTGTTTCCAAGCGGCCAGACTTTCTCGTCAGCACCCGTTCTTGAAATCAGGTTATCTTTGTGTACCAGGTGAGAAACTCTATGATAAGTGCCAAAAGATAGAATGTGCATACATTTATATTAAATTGCTTTTTCAAGGTACCTACTTGACCTTGAACACAGTTTTATTGAATCTCATAACAACTCCTGAAAGCACTTTTCTTCTCAAGTATTTCGGACCCCTTGTGTTTGGCATTGTTTTGACAGACAATTATCTATCATTACACCTAGATACTTTATGCATTTTTTTCTTTTGATTTCACAGTTTCCAATAGTTAGGCTCATATGCTCTACAGCTTTGCGGCGCGTTACTAACACGGCTTCAGTCTTATGTTCTGCCAATGAGGAATCCATTGAGCTGATCCATGACCGGACCACTTCAATACTAGCCTCTACCACTATGTTAACCTCTTCAATATTTTTTGCTGCAATTGTTAGTGCTATATCATTAGCAAAACCTATAATTTGCGCCCTATCCGGAAGTTTCAGTCTTAGAACACCATCATACCTAATATTTCACAACAGTGGAAGTAACACGGATCCCTGCGGAACTCCTCCTGTTACAGTGTGATCCTTGGTTCCTACATCGGTATCATAGGTAAGAATTCTATTTCGAAAATAGTCCTTAATTATTTCGACGAGATATTCCGGAGAATTTAGTCGTATAAGCGCTGTTACAATATTTTCCCACTTTGCTGTGTTAAAGGCGTTATTTACGTCCAGAGTTACAACCCCACAGTACTTACTGCCATTCTTCCAAGATTTACCTTCGATTGCCTTTTCTACCGTTTCTACCACCGTCTTAATGTCATTTATTATGGACTTGTACTTCATAAAACCATATTGCTTATTAGAGAGACCGTCATTGGCTTCAATGTGCTCATTTGGTCTACCGGAAATGATACCCTCCAGAAGCTTCCCACATGTATCTATCATGCACAATGGCCTATACAATGATGGATTATCTAAGGGTTTTTTGTCCACTGGTAAAAACTAGAACAAGTTTTTGCTTTTTCCAAATTGACGGGAAGACTCCTTTTTGTAGACAAGAGTTTAGTAAAGTTAACAGCTATCCAGTACAACATTTCACAATCGCTTTAAGAATGTTTTTCAGAATGCCATCAGGTTCAGGTGCTTTTTTATCCTCAAATCTCGAGACAATCAACTGTATTTCCGACGGAATAGCTGGTGGAAAAGTAAAGTGTCCGACAGAGTTGCGTGAAGCCCATGTTGTTTCGCCCTGTTGGGGAAAGATATAGGTCACTATCCTATCAAGACTTGCAGCGGGTGTATGTTTGGGAGCTCTGAAACATTTGAGTTTCTTCGTTACTAATCTGTATGCCAACTCAAAGGGTTTCTCATCAATTTCATCGCATATACATATTTTGGAAGCATAGCCTTTTACTTCTTTTGATTGCAGATTTGAGGGCCTTCTTTTTCGCTTTGAGGTTTTGATGTTGTATGTCATTTTTCGGTCCACCACGTGATCTTGTATAAAGCCTTCTGGCCCGGACACACTCTATTCGTAGTTGAGCTATCTCCTTATTCCACCAATACACTGGCGGCTTATTTCCACTGTGCCTTCTTTTCATCATAGAGATATTACATGCTTCTGTTGCACAATCAATAAGCTGCTTCCCCATATTCTCGGGTCAGCCGCTTAGTTGAACGTTTTCCATAACTACATGAAAGATTTCGCTGTCAAACGTATTTATTTTCCATCCAACTAGTTTCTGTCTGGCAGCTGTTGAAGCTGTTGGTGTAGCGATAGCTATATTCATAACTATAGCGGTGTGATCACTATGAGTGTATTTATCTGAGATATTCCATTTAATCCTATTGAAGATTGATGAACTTGCAAAAGCAATATCAATTATCGAACCTCTTCTATTTCTATAGAATGTCTGCTCGTTTGTAGAGTTTAGCAACACAACATCCAGAAGTGCAAGTGATTCTTTGATTGGTCATGTTAATTTTTCTTCTGTGAAAATGAGTGATTAAAAAAATTTTCCACGTGGGTGAGTAAAATCATTCTGATCTTGAAGCCAAAAATCGCTTATATACGGGTACACTACACCAAATGCGAAAATTAGACTTTGGCTTCCAAATGCTATATTAATAGCATATATTACAATACATTAACATAATTATGAATCAAGTTCAACCCCTACATGGATCTTCTTCTATTTTGCTTGTTCATTAATAATTTTTTTTTTTTTTTCAATATAACAAACAACTTGATTTCGTAGATAACTATACAGAATGAAATTATGATCTACCTTAGTCGCTTGCTATTCTGGCATGCATTGTTGATATGGTTGAATTGGTATTGGTGTCTGAGTTAACAGTCCCAGGTTCGAATATTGACCGAGGCAGCCTAAAGAAAACAAAACTTCAGTATGAAAATAAAGGAAACAAAATAGCAAGTAAAAGAAGAAAAGGAAAAACTAATTAAAACAGAAAAAAATTTGTCCACTATTTACGTCAAAGAAACGTAAATACACTGTTTAAGCAACACTAAAAGAAATGTCTAAAGGAGTTCAGTGCAACGTTGGCAATACATTAGAAGTTCTGATCTTCAGTGTTATGGTGGCATTCAAAACAAGAATCGGACACTTGCCAATTGGCGTTATCAGTTAAATGTTGTGAATTTTGGTAAATAGAAAGTTCATATAATATTAGTACTACAAAACTGATTTTAACATCACACTGGTTGTCTTGTTTTTGCATGAGAAGCTTCAGTGCAGAAAATCACTTAAACTCTGTTCCCTGGTAGGTTTGATGTTCATCATAACTTTTTCAATAATCACTCTATTTATTGTCATATCTCGTCACGTTTTTATAGAAATTTTAATTATATTTTTTATAACGGAATCGCTTAATTATATTAAAATTGATACAATCTGTTGAAGCAAATTCAAACTTGATGTAGGATCAGTTTATCAAACGTAATTTACAACCACTTTCTTGCTAATGGTGGCAAAATTTTTTTATATATTTATTTACTAAAACAAGTAACAAGTTTACTAAAACAAGTTCGTTAAACAAGAATTCCATTTTATTCACTTTCATATGAATATTTTCAACTGTAAACATAAATTTTTTTAGAAGGCAATATTTGCTAAGAAAACAATAAAAATACTCCAAGAAGCATTTGGTGCATTAGCAGGAACCCATTTATTATATTTTATAATCAAACGCAAGGCACACATCTATTTTTATTATTAAAGTTTTTGTTCTTCTTTCTTTTTATATTCTTTGGATTTAAACCATTTTCAAGCAAAAGCACATCACATCCTTAAAATGTATATATATATATATATATATATATATATATATATATATATATATATATATATATATATATATATATATATATATATATATATATATATATATATATATATATATATATATATATATATATATATATATATATATATATATATATATATATATATATATATATATTAGACCTGGCGCAGCTAATATGGGGTTTTTAATTTTTTGGAAATTTTAATGCGGGTAGCAATGAAAATATGCGATTCAATGCCAAAATTGATGTAGTAAATTTTCAGGCTGATCGCATGGTGCCTTCCCGTGCCATAATGGGGTCAAAGGTCAAAATTTTTAAAAATCACCAAAATACTTTTTTTTCGCATATTTTTGCTATTAAGCGTTATACTAAGCACATAACACTGTTTTTGATATGAATATATAAAGTTTTGTCATTGCAAATTTGAATATTGTTTAGAAAGGTTTCGCTTATGTAAAATAAATTACTTTGTTAATTTTCAAAATTCAATGGCTCAGAAGAAAATTTGATCGTTGAAACGGCTTCGATCTGCTGATACAAATGTGTATTTGATCGGTAAATGTGAACCCAAAATAGTTGGTGTGAAATTGCCATCAAAACAACAAGTGCTTCAGTGTTTTTTTTTTTATAATGTACCTTGTATGTATTACCTTTTTGGGAAAAATTTAGAATCCCAACTACAGATCAAAGAACATGTGCTGCAACAGTCATTAAACTTTACGAAGAGTGGAGAACAGTCCAAAAAGTATGCAATTCTCCTTTTCCGAGTTATCGCAAAAAAGAAAACGATTTTAAGGAAAATTTAAACAATTTGTTTGACATTGCACACATTGAAGCTCTGAAGATGATGAGCATACAGGAAGATATAGACTTCTTAACGAAGCAGCGGGAAAATGGACGCATGACTTGTGTCGACAGGAATGTTACAAATAAAGAAAACAGAAAACAGGTAATTATTATGTGGTATTTGGGCACAAAATGGCTATTTTTACCACTTAATTTCTTGAACAGACTTGACTATGGAATATGTTGAATTTGAAAGTGATGAATGGGGAGATGATGTACAGGCGATAGATGAACAAACTGATAACATTCCAAGTTGCTCCGATAAGCCGATTCAAAGACGTGGAAAGAAGAATTTTATAGACGATAGAATGCTTGCTTGTATGGATGCAACTGCCAAAGCGTTGGGTCACAATATTGAGAATCTAGTTCTGAATTGCACAAGTTAGCGTGAACAATGTAAAAAATATCGCCGGCGTCATGGCAAACAAATTATTGAAAATTTCAAAGTAAATTTTTTTATTTTGGCCAAGTTTTAAGTATTTTATTTTATGCACACTTCAAAATTTCTGCGAATCAATTGAATGGAATTCGTAATATTTGCATTTTCTTAGTAAGTCTCTACATTCCATACTGGTTCAGAACCGGAAATGCATTTGAAGCGCCAAATAGAGATATGAAGTTGATAAAAGGGACTATTACCTATTATGATAAAGAAATATCTACAGTGCTATTGGAAAAAATTCGGAATCATCTGTGGTATTTATCAGAGGAGGCAGTCGCACTTGCCTTTTTCTATACACATTTAGACTTAGAAACAAAGAAAAAGATGGCTTTAGCATTGCAAGCAGAGTCCGAAGAACACAACCATATCGGTGATGATCTAAATGTTTTCCCTTCTAAAAAAAGTGTGTGCAAGTGTTAATGAATTACAATTATTCACATCCAATTATTTGAGTTCTTTTGTGACCACCAAAACAAAATTTTTTTCTCTCGTTTCGAAATTTCTACGGATTTCTTACTCTTAGATCCATCAAGTTGGTCTACTAGCGAAACCTTTTGTAAAGGGGAACAGATTGCCAAATGCATTACTGTTGTAAATGACGCCGCCGAAAGAAAAGTGAAGCTAATGACTGACTTTAACAGATCCTTAACGCACAACGAAGCTGATAAACAGTATTAGTTACACATTGTAGAGGGCTACCGCAAGGGCTTTCCAACCTACACAAAATCTTCGTTGGTTTAAAATAAAAATAATAAGCATATCAATAAAAATAAAGTAAAAAAAACATTATATTTACAGTATTTCTTATTAAAAAGTTAATCAAATGCAAAAGAAAAAGTATTTTGGTGATTTTTAAAAATTTTGACCTTTGACCCCATTATGGCACGGGTAGGCACCATGCTATCAGCCTGAAAATTTACTAAATCAATTTTGGCATCAAATCGCATATTTTCATTGCTACCCGCATTCAAGATTCCAAAAAAAAATTTTAACGCCAGATCTATTATATATAACCTACCCAGACGCTACCCTACAATCGACCTGCACACAAACTTTAAAGAAAATTCATTTGAAACAGTAATTTGTAAACTAACACAAAGATTTAAGCATCGCAACAGATTTTCAAACGAAATTTGCAGCATTGAAATCTTCACCAACTTCTGTCACGAAGATGGCTTAAGATCCAATCCAAAAATTTCTCATAAATCATATGGTGTGTAGATATAAGGTTCTTAACTATCTTTTTTCTCCTTAAATCCTAATTATATTTTCAATGATCTCTTATCTGTTTATAATAGTTTAATACTTGGTGCAATACTATTTAGTAATATCTCAAATTTAGTATTAATATTAATATATCTAAAATATGTATGTTGTATGATGATGGAAAATAAAATGAATGAATGAAAATGAAATTTCTATCTTTTTGCTGTTTTTAGTATTTGGTGTTGTAGCGGCCGGGTAACCACATGTGTTGTGAAAATTTTAGCACCCTAGCTCTATTGGTTCAAAAGTTACATCTAGTTTTATCTAATTTTGCAGTTTCTTGCATGGAGAAGCCCTTTAATTTCTAACTTTTTTTAGTTGTAGCGGCCGGGTAGCAAAATCTACTGTGAAAATTTCAGCTCTTTTGCTTTTACCGTTTGTTAGAATTGGGGTCTGTGAGGGACGGACTGACGTAGAAGTGTCAGTAATAGCTTTCCGTTTTTAATCAATGATTACGGAACCTTAAAAATGAGAATCGCACTAAGTCATCCTTTAAAATGTTAATAGTTTAACTAGCCTTAAGTTTATAAAAACAAACAAAAATTTTACGTACTACCAGTTTGGAGATATTAATGTCCCTGAAAACACCGACCACAAATCAGTTTACTAATTTAGAGACAATACAAGTTAATAAAATGTGTAATTATGAAGATTATAAGAATTCAATGAAAATACAGAAACATAAAAAATTACATTTAACAAAATAAAGTAATAACTACAAGCAACCAAAATAATGCATACATATGTTTGTGTATTTCTGTGCATGTACTTATGCTTCAGGATATACACTGTATGTATTTATTTTAATAAATTATATACTTTTCTTGCTTTCATTAACCTTTAAAGCTTGTGCCATCCCAACTTTTCTTATACAGAATTGTCAACGATCAATCCATTTGTGGTTTCTGTTCTTCTTCACTTTTAAGCCTTACAAAATGCTACTATTTTGTTGTTGCTGTATCCCCTTGCCAAGCTTCTTTTGTTCATTTTACATATTCATTAATATATTATAGTAAAGTAAAATAAAATAAGCAATATGAAATGACAATGTATTCCAGGCACGCATGATGCCATTTTACCAAACGTGCCATTGAATGAAATGCCATTTAAAAACGAAAAGAAACCAACAACAACGAGAAAACAAACTCCCAGACACCAATCGGAGAACCACCGATAGTCGTTCAACCCCCTTAAAATTCTTGAATGTTGTATAATTTATTTTATTCGATTTGCAGTACATGCATTGGTAAAACGAAGCACATTAACTTAATTTTAATGTTTGGCAACTGTTGACTGAATACAATTAAAAGTAAAACTGCAAAACTGTATTTAAATTCATTATAACTGTTTTCACGAAATCACTTATATGCCGGATATAAGTTGAAGGCTTAAAATCACCTCATGGTGCCAAAAATAGAAAATACTTATTTTTTCGTTTTACAAGAAATTTTCTCGTTTTCACTACCGAAAAGTTTGCTCTCGACCAAAGCAACGTCATTGCTGAGCCTGTAGTCGAAGCAGAGCAGCGATAGCACATCGGCGAAAAAAGCCAAATTTTATTGTTTTGACGGTTTTTTTTTGCGAACTGTCGCTAAATTCATAATTTTTAAACACTTTTTCGTTTCTTACTTTACCTCGGTATATGAGCTAGCATCAGGGACCTTGGTATTGTCGCTTTTCAATGTTAATTCATATGAAGGATTTAGAAGGATTTAGAGAGCTTAAAAAGTCAGTACCGAGCAGGGAGAGATTTCCTCGGAATTTAAAAACTAGCGTTTCTGGACAAATTTTGCTGCGGCATCTTCATGCCATTATCACATATTTTGCAGTTTAATTATATTTTTAAAACTATGAAAACATGTTTTTGAAAGTAGCACAACGTTTTCATGATCATTTTCTTAACGCTATGTGACTCTACATCTTTTTGCATTGTTCAACTCTTAAGGTAAGTACTCTGATTAAAATTCCACGCGGAAAGTTGTCAAAATGCATGTAAAAAAAAATCGCATGAACTTTTCGTGAAAAAATGTTGCAGAAGTAGTACTCTGCTAATTTTGAGAAAAACATATGAAATGTATCTGGCAACATTTTCTTTTTGCAGCAAAATAATTGAAGTGGCAATTCTTCCACGTGAAAATTTTAGCAACAGCTGACTGCTTATATTTTCATTGCAAAAATTTAAGTAAAATTTTACTTTACTTAATTGATATTAATCAAAATAGTGACACACCAAAAAAAAAAAAAAAAAAAAAAGAAATGCAAAGTAATAAAGAAAACCAAAAAATTATGAGCCGTGAAGAAAAAGAAAATTATTTGGGACTTCTTTGTTGATTTTGATGTATTTGCATAAAAAATTAACTTTTTATTCTATAATTAAATTTTTCTCATTACAATCCAAATTGCAAAACATATGGGTTTTGTTTACAAACGTAAAACAATGTAGCATACTTTTAATGAAAAACTCGTTAAATTGTGTAAAACCGCGGTATAGGTAACATTAGATACATATCAAATTTTCCGGACGAAAAAATCAATGTTGCTCAACATTTTCCGCAGTTTCGAACACAGTACTTACCTTTCGAGAGCAGTGGAAATATAACATAAGTAGTAAAAAAAAATGCAGTATGTGAAAAGAGTTCAACTATACTGTACCAATATAAAAGCAAAAGTGTTGCTAAATCAGCTGTTTTCCGACAAGTTCGGGGACTTAAACCAAAATTATTGTTTTTTTGCTTCCTTGATCTTCCTAAAATTTAGAATTAAAAAAATTTTGACATCTAGACACCTGTCCGATTTTTTGATTAGGATTTCGAGTTTTTTGTGCTATTTTTTGTGCTATTAGAATACAAAATTAAACAAAAACGTACCTACTTCTACTTTTAATAAATTCTCTTTCGCAGACACATAAATATCCTTACAAACATATTCAAAAGCAGTGTTGTCAGTTTAGAAATGAAGAAAAGGTTGGCAAGCTTAATAAAAAGGGGAGCAAGGGTAGCAGAACTACAAAAAAAAGGGTGAAAAGTGCGAAAAAAGAGCGTATCAACATAAGTTTTCAAAGCAATTTGTTTCGCTTTACAAATAACAGCGAAGAAGACTAAAATGAATAAAATAACATCTCAAAAATATATAATTCTCTCATTGTTTCGAGCAAAACCATGAGAAAAACCAATTTCTTAAAAACAAAATATTTATATGTACATGCGTGTGTATGAAATATAAAATTGTACTTAAAAATAATTGACGCTACCTAAGGACCTATAATTAGAAGCAGAATATGACTTCCGTTTTTTGATTTTAAGTTAAATTACCTGTTGGAGAGTGTTTTTTCAAATACTGGCAGAATCTAGTACCTCTTTCTTTTTATGTTGTCGATCATCTATACCAGAATTGTTATGAAATTGCGGGACTGTACAAATGAGAGCATCGATGGTAAAGTTTCCGATGTTTATTCGTTCCGAAGACTCTGCGTCGCACAAGGTTTTAATGAGCAAAATATCTGAATAAAAGCAAATTCATAAACATAAAATAGCGAAGATTTTATTTAACACTTATTTACGACAATATTTCACCTTAATAAATGGAAATATTCCATAAATGGAAATATTTGAAACAACATTTTTTAATTCGACCCCTTTTATGAATTGGAGGTCTATGAGTGTATGCTGCATATCAAATTGAAGTCTGATTGCTTCTATACTTCTGCATATTAAATTTCATTTCACATAGTTAAAAAATATTATTAGACTTAAAATAAAATGTGCGCAAAAATAACAAAAAATAGATAAATAATAGTGATGTCGCAGACAATCCAAACGAATAAAATACACTCGGTGTTGACTTAAATTATTCGTTCTCTGGAAAACATCAATAATTTGATGTTCGTAAATGAGAAAAAAATTGTCTTTTTGTTGCCTTTTGCTAATAATATAAAATAGCAGTTTTATTATTAATTACTTTTCGATAATGGTTATCCACAGTAATAAAAACTTTTTATGAGAATGAAAGCTTTTTGTTAAAAAGCTTTACTTTTTTATTCGCTAATTTTACATAACCAACTGCAAAATGTATGGGCGTTGACAGAATAGAAAGTAAAACACTTACAACAATTTTAATTATACGGTGTTAATCGCTTATGGGTACAAACTTTTAATATAAGCTTCCAACGTTGTTTAACTAAACAGTTGATAATCAACTGAATAATTTTTTTATGAATTAGACGGTTATTGTATATCAGGGAAAAGTTGACATTTTTAGAGGGTGCGCAACGAAATATTTTTCTCTATATCAACGAAACTAAAAACCAAATTACAACAGCACTACCTATTTGAGGAAAAGTATAGAATTGAATTATAATCACTTCAAGACCTTGTTAATGGGCTTTTTAATTCCGGGGCTGTAGAATAAAATGTATAGCTACGCACGTGCTTCCATTTTATAATATGGGGAACTTAGAACACAAAATATTCAAATTTTTTCAAAATTACTTTTACCCGTGGATAGCACCTATTGTTCTCCAAGCGCAATAGGTATTTTAATAAAGAGTGCTGTAATTTTTCGTCGTATATACTTCTTCTCTTCCAATTTGACCTCTTATGCTTTTAAGTACTGTGAATTGTATATGTTCACATACTGTCCGCATGGTCAATTGTGGCAACAATTTTATGATTTCGTACCCTATATTTTATTATGTTGGTTTTTTGCTGCGTAAGTAATTCCAAAAATATATTGTTATCCTATAAATAGGTACTTAAAGCGGCAAAAATCAAATTCAGTAAGTTGTGACAAAAGGTACCATAAGCGCCAACCAAAATAGAAAAAGCGGTAAGAAATACCTTTTTTTAAAAATAGTATTTGAAAACATAAACGTGTAATGAGACCAGCACTTTATAAGGGAAGATACAAAATTTTATATTAGAATTTCGCAGCATGTTTGATGCTCATAAATATTATGATGGGGCATACTACATAAGACATACCGTAGAGGGTGGTAAAAATTTAAATTACAAGCCAACACACATACATATGTGCTGTTTAATATGTTTTTATAGTTGGTCAGGTGTATTAAAGGCTGTTTGTTTGGGGGTGGTTTAAGCAGCTTAAATCATTTCTTAAAGTGTGGTACACTTTTCTCATTTTTCTGTTCAATATAAGTACATCAGCAGTAAATACTAAATTTATATAGAATACAACAAAAAAAAATTTGCAAGTGAGATATTTATTAAACAAAGGTGAAAATGAATTTGTAGGATCTAGCTGAATAAATGCTCGTGTAAGCGCACGAGGGCAGAAAAAAAATTTTTTACAAATTAAATTCGTTCCGTCAAATGGAAGAGAGTGAAGTTCACAACAAACATGAACTTAATTATTTACTTGCTTTAAGAGCCAATTGAAATGTATTAATTCAGCTCCAAAAATGAGCTTTGTTTTGAAAAGGTTCATTTTTGGACCTGAATTAATACGTTTACAACAAACGTTACACATAAACAAACATTAATGGATTGGTGTCGCTGCATTTCCCTTCTCTATTACAAGTGCTTTATGTACATATTTGTAACCTTACGTCTACATCGGACAAAAATTGGTCAGGCTCTGGATGAAAAATGCAAGAACTTAACAAAATTTCTTAAGGGTATTTTTATAGCTCCGAAAGTCAATTCAATAAAACTAGCAGAGTATACTGAAAAATGTTCACTACGAGCAACTGTTAGCAAAAAATTTCTGTATTTGTATGCATTTTAGGAGAGTCTTACAATGAATTTCATTGCAAGTAAAAAATAAATAAGCAAAAAGAAAATTAACTGAGCTGTTCGAAACTTAATAATTTTCTATTGAAAGTTCATATAAGTGATATTACGAATATCAAGTTTTATTATTCGTGAATACGAATATTTTTATTAGCATCTGAAGAATACGAATAATCAATCTGAAGTTCAACGGCACGGGGTGTTTTATATTTAATTAAAATAATAGCAGGGAAATCCATCAGATGTTTTTGCCACTTGTATGTCCTGTAAAGTACTGTGCTGTAAACTGAAGCAATATTAATGTTGAAATATGAATATGGTGCTCCGCGTTATTTAATGTCATTTATACGAATGTTAATTTGTTATGAATTAGAGGTAGAGAACGTATTACGCAGCCTATTCTGGACTGGCTCGAAGACAATTAAATATAGGTCAAATAAAATTTAAGATTCTGCAAGCAACTAAAGTGAGTTTTTGAGATATATGTTGATTTTTCGCTTTGATACAAACAAAAGGGATAGTGATGAACACTAAACCGATGTTTGTGAGCTTAGTTTCTTTAGGAAAACCGTTGGCAAATGAGTTCGACCGACTGACGTGGCGGAAAGGAAACAAATAAGATTTCGCCAGTATCCATGCAATACTTAGTGACACAAGCAATGAGTGCTTTAAATGAGCGATTGTTTAGTAAAGCAACGGAATTGAAAAAGAAAGGCGTAAAACATCTAAATTTAGGTTCAGTATTCCTCCTCTGCGATTTTAGTATTAACTAACCACTTAACCTCTTATTCATAACAATCTGCTTAATGACACGTTAAAAGCGGATTGTATTCATGAAAACATACGCTGTTTTTCGACAACACTCTGGTTTAAGTGTATAATAAATTATTATATTTGCAACAACATTTCCTAATATAGAAATTTTTATAAATAATTGGGAACAAAAGAGGGTATAACGTATATTAAACTGAAGCCTGATTCCTTATCTAATTTAATATATGAAATTTTACTTTGCATAATTACAAGAAGTTATTAAAAAAAAAACATATAAAATACACTCGGTGTTCGGTTATATTTTCTGCTCTTTTTAGAAAAATGGCATAATAAACTTTTCTTATTGTGGCCTTTCGCTTAAAGCTTAAAGCAAAAGTATTATTATAGGTCTAAAAATAGATACGAAACCTTAATAAGGTCTATTTTAGACCTAAATTTATACATTTCAATTGGCTCTTAAAGCAAATATGTGACAGCGCATAGAAAATGGGACCTGAGGGTAACCAACTTTCAGTTTTTTTTTGATGTAGTAAACACCTGAGCATCGAATGACACCGATCTCATGCCCCAAAAGTGTTCACTCCCAGAGATATGCGCGTTTTATGAAAGTGATGATACACCAAATATACACGTATTTAAATCTTTAAAAGGGCTCTCCTGAACAAAACCGGTTTTTACCCTTAGGTCCCTTTCTATTTTGTGCGTCACATATGTAAATAAAAAAGTGAATTTTTGGTTACACAAAAAGTTTAAAAATACTGTCCCGAAAATTAAACACTTTTTGGCTGTCCTTTATATAAAAAACTAGCTGACCCGGCAAACGTTGTTCTGCATTCAAATTAAATTTTTTGTTTTTGCAAAACGTGCAATGATACACACATTAAATTTCTTATGTGCACCCTCCACACAGACCCCAATCACTTGTGAAAATTTCATTTAAATCAGGCAAGCCGTCTAGGAATGATAAAAATCCGAAAAAAACATGTAAAGGCAAACAGAATTAATGTATTGTTTTTTGTTTTTGCAAAACGCGCAAAGATACACTCATTAAATTTCTTACGTGCACCCTCCATACAGACCCCAATCACCCCTGAAAATTTCATTGAAATCGGGCAAGCCGTCTGGGAGGAATATGCGAACAGGAAGTTTTGCCATTTAATTTTATATACATATATAGATGTTAAAGTTTTATAAGGATTTTAACGAGCTAAGCTCACATCTGTTTATAGGTTTTCTCTATCATGAAGAAATTTTTTTCTATGTGAGTGGCTGATATTTTTGCTGTAGAAATATAGCAGCAAAATCAAGAACAAAAAAATTTCAGGTCTCAAGCTTTCTTTTCTAAAAACTTAATATTTTAAAGTTATTCAAATCCGTGAACCTTGCACTAAAAGAAAAATAATTTATTCGGGTAATGAAAGGGCTTCATTGAATGTTCTTCACTGCAAGAATAAAAAATTTCGTCTCTATTATGAAAAATATTATTCATGAAACGAACTTTTTCATAACAGATTCTTTTTCATTTTATTGAGTTCATTACATTCATTAACATGATTTCTAATCTAATTAAAGTTAGCATTTGAATACAAAAAAGAAAAATGAAACAAAAATTTTTTTTTTATGTGCGACCAAGCTGGTACTTGAACTTGGCCTTCCTGGCTTAATAGCTAGTACCCTAAACTCAATTCGGGCTGTATAATAATGAACTATGTAACAGTAAAAAGTTGGAAAGAGGGATTGAAAATGGCAAAATATGAGAGTGTTTGTGCAAGTTTAAGCAACAAAATTTATGGCATAAAATAAGAACCTTTATTTTTGCAAATATGAGCAAGTCAGGATTGACAGTTGCTAATTTGTCTATTTAGCGTGTACACCTTTGACACTATACAACATAAAAATCACAATAACCACTACAAGACCTATTACGAATGAATTCTTTAACTGTCTTATTTTTAAAAATATTTAATGTTTATTAATGTTTATTATTGGGCAAATATCTATACAGAATTTGCCAAACAAGCGTGTAATAAATCTAGAATATCTTTTCAAATAAATCAGTAAACAAGCGCTTAACTATAACGACTGCACTATTTATAAAAAGAATCACAAAAAATACTTCCTCTCTGATCAAACCTTCAAAAACAACTTTGCCAATTGCCAATATTAATTGTACGTGAAGTTTTTGCTGGGATGCATGTACATGCGTATGCATATACGAGTATATTATGTATTAGTCGTTAATGCTATATGAATTTAAAGATTTGTTATAAGTTTTAAGTGTTCCTATTCAAATTATTTTTGCAATCGAATATGCCGAAGCACGAAATATATACGAAATAATTCTCGAATCGCCTTCGAAATGAATGAACGATAGTTGTAGAGTTGAAATTGTATGTGTATTACTTTTATTAAAACTAGAAAGACATTTGTTATGTTATTTATGCTGATGGCCTCTGCTAACGTTCTATGAATTAAGTTGCTCCCAAGTTTCAATATTTCCCATTTTATTTGTTTTCCTCTTTTTTCTTTTTGTTTTGCTGGCTTTCAATAAGCAAATTACTCCTTGGAGTAACTTCTGTTGGATATTCAATTGAGTGGTGCGAGCAAACGTTCAAACTCGTTGTGAAACTTCCCTGTAGGACAGACGAAACAAGAGAGGTGCACACATACGTATCTAGTCATGTAAGTAGACGTGTACTAGATGGGGTTTCGTGTGGATAAACTTTCAGACGTTGTTTACAGTTACCCAATATGGAGTCAAGTTAATTTAAGTCATGCTGAAAATCGAAATGAAACGATTATATATGAAACGAAATGTATTTATTATGTACGTTGATTATAATGACAAAAATGTTTTCCATAAATTGGTTTCAGAATTAATGAATTTTTAATGAAATATTTTTGATTTCAATAATGATAAATTAACTTATAGTAAATTGGTGTGAATTCATTTTACTATTTCTCTATCATACCCTCCTTAGGGATAGAAAAGTGTACAATAATTTATTAATTAAAATAATTTGTTTGTCATTATCATGAAAAGAATTGCATATGGTAACAAAACGGGTAAAAGGCAGAGAAGAAACAACCATTATTTTCGTTACTAACTCATTACTGTATTGATGAGCATGATACTTTTAATTAATATTCTATCTGATGAGTAGTTAATTACAACGATTAATTAATAATAAGATAATAAGATTAATTAATTAATCTTATAAAAATAAATTAAAAATTATTGCATCTCATATATATATATATATATATATATATATATATATATATATATATATATATATATATATATATATATATATATATATATATATATATATATATATATATATGAGATGCAATAATTTTTAATTTATTTTTATAAGATTAATTAATTAATCTTATTAATCTAATTAATAGATAATAATCAATAGATAACAATCCTTACAGGCTATTATTACAAAAATCTTACACTAATTTAAAACTTGTGGAATGGCATTTAAATACATAATAATTCTTTGCTTAATTATACTATCATTCAGCGCAAAGTCAACAAAATAATATAGATTATTAAAATCATTACATAAACGCGTCATGGGGTCGGCCAGAGCATAATTTGATCTACAGATATTAATATAAAGGGGTCTATAACCTCGTGTATTATGACGTGGAACATTAAATTGAATATTACATTAAAGAAAGTCAAAACAAATATTACCATTAATAAGACTTAACATAAAAGATACATTTAACATCTTACGACGACTTTCAAGTGTTGGAAGCTTTATTAAAGCTTCCATATATATATATATATATATATATATATATATATATATATATATATATATATATATATATATATATATATATATATATATATATATATATATATATATATATATATATATATATATATATATATATATATATATATATATATATATTAAAACGCTGTTACGCGTGACGGTACAGGATGAGCAGTCACATTAACGAATTCTCTCCACTTTAATTGATCAACTAACTGAAATTGACGTTTTAGCGCCTGATGAAATCCTGTACATATTGTTATTATCAAGCCTACCGAAATCTTATGAAGGATTTATAATTGCTATGGAATCTATTGATTCATTGCCAAGATTTATATCTTTAAAAATGAAGCTGTTGGAAGAGGGTACACTTCAACTAAATGTTACTACCAGCTATGTCAATAGTGGTGAGGTCTTCAATTTCACTAGAAAAAGCCGGAGTTTTACAAAAAGGAAAAGTTGCAAGAAATATGGTAATAGCAAAGCTAAAAGAAGAGCCATTTCGCCGCTACTTGTAGGCCAAAAGAAAAACAGAGATAGCCATGGTAGCAGAAGTGCGTTTAGTTGTTTTGTATCATTAGTAGCGGTGCAAACAGAAAAAAGAACAACATGTATCTGTAATGTTGTGTAGATAGTGGGGCTTCGTCGCGTTTTTTTTTATGATCACTAATTGTTTGCAGAATATGAAAAATACCAGGAAATAGTTTATTTGCCAAACAATAACAGCTTGAAGGCCATTGGTCGAGGTATCATGTACCAAAACTTGAAAGAAGTTTTATATTAACAAACAAGATGAAAATGTTTGTATTTAAAGACAATTATGTACATTCAAATATGAACTTAATTATTTATTTGCCTTAAGAGCCAATTGAAATGTATTAATTTAGGTCCAATAATTAACCTTTTTAAAAAATAATTAAGTTCATATTTGAATATTCAAAAAGCTTTTACTTTTTGACACTTTCAAAAATACAAATCGTAGTAACCAATGGTGACTCGTTGTATAGAAGGTTGCAAAGAAAAGTAGAGGTGTTGCAAAACGAAAAAAGAAATGTTTGCTGTGTTAAAGGTTTGTTTGAACATTTCTGATTCTCATTTTGTTGATGGGAATTATGAAATAAGTAGTTAAGTTTCAAACAAACTTCTAAGAATTTTTCAAGTCGACTGATGAGTCGATTAGCACCAACGAAATGTCGTCGGCATATAGACAGCTGAAAAAGACAGTAAGCTCCCAATGTCTGATATGAATGGCAAGAAACAACATTGTATGTAAAATGTTTAAGAACTGATAATGCCAGGGAATATGTGAACAATGATTTTAACGAGTTTTTCCAAGTAAACGGAATTAATAAGCAGTTAACCCGACCTTATACTCCCCAGCAAAATGGAATAGCCGAAAAAGCTAACTGGACGTTAGTTAAAATGTCACGAAGCATATTATTGGATTTATATTTTGAAGAAAATTTGTTTGCTGTATCAACTGCTGCATATTTACGTAACAGAACTGTTACAAAAATATTAGTAAATAAGGCTCCGCTTGAGATTTGGTATGGCTATAAGTCTTCAGTCATCAATTTTAAAGTCTATGATATAAAAGTTATAGCATTAAACAAAACTCACCATAAAACGTTTTTACCGAAAGGTATTGAGATGTTAATGATTAGATACAGCGAACAGTCAAAAGCCTTTGCGATCCAATTTCGAGAAAACTTTACGTGAGTCGCGACGTTATTTCTATAGAAGGCAAATAGAATAGAAAAGGAAGCAGATATCTCAAATACCATAAATTTCGATGACTTTTTGAATTTCAGCAATATCAAAATAGTTCGTAAAAGTATGGAGGAATCTGATCAGCAAACTACTGACGCTACTGAAAGTTCAGAAAGTAATAGTTCTAACCCACCAGAAACTGAAGAATCAGAATATAGTGGGCCTAGTTCATCGTACCGGCCACCAAAAAATTCCTCCAAGACGTCCTAGGTTTGTTGAAACTGATGACCTGTCCAAGAAAAGTTTTTAGCATATATATATTGTGGTGATGGTGAAACCGTTGCAATCCGATGCATATATAAATAATAAGCAAAATGAAAAGCATTAAATAAATATCATAGAAGAACTAGGCAAAAATCAGTTACATTCAAAAACTTCAAAAAGCAAAATAACGTATACTATTTTTACGCACAACAACAAAAAAGTGCTTACTACCTAATATGTAGTTTAACTTCATCCTAAATTTTATTTACTATCTTCACATTTTTTTGTTTTTTTATTACTTCTTAAGGTTTTGCCTTTAAGGACAACAAAAGCGTGATATCGCGCATCAGGTGACTGACTGTTCACTTAAAATCTTTTTCTTTGTGACAAAAGAATTCTGTTTAGTTTTTTTGTGACTACCTTTTTCATTTTCACTGACTTTAAAAAAGGGTTGTACAATGTCGAATTTTGTCAAATAAACCTTTTAAATTTAATTTTAAAAATTATAAAAATTTGTCTAGCACTTTCATTTGTCTGCCTTGTTGTGCGGTGGCAAAATGTTGTTGTTCTGTGCAATACGAAAAAGAAGGCATGAAATGTTTGTATTTAAAACATACAATTTGCATGGTGATACAGCTGTGTACCTTTTTCATGTTTAATTGTTTGCGATTTATGACTTGCGGCATAAATTCAATGTTTTTTAAATGTTTTATGTTCGCTAGATTTGGCTATAAACAAAACTAAAAGCCGGAAAAAATCTGTCATAGTGAATAAAAGCAACAACTATAGTAGTAACAATGGTTTTGTTGTAAGATTTTTTTCTTCTATTTATATTATTTTTTTTGCAAAGCAATAAAAATTTTACCTTAAAAGTATACAAACCATTGTAACTCAATGGTTTCACGAAAACAATTGCATACTTATATTAAAGATTTTTCGGAAATTTGTATTAGCATTGTTCTTAAGTAAAGGGTTGGTGTGTATCTGTAAGTATATTCTACTAGCCTAAACCCCAGTTTTTTTAGCGTCTTTAAATTTTTGTGCTGAAGAATCAAACTAAACACTTAAAATTTTTTTCTACCCTCCATGAATAACACACAGTTTTTCAATGGACTTAGATGTGTATCGAATACTTTTTTATATTAATGCATTAAATTTTACTGATTGACAATCTTGCGTTGTAAACAAACTTTCTTTAATATAATTCAATTTTATTATGGCACACAGCAATGGCGCTCAAATAACAATATTTTAGTTAGTGTCAAATGGATTTTTAGGGTATATGTATGTGCTCTATAATTCAATGGCGGTTACATATTCTATGTGTGTCTTTAAATCCTCTCAAGAACATCAAAAGATTTGTTGATTTTTAAACATATTGCACCGTTCTCATGAAAGTTCAGCAGGGTTATTCTGAATTGCTGTGCTAATGTGAATGCTACTTTCTTGTTTACCGTTATTTTAAGCCAATACATGCATATAAGCAACTAGAAATGGATACATCTACATATGAATAAATCAACAAATAATAAATAAACGTTAAAACCTTCAATTTCACAACGGCATATTTCGCTCAACGAACAAAAACAAACCCTAGAGAAAATTGGACTTTCCTCTCTCAAAGTTTTTGCGAGATTAAATAGTTGCTTGCTGTAAAATTTCTTTTTATTCTTGGATTAACGTGGAAGGAATATTATTCAACAAAAATATATTAGCCTATTATCTCAACGACAATTTTTAATACATACAACCAGTCGTTGGAACACCTTACCAAATCATATTCAAAAACAAGGCAACGCAAATCTGTTTAACGAAGAACTATTTAAATTTTTTGATTACACCTGGTTCTATTTTTAATTTAAATTATTATAGTTATTTTTACTACTTTGAATACTGTTGATATAACTTCCAATCAATTATTTATTTAGTTATGAATTCTTCAACCTTTTCATAGCTTCATATTTTCATACTACAAACTTATTGGTTTGAATTTCTATATAATTTTACTTCATATTATTGTAAATGATGAATCTTAAGTTACAATAAATTTACCTCACCTTACCTTAACCATTTGTCTTTCAGCTTATTAATATTTATTATCATATTTATATTGTCAACTATCAGCAAATTGTCAAACATTTACTCATTTTATATTGTTCACTTAATGTGTGTATATATGCTTAATTCACTAGCACTGTCATTGCACTGTCAAGATATTGTCATCTTGTTGTGTTAGATTACAATTTACAAATAAATTAGAAATTAAGATCTGAAAATATACTATTATGCTGTGGTCCCAGTATATTTTTAAACTGTATCACCAATTTTCAAAGTTCAAAGGTCACGTCCACCATTAGTAGCGTTCAAAACATGCACTACCAATCCTATACCGCACATAAATAGTGATATAAAAAAATTTTAAGAATATGGTGAAGCAGTTGATTTCTCAAGGTTCAATTATGATAAAAATTGTAACAGTTCTTCAGAAGAGTTGATGGACGAATAAACTGAACTTAACATTGAACTATGGAATGCTAGTAGCCTTATTGAACACTCGCTCGAAATAAAATTATTTTAAACCGTTTTTCAGTATATATAATTCGTCTTTCAAACCAATTTCACACAAAAGTGCTTTATAGCCATATCTAATATCTCTAAATTTCACACGAATTATCGTGACAACACAGTTCATGTGGGTACAGCAATAATAATACGTAACTGCCTGCACTGAAGTTCAAGGTTTTAAGAAAGTATTAATTCAGGTCCAAAAATATACCTTTCAAATGTTTTCCATCATTGGCGCTAATCAACTCATCATCAGACTTGAAAAATTCTCAAAAGAATGTGTGAAACTTAACTAGTTAATCCATGATTCCCGTGAACAAACTGAGAATCAGAAATGTTCAAACAAACCTTTTACACAGTAAAATTTTGTTTTGCTTTTGAAAACGAAGGAATTTCAAATTCATAGATACTCTAGAGATTATCTGAGTATATAAGCATACTTTGAACTATCTTCAGATCACTCTCCAGTTGTATTTAAAAATACTTCTGATGTACTGCTTTCGTATCAAAGCAAATGTATATCCAACGAGAAAAGTGATTTGAATTGCTTCAACTAAAATCCTAGAGATAAAACTTGATACATATGTTTAATTAAAGCATAAAGACGAGATGGATAGCGCTAAAGCTTCCTTCAATGCGGTTAGTGATTCAATGCGGTTAGTGATTCAATGCGGTTAGTGATTCAAAGTCTACCTAAGATTAAACTCTTAATGGGCTTACAAAAGAGCTAAAATTTTACTAAAAAAAAGGAAGATAAACACAGATATCTGACAAATCTTGGTTCAACCAAGTGCTAGTATACTGCACAATTACAGCACCTATTTAGAAGCACGTCGTGGAAATTTGGGGTACGGCTAGCGTAAAGAACATACAAATTGTAAAACAAATCAAGCCCAAAATATTGCGAATTCTTATCAATGCAGCATAAAACATTAGAGATGAGGATATAAATCGATCTCTAAGTGTCAAAACAGTGAAAGAAGTCATCCGCATCAACAGCCTTAAGCATACAACTCGTTTAATACAACATTCCAACGTGAGACACAGGTAGTTGCCGGCGAATGAAACCTTAGCAACAAAAACTGTTACCAGGAGGTCCGCAAAATTTCGATTTATGTATTAGCATATCACTTATCATTGATAGAATTCGATATAAGTTATATTATCTAAGTGTATATGGGCCGATGTCCAAAATTTTCCACGTTTGCCTCTGAATAGTCTATATGTACCATTCTGATTGATTTTTAGTGCCAAAAATTGCTTTATTTGGCTTAAAGAGCGGATTTCTTGAAAAATCGGGAGTCGCTATATCTCAGATATATATGGACCATTTTGAAAAATTTTCAAATTTTGCTTTTAAATACCTTATATGTTCCATTCTAATCGATTTTTGATACCAAAAGTTGTTTTATTTGGCTTTTAGAGCCGACTTCTTGAGAAAACGGGAGCCGCAATATCTCGAGTGTATATTGGCCGATGTCGAAAAATTTTCCACTTTTGCCTCTAAAAAGTCTATATATACCATTCTGATTGATCTTCGGTGCCAAAAGTTGTTTTATTTGCCTTATAAAGCCGATTTATTTAAAAATCGGGAGACGCTATATCTCGGATATATATGAGCCGATTTCAAAAATTCCTTAATTTCTAGGATTTAATGGGCACTAAAAATGATATGGCTTAGTTTTTAAGAAAAAATTTTTTTTCAAAAATCTGAATAAAAAAATTGCAAAAAATACCCCTCAAAACCCGGTTTTTTTAGTATATCTCGGCTATCCGTGGACCTATCTTACTGAATTTCAATAGCAGACCCACTACCGAGGTTTAACACGTTTTACCGAAAGAATGAGGTTTCTATCTCAAACCGTTTTCTCAGAAACGGTATTTCAACGACTACAGACGGACAGACGGACATCGCTCAATCGTAATCGCTATTGATGCTGATCCAGAATATATATACTTTATGGGGTCTTAGATGGATATTTCAATGCGTTACAAACGGAATCACAAACTTATATATACCCTTACACATTTATGTGAAGGGTATAAAAAGAAACGTTTAATACATTTCAATTTAAAATGTTAATGAAATTTTTCTTTCATGTACTCACATACTGATTAAACGTTTCTTTTTTATTTAGAATATTTTTAATAGATTTATATTAAATTACTTTTTCAGGTTTAAGTTCAACCCTTGGGTTTTCACTACTTTTTAATCAATATCAATTAAGTAAAGGAAAGTAAAACTTGCTAGGTGGACAACCGGCTGTTTCTGGGTAGCAAACACCCTTCATCAGCACCCTATGAACTTTGGACGTGTCAAATTTCAAAAAGAATATTTTTATATAATATATATATATATATATATATATATATATATATATATATATATATATATATATATATATATATATATATATATATATATATATATATATATATATATATATATATGTGTGTGTGTGTGTGTGTATGTGTTCCATAACTAGATTACTGATTTAAAAAATAATTATTTTCGTCATTTGGGGCTAATTGTGCACCTCGATCCATGATATCTTTTGTACTGCACAATATTACATACATTTGAGAGAGCTACTTTCACTGATGGCTTGTAAAACAAGAAACATCATAAATTGCCTAATGTCCCATAACCTCCATCTTCTTCAAAATACAAACTTTTTTATCTCAGAAAATAGTCAGCCGTTTGATGAAGAAGAAATACGAAACCTTGTTTAACTGTCGTAAATGTTTTTATTTGCTGCCATAAAAATGTTTAACACAATTTTCAAAGGAGTTAGAACTTACTTGCCAGCAACATTGTGTATACATTTGTTAGTCACAGTCGGACGAGGTCATTCAGGGAACCCTTTCATTCATGACATTGTTTGTTTGTTTGTATTTCAAATTCCACTAATTGCAAAACTTTCCCTTTCGTTCAGTAATTATTGCATTTCTTTGAAGATAATTAATAATTTTGAAGGTTTCCTTAAAAATTATAATAATGTTGTAAATTTTTTTTTCTTAGATATGTTATTTGTTGTCATGCAGTTCTAGTTTTTAGAGTTTTATGAGTTTTAATACGATTATGGTATTTATTAGCGGGCGACTAAATTTTAGTGAGACAAACACTAGTTTGGTCGACTGGAAAATTCGATAATAGTGTTTTGATTTAATTCTCAGAAATGTTGCTTTAAAGCTTACAAATATGTAAAAAAAATGGGGAGCAATTTCTGTAACAGCAAAATCCGGTCTTTAGCAGAACTATCTAAGCGAGCAACAATTTTTATGTATTTAGTATTTTTATATGAAATGCAAATCTAAATGTTTACGGTTATATCGAATATGAAACAACAATGGTAAATTATTAATATTCTTTTGAACTTTTGAACGCTTCAACCGGTAAAAGCCAAGTATTTGTATTTATACACTTTATATACTGAAAAAACAAATCAATCCATTTACACTTCAATCAATCCCAAGCGGTGCCAGAACTTCGGTACGTTGGGCTTAATTTAAGTGCGGATTATTCGAGCAGTAAATACTTCATTTTAGCCATATTCAATCCTGACTTCGGTTTGAATGTAACAAAAATCTATACTTAACAAGTAAGAGTGCTATATTCGGCTGGGCCGAATCTTAAATACCCTTCACAATGGTACATACATTCTGATTGATTTTTGGTGCGAAAAGTTGTTTTATTTGGCTTTTAAAGCCGATTTCTTGAAATATCGGGAGACGCTATATCTCGGGTATATATGGGCCGATTTTTTCTGAATTTCAATATCAGATCCACTACCGGGATTTAACACAGGCTGCAAAACTTTTATTTAAATAATTCTTAATATGCTCAAGTTCAACCACTGGGTGACACCAATTTTTTTTAATATCAATGAAATAAAGAAAAGCAAAATGTATTTCTTAATTATTTATCAGTTAACTTTATAGTAAAATTTATTTAACAAAAAATTGCATATACTTGCATTATTTTTGAATTATAATGCTAAACATTGCCATTAAGTGTGATTTTCTTTTCAATTTACTTACGTATGTGGGTACATGCATACGTATGTATGTATCTATAATAGAAAACGCTAAAATAAATTCTTTATTATTGAATATTTTCAGTGTGTTCCATAAAACAATGATTATATACATACATATATACATACATATGTACATATTTACATTGCTTGCTTTTAAAAAATGATTTTTTTCTTGTGCACGTTGTTGATCTGTTGCGTATCATCATACACATGTATGTGTGTATGTAGGTAAGTACGTAGGGAAACCCAAAATGATTTTTTGTGTGAATGAATTTGAAGACGCAATTGTTTAAAAGAATTTCATTGCGTACCCTTTTTTCAACAATTCTTTATATCACTTTCATTTTCAAGCTCGTGTATATATACATACACATTTTTACACCAAAGCAAAAAAATTGTTTACGCTAACATACTTGCATGCATACATACATATGTAGATACATACATACCTACATACATACAAACGTATCTACATACATACATACATACATACATACATACATACATACATACATACATACATACATACATACATACATACATACATACATACATACATACATACATACATACATACATACATACATACATACATACATACATACATACATACATACATACATACATACATACATACATACATACATACATACATACATACATACATACATACATACATACATACATACATACATACATACATACATACATACATACATACATACATACATACATACATACATACATACATACATACATACATACATACATACATACATACATACATACATACATACATACATACATACATACATACATACATACATACATACATACATACATACATACATACATACATACATACATACATACATACATACATACATACATACATACATACATACATACATACATACATACATACATACATACATACATACATACATACATACATACATACATACATACATACATACATACATTCATACATGATCGCAAATATTTTCGAATTTTGCTTTTAAACATTATATACATATGTATGTATGTACCATTATGATCGATTTTTGGTACCAAAAGTTGGGTGCATATGGGCCGATGTCCAAAAATTTTCTAATTTTGCCCCTAAACAGCCTGTATGTACCATTCCGACAAATTTTTAGTGCAAAAAACTGTTTCGTTTAGCTTCCAGGCCCGACTTCTTGAGATATCGGGAGGCGCTATATCTCGAACATATAAGGGCCGATGACAAAAAGATTTCCAGTTTTGCTTCTGACTAACCTATATGTATCATTCTGATTGATTTTTGGTGCCAAAAGTTGTGTTATTTAGCTTATAGAGCCGATTTCTTGAAAAATCGGGAGACGCTATATCTCAGGTATATATAGACCGATTCCAGACATTTTAAAATTTTGCTTTTAAACACCTTATATGTACCATTCTGATCGATTTTTGCTACCAAAAGTTGTTTTATTTGGCTTTTAGAGCCGACTTCTTGAGAAAACTTGAGGCGCTATATCTCGAGTGTATATGGGCCGATGTCCAGAATTTTCCACGTTTGCCTCTATGGTCTATATGTACCATTCTGATTGATTTTTAGTGCCAAAAATTGCTTTATTTGGCTTAAAGAGCGGATTTCTTGAAAAATCAGGAGTCGCTATATCTCAGATATATATGGACCGATTTCAAAAATTTTCCAATTTTGCTTTTAAACACCTTTTATGTTCCATTCTAATAGATTTTTGATACCAAAAGTTGTTTTATTTGGCTTTTAGAGCCGACTTCTTGAGAAAACGGGAGGCGCTATATCTCGAGTGTATATGGGCCGATGTGGAAAAATTTTCCACTTTTGCCTCTAAATAGCCTATATATACCATTTTGATTGATCTTCGGTGCCAAAATTTGTCTTATTTGGCTTATAAAGCCGATTTCTTTAAAAATCGGGAGACGCTATATCTCGGATATATATGGGCCGATTTCAAAAATTCCTTCATTTGTAGGATTTAATGGGCACTAAAAATGATATGGTTTAGTTTTTAAGAAAAAAATTTTTTTAAAAAATCTGAATACAAAAATTGCACAAAATACCCCTCAAAACCCGGTTTTTTTGAATATATCTCGGCTATCCGTGGACCTATCTTACTGAATTTCAATAGCAGACCCACTACCGGGGTTTAACACGTTTTAGCGAAAGAATGAGGTTTCTATCTCAAACCGTTTTCTCAGAAACGGTATTTCAACGACTACAGACGGACAGACGGACCGACGGACAGACGGACATCGCTCAATCGTAATCGCTATTGATGCTGATCCAGAATATATATACTTTATGGGGTCTTAGATGGATATTTCAATGCGTTACAAACGGAATCACAAACTTATATATACCCTTACACATTTATGTGAAGGGTATAAAAAGAAGCACGCGATACTTGATTTAAGAATATTCGCTTTTGCCATACTTTTGACACTGATTGGGATTGATTTAAGTACGAAAGGATTGCATTTGTCTAGAGTGTGATGGTTATGCACTTGATTTGATGTTTTTGAAGTCTATTTATTTAATCCCAAATTCGCACTTGAAACAATACGCTCTAACTTCCTTAATGCTATAACAATTTAGAAATTATTTTCTCTCCTTGCCGATTTGAACCTGGAACCTAACTACCGCCAGTCCAACTACTCTACCAATTCAGCTATCGTGGCAATTTAAAAATGGAACAAAATTAAAGCACATACAAGTGCTGGCTGTAAATACAGTGTATTTATACCCAAGAATTTCGTACTCATTTTAAGCCGTCACAGGATTGATTGTCGTGAATAATCCCTATTCGGCTTGTTTTAGGTACAATTGTGTGCTATGCGTACTTAAATTTTCAAATAAGTTTCGTACTAAAATCAAGAAAAAAGCTTAAATTTAGAACGAGAATTTTTTCTCTATATACAAGTGAGTCTAAAACTTTTTAGCATTTTTATCATAGCAGCATAAAAAAATATCAGTATTTAAAACAAACGATAACAAAATATTATCACAAAATTTTAAATTATTTAAGTTTAAATATTGGCAGTTTTATTATCAATGACTATTTGGAAGTGCTCTTTATTTGTATCGTCCAATTTTTTTCACAAAATATTCAAAAGCATTCGCCGTAGTAAGAAACTATATTCTGGAAAATTTTTGGTAGATTGTTTGAGAAGAAGGAGTGCCGCATTCATGCACAAAATGAAGGAAAATATTAAAAAAACTTGCAAAATGTGCTATGGTTGCCGTGGAGTCAGCTGAACTTGTTACTGACCTTCATTATTTTTTGTCATCAACATTTTTTCCAAACGAATCTACCCCAATATTTTCATAAATTATTTCCCCGTCGTCCAGACTAGGCTAACTATGACTCAAGAGTGGTTCAATGCCTGACTATTAATTCCCGCTTTCTAAACATGTCCTTAGAGTTGCTAACACACAAAAAGAGCTTCAGTAATTTTTGCATTGTCTCAACTAGTTTCGGTTTTATGCTCATATTTGACTCCTATATGTGACCAACACATTTTAGTTTTTCGTTCCCAATTAGTTTAGAAGATGGGTAAAATATTAAAACTATTTTTGTATAGGAGCTGCCCTAAAAGAAGGAGATAGTAAGTTACTTTGTTTCGAAGAATTGTGTAGAAATTAAAATAATCTTTTATACTTTCTCGAACTAGGTATGGCTTTAACTTGTGGATAGATATCGCACGCCTTGTTTTATTGTAATCTGCCTAAAATATTTCGCAGTGTATTTTTTTTTTTTTTTGGTAGGCAGAACATTTTCGAAGCGAGCCACAGTGCGATCTCCTATTTTCAGCGAAATCCTGATGCTGTTAAAACTATACGCAAAAAGGTTATCGAGTATGTTTTACAAAATATCTAATTTTATAAGTGCCCGTTTAACTAGTTTTTTTCCAAAAAAAATATTTGTTTTAATGTCACTAAATGTTTCAGTAAATTGTCAAGGCTCATAACAAACTCACAAAAGTCATTATCTATAGAATCTATAAAATATATCTAGATCAAGTCCATTCAGTTGGTAACTAAATAGAGGTCATCTTTTAGAACGAAAGCACGAAGAAAATTTACAAAAGTATATTGCGTCATAAATATTTATAAATTATGCAAATTTGTTTAGTAATTTTATGCCAAACAATTTCCAGACATGTAACCAACCAAAGAACAAGGCAACGATTAAAAAATCTCCCATAAAATAATGTCAACTTCAGCCGAGCCATAAAATATCAATTGTATTGACAATAATTTTTCGCATTTAAACATAAAATTCAAGTTAATTTTCCCATTAAGTGGGGAGAGGGATACACAACTCACACGTACACTTTTGTTTGGTATTTAAAAAAAAACGTATTTAAAAGCTACGCACAGAGCGAAAATTTTAATAAAAATTAAAACATGTCCATACAACTGTGCTCTTAATGGAGTTGTGCGATGGCTGAATGCCTGGAAAGTCTTTTACATTACGACGACTAACATCATTTTAAGCACCATGGTTTTTTTCTTATTTTTTGTTTTTGTTTTTTTTTTTCTTGTTTTTGATATTCAGACGTGAATTAAGGAGAAAGATCATCAAAAACCAAGCAAATCGCGCTCCATGCATTCACAGAGTCGTAGAGTAGGAAATACCGGACGGTTAATAAAAAGGGCGGTGCTCCTTTGTTTGACATAAATATGTAATTTTATTTGATTTTGCGCAAAATATCAGCCAACACTACAACTTCGTTATACTGCCGCAGTATTATGTTCCACTTTGTCAATGAATAATTTATGCGGTGAATATTCTTTAAGAATCATTTAAAAACTAATTTTGCATTTATTGACTTACTATTGTCAGTTACTGACATAACTTTTTAAAATCTTAGAATTACTGAAAAAGACAAGAACAATTGCAGCAAAAGTAGCCCAATGTAAAACCGTTTCTGGCGAATAAGTTACCGGGTAAAAGTGTGATTCTGGTGTATGCACTGATTCTCTACTTCTGATGTGTTAACATAAAAGTTATGTTTTGTTAGCATCGCAATATTGCGAGTCATTGTTAAGCTTGGGGCCAAGGATAATTCTTGTTTTCTTTCGATTTTCTATGCAAAAACTTCACAATTTTGTATTTATAGAAAAAACATTGGTATTACTTAACCAAGCATACTTTATATAGCACTAATGCACTGTTTATTAATTTTGCTGATATTTTTAATCTGTTTTTTTTTTCAATAACTAAACAAGTTTTCTTTTCCGCCGTCTCCGAATGCATCTTGCTGTTCCAATCTAACTTGGTGTGCTTGCGGGGGTATCGAGGTGCAGAAAATCGGTTATCTTCGGCAGGGCCTAAAGGGTTGAATTGTTATGAAATGAAATGAGAGACTGTAGGGTTGGCAATGGCGTTAATGTTCCTTGTGAATTTCGGGCCGTAGTCGTGGGTGCCACGAGTTCAAGTGTCCCTCTTGCAGTGCAAGAGTGTCAAGTGTCCTCAGCAAGTAGCTATGTTATGGGCAAGAAGCCAACTAATTGTTAACCAAACAAACCAATCACATAAGGTGGTGTTAAATTTAAATTACACCAGGTGGTTTGATCCACTATAGATCAGGTGCCGACGTAAACCATTCCACTCTTGCATACTTCGAGTTACCAGACCAGTACATCAGAAAATAGGCAATTGCCATACCTAAGATAGCTCAATCTCCTAAGCAAGGGCTTGTGTTACTAACTAAGATACAGTAGCAACCCTTATAGCTGACTACTATACGGTAGCGGTATTACTTTCACCAATCGGCTGGGTCTAACGTCACTCCACACAAACATGATATAATATTGTTTGGCCTTACTGCACACAATTCAATATACCAGCCTGATGCTTAGACATGAGATTAGAGGAATGTATAACACTAACCAGCACTTCTTTAGTATTATTTCATCACCTTTGAATTGATGGCAATTAAAAATCTCATTCTTAATACTCAGAAAATACTCAAATGTTTTTATACACTCAAGTGCTTTGAAGCCTGTATCTTTTAGCCTAAATATCACGTTGTGATCAACATTGATCGCAATTAATTTTTGATTTTTGAAACTTTTTCGCATAGTTCATAAAAACTGCCATGCAAAAAATTAATTCAAGATAATTAGGACATTTGGCTACTGATAAATAAAATTAATTGAAAGCTAAAACAACTTACTGAACAGGATAGATATCAGAGCATCGAAATATTGAATCAAACGGCGAGTATTTTTAAGAAGAAATTCTGGCCTCTAGCTCAGTTAAGAAAATCCCGAAATTATCACTACATAAGGCAATGCCTTGTACTGGAACTAGGAAAATAAGAAAATAATTATTTGAAACCTAAGCAATTTATGATTTTTTAACATTTTAGATTCTAAATTTCTGTCGAAATTCTTATTTATCTAAAAAAAAAATACTACCTCAACTTTATACGACCCACTTTTTCGGTTATAAAATCAAACTTCTTTGAACCTCTGATTTAGGTAACCAGACCTCTAATACATAAAATAAACTACACACTAACATCACTTTAAAACAAAAGCGTAAAGTTGTTGGACGTACATATGTATTATTGGAACCAATGATAACTCGTTGTATAAAAGTTGTAATTTCTCGAAAAGTGAAAGAGCTGCAGGAAGAAAAAATATCTTCTGTATTAAAAGTGTGTGTGAATATTTCTGATTCTCATTTTTTTCATGGGAATTAAGTTAAGTTTCGAGTCTACTGACGAGTTGATTAGCATCAACGAAATGTCGGGGGCATATAGACTGTTGAAAGGGACAGAAAACATTAATATTTTTAGACCTAAAACAATGTTGTTTAATTATTTTACAGATGTGTTCTCTTAACTATTATCATTTCGATGCTGCTCTAATTTATTTCGCTGCTTTATTCCCACGCTTACATTATAGTAATATATTAAAATGAAGGAAAAACATAGTGAAAGTCAGTTTCGGTTAATTTAAAGGAAAATTAACAACATTATGACAGAACACAAATTGCATTTATGTCTTCTAATTGATATGTTGATTTTGACAATTACTTTGATAACTTGAAACAAGGACTAGAAGTAAATATCAGTAGTGCGAGTAAAAAGATATGAGATTGCTTTTGATTTGAGGTAGACATATTTTCTTATACTTTTTTTAAGGTTAATTATTTTTAATGATTTAAATTTTTACGTTGTATCACATAATGAGCCTGCCATTACTTCACTTGACTATACTTTTAAGCAATGCAGATGGTAAGTAACATGATATTGAAAATTATGTAATTACTTAATTACATCATATAAGCAAGTGCTTTTGGGAATCGTATTTAAGTCGACACTATTTGTAGCAGTTAATCACGAAAAATAGTCACAATCTTTGCACAAACAAATCGGATCTGTTTCGTGTCTAGTTCCAGCCAACTTATCAGAATATTTTAATGTTCACATACATACGGCTAAAAAGTTAGCAAGAAATAGCTACTGTCCTTAGTGTTTGGTTCAAAAAATTAACTTTAATAGCAACTAATAAAAAAAGAAAAGATTTAAAATGAAATAGCTGCTGTCAAACAAGGCCTTGGTGTTCTTTTAGTAATTTTGTGTGTAACTTATAGAATAAAATAAGCAATTGCAATTTTCCTGTATTCGATGAGAAAACTAGTATCGAAAATAATAAATGCATACGAAACGAAAACAGTTGTCCGCGTATATTTCGATGGTATGACTAATGGAATTTTAACGAGAAAAGTAGTTTGCATGTTCTTTCCGTCAATTCCCACAATTTACCGAACAAAAGCAGAACATGGTATAAAAAAATGGATTCAAGACGTGAATATACAAATGGGAATGGAACAGCCAAATTTTGATTAAAATTTCTTAATAGTTTTTTTTGGGAACTTTTATATTTAAACGTTGCAAAAACTTACAGTTAAGCAGTCATATCATTTGTACCAGAAATGTTATTGTTTTAAATAGTCTTTAAAGAAAACATTTCTATTTTATTGTTTTGCTGTCAATTCGTATGAATTATGTGCAACGTAAATAGTTCCTACTTAAACTAATTTTGTTTAATTAAGAAATTGTTATAAACACATTTAAAATAATCGCTCCTATGCATATACCCACCACACCCTTTTCCCACATTTTATCAATAAAACATTTATCAATAAATAATAAACAGCAACAACCAACAAAAGAAGCAGAAAAGCACTTCCTCGCCCATTGAGTCTATTCTTAACTAATTAAGTCGATTGGTTAATATTTATTTATTTATGTTAGAGTATATTTCTGTAAGACTACACAGCAAACTAAGCCAGAGATGTGCAGTTATCACCAAAATGTCGTGGCTAGACTTTAGAAACATCCGGCGTCAGTGCTTGAAAGTGATTTAAAATTTCGTGAGTGGTTAGGAGAAATCACAAGGTTTCACGAAAAAAGTATATACAAGTTAGACATATTTTTTTTTTTACTTTCAAATTTGCCGTTACGACTAATATAACATGTGCATTAGACTGGATAAGTTATATGTGAGGAAAACAATTTATAAAGAATCGCAAGTTCTATGAATAAATTTCCTCTACAAACCATAGGTTTAAAATGGATTTCTGTCGAAATAAGCTATAGATGGTTCAAAACAAAAACGAAATATTGATTATTTCAAATCTACATATATAGTGTGTAATTTTGTCTGTCTTAAATCAAGAATTTCATGAAATCAAAGGGTCGAAACACATTGCAAGCCGTGAAAGAGTTGCTAATGAAGCAACTTATAGAATATGAGAAAATCCATTCCTCTTCCCGTTTGCAGATTCTGCACTATTAATCGTTTAACGATTTTTTTGAAAAGAAAATAAATCGGGATTCCATCGTACTGAGGAGTTACATGGTATAAAAAATACAAATTATACAATTTTTGTCTGGTTCCAGTACTTAGGGGACTAGAAAAAGTAGAAGGTGGAAAAAGGTAGTTAATTAAAGAAATAGGAAAAGGGAGAGTGTTTGTGGATATTTGATTAAACATATAAAGAGCAGCAGAACAAAACATTTAAGGTTGCAAAGTTAAAAGAACTGATATTTATTTGTCTGTTCAGAGGGTGGTATACATACCTTGGATACTATTTAGTCAACAATATTAACCTAACATCCTTGGGATTGTAAAGCTGCAAACATACAAAGTGAAAACAGGGACAAAACGTTTTACAAATTTTTTGTATCAAACACGTGCGTTCAGCTTCCAGAAAAATACGTTGTAGATTGCTAAGCAATAAGAAGATTATTCTATTACCAAAACTGTCATCCCTGGATGATAATCATTGATTATGCCCATCAATTCAAATGATGGGCATAACTAACGTCGAATGATATCCACTTTTGATAGAATCCACTTTTGATAGAATTAATATAAAAAATCGTTACATTAATTAATATTTAAAATCTTTACGTTACATAATTTTACAGGTCCACGATGTCAATCTACATCGTTGACTTACACAAAAACTGGAAATACAACAACAAACTTTTAAATTTTGTTATAGTTTTGCATGAAGGAAGGGAGTGAGCCACGTCGAGTGATGTCGTGGGCCAGGCACTAAGTTTTTAAAGCTGTGTATATTTAAAATGATAAAGTTCTTGATGTACCTAAGTAAGAGCTTATACATATGTACATAATAATATAAAATTTTAATGAAATTCAGAAAATTTAATCATTTTAAAAGTATGTACAAATTTGTACTTTCTGCTTATGTGGTACATAATTGTTCTTAGCTGTACATTACGAGTTTTTTTTTGTGAGGTAGGCAAATCCCTTCCTATCATCAGCTGCAGCACATCCGGTATTTGGTGATTCCACTAAAAACCTACCTCCTTCTGAGTTCTTCTCTATCCGGTACCGCGTCAGCATTACTTGGAATAGAGACTCAGTGTTGCTATTGTCTGCGTCAAGTTAAATCGTTGTATCTCCTTATCTAGATCAGGGGGCAAATCACCGCATTCGAAATCGAGTCTGCTTTCGTGTGTACAACTATTTTGACGGCTGCAATTTTTTGGATCACAGTATTCGATCGCAATTAATATTGTCTGCCACTATTTTTTACATCGCAGTACGCATTTGACAATAAAGAAACAAAACGAAAAAGGAAAACAAAATATAAATAAATTGGTGAAAAACTTCAAGATAAATGAATGCAAATGTGTTTTTATGTTTCTCATCTTCAGAATCGGAGTATGAGTCCAATATTGCCATTATAAGTAGGAAAATTCGTGACAAAAGCAATCCTTTTTCATTGCCAGAAGCTGAGTAAGTTGTGAGTTTAAAGCAAAAGATTAGAACTAAATTTTTCATCGTTTGTACATAGATTCAAAAGACATTTTCGGCTCTCTGAGGAAGCTTAAGAACACGTTTTATCGGAAATAAATATCTCTGGTCACATGTCGACGAGCGTATCACCCGTATTGCAGCTTGCCGCTACATTGTCCCTTTTGGCCAGTGGCAGCTTTCAGCACACGACCGGGAATTATTTTTTAGTGGGGTTGGCACAAAGCACAAAGCGAAATGGAACAAATGAAATACACTACTTAGTGGGAAATCTTTTTCTTGGTATTCACTTTCCCTAAAAACAATAACATTTATATTTTTCAAATTATTTCTTTAATTTTTTGTCGCTTCTTTGCTATTTTATTTGTTTCCGATAGTGTAATAACAATCGAGTACAACATTGATTAGATGCATTTCGATAACGAGTCCTGTGATCCACATTAACAGCATTTCGATGACAAAGCACTCGATTTCGAATGCGGTGATTTGCCCCCAGTCTTCTTCGCCTTAAGTACATATTCGGCATATTTCGCCACTTTTTCCCACACTTCCTTTCCACGTAACATATTACCTACTATATTTTCAGCAGTTATTGTTCCGAGATCTGACTCTAGCTGTGTTCTCTGCATTTCCCATCGTTTGCATTTGAAAAGAGTGTGTTCTGCATCATCAATACCTCCGTAGCTATATATGCAGCTCATGTTTTCCACTTTTCCAATATTAAAAAGGTATTTCCGGTAAAATCCGTGCCCCAACAGCATTTGGGTTATATGTACATTACCAATAAAAAAAATTCAGCTGAAAATATTACATTTTCGTTTGATGTTTCATTTATCGTCGCACTTTTCATTGCATTGTTACCGCCAAGCCAGAAGTTACAACAGCCGATAAAATTGATAAACTGTCTGGTATTTAATATTTGTTCGTAATCATAGAGTGAAAACGGAGCCTTTTTTACTGAGACTTCGCTGCCAGTAAATACGTCCGTCTGTCACAGGCCCCATTTGCCCAAATGGCAGGAGCTACAGAGCTGAAAATTTCAGCGAATGTGTGGCTTCTATAACAATAAATATTAAAAACAAAAAAACATTAAAAACTAAAGGCGGTTACCATAAAAGAAGCTGTAAGAGCTAGCTGTAACTTTTAAGTCATACGAAATAGGGACTTGCTCAGAATATATGGCTACATACGCTCCTCATCAACAAATACCCAAAATTTAAGAACTAAAGAGTGCTCCAATACATGAAATTGAAACTAGCTGTAACTTTTGAGCCGTATGAGATAGAGATCTGAAATTTGCAGAGGATATGCAATTGCCAGGCTTATACAGCAGCATATATCAAAAATAATAAAGAGTTAAAATTTAATCGCTACTCTACTTAAGGGGCAGGCAGCCTTTAATTTGAACATTTTCAGTAACTCTTGGGAGATACAGACTTGAAATTTTTGCTGCATATGTAATTGCTTGGTCCCTACAATAGCCCGATTCTGCTAAATCTCGTACTTGACAAAATTTGCTTAAATTTGTCTCACTGTTTTACCTCTTTTTGTTATATTTTTGTATTTGTATATCTGTTCTGGTTGTAGAGCAGCCAGCATATGAATGGATATAGTAAAGTTTATTCGAAAAATATAACCAAATATATATTTAGTAGGTATAGCATCAGGAAAATAGTAGCGACTTGCATATTTGATTCCTATGTCATTATATTTATTTTTAATTGATTTCTTATTTATTGGTAAAATCAAATACCACACGTGATAAATACTGGAAAATGTTTGTTAATCGCAGTAAAAACTGTTTTGGCTTATTTTTTCAAACAAACTCTGTGAGTACTGACGACAAGAGGTAATTACGAAAAATGTAGTTGAGTAAGCAATTACATCTTTTCGGCTTAGCTAATCTTTCTTTTTTTTTGGTCGTGAAATTTCCTACACCAGCTGTGCACGTGATACAACAATTTGCTCGTAAGCTTACGTGACATTTAGTTAAAAAATATTCAAATATGAACTTAATTATTTATTTGCTTTAAGAGCCAATTGAAATGTATTAATTCAGGTCCATAAATAGACCTTTCAAATGTTTTCCGTCTTTTTTCAAAAATATTTTCGACAGTAGATAACATCATTGTTGGTGAGCGTATGACATGAGCTAAAACGCACTCACGCACACATCTCTAAAATAAGACATACAAACGCGTAATTAGAACATCTAAAATTATATATGTATCTTTTTTTATTTACTACATCATGAACAGCGACAGAAAAACTGAATCTATACTAAAAAAATATTTCGAAGTATCATGTATTTCTTCAGATAATATCTGTGGACTAGGTGGTATATTACAAATTTCTTGAAGCGTGTGTAAAGTTTGTTTCTCAAGAAATAAAAATCGAACTCAAGTCCGATAGAATATTTCACAATTGTAAACTTGACGTATTTGGAGCAATAAATTTATCTGTGATGGATAATTTTTTTGTCCTAAGTGTGATAAATTAGACTCCAAACTATTATAGACCTAATAGAATCTGAATATATGTATATTTTCTAACCTCAACACTTTTAACTATTAAAGTAACTATTATAATCCTATGTGGTACCTTATACTCCAGCATTTACTCTGATCTAGCTAAAAGTATTAAATTACGTCAAATATTTGCTGCTATTTTTATGATATTTCAGCAAAAACTTCAAAAATATTTTCAATTCAGTCTTTATTTGCTTTCAATAAAACCAAACGACATCAAAAATAAAGATAAAACTTGAAACGGAGATCAAACTTAAGCGGTTTTCTTGAAGCTAAACGAAAAAAGTACAAAAGAAAAGATATACTTCCGGAATAAAATGTTATATAGTAGCGATGCAACTAATAAACGTTGCACAAGACACAAATGTGTGAAAACATAAATAAATCAGCTGTTTTACTGATGTCGTGTAAAAAAAATTTACAATCGGTGCATAGTGCTGCCAAAAGGGGAAAAACTAATAAATTTGTATTTCTGAAACGTGAGAGCTGATCATAAAACAATGTGCAAAAGAATCTAAGAGAAGGGTCTTTGAGAATATTGAAATTCGAGCCACCCTACTGCATCACACCGTGACATACAGGGTGTCATAACAATTTATATATATATGGTTTTGGTTTTTGGCCTTGACTTTGTTTCTTATTTTGTAAATATCTCCGGAAATAGCATACCCATAGTCCTTAAAATGCTATTAAAAAATGTCTAAGATATTTATCAATACTACATAAAAGAAAGTTTTTAATGAACTTAAGGAGTGTGCTCTTGAAAAATGATTAAAATTAGGTCATTAAACAACTAGTGAAAAATTGCAAGATTTTGACAAAAAAAAAGAGCTTAATTGCTTGAAGTTTTCCTGAAAAAAAAGCTCTAAATCACAACAAAAATTCTCTGCCAAAAATACACTGTCAAAGTATAGACTTTGAAATGCACTATATTTTAAATTGTAAGTTAAAAGATCATGCACGCTACATCCAGCATTGACGAATCATTTGAATTTAACAAAATTTCGAATTCAACAAAATCCTGAGTAAATTGGTCCAAAACTAAAATCTCACATTGAATTTTAAATTTTTTTTAATTTTTATGAATTGTGGTTTTTATTTAAAAGATTAATTCTGTTTATTCATTGTTGCCCGGCCTGTGAAGACTGCGGTAAGTAGAGTAGATTTTCATTAACTTGCACCTTCTTTAGGCGTCAGTTTAATTGTTAACGGCGCATTGAAAGTAATGCCAAAATTTATTTTCTCTGTTGCGGCCCAATAAATCAAAATTTTTTCTTAAAAACTCAAGTTTTGTATTGAAACATCGCCATTGCGATGCCTTCGAGTGCTGTCTATTGTGTTTAAATGTTTGTAGGTCAGTTTAATCTGGTTTATCAATGGCATCACAGGACTTCAGGAGCTAAATAAAGTTTGTGCAAAATCTTCAAGGGAGCTATTATTCCAGGAGCTGTGTGACTTTTTGAGCATTTTCACTGATAAATTTCGCAGTATTTATTTTGATGTAGCGGCGAGCTTTTCTTTTATCATTTGGGATTTTTCTGACATTCTTTGATTGTATTTAGCGTTATTTAGCATAGTCTCTTAAAGTGCAAAACGAGCCTTTTCTACAATAGTGTTGATGCTAAAAATGTTCAGTTTCTGAGTCAAAATGTAGAACCAATCGTTGTATTATGTTGAATATTATGTAATAAATCATATTAGTACCATTTTTAATCAGGTCTTGAGGGAAGACTTAAGTAATTTCTTTCAATTAAGAGTTGTGTAGTCTCAAAACTTTAAGTACGTTTTCTGAAAAACAAGCTTTTTTGGGCTCTAACCATATGAAAGCAAGGTTTCGATATGTAGATATTTACACTAATTTTCGTCATTAACGTTTTTTTTTTAAATTATATTTGTGAGAATTAAACACAATTTTGTAGAAATTAGATATTTTTTTAAAGCCAAATTGTTACAATTATATATAAAAAGAACAAATTTTTTTGCAATGAATCTTGTCTGAATTGCTAATGTGAATGAATACAGAAAATCTAACGCGAACATGTACGTTGTACAAACATGTATATTGTTTCAAAATAAGGCTTTTTTTCGTTACAAGTTAAGCTGCAAGCCAAAATATTGTGAAGCTGCTCGCAAAAAAATCTAACAATACAATCATATTACTTATAGAAACAAACTTATATTTACTAGTGACCATTTACACTATCTGAGATATTTTGACTCATTTACATAATTATGTTGAAAATAAAATTGCAAATTTTGTTACTTGTTTGAAGAAGGATTGTGCTAACACGCTTATACTAACATTAACTTTTGTTCTTATGTAATTCACTACGAAATTCTGAAATTTTCTTTAAGAGATTTGTCGTAAATTTTTGTTAAATAAATTTCAAAAATGTATTTTTACCAGAAGCAAAGCTGTTATATTTTTCCATCAAGGAAACTATACGAAATACGATATTTACTAATTCGAGGTCAGTGATTTTAAATCGCAGCTCACTTCTCTCCATCAGCTTTAGTTACTGAGATATTACCTTATGGAAAAGGTTAGGGCAACTGCACGTTATATATTCATATATTATTAGTAACTTTTAAAGGAGTTCTCTAGTCGGTAAAAGGAAAAACTCTTATTCAAATCATTGTGGAGGGGCTATATAAATTCATCGTGTTCCTGAAATTTAATATATCCGGAAAAATGCTATCAGGTCACTCAGTGATGAAACTTTTTCGGAAATAATATTAAGCGAATAAACATAACAATGCTGTTTTAACTTTCATCAAGCAAATCGCAAATGCCAATTACCAATCAAATTTTATTTTGTAATTGAGCTGCTCGCCCTGACGAGAGAAAAATCTTATTTTTGGAAAAATAATCTCCAAATCTTGTTCTGAGAAAAAAATCTGAGAAATTAAGACAAAATCTTAGCTCTGGCATCGCTGGTTGATTTCTTTTCACATTACCAAATAGCTAAGTATAAATTTAGTTATTTTTGAATCAGCTTTGCTTCAGTCATGTGAAATTAGAGATTTTCCGAAAATATAACTAGGAAAGTATGAACAATAAATAGAATGTATTTGCAGCGCTATGGAAAAATACGGTTTAAATTATTTTGGCCCGATTTAGCTCTTACGTGGTCCGGGAGGGACTATGTTAATACGTTATTAGTTCTGAAAAGAAAACAACTAAAATAATAATTTTAATCCGTTTTTTATTGCTAAAGTTTGCTTTTAAAATATAGCGAATATCTCTGGTAAACATAAATACATCTTTTTTAGTTGCATGTGTACACACATGGAATTACTGTTGCTCTTTTTTCTCTTTTTAGCCAAGAATCTTTGTTCAAAAGCAAAAAATAAATTATCGACTAATTTGCTTGTGAGCTACACATGGTGGGTTGCTGTCATTATATTTTTGTTCATGATTTATATTGTCTTTGTTCGAGTTTTTAAGTCTGGCGTGGTGTTTAAATTCTGCTTTTGTACGATTTGTGATTTTATTCTTTCTTTAAGGTTTTGTCACTTAAATTCTTAACTTGTGACATGTTTATGAACCATGGAGTTAAATCCCAATCGCACTTCAATGAATTTCAATTATTTTGTGGACGCTTCATTGGAGTTTTTTTTCATAATGACAAAATGAAAATGGTACCAAAAGTTTCAGATGCCTTTGGTTTCAATTTTCGTATATTTTCTTTTTCATAAAATGAAACAACAAAAAGTTTATATTATAATAAATATTATTTTGTCTGCTTATTTTCAGATGTGAGCAGCTTTACTCATGGAATATAAATTAAAGGTTTGTACATTATTATTAATATATTGTTTTAAATATCCGTAATATAGGTTTTGTATATTAATTTTTAATTGTATTTTAATTTTTAAATAATCCCACGAAAATTTTCTAAGTGCAGGTACCCCAAAGTAGTGTTTAGACTTAAGCCATATATACCTGTGTATGGACGCTGTAAATGGCAGGTAAACGTATTACATTCACTGCGCGCACAACACGTTGGCTTGACTCACAAGTTTTTAAAATGCTCAAAAAAAAAATTTTTTTTTTGTTTTTATGTGACGATAAATGAATGCATAGTGCATTTATTGCGCTCTTTTTTCTGGATTTATTATAAATTTTTCGTGGAAAGTCAAGTATAAATATTTATGTTTATTAGAAACAGGAGCAATCTTCTGAGCTTTATTATTTATGAGATGACTGAAATAGTTGACAACATTTATCTAGTGTATCAAAGTTTTATTGTTATTGTACCTAAGGCTAGAATAATATACAAAAATTCTTTCTTGCTTTCTTATTTGTTATAATATATTAAACAAGAGTTATATAAAAACGTAGGCTAACAATTCGCTATAAAATAATCTGAAAAGTCAATAGGTCCTTGGTTTCGGTTGATTCAGAATATTTCTTTTTATTTCATAGATAATTTTGGGATCCGATGATATTAGCAAATATTATATAAATTCCATAATTTGGACATCACTTTAAGACGAATAAACAAAATAAGTATTGAGTATGTTATGGGAGTCGCAAATACTGTGGGAAAAAATGTATTTTTGCTAAATGTCAACCGAGGAGAGCGTTTTGTGGTAGCTCTGCTCAGTATGTTGAGCTAAAAATATGCAGATAATCTTTACTGTTCGAAGGTAAGCAAGTGTATTTTAATATTCTGCATGAATTTATATTTTAGGAAATTTTATTAAGCAAATAAGGGATTTCACTGAAGAAACCCAAAAAGTTCTCTTTTTGTACTCCCTTCACATTTTTTTTTTTGGATTTGAAAATTCATAAAAAAATTGCATGCAATTTATCTTTTAACTCTTTTCAACAATAAAAAATTATAGTGTTTTCTAATAAATAACAGAAATACAAACAGATAGAAACTAAATTTAATATAACTTTAAAGCAGGTAGATAAAACGGTCTTAAGAATTTAACTATTTTTAATAAATCTGCTCTTCTGCCCACAGTTTTCGCCGGGTCGACATTAATAAAAAGTCAGATTAAATTTGTTTAACTTATCTAATATTAGATAAAAAAAATAAAAAAAGTTTTCAAAAAATTCGATGGGCAATTTTCCATTTTTACCACTTAATTCAGAACTCCTTTGAACAATCTTTATTCAACTTGAAATTTAAAATATAGTAAATTTCAAGGAATATACCATGACAGTGTTAAAAAGTTTTTGTTTTGATTAAAAGTTTTTTTTTAGAAATATTTAAATTTTTGTCAAAATTAGTAGTTTTTCACTAATTTTTCAAAGACTGGACTTTCATCTCTTTTCACTAGCACACGCCTTAAGATAATTAAAAAATTTTCTTTTGTGCAATATTAAAAGATATCTAAGAAATAGTGTAATAACATTTATAGGACTTTGGCTTCGCTATTACCGGATATATTTACAAAATAAGAAACAAAGTCAAGGTTAAAAACAATAATTTCAAAATGCAAAACCACTATTTACGATATCAACAACGAATAAAATGGGTTTTTATCTACTTATTTACTATTCAAAAAATAAAAATCTTTCAAAATCTAATTATATGTACAAAAGGTTGGAGTCGAACAAACTTTATTATACCCGAGGTAGTCAACTTTGACACCCCGTAGGACAGTGTGTGATACAACAGTGTATTTTAAGCTTCAGTATTCTTAAAGTTTGTGATCTCTTCTATAATTCTTTCATATATTGTTTTATGATCCGCCCGCACGTTTCAAAAATTCAGATTACGAACGCTTTTTTTTCGTTTGGCCCTACTATGCGACTGCTGAGCAGCCGCTATGACCACTCATCTATCACGATAATTAGAACGGTTGGAACAAAAGGCAAATTTTCCATTTTCTCAAGTCACTTTAATTTTGGTACTAATTTAATGGGAGTTATAATCAATATTGCCATTTTAATGCTACATTGTATTTTTGTTTGTATGCTGCAAGGTCCAAAATTAGAGTCAAAAATATAATGTAGCAGATCCGTAAAAACATTGTTTTCTGTTATGATGTGATATTGCAGTTATAGTTAATTTTTACAGACAAAAAAAGAATTTGATAACTGAGATGTTTAACATTTTTCACTTATTGTATCAACAAACAAGTTTAACTGAAATTTTGTAATGGCTTGATTTCAGTTTTTCTTCTTACACCTGATCCATCACATTAGTGAAGGAAAAGTGAGAGAAAATTCAGGAAAAGTTAATAAAAAAAAAGTTGCTTTGTGAGAGAATTTGTGAATGTATCGTGGAGCGTAAAACGACTACTAAATAAAATAATAAAACATAAAATTTAGCTTCCGACACTAAAATTTTCTGCGCAATATTTATTGAATTGTAACATTTCATATAACAAGAATCTTTTTACCGAGTTTCGATCATTTTATTGAACTATTAAAAATGCAAAAAAAAATACAACTTCCTATTTTCTTAGGAATAAAGGTAATAAAATTTGGAATTCAAATTAAAGACAAAATACTTCATCCTCTTAAGAAACTTTGCACATTGGGTTGGCCACTTAAGTACTGAAGTGCCAAATTAATTGAAAATAGCATTTGAAACTTAAAATCACAGCTATGATTTGGAGACATATTTATTACTTTGCATCAATACGCATTTATATAGATCATACTAAGAGTTTTTAAGATACAAGTGTTCCAAGTTTTATGTATATAGTTGATTGTAGTGGATGAAGTCACTAAAATTCCAACGGTTACTACATAGAACTAAATTTGTACATGGAGATCACAAGCACAATTTTATATTTCACCTGAACCGATTTTCCTTAGTTTCCACAGATGCTATGTAACTGTGTTCTTAATTTTTTGATATAACAAAAATTATTCTTATTTTTACCTATACCCAATATATGTAATACATATATTTCTAGAAAAAAATTGTTTAAGGATTGAAGTGAATTAACAATTCGTCCATTTTGGACATATTATTGAAGACACATGTTGGAAGTTCGGGTTAAACGATCAAACATAGAAGAAAATTGACAACTTTCTTCTCTGTGAAAAAATGTATTCACACGTCTTAGCGAAATACTCATGAATGAAGATATTTTGAATAAAATTTCTGGCACCTGCATGGCATACACATAATAAGATACACACTAAATACGTGATTTGCGTGAAGGCGAACATGGTTGAATTTGAATATATGCATGTGTGTTTGTTATAAGCATATTGTTATTGTGTAGAAAAAGAGCAATAGCATTTTATATCCAGTTCTCCCTCTCTTTTCTGCAAAATGTTCTGAAGAACAATGCGTTAAAGCGGGTTGATCTGAAACTGAATTCATTCAACCACTGTTGCTTGATGTTAAAGAAGATGGGTGGTGTCATATCTTACAAAACACACTCATAGACACAACCCCACACACATATATATATTTGACCATACATTTAATGGCTGTTTCTCACTTCACCATTCAAAATAACGTAACGGTGAGATAGTTGTTTCACATTGGGCAAGTTTTCGTTACCAATGTTTGCATAAACAGAGATATGTATAACCACTTACTGAAGTTCATCTACATACCTTATGCGCAATTTCTATCTTCGTTTTGAGCAAAACTGTGGTTACGTATTTTAATTTAACAGTTTTTGCAACCCTGAAACACTGTTTTCCTCTGTGATTTCATATTTTACAATATTTTATGTAAATATTTGTTTTAATTTTTAATTTCACAACCCTGTTTCGAAAATATTTCGTTTTAGTTTACAAGTGTGTGTGTGTGAATTTGTGTGTATGAATAATTGAAATGAAAGAATTTGCAAGCATAAGACTAGGAAATTAGTTGAATCTAGTTGCTCTGTGTGGGCATTCAAAACAAATGAGAATTGACAATAGTTTTCCCAACACAAACTGATCAATGTGATCCGGAAGCATCTGTTATGTAGTTTCTACACCATTGGTCTCATGTAAAAACGATATATCTACATAAAAGCACTATATACCTACACATTAACTTTCTTAAAGGAAATTTTACAGGACTCGTAAGAGTCACACTTTATGAACTTTTGTTAAATCTCATGTTTACTCATAGAAACAACACTCACATAAAGTGTGTTTTTTTTCGATGTACAGAACTTTAAGTTGCAATAAAACAATGATGGATTATTCGATTGACATGAATTTTATTTATCCGAAAGATAATGGCATTACATTTTAAATATGATTTCTGGCATATGACCGCGTCGGCTGTCGTGGATGTAGTCCAATCTGGACGTCCAATTTTCGATGACTTTTTCCATCATTTGTGGCGGTATATCGGTAATAACACGGCGAACGTAGTCTTCCAAATGGTCAAGCGTTTGTAGCGGTGTTAAAACACAAGATCTTGGAGGGGGGCAAATTCACAGGTCCCAAACGTGAAATTAGGCGGTCACCAAACGTGTTTGTCAATAAATCGATTATGGCACAAGCTGTGTGACATGTTGTGCCATCTTGTAGAAACCACATCTCCTAGACATCATGGTTATTCAATTCAGGAATGAAAAAGTTAGTAATCATGGCTCTATACCACTGACTGTAACGTTCTGGTCATCATTGTTTTTGAATAAGTACGGACCACCCACAAAGGCTGGTGGAATCAGTTAGTTTTTCTGGATGTAACGGTGTTTCGATATACACTTGAGGATTAGCAGTTTCGTTTGTTGACGTATCCATTAGCGTATCCATCGCTAAACAAAATTCGCTTATGAAAATCGGGAGCAACGGCAATCTCGTTTTGCACTAAAATTGCACTATTTGCAAGCGTTGTTCAGGCGTGAGTCTATTCATGATGAATCGCCAAACCAAATTGAGAATAAATCACTTAACAGCTGTTAAATCGGTCGCCATCTTGAACAGTAATGGCAACTTTAAGTTCTATACATCGAAAAAACACCCTTTATAAAGTTTTCAATCTTTTAATATCAACCATATATTAAAAAATTATATTGTACATATGTCTTGGTGGGAACAGATAATTTGGGACAGAAAGTAATTGACTTTGACTGATTTCTCTTTACTCCTTTTATTTCTACATCATTTTTTTTAAGGATCACGGAATTCCAAATAAAAGTTATTGAATTAATAGTGCAATTCAAAAACTTTTATTTAGAATTCCGTGTTTTTACAGCCGTGGTGTAACGGTGTTAAAAAAGTTTAAATAAAGTGGTTTTTAACAGAGTTGAATTCTTAATAAAGTGTAGATCAGTGCTAAAAATAAAGGAGTTTAGTGTGTTGTACTTTTATTTGCAATAAGAATCCACAAAATCGTGTTTATTAAAGGGTAAAAACGTAACAACATGTAAAATGATGGTTGTAAGTATTTGATTTCAAACTTTATGCCAAGTTCCTAGCAATCCTTCCCTAGCAAAAATACGCTTCACATAAGTAACCAATAGAAAATGTTTACACCCTACATAACTGCCTAACTAAAGCATATTCCACTAAAATCAAATTTATCTTATCAAGCTACACAATGCATCCTTCTTCGCTTACGAGGATGCAACCGTTTCAGCGATTGAGCTTTTTATTGCAAACGCAAATTTACTTATTAACTCGCAAAAAATGTTGCTTGCTAAAACAATCGCACCCGCATAAGCGAGATAGGGTGCACTAATATGACATATGGTAGTTTGAAATAAGCTAATAATTAGTGAAGGAAATACCAAGTGGGACATTAAAATAAAAATCATGTGATGCCAAAGCAGGTTAGTAATCGGTAACACACAATCTTTCGCTTACAAATCTTCTTCCAGGTAGACCGATATTTTTCCTGGGTCAGGTAATGCATATTCCCTTGGTATGTATTTCCCTGATTTGATTTCATTTTCTGGAATGCCTCATCGACTTAGCTTTCATATGTGTTTGTCGATGCTGTACATTTCAGAAATATACTGTTCCAATGGACGTTTAGATATTGCTTCAGCATACAATTTAACACAAATTTTTGATATATTAAATTAGCATCTACAGTTTTTAAGTAATTAATTTATCATTTCACCTTTGCGCAATATTTTCGCGATTTGACTGTCTAAAACAATAACGTTTCTAGTTAAAATTAAAATCAATTAAATCTATTTTTCGTTAAATTTAAAATAAAAATTAATCCATTTAATAGATCCTAAAGTTTATTCGACAATAGAAGCTCTGAATCTGCTATCAACGTTCCCAAGATATAGTTCGTTGTAAAATTTCATTATTTTACATCTGAATAGAATGGGTTTCTGTAAATCTAACGGGATCGCATTCTTTAGTTGAGTTTCAAGCCTAAGCCGGTTTTGGTTTTAAGATGTATTGTCCTTTTCGAAGAAAAAGTGAAAAAATAAACATCATGTATTATAACAAAATTTGTGCATTTTCGTTTTCGGTATTTTATGTTCCAGCATAGAAATTGGCGACCGTGCCAAGACTTTTTATTAAATAAATAACGTTAAATAAAAAGACATTTACCTATAATAATAAAGTCAAAAGTTTTGTGCTCAATCCAAAGAATAGAAAAATCGGATAGCAGCATTTGATTATCATGGTAGTTAATTTTGTTCATCTAAATAAGACAATAATAATAAAAAAAAAAATTAACAACATCGCCATTGCACTTGCTAGCCACAGTCCTCATCGGCAGATTTCCATCAAGCATACGTAAGTGCATACACAACTCACGTACTTATGTTTACCTCTATCTATGCTCAGCAATATGAGGGAGATCATCAGATATTGATTGAGGTGAAAAAAATCGTTGTACTATCCACATTCAAGTAAGTTGAACAAATACATGTAATTCTTGCTAAAATTTGGCATAGACACATATTTATCTTAATTTTTCCAATTAGAAATAAACACCAGTGTTGGCACTTTATATTAACGCGTAGTACCTTTTTTACGACTATTACAATGCAATTTCGTAAGCAAATTACTTGCTTACAAATTTTAAACAATCCCAAAGGAATTTTATTGCAAAATAAATACTGAAAAAAATAATAAATCAGAAATTGGAGAGAGCCAGATTGCTTCGTTAAAATCACAACTATCAACTTCAAAACGCAATATAATACTAGGAACACAACTGGGACGAACGACGAATTTCGCCCAATACGACGAATACGCCGGTTAAAATTCGCTGTGTAAATTCGTCGTATGAAATACATTAACGACGAAGAACAAAAACATCTCATTCTCAGTTTTTTAATTTTATCTTATTACAATTGAACAGCTGATGGGGTGACCATAATAAAAAAAATTGGTTGCTAAAAAATTTAGCATTACCAAAAACTAAAAATTAAACAATACAAACATGTTTTATAATCTAATATGTTGGTTTTTTATTTTAAATGTAAAACGTCAAAGCTTAGCACTTAAAATTAAAACTATTAAAGTAATAAACTGATGTACTAAAACACTAAAACTGAAACCAATATGGCCACATGGGACTGATTTGTTGGTCGTTCGCCGGCGCAAGAAATAGAAATAAATCTATTTGAAGTTCGCCACGTACAACGAATTTCGACGGACGCTGTGACTGTGTGCAATTTTATATACACCAATGCCAGGTGAATCTATTGCAGGTGCCCGCATCTCAATTCGCTTCAACATTTTTCCACGATTTTATTTTCTGAGTTGTCAAAGCTGACAGCAAACGACAACAAAACGTATGACAACTCGAGAGAAAATGTTGAAGCGAATTGAATTGCGGCCACCTGTAGTTGGTTCGCCTTGCACCAATGTGTTTTATTTTTGACGGCGAATATTCACTGCGAAAAATTCGTCGTTCGTCCCAGTTGTGTTCCTAGCATAACACTAATGAAAGCGAAACTAGAAAAAGACGGCGAGGCATGTGATTTTACAATTTTGGAATGTAGGCTACAAATTCACGAATAATATTTTAAACAAGTATTCAAAGTCAAATAGATAAGCTGGATGAAACTGACATTGGTCGATCGGACGAGCTCTTCGTCGAGTATCTTCATCGAAACCATTTGCACACTGATGAAGAATTTCATCACAAAAAACTACACCTTCATCCCATCGTGCGAATTCATATCACATACCGGACTTTGATCGAACAAAAGCTTTAAATAGTGAGAATACAAGAATTACAAGGGCCGCTACATTTCAGATATGTTGCAAATAATAGAGCTTCCAATAGATGAGGGAATTAATTATAAAACAGACACTAGGAAGCTCTCTCAGATATTTATTCAATAAGAGAATTGAAAAGCTATGATAATTACATTTAAGCTCAGTAAGTACAAAATACCAATGCAAAAAAGAGCTTTTCTCGTGTTTCTCTATAGTCCCTTTAAATAAACATACCTCAATGTAAAATTGTTTTATTATTACTTATTATTTATATATTTTATATATTTATTTTCTTGAGCTATTCATATATGTATGTTGATTATGTTTTTTGTATACTTTCAGTATTATTTATTTATGATGAATATAAGAAAACCAGTGGTACTTACTTATGGCTTTATTTTTTGTTTGACGTGAGCCCTGATGATGCTACCTAGAGGCTTGCAAAAAATTGGAAATTCGATTATTGATTTAAGATAATTTACACCCCAAACAAGTACATCCAATTACTTATTGTCACTTTGCTGACAGGTGTAATAAAAATACGTAAAAAAAAATTAGGTACGTTTGTTTGTCAAATTTTGCCCAAAAGCGGGACCATATATTTCTTGCTTACCGTTTATGCATATAAAAAACTATAATTTTAACATCGATAAGTCAGTAAAGAATCAACACAAAAAAAAAACGAATGCGAGCTCTCTAACGAACAAAAACCATTGGTTTTGACCCTCAGATACGAAGTATATACATATATCGTTATTAAAAGTTTTTGTGTTTTTTATAGTTAATTTATTATAACTTTATTTGGTTTAATAACTGAGCTCAAGGTCACTTTATTTTCAATAAATATACTTTCTATTTATCGTTAAATTATTCAATATTTCGATACGCCTTTGTGTACCTTCTTCCTGATTGTTTTGTATATGATCAGTTTATTATGAATTCACAGCTTTGAATCTCTACCTAGCAGCCATAGAAAAGTTGTCTGAATTTGTTTTTCAATTCCTTTTTGTCTTGCGTGATGTGATCTTTCATTACGAGCTTAGAATCAATTATCGTTCCCAGGTATTCCGCCTTTGTAGCCAAAAGAATTGGTGAGGTATTTATTTGCATCGGTTGAATATTTGGTATTTTTCTATTTGTGTAGATTACTTGAACTGATTTATCACTGTTGTATTCCCCAACTACAAAACCGCTCCAACGTGTTTTTGAGCATTTGTTGTAAATTGTGTATAGCCGACTTAATGTTTTCGTGATAATATCAGAACAGTATCATCGGCAAATTTAGCTATCATATTAGTTTTTGATGTAGGAGTTGGAATATCAGATGTAAACAGAAGGTTAAGTATTGGACCAAGGACACTTGCTTGGAGTACCCCAAGGAAGTGTCTCATTGGAAGTATTTCTGAACACTCGTCTTTATATTTGACATGGAAAAACCAATTTTGTAAGTAGCTCTTTAATATTAGATAGAAATTAATTGGTAATATATTTTTTAGTTTGTGCCATACACTATCAAGCGCCTTGGCAATATCGAGGTACTTTGCAATACAGAATTTTTTTTTTCAATATCAAACGCTATTTTATTTGTTACTCAATGTATTTATTAAGTTGTAGAGTGCTTTCGTCGAAATCCAAATTGGTGTTCGGGGATGAGTTCTCTTTCCATAAAAATGGGCTCGATGAGTTTAAAGAAGGGTTTTCCAAAGAGCTTCGACAAAAGTGTTAGTAAGCTTATTGGCCTGTTTGATGTTGGTTTTCATGCTTATTTGTTTGGCCTGAGGATAGCGAATATTTCCGCACTAAACACTTTTTGAAAGTATTTAATGCGAATAATTGAATTAAATCTATTTCTTAAATAAACAAGGGCTTTACTAGGCAATTCTTTTAAGAGTTTGCCGGTGATCTGATCATAACCAGGATATTTATTTTTTTTATGCGTGTCCTTATAACTTTTTTTAATTCATTAATTGAAATTTTTTTGATTTGACAGCTGGAAGTGCTGTTGGACTCATATTCAAAGGATTGTTCGCTATCATTAGTTGGGATTCTGAAGATTTTTGCGAAATGGTTTGCCAGAACATTTACTTTATTTACTTTTTATACCCTTAGCCAAAAGGATATATATATATATACATATATATATATATATATATATATATATATATATATACATATATAGATTTGTCATGAAAAACCTATTTTCGGACACGGATTGTGAAGTCATCAGACAACTTATTGATCTAAATATCACCTTCATCGCTTTATAAATGTCTCCTCTGCTTGGGGATTCAAAATAGGCAAAATCGGATTTATGATTACTGAGATATAGACAAAAAAAATCTTTAAAAATTTTTTTTCCACAATTATTGCATTATAATAAATAGAAAAATAAAAAAAAGTAAAAGGGGCATCAACGGCTCGAACCAGCAGCATGCAGGTTGATATTCAGCTAACTGTACCACTGAGTCATCGCCGGGTGTAGATAAGGGTGGTATTTTGGATGTATACATGTAGTTTTATGTTAGAATATTACCCTTTCTCTAATTTTTCATAAAACAAAGGCAAGTTCTATGTTCTTACACATACACACATGAGACTCATGAACCCGTGAACTTTGCTCAAAAACATACTTTTTAGAAAAAAAAAAAAATCGGCAAATTAAAAATTGAAAGATTGAAAATAAATTTCTTTGTTGATGAAAGCCTGTGTATTAATTTGGAAAAAAAAATTACTTAAAAGAACAATTTATTATTAGTAACTAATGTTTATGATACGTAAAAAATAGTAAAAAAAATTTGTACAAAAGGTTGTAGTTTGTACTTTAGGGTAATTTCTTTTAATAACACTTAGTAGTTTATGCAAACTCCTTTCAAAGCTGAAAAAATACGAGTTTCACATCTGTATTTAACGCTTTTATTAAATAAGTTTTAATATCCCCACCAACACAGCTTCCACTATTAAATTTTAAATATTCTTTCAGAGAAATAGTTCTGATTATTACATTCGTTTTGGAAGGAGCCTCTGAGTTTCGTGTTGCCAAGTTGATTTAACAGTATTATTTTCTAGATCTGAAAGTCTTTGTTTACATGTATGTTACGTATTTATTGGAATATTTCGCTCTTATTCGGATATCTTATTCAGGACAATGAATATTTAGGCAAATAACTAATACATAACACTTGTTAAATGTGTAATTAAAATAAAAACCCATAGTATTATGCTTACCAAAATGGTCGAAAACATTACTCTTGAGGAATATAAAAATACTTCCACACAGAGCGAAAACTTCCTAATAGATTCAATACGATTTTCTCTTTGAAACGTTTTTAGGCTGAGGGGTATCTCAGCAGAGACAAAAGAAGATTTTTCTATGGGTATTTCTTATTATTTCCATGTTGCAAATCTTATTAATTGTCTCAGCAAGAAAGACACATAAAACCAAGAAGAAAACTTGTTACTCACGTTTGTTTTTACTCAGTTTGCGATTTGCATGGTACCAAAAAAAAATTCTGTAGAGAACAGCTTATTGATTCTATTAGGTTTTCTTCTAAATTGTATACAATACGGATTTCTTATTGATTTTATTAGGCTATCCTATTAATTTTTCCCTATTGTTTTTATTAGTTTCCTATATAAACACACGTAAATCATCTTTTTAATTTAATTAATTGTTGTTTTTTCAATAAGGTTTTCCGATTTAAAATAACAAGGAATCCTTCTTGAAAAAAGACCATAGAGATATCTTATTGATTTTGTTCTACTTTATTAGGTGCTTTTTTCTCTGTGCAAAAATAATTTTTTAAGTAATTGTTTTTCATTGATTTTTTTTTTTAACTTCTACCTTATTTTCTTTTGTGTTGCAAAGTTTTCCATTTACCTCTGGTAGGTTTTAAACGCCATCGTAATAGAAAGGTACAACAAGCAATTTAAATAGATGTTGTGTTACACTATGATATTGAGTCAAGTTATTATTTCTGTACGAACTTAGCATGATTTTTAATAAAATTTTGCTCATGCTAATTTTAGTTCCCAAACATCAGTAAAACGAAAAAAAAGGAAAATATAAATAATGTTTCATGTTCGACCCATCTGGCATTCGAACTCGGACCTCTTGGCTTAATAGTTTTCGGTGGTATGCATGGTAATGGTGGTATGTATGGTAATTTATAAACATATTATAATTTTTTTTATCTAAAAAATGCATTTATAGTTTCCGATTTTTGCTAATGCATAAGTGCCTATTTTTCAAATAAACTTAGGGATATCATATACGATCTGATATTACACATTTAAAAGCTTCTAACTACGCTTTGGTAAAGGGTATATAAGATTCGGCATAGCCGAATATAGCACTCTTACTTGTTTTTCATTAGTGCGGGCCCATGTGAGATCTGGTTTTTGGATCGGTTGGTGCTGCGAAATTCCATTATTTGTTTTTTAGTCGCTTTCCAGAACGAGTTTCAATGCTTCAGCGTAAGTTCTATTAGCACCGCGAGTATTTGGTACATTTATTCCAGCCTCATTAACCAGTGAACTTTGCCACTTTCCCCCACAGGCGATGCAGATATTATTGCGAAAGCAGTTTCTTGACCATATGTTGCACATTTGGAGCAAAAAGTCGATCTTTTGCTTTTTTTCGATCGATTTTTCCAATGTACTACCATCAAGAAATTTTATTTTGTGAATATCACTTTTATTATGGCATGTTCTCTCAAATTCTAATATATAAAGCGCGTTATCGGCGGAGGAGAGAACTGTTAGGATATCTTTTAGACTTACAGGTGCCCTATTGAATTTACTTCTTAGTTCATGGTAAATTTCTTCCATATGCATTTTATGTAGCCCAAAGGGAAATAATTTGAAAAGTTTCTTATTTTTAATATCATGGGAATGAAATTTAAAACATTCCTTAACAAGAGTAGACTTGGCATTTGTAAAGTCTGCTAACGTTGACGATATGACTTTCGTACCTATTGACATACGCTTATATTTGTATACTGTGCCAAGTTTCTTAAGCACTGTTAAAAATCCATGTGTAGGATAAACAACGATTGGTGAAATAAGGGTTTTAAACTCTTGCTCTATTTCACCTTCACTATCGGTATGATTGTGATCAAGATTTTCAAAATCCTTAAATAGATTGGTGTTACTTTTTACTTTATTCTTTTGGCCACTTCCCCATATTTTTTGCGTTTAATGGCGCTCATTAACTTGTGACTGTAAATTCTTTGTACGGAGTGTACAAGAGTGTTCATGTGAAGCTGTGTTTAGTTAAAAATTTTGTTAAGTTGCCAAACAAAGACAGCAAAGCATACGCTTATTTAAGAGTAATATTTATAAATACTTTGATTGGAAAACTTTCCGGAGGCGTTTCTGATGGTCCTCAAATTCGAAAACCGCTTTTAAGCACAACAGTGAAAAAAATTTGTATAAACTGATGAGAAGGGTACCTGAAATTAGTAGCTTTGTTTCTAACAGAAAGCAATAGGAGTACACATTACAAAGAAATCATTGGGGATCTCCTTGCAAGCTTTTCGAAAACCAGTAAGCAGTATTTAAATAATTTAATTTTGTTTTATCCAAACTAACTTTAATTGTAAGAATTTCCCTTAAAAATACATTTCATACATTCGCATTTGGATTTTTTAGCGGGAAACCTTCCTGCCGTCAGCGACGAGCATGGTGAACGTTTAAACCAGTAGCTTAAGACCATAGAACAACGTTAATAAGGAATGCGGAATGAAAATATAAAGGCAGATTTTATTTGGTTCCACATAAGAGAAACATCCTCTGATGTTCCTAACAGAATACTAAACAAGAGTTAAAACCATATTTAGATCTAATTTATTAGCGTAATAAATAATGTTTATAATAATTATTTATATACGAGTACATATGTATATATTCACTAAAAATTTTCATAATTTCAGCTCAAGAAATATTTGGATGACATTCTCTTTGCAATAAATGAGAAAAAAAATAAAAGAAATAATTATTTCGATCTTAAAAATAATTGTTAATTCTTAAAAATTATCACCGGTATTCATAAAAAATAAAACGTTGCTCAAATACATTTTAGAACAAATTTGATATGAAAAATTTGTTCTAAAATGTATTTTAACAATGTTTTATTTTTTATGAATACCGGTGTATAACTTTAAAATAAAGTGCATGTCAATCATAGAAAAAGGGCAGCAAAAAGAAGTATAATATCTTGAGTAACTTTCTACTAATATGGAAGTATTTCTGCAAAAATTTTCCATCAGATACATTTTTTTAGTCTTGCATCACTTTTAGAATCGCAAATTACTATCTGTTACAAAGAAGAAATCAACAAGCATTAATGTTAGTACTTTGCGGGTGATTCAAATAATTAAACAATGAAATATGCATTTTGCATTGCTCAAAATCTAACATATAATGCAAGGTGAAGGCGCAACATTCATTTGCTCTATTTGCTGAACCTTTCTTAGTGTACGACATAAATTGGCAAGTAGCAAGTAGCAAACGAATGCGAAAATCTGAAATGTATTTATTTGATTATTTATTGATTATAAATTGATTGTTGCTACAATATTTGGCAATCACAGCAAAAAAAAATAGCGTTTGTTTGGTCACAGTGGCTTTTTCTTTTCCGGGAATAAAATAAAGATTTACCCACAGATTTTAATAAATGATTATTTAATTTCTATTAAATTTATGAATAAAGAAAAAGTTTAAAGCCTTTATTTGATACCTCCAAAAATGTTAATTTTGGCAAGCAATTATATTAAAACGTCTTAAGGCTGAAATGACTTAAATTTTTTAACATGTCTCAAAATGAAATAAGCCGCAGAACTTGAAATTTTTGTACTTAGACAAGCATCAAACAGCAAAAAAAATTAATTTTTTTGCTTGTCGCGCAGTGTTATTAGCCTATTTCAAACCACCACGGAAGAATAAATATCATATCTATATTATATTAAATCCATATTAGTGCAGACTTTATTATCTTGACGAGAAGGGGAATGTTTCAGCGAATATTTTTTTGGTGCAAGAATCAATACGTACAAAATAAGATTTTGAAAAATATCACTCGCTGAAACATGACAAGCATCCAAGGATGCCCTTTAGTTTTAGTTTTTTTATTGCTGACCAATGCGAAAGATTTCTATTGGATATGTATGTGAATATGTACAAAACTGTAGTAAAAAGGTTTGCTGTGCTTTTTTATGCATAATTGTACATATATTTCGGTATTTAATTGTATTATATTAGGTGTAAAAATAGACCTTGATTAAAGAGTGTTTTTTGTATTTTTCAGCCTTCTACTCGAAAAATGTTAAATAAAGAAAGTGTTTGAAACTAGACAAATGTTCAAACAAATCAATTTTAAAACAATTTTATTGTTTCGCAGTATTTTTACTCTTCTTCAGCGGCATATACACGGCTGAAATAGACAGAAACTTTTTAACAAGGTATATTTTTAGACCAAAATTAATACATTTTAATTGGCTTTAATAGCAATAAATGATTACATTAATTTTTGAGTAAATGTTTAATATGTTGTGGAATGGAATTGTAGGCCATCATTTTATTACTTTGATTTTCATAATATAATATCTTACGTTATTATTAAAAAAAAAACTTAATCGATGCGTTGTTAATTTACCTATCAGTTAAGTGCGTTTATACAACAAATATAAAAGGTTATTATAGAAGTAAAAAATATGTATGAAAATGTAAAAAATAACATTAATTGGTGGTAGTGCAAATAACAGGAATCATGCGCGCAACCAACACTTATCAAACTTGTATGCCTGATGCTGCTAGTGAATAAGAGATGGCGCCACTAAAATGTATAAAAGACATGTTAACAGTGAGGAGTAGTCATAACATCATTTTCGTCCTCCACACACCGACATAACGACTTCTGTAAGCGCTTAAGTGAACGCGCACATTAGTTGAACTAAAAATTTGTACAATAATGCTTTTATGTCAATGAGTTTGCTGCATATCTGCGAATATTTTTTTTAAAAATAGACAAGTTTTTGCACTTTTGAATATATTTTCCTCGAGTGAAAACTGAATACGATTACTGAGACTTGCATGTACGTCCGTTCTTTGAAAATTAGGTTCATCCTTTCAAACAGAAGAGCTAAAAATCTGAAATTTTCACAAGATATGTGGTTAAGCAGGCTCTACAACACCAAATATCCGAAACAACATCCAAAAGAAACTGTGAAAAGTAGAACCAATTAGCTGTAGGTTTTGAGTCATGAGGGGAACTAGAGAGGTGAAATGTTCACAGGAAACCTGCTTACATAGGTCCCACTACAACAAATAGCAAGAACAACTAAAGTTAGGGGCTAAAAAGTGCTCCCTTTAATAAACTGCAATAAGCTGCAACTTTTGAGCCAAAGGAGATAGAAACTTGAAATTTGCATGGGATATGCAGATACTAGGTCTACACAACAACAAATACCAAAAATAGCAAGAACTGTTTTCCTATACTTGGGGATACCCTTTAGCTTAAAGGTTAGGTATAACTTTTGAACCGTACAAGATAGAGACTTGCAGTTTTCACAGTATACATTCTGAATTTTAGGGGAAAAAATAAGAAATTTGGTTTAGGTTTCTGAACTAGTTCGAAAATCTGATTTAGCAATACTCTTGGTATTTAGTAAATGTGAGCGCAAGACATAAAAAAGTATACAATATTGCATACTTTTAAAGAGCAAATACTGATTGTATTTGTATTGGAATATGACTGAACAGTAAATGCAGTGAACAAGAGAGCAAACAATGCAAAAATCATTGCACCTGATTTGATTGGACAGTTTTATCAAGTGTGCAATTAATATGTTGCACACTTCACATTGTTCAGTAGTTCATTTTACTTACACTTTAATTTTTTAGGAAAAAATTTAAATTCTATTTTTTTTAATCATAAATGAACGTAAAAAATTCAAGCTACATTAAGAACAAAGGAATTAAAAACTTATGAATAATAAAAAACGTTATTATGTTATATGTTAAAACTAAAAATATTAATTACAATAAAAAAAATATTTTAAAAATAATTCCAATTAAAATTTTGTTTCTAAAACATGATTAATAAATTTTTCTTCAATATTTAAATGTAGAAACATAATTTTTCCAACGCGCGATTTTATATTAAATAACTTAAATACAAAAAACATACAAACCGTTGCTTTTAACATCATACATTTTCATACATGTATATATTTGATATTTCATATCAACAGACACTATTGAAACATAAAATTCAGTACTGAAATTTTATTTCCAACAACAATAAATATTGCATTGGTTGGAAGAAGAATAATGCTATCGTGTGTTTTTATTTAAGAGAACAGCGATATTTGCGCACTCATGAAAGCAAGTGCAAAAATAAGAGAGCAATTCACTATTGCACACTATGAAGTTTTACCAACAAGACGTTTTATGCTCACGTTTAGTATTTACATTAGCATAGTTGAAGTCTTTTCACATGATTTATTTTCGTGTTACATACGTTATGTTTGCACTGGTCTCTAAGACTTGTATCGTCATATAGCATTAAGAAAATAGCCGTAGAAAGTAGAAAACACATAACAATGACATGAAGATGACGCAGCAAAATTTGTCTCGAATAGCAAATTTTAAAATTCCGAACAAAGTTCCGTGCTTATTATTTACTTGCGGTGCAGTGGAGCTGATAAGAACTGGTAGACATGTTTTCCGTGCGGCTAATAGTGGACGTTGCCTGTGAATTGGAGACTTCTGTGCTATTTCTTAAGCGTCTTTTATAGGAGAATACAAGGTACAACATTTCGGGAATGATCAGGTTTTTGAGTTTCGTGTTCCTAAGCGAATGTTATATCATTTTTTATATGTCTCCCGCATATGCTTTATTTTAAAGGACTTATACAACATATGTATATCCTTTGTAATTAGCTGTCACCATACAACAAACATATTATATTTTCACATTTACGTTTTTTTTATTTCTTGCCTTTAGGTAAGCTTATTGTACCTTAAGAACAAGGGTTAAAGGCATATATAAGTTTGCCATTCCATTTTCAACTTCGTTACGTTTTACTTTCCGACTCTAAAAGTACAAATGCAATCATAAACTTTTATAAAGGGTATAAATATATTAAAAAAAGCGGTGCTGTTTTTTATGTGCCATATCACTTAAAAGTATGCCAATTGACAAGATTGCTGCCGAACTCAAATTTTCTTATGGCTACCCATTTTAAATAAATCTATTGACTCAATGAAAGATCATCGCAGTTTGGGTTGCTCCACACTATTTTCGAGGTACTTCGATAGATTTTGTTCTAAAGATATAACGGATCTTGTTTCCAAATCCTGCACGTAATACACGTGCATGGGTCAAGGGTCATACATTCGTGGTCGGTTGGCCTGTACATAAGCTAAAACACTTTTTGCACCAAGGAATTGACGTTATACCTAAATAAACTTACCCAAAAGTGATATGTAGCGAAAAACGATTTCTCGAGATTTTGGACCTGTAAGCGAATCTAAACTAGCTTTAGTGACAAAAGTAGATTTCATAATAAAATATGAATAGTCCAAGAAATAAATAAAATATCTTGATATCGGTCTATATATATAGCCTAGAAATAGCGAAAACCAATTTTTTAAGAAGCTGGAATAAAATATAGCTTTTCAAATGCGATCAATAAGAACTTACCACTTTGGTTAATATATAACCGATATATAACAAAAGTTATTTCTCAAGAACTTAAAATGTTGAACGAAATTAATACCATATATTTGGTCAAACTAAAGGGTGTTTTTTTCGGTGCATATAACTTTCAGTTGCAATAAAACAACGATGGGTTATTCGATTGACATGAATTTTATTTATACGAAAGATAATCTTGTGACATTACATTTTAAATATGATTTCTGGCATATGACGGCCACGGATCGCGCGGATGTAGTCCAATCAGGACGTCCAATTTTCAATGACTTTTTTCAACATTTGTGGCCGTATATCTGCAATAACACGGCGAATGTTGTCTTCCAAATGGTCAAGCGTTTGTGATTTATCCGCATAGACCAATGACTTTACAAAGTCCCACAGAAAGCAGTCTAGCAGTGTTAGATCACAAGACCTTGGAGGCCAATTCACATGTCCAAAATGTGAAATTAGCCGGTTACCAAACGTGTCTTTCAATAAATCAATTGTGGCACGAGCCACATGTAATCATGGCTCTCTCTCTCTCCGATCACCATTGACTGTAACGTTCTGGCCATCATCGTTTTTGAAGAAGTACGGACCAATGATTCAACCAGCCCAGAAAGCGCACCAAACTGTCAGTTTTTCTGGGTGTAACGACGTTTCGACATACACTTGAGGATTAGCTTCACTCCAAATGCGGCAGTTTTATTTATTGACGTAGCCATTCAACCAGAAGTACACTTCATCGCTAAGCAAAATTCGCTTATGAAAATCGGGAACAACGGCAATCTGGTTTTGCACTAAAATTGCACTATTTGCAAGTTTTGTTCAGTCTATTCATGATGAATTTCCAAACCAAACTGAGAATAATTCACTTGACAGCTGTTAAATCAGTCGCCATCTGGAACAGTAATACCAGCTTAAAGTTCTATACATCGAAAAAAACACCCTTTATTATAATAAATTTTAATGTGGACGGAATTCGGGGGAAAATCGTTTTTAAGCAAAGCAGCCACAACAAATAAAAGATTGATATCCAAATCGATGAACACTTTACGTAGATTCCAGAACTATATTTTCCTAATTTATATTAATGAAAATTTAACTCTTCTTTTGGAACCAGGAAAAAAAAATGTGCATAAAATGTTTCTTTATTCTTGTATGGGGACTCCCTCTAATCTTTAACTTTTTTTGTTGTTTTTACTGCTAATTAGAATGGTCGGGAAACCACTTGTCCTGTGAAAGTTTAAGCTCTCTAATTTTTGCCGTTTAGGAGACTGGGGCCTAAGAAATATTAAAAAGTAAAAATTTAAATATTGCCCTATACATGGGGATTGCCTTTAGTTATAACTTGGCTGTAACTTTTGAGTAAGGGATAGAGGCCTGTAGTTTACACGATGTAAGTAGTTGCCTGGCCTCTACAATAACGAAAGGTTTAAAACTAAGGCATACCCCATACTAGAGGTACCTTTCTTCTGCCAATTCCAGGTAAGTACGGAGCCGTGGCTATTTGAGTCAGCTCGTACTTGCCTCAATTTATTTTATATTTATAAAATTCTTAAGATTCGTCAAGTTCAACCTGTGAAAGATCCCGTAATTTTTTATATATTATTTAATTTATTAAAAGTAAAATGTGGTAGGCAGATTGTTGGAACTAATTAGTGGTTGATTGGATAACCATACTTTTTAGCAACAAATCTAGGCTATATGGTAAGGTTAATTTAAAATTAATTCTGACTGAAATGCTTTTTGGTCCACTCATTCTAGTTATTGGGATGACTGAGTATGTATGGAAGTTGCTCGGCAGCCGTCAGATTTCGGTTCGAACAAGGGAAACATAGAAAGAAAACAAACAAGAAAAAAATTTAACTAAATAAGATAAAAGGACAAAACAACTCTTTAGAAACTACCACTAGTCATGCCTAGAAGGGTGAAATGCTCTTCTCACTTGCATTGCCTTTTTATTTCCCCAAAATTCATTCTGAGTTTTGTTTGCCATATTTTATCTTATTTGAAAGTAATGTATACATAAATAAAAATATACAAATTTCTTCAAAGGCATATTGTAGCTCATAGAAATTGGGCTCCCTTGTTGTGTTCAAGCTAAATCACCGTTTCGCCATTGGCCTCCAGACCGCATACCGGAAACCAGACTAGAAGTCAACTGCGAAAGATTGATTCCTGACATTCATTCCTTGTTGACCGACTCTTCTATGCTGCCATATGGATGGACAAGTGCTAAGGGAAAAAGGGGACTCGATATTTGTGTAGAGATTGAAAATATAGAATTGTCTACCAAATTATTGCACAGCTCTGCAGGCAAAAGTTCGGGCAAAAATAAAATGTATTAGGGAACTCAATAAAATGGAAAGCACACGGCCCGTGAATATATTAACGATTGGCCAGAAGGCCATCAAAGTAATCTCAGCTGAGTGGCTTAAATCATAGACGGCTTGGGGTTGCACAAAAGCTACTATGTATGTTAATGCCAAGAAACGCTATAATAACTGGATATCAGATAGCAAATTAAATTGCCTTAGGAACAAGATATTTAAGCTATATAAGTTTGAAATGCGCAAAACCTCTCAACGAGTTAAGTCAGGGCTAAGAAATTGTTCAAAGAGAGTCAACGAACTCTCTGGAATATTGAAACCGTGGGACTCAATACATGGGAAGATCCAGCCGAAGAAAAAACGAAGGGACTACTAAGACTTTGCAAGCCCGAAGAGGGTAGAATAAGGGCAGTGATATCAGGTCACGCACAACTACTGGCACATCAAAGCCTCATAGGAATAGCGGAAGTAGATGAATTTAGAGCACGTGAGTAGGCCACTGAGCCATATGAGCACTACTTATGCCAATACCCAGCCTTCGCCCAAATATGGTCCTACCATCAAGATGGCGAAACCTTACCGCACATAACCCACCTATGGGGTATGTGCTGGATTGAAATAAGGAACTTTGTGTATGACAACGAGTTCTTACAGACCTATGGGTCAAAAATAGTATGATCTAATTAATGGAAGGCACTAAAACCCTACTCTGGTTTAAGTGTATGTAGGAAGACATGAGTTATCATAACCCTCCTATCAAATTAAACTAACCCTTGTTTACATCGTTCAAAATTTTAAATAAAAGTGTATTTGTGTTCATTTGGCATAACCATTACAAGAAAAAAGGGTTCCCGACATCTTACCATATATAACCGCGATATAGCGAAAACCGATTTCGGAAGAATTTGGACCTGAACGCAAACTGAAACAAAAAGTAAATAAGCTTACATAAACTCAAAAAAATAAAATTGTCAACATGTATATGAATGAAATTTGCTTTGCGCGTAGTGAATTAACCATAAAAAAATTTTGCTGACATATTTTTTACAACACTCGTACTTGATTAATTTTATTGGTATTTTAACGCAATTAGATTTATTGTTACTAACCATACGAACATTTCAGATGCACGAATTCGGTCGTAAAAAATTTCCTTTCGGAGATGATTCTCCATATGGCACTCAAATTGTTTATACTTATTTTAATACTTACATATACTGGTTGCTTCTTTGAAGGCTTTTATTTACTATTAAAAAAAAAAAAACAAGTGTTTTTAATATTTTAAATACTTAATTTTATTAAACATATAAACACTTTTTATTTCTGTATACATAATTAAAATTTCTAGTTCAAACAAAACTCTATCAACAGGTTTCTTTTCCTTGCTTTTATACGAAATTATATATCTTTACATCAACCAAAATATTCAACTCGTAATATGTACACATAATTTTACTATTAGCCAGCAAATGTGACTAAGTGATAAAAAATAAATAAAAACACTATCGATTAAAATAACATTATTTCACTATCATATGCAGTCCCACGGTGATGGTGTTTCCTCGTGTTACGTATACTGAAGGTATACCGGATAGGCTACACTCAGGATACATTCAGTATACGTATACGAAGTTGCACGAATACAACAATTACAACAAGTGTTACAAAGTGAAACAAAGGCACATGTATAAGAAATTCAAACTGGAGTAATAAAGTGCAATCATTATAAATTTATTACAATATAAAACCACTTGTTCTTTTCTGTAAATAAAATCACGTTTTTTACACTGGCGCCGACATCGCACGAACATTAAATGAACAAAAACAAAGCATTTTTTATCCACTGCTCTATTGTCGGTTGTTACTTCGATGATTGTGTATTTGCAACTGAAACGTCTCGAACTATTGAAGGCAAAAAACGTACACAATGGACAAATTAAAGTTGCTGCTATTTGAATTACTAATAATTTGGTGTACATTTCATAAACAGCTGCTGGTGATGGTTGCCATTTGCAAGTATGGTTCGTTTTTCTCTTGCTTTTTTTTTTGTTTTTTGTTATTTTTATGTTCTTACCTTTATCCTACATTTCTACATATCAAAATCAACCACATTCATTGTCATCATCACCACAATCTTAACCATCGAACTCATATCTGAGCCCAACCATGCAGTTTAGACATGACGTAAAATTTTTGACTCGACCACACAGGATACCCAAAAAGAATTTTCCTTGGTACGCCAACAAATTCCGGAAAAAATGTTTGGGAAATAATTTTAGTTTTCTTGCTGTCAAACCTAACTTGTTGCCATGGAAGATGTTCGAGTTCGACGTGTGCTGGCTTCTCGTACAAGGGTTGAAATTGGTGTTACTGATGATGCGTTTATTTAATGTTAGGTAACAACTTTATTATACAATCAATTATGTCAATCAATTTATTTTTACCTCATAGTAAGAAAAATATGTTACATACTATACATTAGAGTGGTTAACATCTTTTAAAGAAGACAATAACCGAAAAGTGATGTAAGCAAAAGCAAAAAATAAATGAATAAATAAATAGATGAACAAACAAAAAGAGAGAAAAGGTAAGAAAAGAAACGTGGTGAAGAAATGAGAAGAAAGAAGAAATAAAAGTGAAGTGCAGTAAACTAGAGAAATTAAACAAATTAATATAAAACTTGAGAAGAATAAGAAAAAAAATAAAAAGAAAAAGCTAAAAGAGACAAAAGGGAAGCAAAAAAAACAATATGAAAGAAAGGAAACGTAATTAAGAGATGAGAGGAAAAAAGGAAAGTGAAATAAACTAAAGAAATTAAACAAATTAATTTAAAAAATTAAGAATAGGAAGGAAAAATATATTAAAATTAATATTAAAAAAAGGAAATCAAAAGAAAAAAAATGTTAATAAACAAAAACAAAAGAAATAGGAATAAAAGTAAATAAAAGCTAAATTAAAACTTTTTGGAGAACGAAGTAAAAAAGAAGAGAACAATTTTAATATACTTACCTTTTTTCATTCTAGTAAGATCTGGGATAGGCATTTCCAGCAATTCTGTAAAGACTAAGGCTTTGGAGAAATCTAAGGAGCACATCAGTGACAGATTTCCAATGTCATATTCTGGTCTAATATCATCAATGAATTTTAATACTGCAGTGATGCAGCTATGTGCCATACGCAGACGCAGACTGAAGTGCAGACATAAGTTCATTGGAGTTCAAATAATTAGTAATTTGCTTCGATATAAGAGATTCAAAGATTTTTGCTAAAACAGGCAATATACTTATTGGTCGATAATTATTGAGACATCTGACTGTTTGTTTCTTTCCAATAGCAGTAATATAAGATATTTTCTATAATTCCGAAAAAACTGCTGTATTTACAATATGGTTAAATATATGTGCAAGTGACGATACAACAAATGGCAAAATAGTCTTTAAAAATTTTATCGACAAGGCATATTCACTAAGGGCATTACGTCGTATGTTGATAGCAGAATTGAAAACATCTGTCAGAAATAGCTGAAAAAGTAAACACACAGAATTGCAAGTAGCAACCAGTTGCCGGCTATGATCATTAGCACAAATGTCTAAAGTTTTGCAAAAATTACTATTTAACTCATCTGGATCTAAATCAGGTATATCGTAGCCACGAGCATGAATTCCAAGATTTTTTAAATTTTGCCATAACTGTTATGATGGTAGATCTATACTGATCATGCGCTTAAAATAGTTTTTCTTTGCTTGCCGAACCAAAAGATTGTGAATCGGCTTCTGGCCCTTGTATATAGAGTTCTACTTTCTTGTGTTTTTGTGAACAATTACGATCACAACAAGACCGCTTAACATCATATGAGTACCACGGGCATGCATTGCTTCTCACGCGCACACTTCTTTCAAAAACATTTTTTATTACATTCATAAGTGCGTTTAATTTGCCATCAACTGAGCGATGGTACCAATATTCCGTGCAATCAACAAGTGAAATCTCAGAATAAAGCATTGAATAGTCTATCGAGTTAAAGTCCCTGTAGCTACTCTGAGAGGAACTTTCTATATTATTTAGATTTACACCCAATGTGCCAAAAATTAAATCGTGATCCGAAACAAAAGAAATCTGAGCGTACAAAGGTAAATATTAGAGTCGGAGACAATACATAGGTCCAATAAACTTGGCGAGTTATTTAGTGAAACGTTGGCTAACAATCTCTAATCCAACAGAACTTATCAGATCCTATAGATTATATGATCTGTAACTATCTTTGCTGAGTAAGTTCACATTAAAGTCACCACATATGAAGTAAAAATCGTAGTTTATGACATACCACTTTACAGCATCAAATTTAGAATGTTTATATATATATATATATATATATATATATATATATATATATATATATATATATATATATATATATATTTTTTTTTTTTTTTTTTTTTTTCAATTTTTTCTGGTACGCCCGTCTTTTAAATTTAACAGTCACTGGTTAAATTTAAAAGACGGGCGTACCAGAAAATATTTAAAAAATTTTAATTATTAAAACAAAGTTAGGTTAATTTAAGTAACACACTGTCTCTCTTCACATAATCAGTAGACCGGTATTTTACGAGTTGTATACCAAACATAATCATTTTAAAAACAGCCTAATGCTAACTAGAATATTATATATTCTATATTTATATATTATTTATATTTTAACTATGAAACTGCAATAAACTGAAAAGTCAAAGAGCTCATAACTATTGGCTATCGACTTAACTTAACTGAATAGGACTAAATAAAATACTAGTATTTAAAAGAACTGCATCATATGTGACAATAACCATTTCCCTTAGAAGATTGCTTGTCACAAAAAAAGTGGTAGTTGACTTTCAACAGACTATATCTTAACCACTTGATTCGTGCATTAAAACAAGAGCTTATGAGCATGACTTACATTGGCATTCATATCGAAACTGATATTTTGGGGATGTTTACGTTGATGCTGCAAAATAAAATTTGATGTCGGTCTTTTCCTCATCAGGTGTGCGAACATACAAAACTTCATATCGGAGATTTAAACACATTCGCATATTGATTGGTATGTATACGGTATCGTCAAAAGTGGCTGTTGCGCACGTACTATCGTTTTGTCCTCTTGGGTTTGTCACTGATTCTGTATTGCTTTAGTAATTTTTTTCTAATTTTTGTATTTGCTTGTTTGTTATTACATAGGATTCTACGCCATGTGCTAAGGCAACGTGGTCTTTTTCTTATTATTATTATTATTTTTTTCTTTGATTAACTGTGAAATATAACGAAAAGAGAATGAATCTCGTTTTTACCCCAGTGGGTGTTTTCCACAACTACCTTGTTAGAGTAGAAGACTAAGTGTAGTTGTATCTAAAGCGAATGAAAACGAATTCCAAATATGCCCATTAACTTTAATAATTTATGATTTTCAATAACAGGGTGCAAAAATAATAAGACTACACAACTGCTAAGCGACTACAGACATTTTATTTATAATATAAAAATTCACTTGTACACAAATTGTACAAATTTATAGCATTAAATTTATTTCTGGTTAAGAAAGGAAAATTAAAGGGTAGGTAGTTCAATGTATTTTAATAATATGCATGGAAAATGGATATATGCAACTACAAAAATTTTAAGTTTTTTACTATCAAGGAGCTTAGAAAATGTGGTCCAAAAAGTATATACTTGATTTACTTAAAAAGTTTTTACTGAATTTGATTTAAGGCAGAAATAAAATGTCAATGAATAAAGATAAAAGTATTAATGCATTCTTATGTTCATTTCTTGTGCAGAGCCGTAGATTACATCCGGCAATTGCGTAGAGGCCGTTTAATACATATTCTTACCTTCTTTCTTTCATTCAGTCGTCAGAAGCAAAAAATAGTACACATGCGGCGGAAGCTTACCAGCAGCGTGATATTTTTAGCTCCTTTGAGGTTAGATTTTGCTCCTTTTTGTTCTTAGCTCCAAAAATCACATTTAGCTCCTCTCCTCGAACGCAAAACTTCACAAAAAAATCTTAGGTTACGACAGGAGTTATTCGTATTACTAATTTAATATAAAAAAAAAAGATAATATAATATTTATTCCGTGCATTTATCATTCGATACAGCTATACCCTTATTATGCACCCAAAAGTCTGCCACATGAAAATGAGTATTGGGTGACAGAAATATATAACTGATATTCCAAATCAAGTTCAAGGCAAACACAATATCAATATATACACAACTATGAACTCTGACATGGAACTACTTAGGATAGTAAGAACTTGAGATGCCAGATTGTTGCCAATTGAAACAGAGGTTAATCGAAATGTGCACCAATGGCTAGAGTTAAATATATATTTTATCATTGCTCTCATTTATGATTCCTGTCAATAAACTAAAATTTTAAAAGAATTGTATAATGAACGGAACTCGCTATATATAAAGTTTTTGAAATCTTTACTCTCCGACGTACAAAAGGTTAACAAAATTTTCAAAAGTAATGATGCAGGCCCCATGCTATTGTTGTTGTTAAAAGATTTTTGTAATCAAATTATTTTGAAATCCAAAGACTTCCTTTAAAATCAGACTTAGTTATATGATTCCAATGATTTATTATAGATTTTAGCAACAGTTTGCGTCTAAAATACATCTGATAAATGTTGAAGCTGAAAAAGTTGAATTTGTTAAGCAATTAGTTAATATTGTTAAGTACGAGGCTGGCTCGCACACTTAGGGTTCCGCAAATATGTATAATGTAGGTATAGAATGGCATATGTGAATACATATATTTTATAAATTTCATCTCTCTGTCCCTTACAGCTTGAGAGTTACGTTTAATTGTTACTTAACGTTGTATGCGGACACCTAGTAGCTTTCGACTTGTTGTTGTTGTTGTTGTCATTTGTTGTTGTAAGGCATCTGTGCGAATTTCGGCGCTCTATCTCTTGCGGTTCGAGAGTTATAGCTGTTACTATACATTGTAAAGGGACACCTGGTAGTTTTAGAGTTGTTGTTTATAGCAATTGTTGTTGCGGAGCATATGTGAATACATATAATATGCAAATTTCATCCCTCTGTCTCTCACGGTTCGAGAGTAACGGCTAATATTAACTTTACGTTGTATAGGGACACCTGGTAGTTTTCGACTGGTTGCTGTTTTTATAATTTCTTATTGTAGCCCATACGTGAGTACATATATTGTGCACATTTCGTCTCTCTGTCTCTTACAGTTTGGGAGTTACGGCTAATTTTTACTTTGCGTTGTATAGGGACACCTTGTAGTTTTCGACATGTTGTTGTTTTTAGCATTTTGTGTTATATTTAGCATTTTCTTTAAAGCTTAGCAGCTACGGCTAATTGTTACTTTAGGTTGTATGGGGACACCTGGTAGTTTTTGACTTGTTGTCTGTAGCATTTTTTGTTGTAGAGCCTCTATAAATACATACACTGTGACAATTTCAGTTTTCTATCTTTTTCGGTTCGAGAGTTATAGCTAATTGTAACTTTTCGTTGTATGGGGACACCTGGTAGTTTTCGCTTTGTTGTTGTTTTCAGTATTTTTTGTTGTAGCGGCAATATACAACAACATTCTGTGAAAATTTCAGCTCTTTAGCTCTTACGGTTTCGGTGAATAGACGCTGTGACGGACGGACGGACGTAGTAGTCTTGGTAATAGGGTTCCGTTTCACTCTGATGAGTACGGAATCCTAAAAATGGTTAAAAAGGAATATAACATTGTTGTTTTGTTATCATAGTGGCAAAAATGTAATTCCCATGCATCATAAAGATATTTATACTGGCGATGACGACTTTTCATCATCGGTTCAGTAGAATATACATAGCACTCTTACTAGGTTTTACTTCTTTTACGGGCTACCAGTCGTGAGAACAGCTCACATGGGTCCTAGAAGGTCCCTTTGTGCTTAGTCTTAACGATTTAGCTTCATCTCTTTTTAGAATCTTTGTCGACTTTTCACACGATTTTTATTGCTTCTTAAAACAACAACACGAAAAAACTTGAGTTAACGCTTAGTGCAGGTTTTTTAATGTTTACTGCAAATTTTTTGACTGAAAAAAAATGCTTATGTGCAATAAAATAATCCTGTTTAAATACCATTTGATTCAACTATACAGTGAAATAATATTGATTCAACATTAGAACTTTGAATGGAAGTAACATGTTACTAGGATACTAAAACGGTAACTCATTTGCTGAATTAGAAGAAATTATGATAAAAGTCTAACCACATATTCAAATGGAGAAGTTCAGCGCTTACTCAGATCGACAAATTTGTTTGTAAATATAACATTTATAGCCCATTACCTCTAAATGTAGTTAATGCATTACTTCATAGCAAAAATGGGATAAAAGGAGTAAGGTCTTGTTGTGAATCTAACCGACTGATAGCATCAATAACGACGATGTACAGAAAACTTTAGAATTGAATTTCCCATCTGTTTTATTACCAGCAGCTGGGCTCTGTAACTTTTATAACGATAATCGTATCGAATTTGCTAGTAAGTAACAAGTCTTAACCATATTCTTTGTTAAACGACCAACATTTTGTTTATTTAACATATAAAACATGTTCATAAACGTCGCATAATGCTTTACATAATGTACATAATGCACTCTAAATTAGAGCGTAAGACGCTTTTTATCTGTCAAAAATCCTCATGCCCATATAAAATGTATGAATCAAACCGAAATAACACGGCATCAACGTTTTGTAATTGGAAAATTTGATTTTGACAGAACTTAAAAAGTGAAGTTAAAAAAAAAGTTTTCTAAATTGCGTTTGTTATTGTTTTTCAAGTAATACAAATACAGCTGCTTTTCAGTCAATTTAGCGAGTTTATCTTTACTTATTACTTCTATTTAGTGGTTTTATTAAAAAAGGTAAGTAAACACTACTATTTCTGGCACAACGTTGACGTTGTTGTTTAGGTTACTCAATAAAGCGTAAAAGTTAGGCGCTAAACTACGTTGCGTCTTACGCTCTAATTTAGGGTGCACTGTTAAGAAGCAAATTGTCTTAAGAGTTAATTTATAAACACAAAGTTAACGTCTTTGCTAATAACACCTAGCAAAGACGAAGAAGACGCCATCAAGAATTTGCAAGAAGTGATAAATGTTTGTAAGGTCTACGGCCTGCAGCTTAATATCGAAAATATGCTTTCTTTAAGAAACGAATTCGTTTCCATCATAGAGAATGAGCAGGAGTTTTCATCCTGACCGAAAGTTGAACCCGTTGTAAAATTTCATGTACCTGAAAATTTACGACAGAGTTTTTTGGGACAGGCAGGATTTTCCTTGAAGTTTATCCCATAATTTACGATGCTTGCAAAACTGCTTAGCGATTTGACTAAAACTAACGCCAAATTCACTACATTTCAACAAAGTTCTAAGATGCAAACCTGTGCTTAATACTTTTAAGCAACGCTACGAGACCGAAGTGCATACGGATGCATCTTGTGATGGCTATGGAGCCATTTTGCCACCTGAAGATGACAAATTTCACCCCGTCTACTATACGAGTAAGAAGACGAGTTGACGCAGAGAGGAAGTATTCAAGCTATGAGCTAGAAATTCTGGCTATCGTCGAAGCTCTCAAAAAGTTCCGTGTATATTTTCTGGCTCTGCACTTTAAAATAGTTTCCGACTGCAACGCTTCTACGAAAACAATGGATAAGAAAGATTTATGTACAAGAGTAGCTCGTTGGCTTTTATTGCTACAAGAATTCGACTACGAAGTTGAGCACCGTTCAGGAGCAAAGATGCAGCATGTCGACTCTAAGTCGATGCCCAGTTATTATCACAAGCAAAGACAACATTTTAATAAGACTTAAAAGAACTCAAGAAAAAGATGAAAACATAGAAGGATCACACCGAAGTATTAGTAGTTCCTAAGGGCATGCAATAAGAAATAATAAGAATTGCTCACAAAAAGGGTCACTTCGCAACAAAGATAGTTAAAGATCTCATCCAACGTAAATAGTTCATCTCGAAGCTAGAGGAAAAAATATAATTTCATATAACTGTGTAAAATATCTACTCAGCAAAAGAAAACGTGAGAAGAGAGAAGGAGAACTACACCTTTTGCCTAAGCACGATGAACCCCAGCATACTTACCAATAACAAGTAAACGAAATTTTGTTGGCTTTATCTAACTCGTACTGCAACAGCAAACGAAGTCATAACACACCGCACGAATCAAAGTTTAGTATTCGGTAATACAGCCTATACCGTCTCAGATAGAGGTTCTGCTTTCACGTCTGACGACTTCAGGAAGTATTGTGAAGTCTAAGGTACCGTCTTAATATCTGTTTTGTCAAAACTTACTTTAAACGACCCGACAAATTGGTCAACGATGCACAGTGAGGGCTTTTGAAAAAAATGGAACGCCCCTAAATTGGGCCTCCTCAGGTGTGTGAAAAATCCAAAATCATGTCGAACTTATTGTTTTAATCCAAATAAAACGAAATTTTGTAACTAAATTTTCCTATTCAACAGCTTTAAAAATATGTGCTACATTGATGGATTTTCATTTGCAGGAAAGGATATATACAACTAATACTATTGCAATTTTTATTTTTTTCCTTGTTCTAGCGCAGTGTTTCACTAATAGCAAAGACAAAACTAGTCAGACGAATTAGTTTGAGAAACTTATGTAGTCAAAAGTCTTAAGCAGCTTAAGTTAAAGTTACTAAAAACTCAATTTTCCCCCGTTTTTGTTGAAAAAAAAACAGTGTTCGAAAATAAACTGTACATTACGTTGTGTACTGTACACAAACTTAGAAAGGCTAGATATTTTTTAGTGTATGTGTGTGTTTTACACAAACCGAATACAGTACATAAAGATTTTTGAACGAAAATAACAAACATTACGTAGTGTTGTGATTTTCGTCCTAACACAGTACAGTTGCAGTTGTTGTGTAATTACTTTATATTTTACCGTTCTATAGGGTACTATCTTTTATGACTGAAGCCCGACAGAGCTTGAAATTGAAAATATTACACAAAAACTATAATTCTATAAAAAAAATTGTTTACTCCAATGATTAATAAGCGTCTCGTAACAAAAAATGTATTTATAATGACTTAGAAGAGATGTCAACAGTTGCAAAAATAAACAAATATATTCAAAAAGACTCAGAAACAATTAAGACAATTGCAAACAACACAAAAAAAAAATGGGAGAGCTCTCCAAAATATGTACACAATAAATAAATATATTTTAAATAGCGTAGAAAAAATTTAAACAGTTGCGAGCAACAAAACTGGACCAAAAACGCGAAAATTCGCAAATAATTTGCACAACACAAAAAATACATAGAAATTGGTTTAGAAACGATTTAGACAGTTGCAAACAACACAACTATCCTCGTACTATTTAACTGCGTCTCTTATGTGCACTTACTCTTTGTTTGGTACTTTGGCTTATTTCAATAAAAAAAGCTTCGATTGTTTTTGTGTTCCGCAAATTTTTTGCGAATTTTCATGTTTTTGCTAAATTTTTGCATCTGTTTAAATCCTTGATGATACGTTTGTCGCTCTTTTTCTCTAGTTGAGCACTTTGTGGCTATTGAAATGAGTCTTACAACACGAAGTTCTATCGGGCTTTGAAAGAGTAAAGCTGAATCCACAAAATGTACATTAACATGCTCCGAATCTTAAATACCCTTCACAATGATGTATGTACCATTCTGATTGATTTTCGGTGCCAAAAGTTGTTTTATTTGGGTTATAGAGCCGATTTCTTGCAAAATCGGGAAACGCTATATCTCGGGTATATATGGACCGATTTTAAAAAATTTCGAATTTCGCCTTTATACATCCTATATGTACCGTTCTGATCGATTTTTGGTACCAAAAGTTATTTTATTTGGCTTTTATTGCCTCTCGGGTGCATATGGGCCGATGTATAAAAATGTTCTAATTTTGCCTCTGAACAACCTATATGTACCATTCTGACAAATCTCTAATGCAAAAAATTGTTTCGTTTGGCTTGCAGGGCCGACTTCTTGAGATAACGGGAGGCGCTATATCTCGAGTGTATATGGGCCGATATCAAAAAATTTTCCAGTTTTGCTTGTGAATACTCTATATGTATCATTCTGATTTATTTTTGGTGCCAAAAGTTGTTTTATTTGGACCGATTTCCAAATTTCTTGGATTTTTGATATTTAATGGGCATTAAAAACGATATAGCTAACTTTTTAGAAAAAACAATTTTTTAAAAAATCTGATCAAAAAAATGGCCAAAAATACCCCTCAAAACCCGGTTTTAGGATATAACTCGGCTATCCGTGGACCCATCTCACTGAATTTCAACAGCAGACCGACTACCGAGATTTAACACATTTTAGCGAAAGAATGAGGTTTCTATCTCAAACCGCTTTCCCTGAAACGGTATTTCAACGAACACAGACGGACATCGCTTAATCGTAATCTCTAGTATAAAAATTGTATTTTGAGCCGAACACATTGAAGTTTATTGCCTGTGCATGGAAACCGGAACATTATGAATTTTGATAAAACATCGTTGTGTTGGTTCAGTAGAGTATTCTCCTTATGTATAAAGTTCAGTAACAAAAGATGTTATTATATATTTTTGTATATTCTACACGAACACCTTTACCGTTTGTTAACTTAATATCAATATCGTACAGAACACTAAAGTACACTATATAATGTTTATTTTCGAACACTGGAAAAAAGTACGTTTATTATTTCGTAATTATAAATAAAAATTTTGGAGAACATCCACGCTATGTTTATATTTGTTTGAAAGAATGTACTATATTGTATTTACGGCAGAAAAGAAAATTAAAAATTGTCTGTTTTTAGAAAGCAGAGTGTTGCCAAATAGAAAAATTTTTCATAAATAAAAATATTGTAGTGTAAGGAGGTAGACCTTTATATAGTTATATACATACGTGCAAATATTCGCTCCTTTTCCAAGAACTCTTTCGTTCAAGACGACTAATGCCTCTCATTATTAATTTTTGAAAGAAGTGGGCCCCTTTACAGTTAATATGTATATGTTTCATTAACACAGTTAGCTGCGATATGTGACCTTTTGTGTACGTATTGCATTGACCTTTGTAGATGTATGCAGATGCTACTGTTTACCTGTTAATATCGAGAAAAAAAATGTATATTGATTAACCAGTGTTTTGCATTTGAAACGTTTTTCTTACTTATTTATATCTATAAATATTAACCTACATATGTATTTTCCTAATTAGCTTAGTTTAGTAAAATAATCAGAATAACATTCATAATACATAAATATATTGTGGTTAGAAATAGTAATAGTATTGTTGGAAGTGACGGTAATATTGTTGAAAAATTACAATAGTATGGATGAACATGACGAGATTATGATTGAATATAGCTATAACAGAGTTAGTTGCCACAATAAACTAGTCTCTTAAAATGAAATCAGTAACAATATGCATGTTTTATATAGCAATTAATATTGTGAAACTGTAACCACATACATATTTCAACAAACGTACTTTTTTACGTGAACAATAACAACTACCAGAAATAACAGGAAGCTAATATTTAAGGGGTTCCTAATATAAGGGGGCAGTATTTAGTTTGACAACTAGCTGTTACTTTCAAGCTGTATTACAATATATATTAAGAACAACAACAATATAAAAACTCATCCCAGCAGCTCCCACACAGAAGGCAGGGTTTTTTCCAACTAGCAAATGCTTATTGCCTAAGTTAAGTTTTGTATATGTGAACAGGGAAGTTATTGTATCCAATTAGTGACTCAATTGAAAATGTACAATGTGCTAACTTTTAGTATTCTAGAAAATTAAGGTGATTTTTTCAAATATTAGGAAACCGATATTTATTTAAAGCGAATGATCAGGATTATGAATCCCTTTATGCTCAAACAAGTTACGAACTTCAAAAGCCTATTTTTTGAACCAATGATGTTACCAGATTAGATAAATTATATTTTCATCCTAAGAGAAGTTGAAATCAACACCCAGCCATGTTTTCTGGTAACAGTTTGGAAACATATTCGAATATATTTAACTAAATTTGAAATAACAGGTTGAGGAGCTTTGACTATTGATCGGAAATACTAAATTTAAATATCGGGGTACTTTTGATCAAACTTTATTCACACAGTGCTTGTACGTAAATTGCGCCGATAACGCATTTGATCAAGATGTTTTTAAGGCGTCAGTAGCGCCCTTAACCGAGATTGGCAACGTGCTTTTTCGCATTAGAGCATCTTTTATAATTTTCTAGACAACATGTTTTCAACGTTTTTTTTTAAGTGTTTGCAAGATAAGTACTTCATGTAAATGGTATAATTCTGAACTAGTTAGCATTCCAAGTGTAAATACACTGTTTTTGGGATTGTTCTCCATAACCTATTTTCCAAGTTCCAGTACAATGCTATGCATGTCGAAAGTTACGTACAGACGGTTGTCAGATCTTGCAATATTGTAAGAACTAGCAATCTGCTGAAAATGAAAAATTGCCGGCTTATTAGATAACTGTAAGAAAATCTTACAACTTCATTGATACACAATTGCCTGATAGTTACAAGTTTATCTAAAAACGAAAATTTTTAATTTACACGTACATACATATGTACATATGTCAGGTTTTCTACATATCAAAAATTGTTAGCCAATTGTCATCAGAAAAATACACACACACACACATTGTTCACTGTACGGGTTTCTTTTTCAACTTTTTTTCGCTCTTCATTCTCTATTTATCTTGTTCAAAGTAACTTTGTTGCAACTTCTTATCTCTCGTACTCACTTTTTTACTACTCTCTTGTTTTCTTCCCCTTTTGTACACACACATTTTTCTTTAATTATTGTCTGTTATTAACCTGACAAAGCCACCATTGTAATGTGTTGAGAATTCATACATCTTACAATATGGCAATGCGTAACAATGTACTGGCAATTGCATAGCAGAGTGTTCAAAGCAGTGTTGCCAGTTTAGGGGGTTTCTGCCTAGATTTAGGGGTTTTTTTCTTTTAGGAGTGAATTTGGGGTGTTAAATTCCTTCGGGAAAAATTTAGGGGGAAACAATTTATTTTTGGGGTATTTTTAGGGGATTTCCGTGTTTGGTTGATCGGTAAAATGGCAGGAGTTAGAAGACTTTTTAACTGATAAATTTGAAGACTTTAACGAATTTTAAAGTAAAATTAAATGCAATATTTTATGTTCATCTGATAACTTCAAGTACATAATTTTGCAACTGGTACTTTTTTTGTTGAGTTGAATGAATTTTTTCCTTATGGGTCATTTCTCATCATTTCCGTTTCTTAAGAAGTGGGAATACTATATCAAAGTAAATCGAAAATTTATAATAAATATACATACGCCTGTAATCAAGACATATGCACTGAAAAAATACATATAATCAGTTATTTTTTACTTCTTTTTAATTTTGGAAAGCTTAGCAATTTTATGCATTTTTCGCGTCGTCAATGCATTAAAGTTGGTGATTCGCAAGCTAAAGCAAAATGTTCACCAACATTTTTTAGGGGGATTTTGTAGAAAAGCATTGAATTTTAGGGGGTTTTAAAATTTTTCTGGGGGGAAGAAATACATCGACCTGGTAACACTGGTTCAGACTATTAATTGTTAGACAATAGTTTGCCAATGCTTTGTCTTTCAATATTGTGAGCTGGAAATTGGAAATTGCAATAATTGATCGAAATATTGTATACATTTTCTGACAATATTGTAAGGTCTTACAATCGCCGTTACAAAGATTAAAAGCCGCCTCTGCGTGGTGGTTCAAGATGAAAAAATGAGAACCAACAACAATCCTCAAAACTACATTCTTAAAATTTCCTATGTATACTCAAAGTGTGGACCTATAAGCAAACACCAGCAACTAAATATTTTCATTGAAATTAAATAGAACAAAAAAACTAAAATCCAATTCACAGTTCGAGGTTATGGGACACAGTGGTGTCAATCCTAAGGAAGTAGTAAAAAGTCTGGAACTTCTAAGCTAACGAATGAATTTTTGTAAAATTTAGAACAGAAGTTATATTATTAGTTTCAGTTTCTCTTTTAACTATAGGCTAAGCAGAAGCGTCGCTCTTGGGGCTGAAAAATGTCCACCTCGAGTAGGCAAAACATTGTGTCCTCGCTTATGAGGACATGTGTAAAAAGGTTTTGGTATTTTCCAAAACTAAAAATATGTTTTGTTTACAATATTTTTTTTTTTCATATTTTGTTGTTGTTTGCCTATAACTTTTTTGTTAAGTAACCTATTTAGACTTAAAGCCCACCAATTAATATAAAAAAATATAAAATTCTAAATAGCAATAAGTTATAATATATTGAAATAACTTACTTCGATAAGTCGTAAAATGGATCGTAATTCAAAACTTTGAATTTTTCTAAAAAATTAGTAATTTTTCAAGGAAAAGGTGTTTATATTGTTTTTAAGCTTGCAAAAAAAAAACTTTGCTTCAACTTATATCCTTACTAAATATATAATATTTATTGGATCTTCTTAATTATTTGAAAAAACTATTTATTACAGCTTCAGATCGTTTTTTATGTAAACAAATTTTTATTTACAATATTATTCAATATTTCGATAACAAGTTGTCATCATCTTCAGGATAATAATTACAATTAGTTTTTTCAAACTTATATCCTTACTTTCAGTAATATCGAAATACAACTCTTTAACAATATGTATGCTTTCTGAATTCGCTGCAAATATGCTACAGTTGGGACGGGTCGAAATTCCATCATTTTTAAAATTATAATTTTGCCGGAAGAGCAATAAAAATCTATGAAGAAGATTTTGTTAGCAAACTAGAGCACTTTATTTATGCAAAAACTCTAGACATCCCATTTCAGAAAAATGGGATGTAAAATGATACAAAAACAATTTTGTATCATTAACCAAATGCATTGAAAATAATGCAAGTTTTATTTCAATTGTAGTTATACCATGCTTTTACCAGTTGAAATATTGTAAGGAGCCTCTAAGTTTCTTGTTGCTTAAGTTAATTTAATATTACTATTTTTTGAGCTGAAGGTCTTTTTCAAATATTAGTTCTTAGTCTTGATTTAATCACAGTATGGAATCAACATTTACGTCAGCTCGATTTCGGCATACAATTTTTGGTGAATTATTCTTACAGCTTTCCTTTTTTTGAAAACGGTTCATATATTTTCAAAAATATACTGCCGATACTTATTCACAAACATTTATTAAAAATGTACGAAAATTTACAAAACCCAAATTTCTTTATCAAAGTTTGCGTCAGCTGTTCGTCAACACATTTACAAAACATTTCGAAATTTGATTTTTTCACTCTATTTTAATTTTAATTTTAAAGGTATCATAAAGACAAATAACTAATGCAAAAAAATGTTTGCGTCTTTTTGGATCTTTGTTTCCATCTCATAAAAAAAAACTTAATTAAACTTTTCCAATGCAGCAATTTATTTGAATGCATTTTTCCTTAGTTTTTGTTTTGTGCGTTTTATGATGAGCAGTTTGTCTAGCTTTTCTTGAAGGCCATTATGCTTCTTATCTCTGTACGAGGAAAAGGTAACAGATGCAAGATAGAACAGTGTCTAAGATTCTTGAATGTAATCAAAAAAACTTTTCAAATCAAATTTTTGGTTTCTTTGTTTTTCTGCAGCCAGAGTCAGCAAACCCACCTAAAACTAAACGCTACAACTTACCAAACCCCTAGTTCACATATACATCCAATTTACAATCACACTTTCAAATGGCACAACCAACGAATTGTAATAGATATAAAGCCACAAACTAACACAACCACTCCATAGAGTGTAAAGAGAATAAGTATAGTGTTGCAAGCAACATTTGTATTTTATTAAAATTTATTTCTTAAAATTACACCAACATCTAGAAATAAATTAAATGAATATAAGTTCAACTTAACTGAAGTAAGCAACTTGCGAAAGTCGTTGTTGCTACAATTTTAGCTTCTCATTAGAATGAAATCAAATTTGGGTTTTGTGGGAGGGAAGAACTTTGTTGCTGCCTTAAACGGGAAAGAGGAAGCTTGCCAGCACAACATCTACTAAGAGCGACGAAAACAAAATATATTTTAATATAAAATGTGCAACAAATGGCCTCGATTAATTTCAAATGTTGTTAAGATATTCACTTTTTTGTTTGAGTGTTTCTTTTTAGTTAAAATAGAATAAGTAAGGGTGCTATATTCGGCCAAGCAGAATATTAAATACACTTCATAAATTTCGCTTAATCATCTGAGTGAATGTTTCGTCGCAAGTTGGCGCAATGTGCTCCAAGCCCAAAATGGTTTAACGCTTCATACAGTTGGCATTCCAAATTAACAAAAAATGTTTTTTACATAAGCTCCACCTTATTTATTTAATATCTCAAGTTTGCAATAATTGATCGAAATATTGTATACATTTTCTGACAATATTGTAAGGTCTTACAATCGCCGTTACAAAGATTAAAAGCCGCCTCTGCGTGGTGGTTCAAGATGAAAAAATGAGAACCAACAACAATCCTCAAAACTACATTCTTAAAATTTCCTATGTATACTCAAAGTGTGGACCTATAAGCAAACACCAGCAACTAAATATTTTCATTGAAATTAAATAGAACAAAAAAACTAAAATCCAATTCACAGTTCGAGGTTATGGGACACAGTGGTGTCAATCCTAAGGAAGTAGTAAAAAGTCTGGAACTTCTAAGCTAACGAATGAATTTTTGTAAAATTTAGAACAGAAGTTATATTATTAGTTTCAGTTTCTCTTTTAACTATAGGCTAAGCAGAAGCGTCGCTCTTGGGGCTGAAAAATGTCCACCTCGAGTAGGCAAAACATTGTGTCCTCGCTTATGAGGACATGTGTAAAAAGGTTTTGGTATTTTCCAAAACTAAAAATATGTTTTGTTTACAATATTTTTTTTTTTCATATTTTGTTGTTGTTTGCCTATAACTTTTTTGTTAAGTAACCTATTTAGACTTAAAGCCCACCAATTAATATAAAAAAATATAAAATTCTAAATAGCAATAAGTTATAATATATTGAAATAACTTACTTCGATAAGTCGTAAAATGGATCGTAATTCAAAACTTTGAATTTTTCTAAAAAATTAGTAATTTTTCAAGGAAAAGGTGTTTATATTGTTTTTAAGCTTGCAAAAAAAAAACTTTGCTTCAACTTATATCCTTACTAAATATATAATATTTATTGGATCTTCTTAATTATTTGAAAAAACTATTTATTACAGCTTCAGATCGTTTTTTATGTAAACAAATTTTTATTTACAATATTATTCAATATTTCGATAACAAGTTGTCATCATCTTCAGGATAATAATTACAATTAGTTTTTTCAAACTTATATCCTTACTTTCAGTAATATCGAAATACAACTCTTTAACAATATGTATGCTTTCTGAATTCGCTGCAAATATGCTACAGTTGGGACGGGTCGAAATTCCATCATTTTTAAAATTATAATTTTGCCGGAAGAGCAATAAAAATCTATGAAGAAGATTTTGTTAGCAAACTAGAGCACTTTATTTATGCAAAAACTCTAGACATCCCATTTCAGAAAAATGGGATGTAAAATGATACAAAAACAATTTTGTATCATTAACCAAATGCATTGAAAATAATGCAAGTTTTATTTCAATTGTAGTTATACCATGCTTTTACCAGTTGAAATATTGTAAGGAGCCTCTAAGTTTCTTGTTGCTTAAGTTAATTTAATATTACTATTTTTTGAGCTGAAGGTCTTTTTCAAATATTAGTTCTTAGTCTTGATTTAATCACAGTATGGAATCAACATTTACGTCAGCTCGATTTCGGCATACAATTTTTGGTGAATTATTCTTACAGCTTTCCTTTTTTTGAAAACGGTTCATATATTTTCAAAAATATACTGCCGATACTTATTCACAAACATTTATTAAAAATGTACGAAAATTTACAAAACCCAAATTTCTTTATCAAAGTTTGCGTCAGCTGTTCGTCAACACATTTACAAAACATTTCGAAATTTGATTTTTTCACTCTATTTTAATTTTAATTTTAAAGGTATCATAAAGACAAATAACTAATGCAAAAAAATGTTTGCGTCTTTTTGGATCTTTGTTTCCATCTCATAAAAAAAAACTTAATTAAACTTTTCCAATGCAGCAATTTATTTGAATGCATTTTTCCTTAGTTTTTGTTTTGTGCGTTTTATGATGAGCAGTTTGTCTAGCTTTTCTTGAAGGCCATTATGCTTCTTATCTCTGTACGAGGAAAAGGTAACAGATGCAAGATAGAACAGTGTCTAAGATTCTTGAATGTAATCAAAAAAACTTTTCAAATCAAATTTTTGGTTTCTTTGTTTTTCTGCAGCCAGAGTCAGCAAACCCACCTAAAACTAAACGCTACAACTTACCAAACCCCTAGTTCACATATACATCCAATTTACAATCACACTTTCAAATGGCACAACCAACGAATTGTAATAGATATAAAGCCACAAACTAACACAACCACTCCATAGAGTGTAAAGAGAATAAGTATAGTGTTGCAAGCAACATTTGTATTTTATTAAAATTTATTTCTTAAAATTACACCAACATCTAGAAATAAATTAAATGAATATAAGTTCAACTTAACTGAAGTAAGCAACTTGCGAAAGTCGTTGTTGCTACAATTTTAGCTTCTCATTAGAATGAAATCAAATTTGGGTTTTGTGGGAGGGAAGAACTTTGTTGCTGCCTTAAACGGGAAAGAGGAAGCTTGCCAGCACAACATCTACTAAGAGCGACGAAAACAAAATATATTTTAATATAAAATGTGCAACAAATGGCCTCGATTAATTTCAAATGTTGTTAAGATATTCACTTTTTTGTTTGAGTGTTTCTTTTTAGTTAAAATAGAATAAGTAAGGGTGCTATATTCGGCCAAGCAGAATATTAAATACACTTCATAAATTTCGCTTAATCATCTGAGTGAATGTTTCGTCGCAAGTTGGCGCAATGTGCTCCAAGCCCAAAATGGTTTAACGCTTCATACAGTTGGCATTCCAAATTAACAAAAAATGTTTTTTACATAAGCTCCACCTTATTTATTTAATATCTCAAGTTTGTAATATTAAATAATGATAGTTTTCAAAAGTAAAGTTATATAGGTTAAAAATACAAAAATTTCTAGTTCCAAGTTTCATAACAACCTTACAACAATTGCTCAAATTGTCTGCCTTCAGCCAAAATACAAGCTCTACATCTCCAGAAAATTCTACCATTAATACGTCCTATATGTCTATCACAGTTGACGACATCAATTGCTTCTTTAATTCCTTGGTGAAGCTCGCCTACGTCTTCCATTTATTTGAAGCATACTTTTTCCTTTGTCACCCTCAACTAATAAAAATCCACAGGACTTTAGTCAGGCAACCAGTTTGCTTGAACCAGATTCTGATTTATATTGTCGGCTATATTTCTTCAATAAATTTGGTGAATGAGTTTTCAAAAAGAGAAGATGCGTCTGCCGAAAATGCGAAGACGGTATCTCATATGGATCAAAGGTTTTTTATGTAACATTCTAGTTCCTTACTCTTAGAACGAGATACTATATTCGCCGATGCAACATTAAAGGTGTTGATCACATTGTTTAATTTTTTCCTTTCTCGACCCTGGTTCTACCTCCATCCGACCGTTAGTTCATTACATAAAGGTTTATTTTAAACTGATATTTGCAAGGTTATAAAAATAGGGGTTTATATGACATTAGTGTGATTTAATTTAATAGTAATATAGTTACATAATTTCCGAAGTCCAATATACCTACCACATACATAGGTGACAACCTTTGTAGAAAACAAAAATTGTGGCTTCCAACCATACTTTTTTCAAATTACAAAATGTAAACAATTGTTTATACACACATGCATATGTTCATATGTATATATATATATATATATATATATATATATATATATATATATATATATATATATATATATATATATATATATATATATAACAATAAAAGTTCTTGCTACCACATGCATGCATACATACATAATATTTGCATATCCTCATATGTTCCAAGAAAATACAACAAATTAGAGAAAAATTAGGTGTCAGCGGCAACAGCAAAAACGTTGTTATATACCACTATCATGCAATAAATCAAAAATAAAAATATTGTGCTTACTATGTATACATATCATGTTTAAACGTTTATGTTGGTCGTTTAAAAAAAATGGTACAAATTTAACAAAGAATGTGCTTGTCGTGATCAAAATTATGTTTACTGAGCTTGAAATAAAAAGTAGTTTATTTGCCACAACCTTACACAATGCTATAGAGAATATTATGTTGTTATCGCAACCACACTTTAAAATATTTTTCTCTGCATATATGATATTTTTTATTGCAGAGAATATATGCATTTTTTGAATAAAAAATATTTTGTTAATACTATTATCACCTAAAACGGCTTCGCTTTTATCCTTACTTGCTACATAACTGAGTAGAAAGTTGACAATTTCTTCTGCTAAGTGCTTAAAAATGGATCCTTTTCCGTAGACTGCCAACATTCGAAAATGGTGTTCTTAAATTCGATATTTGTCAAAAAAAAATTCAGACTAATATACTGTGTATTAATAGTTGTCAAAAATCCAAATAATATGCGAAAGTGTGACAGTGTGAAAAAAAATAAAATAAAAATAAATAAATGTGAATAAACAAAATAATACGGTAAAAATTTGACATCCCATACAACGTCGTTTTTTGAAAATTTTGAAAACATTAGCGGAGTTCATTATTTGGTGCAAATGTCTTGCGTAAGTGCGAATGCAAGAAATCGTTGCTTTTTCTTTGCAACCCAACAACAAAATATACAAGGTTGCACTCGCAATATTTTTGCATTTACGGACCGCTAATTACGTGTTGCTTTTCCCGCATGAGTATTGCGTTTGCAACACTGACACTCGACAGCTGACATTTTAAAACAAAGCAAACAAAAAATTGTAGAGATGGAGCCAACAGTAATTACCAAAAAAATAAAATGTGAAAAATTAAAAATTGTGTATTAATTTATCAGCTATTATTTGGAGTGCAATAAAATTTGCAAAGTTGTTAAAAAGGGTGCTCAATATTAGTTGCAATACAATCGCAAATGCAAATAGTCGCAACAAAAAACGCAGCAAACGCTGAGAATGCTTCCTTATATAATGGCTCAAAATTTGGATTTTAGTAATCGTATAAAATTATATTTTTTATGCCATATCTTACAGAAAACGGGATGAAGTTATATACATTTTCATGCTCTCGTATAGTTAGAGCGATGAATTTAGCGGTTAAATATTTCGAGTGAACGGCACGACTTCCGCCTACATAAAACTGCTCATATGCCACCGATGAAGATTTTAATATGGCATGTACTATTTTTGATTTTATTTGAAACGTGATAGTGTGAATGCAAAATGTAATTTACGTTAGATTTTTTCACAGTCACAAGAAATGTATTTGAAGTTTTGTCTCGTAAAGTGAAATGAAAATACTAATACTTGTATAATAGTCCGAACTGCCCTTAAGTGATACTTTTAATCACAACATTATAATTTCACTTAAAAAGCAGCTTTGCTCTTCTTTCGATGTTCATGGCGCAGCCAGCATGTTGGAGAGCTTACCATAATGGTAGAAATTCTCCTGCTAATTGCTTTAAATAAATTTGTGGATGTGGGTTTTTACAATATTAATTTTTTCGTGCAATTTAATTTTTTTTTTTTTTTTGTTAAATTTAGCTACGACCACTTGTAACATGTCTTTTTCCTAAATCTGGGAAAGCAAAATCAAACTTAGCTCCAATATAGTAATTAATAATTATAAATTATATGGTTCCACATTACTGATACAATAACAATAAACACAAAAATGAATTGCAAATCAACTGGTGAGAGAATATCAAGTATATTAAACGCAGTGATTAGTTAAAAGTTGGTCAATAAGATTACATATAGACCGTCAGTAAGGAAAATCAGGTTGGATAAGTGCTACTGCTTTAAAACAGTATACAATTAGTTATGACCTGTGTTCGTAACAATTTGGGTGCTGATAAGCGGCGTGGTGGACGTGAAATAGCCATGGTATGTATCCCATGAAGACTTTAATTATACCTTTCTTGTAACTACAATTTTATCACAAAAAAATATCTTCCTCAGTTCTGAGGAAGCAAAATCAAGCTCCAGCCCGTCAAAATAACTAATTTGAAAACCAAAGGTGAATTGCTTATAACAATAATAACAAACTAAAAAAATATATTTCTAAGACTTTTACTAATATGTAAAATAACATGGGTTCGCGCTTCCACGAGTCGAACCCGTACTATCCGAGGACTTTCATCATCTAATACGCACTGCAAAGCATTGAGACGTGCTAAAAAGTCATTGTAGACACTGCTTTAGTTGAACTGTTAACTAGATACGTATATTCTAAAATTTCGAGCTTTGCTCGGAATTTATTGCCATATATTTTCAATCGTAAAAGAGTCTATTAGGACTATTACAAAGAGAGTTTTTGCTCTTCGACGAGCTAGTTTTTTATTCATGTAGGATTGCTCGTATAGGAGTAACTGTTTCTCGAGAAATTCTCTCCAATTGAAATGTCTGAAAATTTTTATTTTTTGCTTTTAATGACCATACAGAGTAACACAGATGGGATTTTAATCATAAAGCAAGACAATTTACGAGCTGAAACCGTTTTTCAATATATCTCAGCCATGGTTAAGTACTAATAAGAATGCTGACCTTTAGGTATATGCCATATTTTACCGACTACCAAAGCTTTTATGTGGTGATACAGTTTTAGTAAGTTACTATGAACAAAAAATGTGTTTATGTTATGGGGTATTCTTTTTCAACAGGAAAATGGCACAATGCAGCATCTAAACCTCAATTGAAGCAGAGTGTACGATGTAACATTATCTGCTAGTTTTAAGTGCGATACCCATGATACCTCACTTCGTAAGTGCACCATATTTTTTTTAGAAAAGTAGTACCAAAATAAAATTAAAATGCTATTAAATTTGTTCTTATTATTTAATATTGTAATACTCTCGGAAAATTTAAGCGTCTGCGTGTTGCGAACTGTAACCTTATTACAGTCACTGGGACTGGAGTTTGAGCAATATAAATAATGCCGCAGAAAAGTCTTTATACTTTATGATTTTACTCAGTTTAAGTTTAAATAAAAATGACGAACAGCAGAAGTAAATTATTGACTGTCAAAAAGAAACAAAAAAAAAAAAAAAAACAGAGGCAAATGAAAATGCTATTCTCTTTCTACGTCCAAGGCATTTGTATTTGCTCCGACTTGTAAAAAATAAAAAAACAAAGCAAACAAAATGTAGATTTTATTTCTAAATGTGTTTAAAGTATTTGATTTTGGATCAACGTTACAACATATGTACATACATACAAATGAATGATTTTTTGTTTATTTTTGGTCACAATTTTTATTTATTTGCAACTAAAATCAAAAAAAAATTTTTCAACAAGATATTGTTATACCTATTACCCGAGTATCCTCTAATTTATATAATCATTGTTAGTTTTATTTTCAAAAATGCTTACATATTCCGATATTTGCTTTGTTTACTACAACAGGTACTCAAATTTTATTTATTTTATTTGTAAAGAATAAACTATTTGCTGAGAATTTTTCTCATAAGAGAAACAAATATTCTGTTTGTTAAGAGAAGTTAGTGTAGAACAAATTGACGAAAAAAGAGAGTGTATTTAACTATTTGTTATTTCTACTTTTTCTAAAGCCTAGTACACGAACTGAAACAGTTTCTGGTACCGAAAATCGTCGAGAAACGAAATAAGGTAACTGAAAGGCAAAAAAGTAAAAGTTTTCGACATCCGTCCACATATAGCAGAGATAGGGCAAAAACCGATATTTCAAGAGCTCGTACATGCCCAGCGTACAAGAACTTATACAACATTTAGTGCCAAAAAGTTAATGATAAATAAAAATAAGCTTTTAGGCAACAAATACACTTTTTCTCTAGAATTTCGTTATGTAGGCCAAATCAGAAAAATTTTTGGTATTAATAAATTAGATGTAACTTACTAAAGTCAAAAAGAAAACCTTTAACATCGGTCGGTATACATAGTATAAGGAGGATATAGCGAAACAAAATTTTTGAGAAAGTTGGTCATGTGAGCTAACTTAAACTAGATTTTATACCCAAAACGTGAGAAGTTCTGACATCGGTCTATATATAGTCGATATATAACGTAATCCAATTTCTCAAGATCTTGGGCCTGTATGTGAATTTAAACCACTTTTAGTACCAGAAACGAGATGTAATAGTAAAAAATGAAAAATTAAAGTCAAAAAAATTATGATGTCGGTTTATATGTAGCCGAGATAAAGCGAATCCCTATACCTAAGATTTTCATGGACCGATGTTGAAATATTTTAGGTTTGTTGGCTTTGAATAAATATATTTTATTGTAACATCTTGCTTTGTCACCAAAAGTTGCTTAAGCTCACGAACAAGCCCAACTTTACCAAAAATCGGTTTTTACTATATCTCTGCTGTGTATTAAATAATGTGGTAAGTTCTAATTGTTCGCCTTTGACTCCCTGGAGGGGTGCTATATTCGTGACCGCAAATCTTAGGCAGTCCCTAAGGGATGTAACGTGTCGAAAGGGATTTGCTGATACCCTCCACTAAAGGGCAGTTCGGCTGTATGGGGATCGGTGCCCCGGTATGGCTCTGTGGCGTCATCTCGCCCGATGATATGTTGAGAAGCCCTCCTTAGTTTGAACGTACGGGTTGCGGTTGCTATAAATCGAATGGTAGGGAACATTTGTAACAACTGTTCATATAGCCTTCAGGCATATGTTGGTAGGTCCCATTGAACCCATGGTGTTGTTGCCGGGCAACTGACGCAGCTTTGAAAGGAACTGGAATGGCGGGATAGCCCGTGCTGGTTAAAGGCCTAATCATCTATGGATTTCCACTTTCAGCCATTATAGTGGTTCCTAATAGCGTCCAGAGAATTGTACTGTAAATATTACATAGCTAGAGCTCCTAAGTAAAAGGTTATGACGCGGTCTAAGAAATGCTGCTCGATGGTAGTGGTGTAAAGTCAGAATTACACTTCGTGGCCGGGTCCACCGTCGGGTTGGGGCTTAATGCCTCTTACTGACGCAAATCATTCCATTCTGTTAGCCTTTGTGCAACTACATTTTTTCATATCATCCAATTTTTGGTACCTAACTCTATACACAAATAATTTCAACTTCTTGAGGGATTGGTTTTTGTTTTATCTCGGCTATATGTTTGTTATTTCGAGTTACTAATGATATAAAATGCTTTTATTTTTTGCCTTTTATTATACATATCTGATTTATATAAATATTTTACCCTAAAGTCATAGTGACTTGCTTCAGTTCTTTCACAGGCCTGACTTCTCAAGAAATAGGTTTAACCTATATCTGGCTATATACGGATAGAAGCCTAATATTTGTTGCCTTATAGTAAGGTTATGTTACCATAGCACCAATCATTTGGCAGCAAAACTGCCAAAAAGAGCTGGGGATGTGATTAAAGTAGAAAAATATATTGCGGTCAAGCTAATGAGACTTTTTAATATTTAGTTTTATAACCTTGTAAGCAGCGATTGACAATACGCAAAATCCTTTGTTATGTTAGAAAATTTAAAGTAAAGTATGGTGTAGTCTTATAACTATCTTCTAAAGAAGAAAAAAAGGCTTTTCAAGTTGTATTAAATTCTATGAAGCTAATAGATCCACTGGTCAGTACTATTTAAACAAAGGGGCCGTCATATGTTTTTCCACAGCTTTGATGTACCTGACCGATGGGACGGTGGTCAAACCACGGAACAAATGTTCAGGTTGCAATTTATTTGTTACATTTCTTGGCCATCACAAAACCTCTTGCTCAAGAGTTGAGCTATCTAGCCTCTGCTGCAGTGCAATTCCCTAGACGGCAATAAGATACACGACTACCGTGGTAGCCCGAAGTCCCGAAGAGCACCCCAACGCTAATATTCCCGCCAATCCAGTTCCTGACAAAGCAGCGCCTATTGCTTAGCAACAGCACTACGGGCCCATTTGGGCGACCGAACATAGACCCGAGGGTCTATGATCAGTATGGCTACCAACGTTCCCTTTCATGCGAACTTATGGTAGCAACCACAACCAGTACGTTTCAGCCAAGGAGGCTCCTCAACCTATGACCGGTCCCCGTACTGCCAAATTGCCCCTCAGTGAGGGGTTTCACCAAGTCCCTCAGGACACGCCGCTATCGAGACCTGCCTAAGATTTCTGGCCACCAAGTTAGCTGAGGTATCCTGCACCCCTTCTACCCCGTTGACACGATCAACAAGATGCATATTGTGCCTCCGGGGGAAAGCATTGATGTACAGTTTATGCTCTCATTACTAAAATATCAGTTATTACCACAAAGCAGTTAGATACTACAGTATTTATCGGATATAAGAAACTTGAAAAATCCACGAAAAAAGTTTCTTATAAGCGTTTCTTTCTTATATACAATTATTTTATATAAGAAACTTATTTCTTATATAAGTAGCTATGGCCATAAGGTATTTGTTTCTTATATGAATATACGAGCTTTTTTACCTTTTTATGTATATACGTAGATGTATGTACGTAAATAGAAAAATAAAATAAAACAAATCAAATTTTATTTTATTAACCCCTTTAGTAAATATATATATAAAAAACTAGACAACTTCATTTAAAAAAAAAAAAAATATATGTAGTAAATACATGTACATACATACATAATTCATTTTGTACTATTTATTTACGAGGCAAGAAACAAAAACTTCTCATGAGCACTAAAAGTAAAAAAAAACGTTGTTGTTGTTGTAAAACTGTCAGAAAACAGAGTTGTCCATGCAAACTACATAAATTCAGTGTTGCCCTTGAAAGTTTCTTATATAAATTCTTTTTTCTATACATTTTGTGGTTTTGGTGTTCAAGAAAAATGTTATTTTATCAGTTTTTTTCTTATACGCGTTTTTCTTATATGAAACTTTTTTTGTTAAAAGATATGGTGTTTTTACAAATGTTTCTTATAACCGTTTTGTTCTTATATGAGATGTTCTTATATCCGATAAATACTGTAGTATGATTTGGTTTGAGGTAGGACGCCAACCGTTTTGAATAATGTTGAAAATATTGAAAAGTGATTACTATTGCTGATCTAAGCTATTTTTTTTTTATTTAACTGTAATAAATATAATTTTACTTACATTTTGAGCTAATAAATAACTAATCCAATCCTGTGATGCCTTTTACAAAAGGTGAGCGTATTCCATAATATTAAGAAATTCTCGCAAATTTCTCCAAGGAAACGACCGAAGGTTTTGCGGAATCTGTGTGATTTTACATGCCAGCAATTCTGGGGACAGATAATATTTGCAATACTAGCACCTTTGCCATATTAATAATTTCCCTTTAAAATCATAATTTTAAGCAAATTCAGACAAAGGAAAATTTATAATGGAACTTATGCACGCGATTTCTTCCACCCCTTTTGTAGTTTCCGTTTACATAAAGAAGTACAAAATAAGGGGTGATTATAGCAACTATAAATAATGTGTTATATTTTCATCTTACAAACAGCACACATTAGGGTAGGTCGGCTTAGCCGATATTGAGCCATCCATTTTTCAACAGCTATTGGTTTGAAGAAAATAATGTTTTACAGCCGTATATCTATAAAATCATTTTCGAGGCGTATTTTTCTTTTGTAATTTTCTATGGGAGTCCCTAAGGAGACGCTCCACGGGGTCATATTGTCGAGGTTGGTCATATACTTGACTTCTACATGGGATCGCATCACAGTAACTTCCTCCTTTGTGCCTGACCAACCTCTAAAATATATTATGGATCAGTGTTAATAGAAAAGCTTAGCGATGTCCATCTGTAGGCCGTCGAAATGCCGTTTCTGAGAAAAGTAGTTTTCTAAAAATTCTTTTTGATACCAAACTGTTCATAAATCGTTACATGTTTGCTATTGACATTCAAGAAAATCAGCTCATGTATAACCGAAATATACATACATAGCTAGAAAACAACTAGAGGTAAAAGAATTAGCATTTTTCATATGAAAAGTTTTTTTCTGTAAGGTTAAAATCCTATTGTTATAATTTGGCATAATCTTTAAAAGCTAAAAAACGAAAAATTTCCGGAATGGATCCGAGATGTGGTGAAAACTGGTTTTACAGAAATTGGGCTGTTAAAGTCGTATTTGTAAAAGCTTACTCAAAGGTGAAAACAATAATTTATAACATCAGTCTATAATAATCCGTGATGTAGCGATATGTCAAGAAGCCGGGTATGTACGGGAACTGAAAACATTTTTGGTATCAAAAAATTGACACAGAAATGAAATAAGCTTACTAAAAGCCAAAAAAAAATAAAAAAAAACCAACAAAAAGAACTTAGCAAACAAGTATTACATATCAGAGATATAATCAGAGGTAAAAACTAAGAACCTTTGGTATCCGTCCACATATAGAAGAGATAAAGCGAAATCGATCACACAAGAAGTTCGACTTAAACAAGCTTTGCTGCCAAGTATCTAAGGGTAGGAAGTGTTGATTGTGCAATGCATTTAAGATTCCACCCAGCCGAATATAGCACTCTTAAGGCCGTGTCAGATAAAACTTTTGCTTCGCGTTGCGTTACATACACGCTTTGACATTTAAAATAAATGTACATGTTTATATGGCACTTGTCACATAAATTTTATTTGACGCAAAGCAAAGCAAAAAGTTGGGCATCTTTCATCTTTTTGCACGCTTTGACAATTAGCTGCTTTCATTTTCTTTTATTTTCTCTTGGCGTCAACAGAAATCAAAAAAAAAAATCCAAATAAATAAATAAATTTTATAAATTTAATGAATAAATTCATTTGAAATATATAATAAACAAAACTAAAAATAAGTACATATATAAAATATTTTATATATTCAATATTTTATTGATAAACAAACAATGCGCGGGTCTTGTCAAAGTTTTTATTGTGACATACACTTTTTGTTTTACGCTTTTCTTTTAAAGTTATAAACGTCACGCAAAGCAACAAAGTTTTATCTGACACGGCCTTTAGTTATTTTCTATTTCTTGCTATTAAAAATTCGATGGCACTATATGGAAAAACGTTTGTCCATACAAATCAACCCGGCCTTTCATACTTGTACATTGATACACGCACATGCATGAAAGTGCTATTTTGTAATGATGAGTGTATATGTGCCTAGTACATTCCCTGTCGGAAACGAAGTTAACTTTAAATTAACTTGCAGCTAGCTACTTCACAGCAGGCACAGTTTGACACTTGGACTGCTTCTCAATTTAGACAACTGACTATTTTAACATAGTGATGTCCTAGGAAGTAATCGAATGTCCGGCGCTAGATTACTTTTCCACAACTTAAATTTTGATAATTAAAAGTCAGTGCCCACATAAAAAATGTAGAAATCAAAGCTGGTTTTATATTTTTCAGGTGTGATATTTTATTTAATTAAATTTCATTCTATTTTATTTTCTATTTATATTCCGGTTATTATATTTTTGTACTGCTAGGTTCTTTTATTAGCCTCTTGTGGAAATCGAACCACTAAACCTCACGACTGGTGAGCAGCCAACATATCCACTCAGCCATTGCAACACTTAGAACGAATGCGACAGCAAGCAATTTAAGTAAAGAGTTATTTACCGTGTATGTGTGTTTATTATTTAAATTTATGGTCAACTCTGCACTACTTTTCAGTTAGCTTATAGTTAGTCCGCAAAATGCGAAGTGTGGCTAACTTGAAGCTAGTCCATAAAAGTTAAATATTTTAGTAGTCAGCTACTCAATATCCGACAGGGTTGATATACGTACATATGTATATTAAAGTATTAGTTTGTAATAACCCAGCTAGCATTTTCAATAGCAAAAGAGTCTATTAAAAGTATTAGGAAGAGCGTTTTTGCTCGTCAAGCAAAAACGTAAGCCGTCTATATGCCGCCGACATTTCGTTGATGCTAATCAACTCATCAGTAGAATGGAAAAATCTGAAAAGAATGCTTGAAGCCTTACTACTGATTCCAAAATTCGCATGAGCAAAATGAGAATTAGAAATGTTCAAACAAACTTTTAATTGGAATGCATTTTTTCGTCTTGCAACAGTTTTACTTTTCATAGCAGTTCCTTACAACGGGTTATCATCGTCTACCACGACTTGTGTTCTTGAAAGTATCAAATAGTAAAAGTTTTTTTGAATATTCAAAAATTAACTTAATTATTTATTCGCTATAGGAGCCAACTGCATTGTATTATTTAAGGTCTAAAAATTTACCTTATTGTTTTTTTGTCTTTTTCGAGTCTACGAATGAGTTGATTAGCATAACGAAATGTCGGCGGCATACAGACGGCTGAAAAAGACAGAAAGCGTTAAGGTCTATTTTTAAACCTAAAATAACAAAATAGTTACCATAAATTTTTTTTAACATTATACTTGGATATGAAATTACAATGACATTCTTTGATAGTAGCATAGTTACTGCAAAACCTTTTTGAAAAGATCATTGTTAAATACAAATTAATATATGACGAGAGCGGCTGTGTTTTCTGTAGTCCGTAGAATATGTTGCATAACAAGTGAACTCGTGTTTGGCTACTGGTTTATTGAAACAAATATTTCGTGTTTACTTTTACTGAATGCTTATTAGACAGAGGTTGTACAGACAATTGTCAAATAAGTGCTTAATAAACATGGCATACTTTTTTGTAATTACGACATAAAGAAGTGTAAAGTCGTAATAGGTGTTTTCGTGGTTTTTGTGTTTTCCGTCTCCGTTATCTGTCTATGTATTCGAAGTCTTGAAATACTGAAAAGTTTGCGTTAAGTGTTGCTGACGGGATAGTGCCAAAGGTATATACACTGGATTCTAAAAACACAAATCAACAGTAGTTAACTCTGCTGCTTTATCCAACTTTGAAGTAAACAAATGTTATATTTTTTGTTATTTCTTTTTTGTTTAGTCAACCGGTAGCAAACACTGTCTAGTCTTACCTGCCCACCCTCTTTATTTTACTATGCTAATTCCAGCACAATATATATATAGAAGTCACCCCCCGAGAACCGGTCAAAGATGAAAAAAATTTTATTTGACTGCAATTTGAGTACTGTTATTTAAACAGTGGGATTAGGAGTGACAATAATATGGTTGAACATAACAAAAGCATGGTTGGAAATGGCAAAAGTATGTTTTTTTGCCCTGATAGTCGTTCTCCGGTGTTTTGTTAAACAAATGTTTACACGACCATTGTACGTGATATTATTTTACAATGTTTTGGTTAGTTGGTATCCATATTAGATGCCGTAAATGGATAAACGTATTTTTGTTGTACGTAAGCACGTGTATGTATTATTTTTCAGTGCCTTAAAAGCATTCGATGTATGTAACAGGCATGTAACACGGGTTTCACAATTTACAAGCATATTAATTTTTTTTGAGTACCAGATTTTCCTTAGTTAATTTACAATTCAATCACTATATACTTACCAAGTTTTACGAAATTTTTCATACCTTCATGATGCTTAAATTTCTAGTTTTGAAATATACCTTATGTACTAATCTTTTCTACACCTTTCCAAATGAAGAAGAAAAGATATGAGTGTTAGTCTGAATATAGTCTACAAAAATGTATTTATTAAAATAAAAAAAATAATAAGACCATATGATGTCCCATTTCAGAAACAAACAGAGACCGTATAACCTGATATCGAGAATTTTCTCAACATGCTTTTGAGAAATTTAAGCCGTACGAGCATATCTATAAGATGAGGCTACTTCTTGAGAGATATATACACTGCAGCAACCATTATCAGTGACTCAGCCCCTGGTTATCTAGATATATACCGACAACTCCTACTAATGTATTTTCAACTTCAATATCTGGTAAAAATAACCTTTCTCGTTAACTATTCACGACTCCCAGTGAAACCTCGGAACTACTATGTTAGTGGTTAACTGTGCATTGGCCTGTTATGTGTTGAAGTTACTCAAAAAGAAAAATTATCGATAATAGAGCCAGAGGCTCAGTAAATTTAAAAAAGTTTGTTCTTTAGATATTAACGTTTTTGAAACCGAAATAAAATAACCTATACTAATATCGTATTGCATCAATCAAACTCAGAAGATACTGGAACGATTTGAAAAATAATTTCATGTTTGGAACTATCAAAAAAAAAAAAGAACATATACATATGTATTCGAGCATGTTTTAGCCATGTAGATGATATCCACACATTCTCTACAATGTACTGTTTTTTAATAACAAGTATCATGATTTTAAGTGTTAACGTTTTTAAATTTCACAACATAGTTCAATACCCATGCGAAGGTGGGTCGAATTGCTAGTATAATATATTAATATTGGACCTAAACAACAAAATAATGTATTTTCTAAAACGAAAGAAAATAAATGCTACAAAGATACATATGTAAAAGCTACTATATTTTTTAAAGACTTTTTACTTATTCGAATTATAATCCTATTCGTTAAATTGCTTGAGGAAAATTTTGATGCCACTGTTCCAAAAATAAAAATTTATGTGCCTTTATTTCATCCGTTATACGCCCTGACATCCTAATATGAACTTGTTAAACATCTAATTCTTTTAGAGTTTGTTATTACATATATTTAACTTTTTTGAATGTAGCACAAGAACGAGAAATAAAAAAGCAGGGCAATATATTCTCATTTCTTTTTTCGTTTTCATTTAATTTTTTCTCTTTTATGTTCTTCGTACGCGTTTTTCTTTTATTAACGAATGTCAATATCAAAGTGAACTTGAGAAATTAATGTTTTGACTCGACTAAAATAAAAGCCGCAACAAAAATTAAACATAAACAACCCAATATCTACCAGCTATTTTATTTATGTCACTCAACAAAAGGGTCATTGAATTTTAAGGCTCTTCATAATTTATAAAAAAAATGAATGTCAATGCCATATTTGTTGTTGAACTAAAAATAACGATGTGCAGAGCTAAGATAAAGAGAAATAGCAAAAGCGTACCTATGTAGGCATGTACAAGTGTACATACATACATACATATGTACGTACGCATTACACATTCATTGTGTGAGTTTCTACTAATGGGAGAACTAACTACATATTTTGAACCGGTATAATACAATTTTTAAAATCCATTCTCTGGAAGAAGTTCTATCAGTTGTAATAGATTACTTAATGATAGGGAAAAGGAGTTATATATGTATATACATATATATATATATATATATATATATATATATATATATATATATATATATATATATATATATATATATATATATATATATATATATATATATATATATATATATATATATATATATATATATATATATATATATATATATATATATATATATATATATATATATATATATATATATATATATATATATATATATATATATATATATATATATATATATATATATATATATATATATATATATATATATATATATATATATATATGCATTTCGTTTATATTAAGCACATTTCCTCAGTCAACGGCACCGAACAGGTACATTTGCATATATTAAGCACAGTGCTCAAACTAATCATTAACCAGTAGCATATTTTCGGCACAATATAGTTTAGGCACACTTTTTTTACATTTTGACTTTTTAATATATATTTTTAGCACTATATTATTGCTTTCATTTTTTCTTGGATTTTTTTCTATAGACTCACAATGAGTACCAGATATAATTATTTAAATAATAAATTTTTGCTTACTGTGTTGCCATACTTAGTATATAATACACATCTTAATCTGCCCCAGTTGGAAAATTAAAACGCCGTTTGGAATAAGTGATGTATTGACTTCGACATTCAAATTTATTTACTTCGTAAAAAGTACATAGAAAGCAAGATCACTAACAAAATAATGAGACAAAATATTATTTACCATAAAAAAATGTTTAGTAATCTGAGCAACAGTATATACATTTGTATGTAAATAAAATCTAAACCTCAATTTCGGAACAAATTTAAATCTGCCAAAAGTCTTATTTTCTTGTAGAAGGGGAAAAAAATAATGGTCCACATCTCCAGACATCTTGGTGTACATATCTAAATTTGGAGCAAGCAAATTTCGAAACTTTTTAATTGTACGTTTGACCTATATCATGGCGTCTATGCTGAAAGTAAACCTTTAAACTCAGTAGCGAGAGCGGGAAATACAAAATAGCATCCAGGGATCCGGTTATCAATGTAAAACTGCACTGATATACCTCAAAATATGTGTACCTGTACAACTTTTCATACAAAACTGAATGATGTGCAAACAACTAAAATGTGTTTACTTCTTAGACTTCTGGAAGCATACTTGTGATATTAAAACTAAGTCCGAGTTATGCAAACTTTACTGATGTAAGGAAAATGATTCCAATTTATCATACCTAATGTTGTTTGTAAAAAGTGAAAGTTGTTTCTAACAAAGCAAAGTAAATGAAGCCTTATAATACTACAAATTCAATATGGCCTGATAACTAAAAGTTAATTTTTTTTAACAAAACGGCTCCATTTTATGGAGACTACGATTTGTAAGTAAAAAAGATTGCTTAAATCAACCTGCAGGACCAATACGTTGAAAACTTAGTTTGTGATGTCCTCTACTATTCTTTTTTTGTAGACTTCTACCACTTGATTATAATTTCAGTAACAAATACTGTTAAGATTACTCACAGTTCAAAAACTGTGAGTTTGTAGGTTGCGCTACATTGTTTTATTTGGATTATCTGATTTCTTTAAAAATCAGGAGACGCTATATGGGGCGATTTCAAAAGTTCTTCGATTTTTGGAATTTAATGGGCATTAAAAATGAAATGGCTAACTTTTTACGGATACAATTTTTAAAAAAAATCACTATTGATTCTGATCCACAATATACATACATATATACTTTATGGGGTCTTAGATGGTTGTTTCATGCCTTACAAACGGAATCACAAACTTATATATACCCTTACACATTTTTGTGAAGGGTTTAATGAATAGCCTAATTTCTTCATTTCTTGCTACTCATATATGTATGTACATATGTATGTGTATGTAGAAATTTTTTAATTTCTTGATCTTGATACTGAATATTTTCTTTGTATTTGTTTTTTAAACAATGAAGATATATGTACATATTTACATTCCTTGTTGATGATCTGTTGCGTAGAGCCTAATACACATGTGTATGTATGTAAGTTCGTAGGCAAAAACAACATCTTTTTTGTGTGTGAATTATTTTTAAGACGTAATTGTTGAAAAAAATTCCATTGAGTACTTTTTTCAACAACTTTTGTCAGCACTTTCATGTTCAAACTCGTGTATACACATTTTAAACAAAACCAAAAAAAATTGTTTATGCTAACCTACTTACATACATACACACAACATACATACATACATGCATGCTCGCAAATAATTTCGAATTTTGTTTTTAATCATTATACCTACCTACTTACTTAGGTACATATGTACATACATAGATAGGTACATATGTACATACATACATACGTACATGCATACATACATACACACATACGTACATGCATACATACATACATACATACAAAAGTTGTTTTATTTGGCTTTTAATGGCGACTTCTGGAGAAATCGTGAAGAGCGTTATCTGGGGTGCATATGGGCCGATGTCCAAAAATTTTCTAATTTTGCCCCTAAACAGCCTGTATGTACCATTCCGACAAATATTTAGTGCAAAAAACTGTTTCGTTTAGCTTCGAGGGCCGACTTCTTGAGATATCGGGAGGCGCTATAGCTCGAGCATATATGGGCCGATGTCAAAAAATTTTCCACTTTTGCTTGTGACTAGCCTATATGTATTATTCTGATTGATTTTTGGTGCAAAAGGTTGTTTTATTTAGCTTATACAGCCGATTTTTTGAAAAACCGGGAGACGCTATATCTCAGGTATATATGGACCGATTTCAAAACTTATCAAATTTTGCTTCTAAACACCTTATATGTACCATTCTGACCGATTTTTGGTACCAAACGTTGTTTTGTTTGGCTTTTAGAGCCGACTTCTTGAGAAAACGGGAAGCGCTATATCTCGAGTGCATATGAGCCGAAGTCAAAAAATTTTCCACTTTTGCCTCTAAATAGACTATGTGCACCATTCTGTTTAGTTTTTGGTATCAAAAATTGTTTTATTTGGCTTATAGAGCTGATTTATTGAAAAATCGGGAGACGCTATATCTCAGGTACATATGGACCGATTGCAAAAATTTTCAAATTTTGCTTTTAAACACCTTATGTGTACTATTTTGACCGATTTTTGATACCAAAATTTGTTTTGTTTGGCTTTTAGAGTCGACTTCTTGAGAAAACGGGAAGCGCTATATCTCGAGTGTATATGGGCCGAAGTCAAGAAATTTCCACTTTTGCCTCTAAATAGCCTATATGTACCATTCTGTTTGATATTTGGTGGCAAAAGTTGTTTTATTTTGCTTAAAAAGCCGATTTCTTGAAAAATCGGGAGACGCTATATCTCGGGTATATATGGGCCGATTTCAAAAATTCTTAAATTTTTGGGATTCAATGGGCATTAGAAATGATATGGCTAACTTTTTAAGAAAAAATTTTTTTCAAAAATCTGACCAAATACATAGCACAAAATACCCCTCAAAACCCGGTTTCTTGGATATAGTATCTCGGCTATTCGTGGACCGACCTTACTGAATTTCAATAGCAGACCCACTACCGGGGCTTAACACATTCTAGCGAAAGTTTCTAACTCAAACCGTTTTCTCAGAAACAGTATTTCAACGACTACAGACGGTCATCGCTCAATCGTAATCGCTATTGATTCTGATCCAGAATATATATACTTTATGGGGTCTTAGATGGATATTTCAATGCGTTACAAACGGAATCACAAATTCATATATACCCTTACACATTTATGTGAAGGGTATACATACAAATTAAGTGGCAAATTTCACGCCAACCCATAGTTACAGACCTCTAGACCTTTCGTACATAAGTAGGTATACATATGAGTGACTCAATGACTTCTTGCACTGCATTTTTTGCTTTATATTTATATTTTAATTTTCTATCGATCTCTGCATAATTTTTTGAAATTGTTGATCCTTATTACAGAAATGCAACAGAAAATCTTTTCTACATATGTACAACCATGTGTGAAAACTTTACAGGTCCATAGCTTGGAAGCCATTGGATTCCAATATGTATTGCACTTTGGCTTCTTATTTCTTATTTGCTATGTACAATTTTTTTATATTGGACTTGTGTGCGTGAAATGAACTTGTTTATTGTAGTCAGCTTTACGGTAGATCGCTTTAACATTTTTATTTTAGATAACTCATAAGTTACAATTTAAGTTAATTTTAGTATTTGTAGTAGTAAGAAGCAATGCAATAACTTATTCTGTGAAAATTGGAGCTGCTATTTGCTAAGCGGGTGCTGTTATGTTGCACGACATTGTCAAATCAAAATACGGCTGAGGAGCTTTTCGAAAACTGTATTCTTCTTCTTGTGTGGGAGTCGCCTAGTGATATACTACCGCCAGTACTCCTCGCTAAGTGTTGAAGAGTGGCGGCGCCTCTGGTCGCATACAATCTTTTATGATGACTATTCAACAATATGTAATTTATGTCTATAATGTTGTTGTTGTGTTGGCTGTTGTCCCATATTTGGAAACAATTAGCTGCATCAGCACGCAGAATAATCTTCAGCATATTTACCATTGCGTCCGGACGATCATTTAAATCATTTTAAATGAAAAGCTTAATCTAAAGTTTGGAAACAATTAGCTGCATCAGCACGCAGAATAATCTTCAGCATATTTACCATTGCGTCCGGATGATCATTTAAATAATTTTCAATGAAAAGCTTAATCTGAAGATAAAATGATAATGATGGATTTATTTATTATTATTTATTTCGTTTTGTAGTCAGCTGTTATGAATTCGCTTTGATTCATAGTCGTATTTTACATTAGGCAATTTCGCTTTGCTGTGTAGGAGTATTTTACATTAAGCACAATTTCAACAAAAAGCAAATATTATATGAAAACTTCGCATATGGGCAGCCCTTCTGATGTATGAATCTACTAAGGCAGGATTTTTTGAAATTCGCTTCGGAAGGGGGTAAAATCGGTAACTCAATATCTCCGGACTTTGAGCAAGTAGCACAAAAATTGAGAAAGCTCCCAAAAGTATAATAAAAATAAACGGACAGGTATCTGGTACTTTTTTCATATTTTGAGTACTAAAGGGATAAAACGGGTAAAAACTAATTTTTTGTATTGGATATATCTATGGAAATTGTAGAAACAAGAAAAAACTATAAACTGAATAGTACCCATTAAAAAATTCTCGATATGACTTCGTCCCTTTTTCTATAATTGGACATTTAGGTGCCGAAAATGGGTAAAAAAGGGATAAGTCTGTAATTCTACATCTCCGGTCCTAACACAAGTAATTCAAAAAGTGCCTGAAAGCCTACTAAAAATCATCGAAAGATCTCTGGTACTTTTTTGAATTCCTGAATTTCAGGGGGATAAAACGGGTAAAAGCAGAATTTTGGTACTTTTTTGAATTTGGAAGACAGATGGGAGCAGGTAGGAAGTAAAACAAGAATTACACTCGTAAGAACAAAAAGAACACTCGTAAGATACAATTTTTACCTTGATGGGAGCAGGAGAGAAGTAAAACTAGAGTTACGCTCGTAAGAACAAAATGTCGGATGGCATATGCAACTTTTTTTAACTTCCTGAACGTTTAAGGGGAAAAAGGAGTAAAAAAGGCTAAATCCATAATTCTTTATTTGCATAAATTTAAATAACGTAAGTAAATAAGAACTGACAGTAATAGTGTTAACTTGCCATGTGAGCATTGATTTTTGTGTTTTGAGAAAAAATTTTTATCTAAAAATGAACACAGCCATAATTAACCTTGTTTACACATAGGATTTTTTGCATATTTACATACGTTAAATGATTTTTGTGCTATATTACATTCACACTTTTCAAACTATAGACTGATTAGTTGTCAAATAAGTAAATGAGTTGCTGTCAACTGGTATATTTTAATATAAAACCAAAGATTGCTTCGTTTTCTTTAGGTTTTAATTCTAATACTTTCAAATAATATAAAATGAGAAATATTTGCATCATAGATGCCATTAGAATTATAATAAATAGTTTTTGTAAGCATTCGTTCATGTGATGAAATTGCTAACGTAATTTTTTTTAAATTAAATCGTTTTTTTCCGGAATCGGTTAAAGTTTTTATTGCATTTGCATGCGAGTACTAGTGGCAGCGTTAATTTCTGCATCAAAGTGCAAGGCAAATCCAATATTCCATATGTGTGGCAACGACCTTTGCTAAATTCGCAGACAAGCTAGGCGAATTCAAGCTAACGGTATATGTTTTTTTCAAATGGTAATACGTACAAAACTGAAGATTTCATTTAAAGTGCAAAAAAGAAGCGAGTGGACGCATTTATTTAACAAGAAGCGGTAATATATGTACATACATAAGTATACATATGTATATAAGTGCATTGAGTTTTATAATTTTTTTTAAAAAGCGAAGTTATTCAACACTTTTAAGATTTGCAAAACGAAATCGTCATACAGGTAAGTTTTCAGCATTATTATTTTCTTTAATTAATTAAAATATCTTCAACATCGATGTACGTATATATGTATGTGCGTATGTACATATGCACATGGTTTTTAAAGAAACGGGGCAATTTAGTTTGAATATGAGTTCTACATAAGATACTCTTTTAAAAAAATATTCATTTGCTGAATTGGTTGTATAAAATATTTTAAATGTCGTGTGCATGTGTACATAACCTAAAACAAAGCAAGAGAGTTATTTTCGGCTGCAACGCATCTAATATATTTTTCACAATGGTCACACACTGCCTATATGTACCATTCTCACTTAGGTTTAGTTACCAAAAGTTATTTTTTTGGCTTACAGGGCCTACTTTCTGAAAAACCTCAAGAGGCTATATATCCGGTGTATACATTTGTACATGTACACCGATGTTCCAAAACTTAAAATTTTTTAGTGCTAGATTTTTTTTTTGCTTCCAATGTTGACTTTTTTAAAAATCGGTTGAAGCTATATCCCGAGTATATATGTATGGTCGATTTCCAAAACTTTTCAAATCTTTTGGCCATTTCAAACGATATGGACTTTTCAACATTAAACATTTTTTCAAAAACTTTCTCAAAAAACTGTCTACAAATTTCCTTAGAACCCGGTATTTCAGATATTTCTCAGCTATCGGTCGGCCGCTCCTTCTGAATTTCAATAGCAATATATTAGGAAAAAGAACGCAGTTTCTAAGTGAGGTCGTTTTCTCAGAAACGTATTTCAACGACTTCAGACGGACATCGCTTAATCGTATTTTCTATTGATTCTGAACCAGAATATACATGTACACTTTATGAGGTCTTAAGTGGATATTTTGCGTTACACACGGAATCACATATATATGTACATATATTCTTACAAATTTTTATGAAGGCTTTGGAAATATCATACATACATCGTACATATGTACACATAGAGTATACTAAGGAATAATGCTTAAGACTTCTCTTGTTTAGGTCATACATTTTTAAATCTGTTTGAGCTGGCTTGAGCGTATAAAAGTAAGTAATCATATAATATTGAACAATATGTGTATTCTAACGCATTTTCTTTTTATGTACTAATATAGATGTTTTCACTTGTTGCATTTCACAATGGAAGACATTCTGTGGTGCCTTCAAAGAATGTAGAAGATCTGAAGAGAAGGATGTGTATTGTTAAATACAATGGCGCCAAATACTCTGCGTTCTTTATTAAAAAAAGCGGTAAGTAAAATTAAGTAGTTTTATGTTCTCTAATTCCTTTGAAAAACTTGATTTTAAAGAGTACCCTTTTATTCCAAAAATTAGTATACATTTCATATCCAAATTAAATAATTTTTGCACGGAAATTTTCATATAAAACGTATACATACATACTTATAATAAAGACTTCAACACAAGAAGATTACAAGCAATAAAATTTTTTGCCAAGATTGTCTAGTGTTCACATCAAACCATTCCTAAAAGTCATACCGTCTAATTCATAAAAATTATAACAGGTTTATAAAGCTCTTATTTAACCTGTTATAATTTTTATGAATTAGGGGGATAGTCTATACACAAACCAGTAGAATATTTCTTAACGTATCAAATAGACAAATCGCAGCGTTCGATAGAAATTTCTTTCAAATCAAAACAAGTTGTTTGTATTTTAGTGCGAACAAACAAATCTTCTATATACATATGTACATACATACATATGTATATAATAATTGGCAAGTGTTTTTATTTTTGTTATCCCTTATGTGCAACCTGTATGCGACAGATTTTGGGAAAACTTGTAGGTTTGAAAGTTTCGTTTTCACAGGCTTTTATAATATAAATAAATGTTTTCAAAATCAGTTCAGAATGTAGGAGCTATAATTATTAAAAAACTTCACTAAAAGAATCATATAAAACATGCGTATCTATGTAAAGCCAAAACAAATTCATGTACATATGTACATATATACACATGTACATACATATGTGTGTATTTCGTTGTTAGTTCTTTATGGCAATAAATAAGAGCAAATGTGCCTGTGTTATATTTCTGAATTGAGACAATAGCATTACAACTATATGTACATATGTATGTGTGTATGAATGTGCATATCATATCTTAGGAAAATTGTTAACTGAACTAAACGTATATCTTTATATTATTTGATCTTTATATTGTTATATGTATTAATTATTCAAGCTATTGATCTTTGGTTTTTTTATAAAAATAATATTAAAGAATTATTTATTTATTTTCAATATTTCGCCAACAATTTGTTGGCATCTTCAGGAAAATAATTATAAAATTCAAAAACCAAAACAAATTATTGAAAAAATTTTATTAATCAATGTTTATTAATAAAATTTTTTCAGTAATTTGTTTTTGTTTTTGAATTTTATAATTATTTTCCTGAAGATGCCAACAAATTGTTGGCGAAATATTGAAAATAAATAAATAATTCTTTAATATTATTTTTATAAAAAAACCAAAGATCAATAGCTTGAATAATTAATACATATGAACTAAACGTATTTAAGACGTTGATATTACAATCAAGGATAGGCAGTATTGGAAATACACGTATTTAAAATACAAGTATCTATTTTGATTTGTATTTTAAATACGTCTCATGAATGTATTTAGTTTTTGTATTTTAAATACTGAACGCTTGAGTATTTTTTATTTCAAACACTTGTGCTCTCAAAATACATTTTTCCAAATACAGTTTTAGTCTATGGTCAAATGTTTTTTATTGTCACTTACTTTTCAATTTCGTTATTTCTGTTTTGATGAAATATCGATTTCTAATAAGAAATCAGTGAGATTTTGTCGATAGCTGGTTAAGTTCATTCGCCATCAAGAGGCTGTTTGTCACATTTGAAAAATTGGTGCTTATGAATGGAAATAAAAACTTTTTGTGTATTTTTTATTTTATATGCATGGAGTAAAAAGTATTTGTATGTTGTATTGTAAAAACATCAGAGCATGTATATTGCCCAACACTGATTACAATGTGCATGAAGATAGATTTTAAAGTGTTTAACCCCAGACACACTAACTTGCACTAAAAATGCATTTAACATTAAAATTATGGAGAAAAAAAATTAAATCGATTATATAAAAAAAATTACTTTATTCAAAATTTTCTAAAATGCAGCCATAAAAGCTTGAAATGAGCCCAAAAAATGGAATTTTGAAATTTTAAAAAGGGGTTTGCAAAAACTGTAGGATATGAGCGAATAAAAACTATTTTGGATCATTTTAGGAGGAATCTAAATCAATAGATTTAGATAAAAAGTTCTAATGGTGCGTTTTTTGTGAAAATTAGAGCCATTTTTTGAAAATCGTCTCTTTTATAGAGGATTTCCGTCCTTTTTGCAAAACAGTAGGAGATAGGCGTTCTAAAACTACTTGCAGTAGTTTTGCTTCAATCACCTCTTCGTCAAAAGGACTAAAGACCCCTTCGACATTTAAAACGTGCAACTTTTAAAATTTTTTTTATAATTTTCACAAAAACCCTTTAGCAGTTTTGGCTCTTCATCATTAATATGGATGCGTGCTAAACTGATCTCCAGTGGTCCATTTCAAATTTTAACAAAAAGGCTATTATTTCCACAAAAATTCTTGTTGATAGTTTGGTATATTTCACATTGATAAAAATGCGTCCTAAAATTATATGCAGTCGATTTTATCAGCATATTTCACAGCTGAAATATGCTGATAGGCTATAATTTTGACTAAAAGCCAGTCAAAATTATAGCCATTTTTCAACAGTTTTTATACCCTTCACACGAGTTTGAGCATGAAAGTGCTGAAAACAATTGTTGAAAAATATTGGAAACAATTGTTGTTTTTTTAAGCAACGATAATTCACACAAAATAAAGATGTTGTTTTTGCCTACGTACTTACATACATACATACACACATGTGTATAAGGTTCTACGCAACAGATCATCATCAACGTGCCCAAGAAAAAACAACCATTTCGTAACCAGTGCTGGGCAAAATACATGCTTTGATGTATTTAAAATACAAAAAAAAAGAAATTTGTGTAATATAATACAAAATACAAATTCTTTTTCTCCACGTATTTAAAATACAAAATACATGAAATTTGTGTAATATAATATAAAATACAAATTCTTTTTCTCCACGTATTTAAAATACAAAATACAGATACATTCGTGAGACGTACATATTTAAAATGCAAATACAAAGTACGTATTTGTATTTTAAATACCTATTTCAAATACATGTATTTCAAATACTGCCCAGCCCTGTCCGTAACAACAAGGAATGTAAATTTGTAAATCTTCATTGTTTAAGAAACAAATGTACTGAAAATATTCAATAGCAAAGAACTTATATTAGAGTTTTCTATTATAGGTACGTATGCATGTACCCAAGTAAATTGAAAAAAAAAAATCACACTTAATGGCAATGTTTAACATTATAATTCAAAAATAATCCACCTATATGCAATTTATTGTTGAATAAATTTTACTAAAACATTAACTCATAATCCATTTATTTTTATTAATGTAAAACAATCAGCATCAATAATAATCCTATCCCTTCACCCATAAAAAACTACTTTTATATTCATACATATATGCAAACCATTTGTTTCACTTAGATGATAAGTCCTCTTTGCAAGAAATTAAAAACAAAAAAGAAGCTAATTGGAAATCATCAAAAGTCAACGCCATGGATGGACAAATGTTAAATAAAAACTCATCCCACTTCCTCCCATTACTTAAAACTAACAGTAAGGAATTATCTTATAATGAATATAATAGGACATCGTTCAAAACTGACGATGATCAGCCCTCTAAAGAGAGCAGTTTTGTTAGTTTATGTAAAGGCAGAGAAAAGCCAAATAATCTTTCATCGACTTGTAACATTAATCAAGATAGCTTTACCTCTAAGAGTGGAGTAAAAAACTTCTATGGAAATTTTCCGAATGTTGACAGTGTACAACCTCCTGGCTATAGTTCTAAGTGCAAAAAAGCTCAGAGTAAAATTAAAGAAACCAGTAATAATGTAGTTATATTTGATGGCGATGAATTACAAAATGATCTCTCATCTGCTAACGTTGATCAAGATAGCCAATCTTTTATAGGCAGAGTAAAAACCTTTTCAACTCAAATGCCGAAAGACAATGAAATCGGCACAACAACTAATGCTGTTAGTACCCAGCTCCAAACACTGATTTATGAGACAGAGTTTCAAAATGAGTCTTTTGAAATAGATCCTTTGAATATTGAAAACAAAACTGCACAACGAAATGAAATATCTTTTTCGGTTTCGATAAATTCAGCAGTAAACGAGAAAAACAGCACAATGTTGTCAGAAATGCAAACAAGTAAAGAAAATGTGGCCGATTTTTCTTCAGTTAATTTAGAAGAGAGTACAATTTCGGAATATATTGTGGACTCTTCTGTTGATGCGAGTAGAGATTTGGAAAACTCAAAGGTACTTTCAGAGAACAACAAAAGTGTTGATATAAACGAAATACCAGTGGACGTAACAAAAATCATTGTTCCCAACACGAACCCCAAGTATAAAAAACATTTTTGCATTTTTTGCCACACACTACAATGTAAGATAAGTAGACATATCTTCTTAAAACATAAAAATGAACCATTAGTAAAAAGAGCGTCACTCTTACCCAAAAAATCTGCTGAACGCTTAAAAATTATAGCAGATTTCAGAAAAAGGGGAGATTTTGTACACAATACGTCCGCTGAATTTAATAGTGGGATTTTAATTGTACCTAGACGCCAGCAAACAAAATTCAAGAACTCAGCTGATGACTATATATGTTGCAAGAAATGCAAAGGATTTTTTTCGAAAAAAACATTAAGAATTCATGTTTCGAAATGCACGTCTTCTAAAAACAGTCGTACTAATTTCATTGAAAGTCGAAGACTAACACAGTTTATGCATCCGGTGGCAAATGCAGTTCTCAAAAGCAAGGTTTTTCCAGCTTTACGAAATGACAACATTACTAAAGCTATAAGATACGACGAGCTTGCCATTAAATTTGGTAACAAGCTCACCGAAAAATATTCAGCACAACATATGTATGATATGATTCGCGCGAACTTGCGCTTACTTGGCCGTTTTAAAATACAAATGAATAAATTGGAACCAGAATTAAATGAGTTAAAGCAGATTTTTCACCCTAAATATTTTGACAAATGTATTGAGGCTGTGCGGGCCACTGCTCATTGGGACGATGAAATTATGGGATTTAAAACTCCTGCGGTTGCACAAAACATTACATCTTTAATAAAAAAGTGTGCCAAAAAACAACGAGCAGAGCTGATTAAAGAGCAAAACGAAGACTCAAAAGTACATCTGGACAATTTCCTCTTGTTGTGGGAAGAAGAAACTCCCACGCTTATAAATAGAAAAGCTCTCGAAGATCAAAGTAATCAAAAAAGGATCAAAAAGGTTATTGTTCCAACCAAAGAGGACATAAACAAATTGTATTTATATTTAAAAACGTTTATTGACAAATCCGTGAAAATACTAGAGAGTGGATTTTGTTTATCAGCCTGGACAGAGCTAGTTAAATCTACTCTAATATTAATACAAATATTCAATCGCAGACGAGCAGGAGAAATTGAAAGGTTAACAATAGAAAATTTTTCTATTAAAGAGTCCATAACTGATACAGTAGACAAAGATGTCTTAAAACATCTTTCAAGTCAGTCGGTAAAGTTTGCAAAGCAGTATGTAAAAATTAACTTACGTGGTAAACTTGGAAGAACTGTCGCTATTTTGTTGTGCCCTATGAGCATTAATGCAATTGAAATTATTTTGAAATATCGATCAGAGGCTGGAATAACAGAGCTTAACAATTTTATATTTAGTAAGCCCACAACATCAAAACTAGCGAAACAATATTACAGAGCTTGTCCCCTACTAAGAAGATTTTCACAAGAGTGTGGCGCCCAAATACCGGAAAGCCTTAGAGGTACTAATCTTAGAAAACAAATAGCAACATATACCTCATTGCTAAACGTAGAGGAAGCATCGGTTGACAAACTAGCAAACTTCATGGGCCATCACAAAGATATTCATAAGAATATATATAGAGTTTCAGTTCCCGCTGCAGAAATAACTTGCATTGCAAAGCTGCTAATGGCAGCTATCACTGATGGGGAAGAAGTGGAAGATAACAATGAAACTGATGGTAGTGATGATCGCGAAGATGAGGAGGAAAACGAATGGCAGAATGGAAATGTAAAGAATATCAACTCAATAACCAGTGACCACTGCCTCCTTCCCGATTCGTTTGAAGAAGTTAACGAAAACAGCCCACCATCCCAAAAAAAACGTAGAAGTAGTAAGTCTAAAATTTTTTAAGATTTTCTAAGTACGGACACAATTTTTAAAATATTTTTTAATACAGTTTCAATTTATCGCAGTTATAATTATTACATACTTGGAACTTGTTCGCGTATTCGCATAAATATATTTAAAACAATTTTTAAAACTTTGAATACGACTACAAAATATATATTTTTTTATAACAGCATCTCCTTTTGGCAAAACTAAACGCTTCAGGTGGAGCAAAATTGAGAAGGATGCTATTTATGCTATATTTGGAAATATTCAGCGGTTGGAAAAACTGCCTACGCTGAATGAATGTTCAGATGCCATTTCTCAACAGCCAGCACTACGCAAAAGGACACCCCAGCAAGTGAAATCCTGGATAGACAATCAAAGAAGACATAGAAAGGTATATCAAAACTTTGAAAATTTAAATTTATTTATTAACAAACAAAAGAATATATTAATTACTATTAATTTAAAATTTATCACTGTATTAAGCATTCAAATAATTATTAGAAAGCTGACTGTTGAATACTTATACATATATTTAATTGAAAGCCTAACTCCAACGTTGACTAATAATATCATTCTTTCCCTTCTTTTCAGCCTGATGAGTCAACCTCTAATATATAAGCAGAAAACGTGACCTTTTTTATTATATCGTTCCTTATTCCATTTCAAATAAATTTAAAAATAAATAACTTTGTAAAACCGTATGAGAACGGCACATTTTAACTTTATTTTCAACAGCAAAGTACTTTTAATTATTTATAACAAATTCAGTTTAGTACTATTTGCAGAGCACATGTACATAAATACGTATCATGTGCAAATTTCAGCTCCTTGTCTTTTATGTTTCAAAAGGTGCAGCTAGTTGTTACTTTTTGTTGCATTTTTTACTTGTTGCCGTGTTTAGCACTTGTTGTAAAGCATATGTAAGTATGTACACACATACTATGCAAATTTCAGCCCTCTATCTCTTATAGTTCAAAAGTTACGGCTAATTGGTACATTTTGTATTATTGGGTGTTAGTTTTTGACTTATTGCGTACATAACAAACAGAATTTGTTTTAAGGATCCAAAAAAATATTGTTTACCAACAAAGTTAATATAGATTTTACCATTTCGGGAAGTGGACACTGTGACTGTCACTGTCAAATTATTTTATAAATAAATAAGTTTGTAAAAACATATAAGAAAGCTATATTTTTAATTTTATTTGCAATAGCAAATAATTATTTTAGAAATTGACTGAATGTTAAACTGCAAGAAAATGTTGCTTGTATTCAAACAAATTAAAAACTTTCAAAATTTCCATACAAAATTTTTAATTTGTGGGTAAAGTTGCGCTTTGAACACAAGCATTACTTGCTATTCTGTTTTCTTTTTTGTAAAGAATTTGTCGTCTGATTTATTGCTGAGTCAAGAACTATTTTTTGTAAAAGTATTTAATGCATTATAATTTGTTTATTTATTCTTGTGTGCCTCTCTCTTATTGCTCTTAACAATGAAACTTCTGTTTTTTACTTTTTTGATCGATATACATATTTCGAATTTTATCAGTTTATCTTCAGGATGATATCCATAATTTACATTAATTTAAATTAAAATTTAGTAGTTGATTTGAAACGTCCGTCTGTTTAGTTTGTGTGTTTTATCATCTGGTTTATTAAAGAGTATGAGGGCACTACCATTCTTCTTTAAAATTTTTTTATTATTTTAATTCTTCCCTGCTTTTGAAGGAAAATATATTTATTATTGTTTGTTGATTTAGTATTGTGAAGTTTGAAAATCGTCTGCCAATTTCACTACAGGCAAAATAAAACAGTTTTAGGCACTAGAAATTGGTCAGGCTAGTACAAAAAGGCCATCTTAAGGCAAAATAGGAAAACGTTTTGACATCGGTCTATATACCGCTGAGAAAAAGTGCTTACCGGTTTCTCAAAAAGTCGGCCATGTAAGCAAAAAAAAAAAAAAAAACAGCTTTAGGTACTATACATTAGTCGGGCTGGTAAATGTAGCGGACCATCCACTCTCGAGATAAAGCGCCTACCTATTTTTGTAGAAGTTGGTAGTGTAGGCCAAATAAAACAACTTATGGTACCAAAAACCAAAGAGATGCTATTTAGATGCAAAAATTTAAGAGTTTTTGCCACTGGTCTTTAAACACTAGAGATATAGATAGATATATATATAAGTTCTTGTAGTTGTCAGAGTGGTATATATAGTATTGCGGTTGTACAGAGTTCTGATTAAAATATACACTTTCTGTATGGAACATCAATCTATCTGCTTCAGTTTACTGTATATTGTAGGTAAAATAAAACTATTTCAATAAATAAGATATTACACAGTGTTTCACATGTAGCAATAAAATTGCTGAGTGTAAAACAATGTGCAGCTTAAAAATACCCTTGTAGTGTTGCTAACTAAGCTGTTCAGAAACAAAGACAAACGTTTAAAACTGATAAGTGAAAATGTGTGATATTATATTTGATTAATTATAAAAACAATATGCACTTTATAAACAACAAAAAACATCTCAAGCATTTCAAATATAACTTTTGGAAAAGTTTTTCCACAGTTTGAGTTTTAAGTTATTGGAATACTCAACATTTATTGCGCTATACATATGTAGACTGGTTTTGCACATTAAATCTCATATTCCGAATTTCACTCTACAACACATATACATATGTACATATATTTATTAAAAATTTATCACTGAAGCATCGAACTGTTTTTCATATACAGTTATTTCCGCTTAATTGAGTTTCTTAAAACGCACAACTTTTGACGCAATTAAAGGGGACCTCAATGAAGCAATACTCGGTTAATTGAATCGCCGAGGAAATTAAACGATAATCGCTTAATTGAGCAATATGTGTATGATGGAAAATAAAACACATTTCTTTATATTACATATAAGGTTGGAAAACTGTTTGGAACAATGTTTATAAAGGAACACAATAATGACCTTTTTGCAGCAAAATAATTTTTTTACATTAGTGGAGAAAAAAAAAATTAAGTAGACGGAATTAATTAAGCGAAATGGAAAAACTTTGTTATTATTTTTTGCTTCTCCTGTAAATAAGCGAAAGTGTAGTTAACGTTCATAGGGAAAAATACAATTTTGCACTAGGGAAAATTAATGGTTCTCCATTATTTTAAGACTAACAAGTTAAATTTATAAGGTAACTAGCTGACCCGGTCCGCGTTGCTGGCCACCCTTTAATTTTAAATTTTTGCTGTTGTTTTAGGTATGCTATTGTAGAGCATGTGTAAAAACATATCCTGTGCAAATTTAGCTCTTATTGTTCAAAAGTTACAGCTAAGTTTTACTTTTCAATGTACAGGGTGTTTTCTTTAGCGTCGGGTCTTTGTTGATTTTAGTATTTGTTGTTGTAAAGCATGTGTAAAGAAATATCCGGTGCAAATTTTAGCTCTATAGCTCTTATCTTTCAAAAGTTACAGCTATATTTTACTTTTTAATGTATAGGGGTTTCTTTGCAGTGCCCTTCCGCCCCCAGACCGAAAATCGAAATTCAGACTTCACAGTGCCACCCGCCAGAATATTCTAAAGACTTCCTGAAAATTTCATCAAAATCGGCCCAGCCGTTTTGGAGTCTATACGTTACATACAAACATACATACACACAAAGAATTTTATATATATAGATGATATAGTAAATATTCGAAATTATTCGGTTTTATAAAAATGAGAAAACCGGACTCAAGAAATTTATTTTTTATTTCTTTTAGATATATACATATCTGCTAAGTTTTAATTTCGAACATTATAAGTATTTTTTTCTTGTAAGCCCTTGCTTTTTGTATTACGTAAGTTAAAGAAAGGGTTCTTACTCTAACCCGTTTGATAATCAACAATTTGCGATAAAAATCCTAAAATATGCACCTATTTTTTAAGACGACCTCTTTAAGCATATTCATTGTAAAACAAAACCAATGACTATGAAACTTAATATATATATACTGTATTACTCATTGATATACAAAACCAAGTCTCACATAATGACCAATGTTTTCAGACCATAAGTATTTTTTATCAAAAATGTATTTCAACACTCCACAACCATTGACAAAAAACATCTTAGTTGGTGTAAGTTGTCATCACTTGTACAATTAAGGTATGCCGAAGG